>CM048753.1:96882746-98082746 GCA_026315105.1 Locusta migratoria | reverse complement strand
CTTACATAGGTAGAAATGACCATCAGAATAAAAATAGGAGAAATCAGAGCTAAAACGGAGACATTCAGGTGTTCTTTCTTCCCGCGCGCTATTCCAGAATGGAATGGGAGATAAATAGTATAAAGGTGGTTCGATGAACCCTCTGCCATGCACTGAAATGTGATTTGCAGAGTATCCCATGTAGATGTAGACGAACACGTTTGAAGATAGAATTGCGACTAGACGTACATGGAGACCAGTTTCCGGCGAATTGAATGAGGGTTTTGAGGAAATGGAGAGAAGAAAATGCATTTTGTAATTGATATACTAATGTATATACGGTACTTCATTAGTTCTTCGCATCATGTCGGAAATATTTGTCTTAATATTAGGCGAAATCGTTTGGAATTAATTAATTTGTGTTTGGAATCAATTTCACTCGACCACGATAGCCAAGCGAATGCTCGTTTGACGGTAAAATTCCGGCGTTTGTGGAAGCAGCGCTCCACCGGTGAAATACCGGCCGGTGCGTGTGCAACCAGCCTAAGGTTAGGGGTTCAGGCCCTGTCTTACACCTAACCAGGCGTGCAAAGCGTTTCGCATTTTCAATATTACAGCAGTTATAGTCGCGCGAAATGGCCGCGTGGTCTAAGGCGTAATGCTACGGCATCTCTGGGGCCAGGACATAAGAAGTTGTGACATTATCTCCATTAAACAGTACATCTGATGCTCATTCATATTCGTAATTAACCAATTAAATCACCGTGGCCCTCCGTCATCGCTAATATAGCTCTACCAAAATTAAGAAGACAAAAAGCATCTTTTAAAGAATAGGAATTAATAGTAAAAATAAATGAAGGGAAATGTTTACCTAAGCAGGATGTAATAAAAAATTTGCCAAATTACCGTTTGAAATCACGAAAGCCGATATGGAATAACTGCTATATAAGAGGAGAGGTCACCTTCAACCTAAAAGAGAACTGGAAAAAGGAATGGGAGAATTCAGTGAGTAATCATCACCTCATACGTGATCCCTCATAAGAACTAAAAGGGTTCAACTTCGCAAGAAAAGACTGGACTAAGCTCAATCGCATCCGAAGTGGCGATACCAGATGTAAGGCCATGCTTTATAAGTGGGGACTCGTGAACAGCCCAAGTTGTGATTGTGGAGCACCTGAGCAGACGCTGGACCATATCATAAGAGTGAAGAAGACAAGAAGAAAATACAGTGGCTCTGCTGAGGACTTTATAGAAGCCACACCTCAGGCTATGAAGTGGATTCAAGATCTGGACATTGATGTGTAGCCAAAAGATTGTCTCACATGATATATGTCGTAATTCCAAGTGTTCTGTCATAATATATCATTGATCACTCACATGTACCGAAAATGAGCTCTTGTACAATCTTTAACTGATATTTTTATACATATTCTTGTTCTTTGTTTAATTACATTTGTATATATGCTGCTGTCATATGCCATACGATAAATAAATAAACCAATTCATTTCTTGTATTTAATTTGAGAGCTGTAGTTGCTGCGGTGTCCGTTCTTTCAGACTTGCGTGTCTGGAGGACATTTGCGTGGTCCGTCGATAAACAGGGATAATGCCCATCTTATTCACTTGTCTTAGATGAAACGTGAAACAGTCGTTATAGAAAATACATTTTTCGTGGGAAATCTTGCCAAAATAAGGTAGGTTTCATTACGACAAATACGTTAAAATTTATCCTGTAATGTTTAATACGGTAATTTCGCAGATTTTTTCCGGCGGAGTAACTGTTGATTCTCTTCACGGGTTTGCGGGCGGATTTCATCGATCTTAAAACCTGTGAAGAGAATAAATTGTAATACAGTACGTTTCCTTTGGCAAGAAAATGTATTAACAAAAGAATACTAGTTGCCTTCCTTCCAGATCACAGAAGTGTTAGTGTTACAGTTTGGGGAAAGAGGGTGGTCCATTCGCCAGAATATTTTTTGCTCGGAATGGGGTCGCTTAATCAAGAACACTGTTTGTCTGTGACACTGTAGAACACTGCTAGCAGAACACTCACTAGTACAGCAAGTCTTTCGTCGCCTGGTAAACAATTAATTTAAAAAAAAAAGGGAAGCTACACACAATGAAAGTTACGATATCCGGTGGAAACACACATACTGAATTAGACACATGTACGTGGTGTGTGTGTGTGTGTGTGTGTGTGTGTGTGTGTGTGTGTGTGTGTGTGTGTATGTAAAGTTTGGTGAATGGTGTCATATCTGAACAGCAACTTGGCGCATTTCTGCGCCCATGTGCGTGGGTCTTCAGAGACTCGAGGAGAATCGATACACAGCAAGCATTGCATGTGACTGGCAGTGTAAACAGACTACTAGCAGATCAACGTAGTCAGTGTGTCACAGCGCAATCATCTCTCTGCTACTTCCAAAGTTTCATGTAAGAAACTTTAATCGATAGCTCGACGGATTGGCTTCTGCTTATAAGAAACGAACGCCATATACTTGAACAGTTGTGGTATTTGTAATTCACAGTATAAACTGTGAATTACAGCCGCGGTGGGGTAGCCGAGCGGTCTAAGGCGTCTCGCTGCGGAGCGCGCGATTGCTCGCCGTGGAGGTTCGAATCCTCCCTGGGGCATGGGTGTGTGTGATGTCCTTAGGTTAGTTTACCTAGGTTTAAGTAGTTTGTAAGCTACGGACTGTTGACCACGCAGTTTGCTCCGATAGATTTACAAACATTTGAACATTTTTTGTGAATTACAAATACCACAACTGTTCAATATATATATGAGAGAGAGAGAGAGAGAGAGAGAGAGAACTAATATAAACAATTAGGAAACTTCTACAGTTTAAGGCAGATTTGATGACTGAGAAACCCTGTGATAGTTTTTCGTCTCCAATATCTCTAAGACATTAAAGACAAATGTGAAGCAATGAATTAAAATTGGTGGTGCGGCGGGAATCGAACCCGGACCTCCGTGCTTACTAGGCATACGTCTTATCGTTAAACCACCGCACCTCTAACAGCTAAGGCGCCTCGAAATAGTCGAAGTACGATTTCCCTCCACGTCACAAACTTTGATTCAGCTTCTCTGTTCCATAGATAATTGTCACTAATGCCTAGGCTCTCCATGCAGCGGAATAGCACCTCGGCAATGGACATAGTGGAACATTCCTGCTAAGATGATATAAATATCGATTTAAATATAGATTGAGAACCCCTGAGTAAGCATGGAGATCCGGGTTTAATTCCCGGCCGCACCATAAATTTTAATTCATTGCTTCACATTTGTATTTAACGTCTTAAAAACCTCTTTATTGAGTTTTTCAACTTTCTTTTATTGCCTTCCGTACAGTTTAAATCACAGGCCTGTATTCATACTGTGCTCGTCCATGCAAATGCTGGCCTTCAATTCGAAAAGCCGGGCGCGGTGGCCGAGGGGACTGAGGCGCTCCAGTCACGGTCTGCACGGCCACTACGGTCGGGGGTTCGAATCCCCCCTCGGGTATGGATATTTGTGCCGTCCTTAGTATAAGCTAGGTTCGTAAGTAGTTTGTAAGTTTAGGGACTGATGACCCCTTAGTTAAGTCCCATAAGCTTAACAAACATTTGAACATTTTTGATTTCAATTCGGAAACAGTTGCCTCGGTTCTCCACTACGTCGTCACAGGCGCCTGTGGAAAGTATGTGCCCCTAATTGCAGCACGCCATTCTCACGATGTCAATGCCTCTAGCAACTGCGACATACTGGATATCTGGCCAACTGCTGCCTAAGTTACTTAAAGACGCAGTCATTGAATTATCGAGCATTAAAACGACGTAAATCACTTAACAAAAGTGAGTGTGCCGGTCGCGAGCACAATGAAAGTTCCGTCCCCAAAAGACTGGAAAGGTGCACAGGTCACTGCAATATTCAAGAAAGGCAATAGGTGTGATACGCAAAATGTCAGACCTATATCATTGACGTCGGTTTGCAGCAGAATTTTTGAACATACACTTTCCTCAAATATTATGAACTACCTCGAAGAGAACGACCTATTAATCCATAGTCAACAAGAATTCAGGAAGTTGTTGTGAAATACAGGTACCTCTGTACTCACATGATATGAGTGCTATCGACAGGGGATGTCAAATAGATTGCGTAATTCTACGTTTCCAGAAAGCTTTTCACTGTACATGCGTCTTCTAATCAAATTGTGTGCTTATGGAATATCGCCACAGCTATGTGATTGGATTCGTGGTTTGCTGTCAGAAAGGACACTGTACGTTCTAAATGATGGTAAGATATCGAGTGATATCTCAGTAGCTCCCTTAGACTGTTCGCGGATGACGCTGCCATTTACCGGCTAGTAAAGTCTCCAGAAGATCAAATGCAATTGCATAATTATTTAGATGAAATATCTGCATGGTGCAAAAATTGGCAATTTACCCTTAATAATGGGAAGTGTGAAGTCATCTACATGAAATCAAATTTTATTTACACGAAAGATCAGTTAAATTTGGAGGCCGTAAATTCAAATAAATATCTAGGAATAACAATTACGAACACCTTAAATTGGAAAGAACACACGAAGTATTGTAGGGAAGTCGAACCAAAGACTACGTTTCATTGGCAGAACACTTGGAAGATGCAACAGTTCTACTACAGAAACTACACTTGTGCGTCCTATTTTGGAGTATTGCCGCGCATTGTGGGATCTACACCAAGTGGGACAGACGGACGATTTCGAGAAAGTTCAGAGAAGGGCAGCTCGTTTTGTATTATCGCGATATAGGGGGGAGAGTGTCACGGAAATGGTGCACACGTCGGGGTGGAAATTATTAAAAGAAAGGCGTTACTCGTTGCGATGAGGTCTATTTGCGAAATTTCTTTCACCAAAGTTCTCTTCCGAATGCGAACATATTTTGTTAGCAACTACCTACATACTAATAAGGGGAACAATAAGTATGGTACCAACGAATTTTGATGAGTCGCAGGTACATTGTGCGGGAACTCCTCCAGACCATCAAGCTAAAATGATTTGTCCCAATGCGCCTTAGTTTCCACGAAAATCGCGATCGAAGTCCAGCACGTAACAGCTGTACATGTACTGAATCACCAGCAGCACGTGAACCAACGTGGTGTAATTAGCAAGGTGTTCGACTGTTACGCGTACTACCCGAGTTCAAAACCTGCTCGGATTTATTTTTTACACTTGTCCGGCGATTGACTGCGTATAATTATATTCCATGCTTCTTACTACAAAGATAAGGTTATACCAGGTAATTACTGTTACATGTGAACGATACGCTACGAATGACTAGCCGCCTGGCCGCAGCATAATAATCCGCTGGCAAGCGTCAAGTGGACGCACACTGCATTCGACGGTGTAACAACACTGGGACCGAGGACTGTAAACGCAGTTAGCAAATGCTGCACAAATGTTACAGCTGATAACTAAAGACGGTTTAACGATCTTTCACAGTCGCCGTAAAACTATACTTCGAAATAACGAATAAAATGAAATAATCGTGCGCAATACATATTGAGCAATTAACATAAGCTATTATCACGACCAATGACTCAAGCATTAAGATAAGAGTGGCTATTAAAGCATAGAATTATGCACTATCAATCGTCGGGCAAGTGAAGAAAAAATTGATTCCAAACAGGATTTGAACTCGGGTCGTATGCGCGACAGGCTAGCGCCTTGCTAATTACACCACGCTGGTTCACGTGTTCCTGGTGACTCAGTACAGGTATAGCTGTTACGCGCTGGACTTTGATCGCGATTTTCGTGGAAACTAAAGCGCATTGGAACAAATCCTTTTAGCTTGGTGGTCTGGAGGAGTTCCCGCACAATGTACCTGCGACTCACCAAAATTCGTTGGTACCATACTTTTTGTGTTCCCCTTGTAAGACATGATTATCAAAATAAACTAGGAGAAATCAGATCGAAAACAGATTTAGTCGTTCCTTTTTTCCCGCGAGCTATTAGGGAATGGGACTGTAGAGAAATACAATAAAAGCAGTTTGATGAACACTGTATCATACACTTCAATGTGATTTGCACAGTACATATATAGAAGAATTCCTATGCACCTCAGCCGTGTGAAAAAAGGTCCCTCTAGCCAACTCAAAAGAGGAGTAAGAGGAACTACTATTCCTGGCCGCCGGTAGTGACAGAGTTCTGGTCCTCAAATGTTCAAATATTTGTTAAGCTTAAGGGACTTAACTACGGGGTCAGCAGTCCCTAAGCTTACAAACTACTTATGAACTACCTACAACTAAGGACGGCACAAATATCCATGCCCGAGGGGGGGGGGGGATTCTAACCCCCGACCGTAGTGGCTGTGCAGACCGTGACTGAAGCGCCGCAGTCCCCTCGGCCACCGCGGCCGGCTTCTGGTCCTCAAGTGGATGGATGGATGCTTAGGGTTTAACGTCCCGTCGACAGCTTGGCCATTAGAGACGGAGCTAACGCTCGGAGTTTTTGGGTTAGGATGAGGAAGGAAATCGGCCGTGCCCTTTGAAAGGAACCATCCCGGCATATGCCTGGAGTGATTTAGGGAAATCACGGAAAACCTAAATCTGGATGGCCGGAGGTGGATTTGAACGGTCCTCAAGTCGGATGACCTGAACTGGCATGAATTCTCAAAACGAGGGAAAACTCGTCTCCCAGTGCCAGGGCTTCCAACGTCGATTTGAAAGAATGGCAAAGGAACGGAACAAAATTTCGTCACCGTGGGCATTTCCTATATTAATTAAATGACCATTGCTAAAATTATAAATAAATTTCCTTTTTTTAGGTATTGTTCGCGCTGCACAAACAATTGTTTTTAGTTTCTCCCAGACATGTTTCGCCAGCGTTGCAGCATCTTCATGGGATATTTATTTTGCCTCGGTTGCACAGTGGTAGAGTGCCAGACTACAAATCCAAAGGTCGCGGGTTCGATCCCCGCAGGTCCTAGGATTTGTATCTGCCACTTTCCACTTCTTTCACCTCTGGCAGTATTGCTCATGTGAAAAATACCGCCGGCCGCGGCGGCCGAGGTGACTGAGGCGCTCCAGTCACGGTCAGCACGGCCACTACGGTCGGGGGTTCGAATCCCCCCTCGGGCATGGATATTTGTGCCGTCCTAGTTCGTAAGTAGTTCATAAGTAGTTTGTAAGTTTAGGGACTGATGACTCCGTAGTTGGGTCCCATAAGCTTAACAAACATTTGAACATTTGAAAAATACCGAGTAGCACCGTGGTTCGGAACCCACGTTAACCTGTAGGTCCCCCTATAACTGGCTGGGTAAGTCAGATCGAAAGTCGGAGGAAGACAACGGCATACCACCTCCAAACAGGACCATGCCTAGTAAAGCACTGTGGTGTTCGAACCAATTTTCGGATTGTTGACTGCTTTACCTTTTTATTATCTGTCAAATGAACAATGAAATGATTTTACTTTTGTACATTAAGTGTAGAAACTAAAGATAATTGTGTAACTAATATAAATCATTTCTTATTTTTATAGGTATAGTAGGCCTACATTAACACGACATGTAGTTGTGTTTGCGGTTCTTTATCTTTGACAAACCAAAACGTGTGTAGTTAATTGGGTGAATGGTTAGCTTTTGAATATCGCGATTTTTTACGAAAATATAGGAAGTCATTTTACTAAAATTATCATGCCACCTCTAAATGATACTCCACTACGTAGACAATAAATCTGTAGTAACTGTGGACCTCGGAAAATTAATGTAGTAGTGTTACGATGCCGCAAGTGCTGGATCGATGATGTTATCAGCAGTGAGAAATAAAACGTGGCAGTCGGGAAGTTTATAAGTAATATAGTTTGGAAGGAAGGAAGCTCAGGGTTTAACGTCGCGTCGACAGCTTGATCATTAGAGACGAAGCTAACGCACGGAGCTTTGGATAAGGAACCATTCCGGCATTTGCCAGAAGTGATTTAGGAAAATCACAGAAAACCTAAATCTGGATGGCCGGAGGTGGATTTGAACCACCATCATACCGATTGCAAGTCCAGTTCGTTACCACTGCGCCACCTCGCTCAGTGGTAATATAGTTTACTGGCTTTCTTATTTCGCTTACTTTTCTGCAAGAGTACGCTTCTGGTCACGTGCTACCGTTGTCACACATTTAAAATAAAGTTCCTCATTTCTAACTTATTAGTTTCTGAATAGCTACGACGGTGGAAAGACGATATGGACAGCGAACTGATGGATGGAGTAGGAGAAGAGAAGACAGAAAAGGAAAAAGAAGAGAAAGCAGAAGAAGACGACGAGGAGAGAGATAGGAGGACGTGGAGTACGAACAAAATATTTGATAAGCATACTGGCTTTCAAAAATGTACAAATGTTTGTAAGGCTTAAGGGACTTAATTGCAGGGTCATCAGTCCCTAAACATACAAACTACTTACGAACTACCTTATACTAAAGACGACACAAACATCCATGCCCGTGGGGGGATTCGAATCCCCGACGGCGGACTGCACCGCAACACGGCGCTCCAGCGCGCACGGCTAATCCGCCGCGGCTTATCTTGCGATGAAATATGTTTTCCAACTTTCTGAACATTCAAGATAGCAACAGAACGCAAATCAGAGTACTGACGTACGTTCTCTGCGTATGTATGTTTGCTAGAATTCTTTCGTTTCGTATCAGTCAACCACAGGGAAGCGCGGACGGGTTTACCGAGTTAAAACACACACACACACACAGTCTCTCTCTCTCTCTCTCTCTCTCTCTCTCTCTCTCTCTCTCTCTCTCTCTCTCATTACTCATTAATACCTAACTAGCAGTACATGTCTGCAAAACATTTCAATCTTTGCACAAATCCGTCAGTTTTTCTTCAGTTGCCCGATAACTTTGGTATATCGCTCCAAATTTGCGATTGGATAGTGTATTTCCTGTCAGAGAGGACACAGTTCGTAGTAATCGGTGGTAAGGCATCGACTAAAACAGATGTGATATCGGGCGTTCCACAGGGTAGTGTTATTGGTCCTCTGCTGTTCCTTATTTACATAAACGATTTAGGAGGAAATCTAAGTAGCTCTTGTTTGCAGATGACGCCGTCATTTAACGTCTAGTAAAATCATCTGAAGATCAAAACCAACTGCAGAACGATCTGAATAAGATATCACTATGGTGTAAAAATTGGCAATTGACTCTAAATAATGAGAAGTGTGAAGTCGTCCACGTAAGCACGAAAAGAAATCTGCTAAACTTTGTTTACAACATAAATCAATCAAATGTGAAGGCCGTAAACTCCACAAAATACCTGGGAATTACTATTAGCCGCGGTGGAGTAGCCGAGCGGTCTAAAGCGTCTCGCTGCGGAGCGCACGGTTGCTCGCCGTGGATGTTCGAGTCCTCCTTGGGGCATGGATGTGTGTGTTGTTCTTAGGTTAGTTTAGGTTAAGTAGTTTGTAAGTTACGGACTGATAACCACGCAGTTTGGTCCGATAGAATTACAAACATTTGAACATTTGAATTACTATTACTTCAGAGTTAAACTGGAAAGAACACTTAGATAATATCGTGGGAAAGGCGAAGCAGAGACTGCATTTTATTGGCAGAACCATTAAAAGATGCAACAGAACTACTAAAGAAACTGCATACACTACGCTTGTCCGTCCAGTTTGGAGTATTGAAGCCCAGTGTGGGATCCTCATCAGGTGGGTTTGATGGAGGACATCGAAAGGGTCCAGAGAAGGGCAGCTCGTTTCGTATTGTTACGATACAGGGGAGACAGCGTTACGGACATGATACAGGATGTGGGATGGGAGTCATTACAACACCGGCGCTTATCGCTGCGGCGTGGGCTACTTACGAAACTCCAATCGCAAACATTCTCCTCCGAAGGCGAAAATATATTGTTGACTCCCACTTACATAGGTAGAAATGATCGTCAGAATAAAATACGAGAAATCAGAGCTCGAAGAAAGGGATTCAGGATTTTATTTCTTCCCGCGCGCTATTCGAGATTGGAATAGAAGATAAATAGTATACCGGCCGGGGTGGCCGAGGGGACTGAGGCGCTCCAGTCACGGTCTGCACGGCCACTACGGTCGGGGGTTCGAATCCCCTCTCGGGCATGTATATTTGTACCGTCCTTAGTATTAGTAAGTTCGTAAGTAGTTTGTAAGTTTAGGGACTGATGAACCCGTAGTTGAGTCGCATAAGCTATACAAACATTTGGACATTTTTGATAAATAGTATAATGGTGGTGCGATGAACCCTCTGCCATGCACTTGACTGTGATTTGCGGAGTATCCCATGTAGATGTAGATTTTCGACACAACTAGAGCTTACGCCAGTCTAGTCCATGATCGATTGCCCGCCTACTCTTCGTTTGGTTACGAAATTAAAAAGTATTGTGCATTTTAAAATGAGTTTCGCTTCCGCTCTCGTCAAACATTTCATCCGATTAGCTTGGTACATTGCGACTACTGGCTGCAGAAGCGCACTTTTTTTAGTTATCACCTGCTCCCCCAGAGGGCGCAACACGCCACGGACTCACGCCCCCGCTGTGGGCAGACTCGCCCCTATTCAGAGGGGACGGGCTAAGCTGCTGGCTACGCCTGCTTATTATAAAGCAACAGGTACCACTCGACAGCCGGCACAACGCCTGCTACCAGCCTAATAAGCACAGCACACTCGCTCGCGCCACCGACTGCTCTACAGTGTGTCCCAGCTATCTTGTCCACCCAAAACACCTCTGGAACAACAACAGCTGTTGGAAAACGACTTTCACCGATATCAATGAACGCCAGGGGCCCATGAATGTACATATTTGGAAACATTCTCGAACGAACGCAAATGTGTTTTTTTAACACAATTTTTTTTTAATAGACACCCTACATTTTTCTTAAGCAATCCATAGCATGATAAATCGCATAAACAATGGCGTTGATTGCATCGCAATATTCCAATTACATCCCGAGATATTGCGACGCGAAGTTGACGCTTGACGCGAAACGCGAGGCTAGCGCATGTCCTGAGACAGGCGAGAACCCCATGCTGCTCAGGACGAGCGCTAGTCGCACGTTTCGCGTATTTCAAGCTTCTTGCAACTTCTCGTCGCAATATCTCGGGATGTAATTGGAATATTGCGATGCAATCAACGCCATTGTTTATGTGATTTGTCATGCTATGGATTGCTGAAGAAAAAATATAGGGTGTCCATTAAAAAAAAAAAAAAAAAAAAAAAAAAAAAAAAAAAAAAACAAGTTTGTGTTGAAAACCACACTTGCTTTCGTTTTAGGATGTTTCCAAATATGTACATTCATGGGCCCCAGCCGTACATTGATACCGGTGAAAGTCGTTTTCCAATAGCTGCTATTGTTCTAGAGATATTTTGGGTGGACAAGATAGCTGGGACACCCTGATTACACGTCGAAGCGAAACTCGCGCGACCCGAATTCGTAGCTGGATTCCTCACGTTCCAGCAAAATTTTATTTATTATTTATTATTTATTTATTTACCCTTGTTGCGGAGCAGCTGCCTTTGGGTATATAGCTGGTTGTGACTACAAAAACTGTGTGATACATGTATGCGACTGTGATACATTATTTTCTTTATTCATTTACAGTAATTAGATAACAAAATACAAAGAAAAACGTAAAAACTTATTACAAGGAAAATGGAAAGGCAACTTAAAAACATCAACTATTTTAAGAAGAGAGTAATAGAAGATAGGAAAGATTGGTTTGAGTGACAGTCTGAAGAATAAGAGTGGAAAGTCCAGGGTGGGAGGCCTCGGAATTTACTTCGAGCCCTGCCATCCTGGAGTTTTCTCATTTTGAGACTCTTATGATTGGCTGTATCTGTAGGTTACATTTCGCATGTGTTTATATCGTCCTCTGTGTCGGGGCTGTCATCTGTGGTGTAATTTGCACTGTTTGCGCTTTCAGTGTCAGATCCATCATAAGTGTTTTGTCTTCTGTTGTGGGCGTTTCGTGTTGCATTACGTCTTACGTTCTGTGTGTACTCGTCTTTTTTTCGTAGTGAGACTTCGTCTGTCAGCCTGTTCATTACGTCCGTTCTTATCTCGTATTAGTTCTTTTACGTCTTTAGGCGTGTCAAACATAGTGTGAGTGTGCGTTTTGTAGAGGTGGCTGTATGACAGTGTGTTCTGGGGTCCCAATTTCTCCACACGTACAGCATGGATTGTCACTGAGACCAACACGTGTGAGGTGTGTGGGGTAGGGGCCGTGTCCCGTTAGGAAGTGGATCATACCCCGGCTGGGATTGATATGACCCATTCGAAGACGTTTCCTTATATTCGGGAAAAAGTCATAGACTCGTCTTCCTTTCTCGCAGTTATCCCATTCCCCTTGCCATGTCTCCATTCTCCATTTAATTAGTTGCCTCCGTTCTGTCATCTCTTATCCAACAAGTTCGTCGACTTCGTCGTATTTCCCCGCCTTCAGCCAGTACATAGCAGCTCTTATAAGTATGGCAAGGTCTATTGATGGTATCCCCAGTACCACGCGGAGTACTTCGTCCGAGGTAGTGTTGAAGGCTCCAGTTAGCCTTAATAGGACACTTCTTTGGCCTTTCCTAACAGTGCCAATGTTGGTCTGTAGTGTCAGACGCTGTGCCCATGAACCGGCCGCGAAGCAGATTACTGACTCGAAGAGGGCTGTGTGGTATGTACATAGTGTTTGTATAGGTTGTCTTTACGTTGTGGTGTTTAGCCTGGCAAGTTTTTGAGTCATCTTTGTGGCCCTGTCGGTTCCAGCAAGACAAAAATGTCTGCACACAAGGAATTTACTACACCGACTGCTTGTGTGAATTTAAGTTATTCAGTGGAGAAAATTCCAAATTTGTGCCCAGCCGGGATTCGAAGCCGGGTCCTCCTACTTACTAGGCAGACGAGCGACCGGTAGCTCTCCTTTTAGTTCGCAGCTCGGCCGCGAAGTATATCGCTCTTTTTAGTTCGTCCGCTAGTTTTGGCTTTTGCTACCGCTACTAAAACTGCAGCTGAGCTGCATATCAGCTCGAAACGACGGCAACTGGCAGAAGGGAATGACGCGATTCTGCGCGAACTCACGTCCTCTCGCTGTTGCCCGCCAGTCTTCGAAAGAGGAGCGGACGAACTAAGGGGGCGAGGAATGTGCGAACTAGTTCGCGTAGTTCGCCTGTGGGAGCGTTCTTCCGAACTAGTTTGTTCACGAACTACACAAGACTACTAGAGATCTGGGAGGCAGCCGTTTTTACTGCTGATGGTGCACACAGAATCCCCCGCCGCACAGCGTGAGGTGGGTTGTGTAGTACCACAGAGCAACATATATATTTGTCTGTGGTAGTAAAGCTGTTGCCGACCCTGTCGGTTTTGCAGAACGGCTGGCCGCAGCAACCAGAGGCGTGGGTCGCCGCGTCAGGCCACTAGTGCCTGCTGCCTCCTGCTACGGAGCTCTCCGCGGCGTGGCCGAGATAACGAGCTCATATGTCACGGCCGTATTATTATCTCGACGAGTTTCACCAACATCGTCTGGCCGGGCACATGTACTGACACCTATCCGTGCAGATGGACGGGGAAAACCGTTGCATCTACTCCTCTAGTTAAAGAACTTCTCACTAGCGCAGTGGCGGACTAAAAGAGGGGGGGGGGTGGCGGAGGGAGAAGACCGCCACGGGTCTCTCGTCTTGGGGGCCTCCAAATACCTCGAAGGCACGGGTTTTTTGAGCGCCCTTCGACTCTCGTTTCGGGGCCTCCAAATCTCTATTTTATTTTAGGCTGTCCTGTGCCTCTTGTCCTGGGGGGCCCTCCATATCTCAAAAGTTACTCCATATCTCAAAAGTTACTTCGAAGTAGACGGAGGCCCTCATTTTGTTTTGCCACCTCCCCGGGCCTCCGACAGCCTTAGTCCGCCACTCGGACCGTTAATCCGCTTCCATATGATTTCCCAGTTTTAGTGAAAATATTGGTTTTTCGAGTTTTCGTGAGCATAACAGGGGCAATTAGCAATTAAAAAAAAACTTTCATTCTACAAAACGTTAGACATAGTGGTTTTAATCGTTTCTGGCACAACTTGCAGGTATGGTGCAACACTCAACAGTTCTTTTACTAATGTACGAGGCGCGTCCAGAAAGTAAGTTCCGTTTGGTAATAAAATGAAATTGTACACAGATACAGAAGAAATTGCACAAAATTCTATAACTCTTAAACTACTTTTCCACATAACTGCCGAAATTTTGCAGGCATTTGTCATAGCGTGGCACCAGGTTTTGTATACCTTCTTCGTGGAAATCTGCCGAGCCGGCCACGGTGGCCGAGGGGACTGAAGCGCTTCAGTCACGGTCTGCAGGCCACTACCGTCGGGGGTTTTAATCCCCCCTCGGGCATGGACATTTGTTCCGTCCTTAGCAATAGTTAGTTCATAAGTAGTTTGTAAGTTTAGGGACTGATGACCCCGTAGTTGAGTCCCATAAGCTATACAAACATTTGAACATTTAGATGTAACATCGAGATGTACAGGAGATCAGAAGATGTATAAGACACGTCGAAACCGGTCATCCGATTAAATAAAACGCGATCTTGGCTGGAAACATGTGTAAGATATCCGGATTTGTCCAAAAGAATAGGTATCAACAGCTCAACAGCAACGTATACCCATTTTTTTTTATTTTTTATTTATTTATATTTTTTGTGGTTGATTACGCCTTATTCAAGACACTTTATTTTCTGCGTCACTGGAGTTCTTTAGGGTTCTGTTTTCTGTGTATTTATTATTTTTTGTAATAATGTGTGTGTCTGTCTGGCTACGTAGTAGGTTGGTGCTTGATGAAGCTAATCAGAGAGCGTACAGGGATATTGGTCTTATGAAGTTTGGTTACTTATTTCAGAATATATATGTGTGTGTCTGCAAAAATTGTTTCTATTCTTTTCGGTGTTTTCTGTATGTTTATTTGATACCGGTTTGTTGGGTCACTCGTTAGTTCTGTTATGTTGTATTGTATGAAGTCTTATGTTTCGTCAATGTAGGTTTCTTCTTCTGTCTTTGTGTTTTGCTTTAATGGGGTTTTTATTCTGCTTGATTATCAGTTTTAATTCTTCAGCAATTAGTCCTCTTGTTAAGTTTTGATTGAATTCTCGTGTTTTAAGTCTTTCATGTTGTTTAATTATGTATTCAGCTTCTGTTATGTTTTCTATTGTTCTGTGAGACACTGTTTTGCTGATGTTATATTTTAGGCCCTTTTCAAGTAAGTTACTTTCTTCTTCAGTTAACTTCATATCAGTTAATTGATGATTCTTTTGTTGAATGCGTGTTTGTTGTATTGGTGTTGTGTCTGGTGGCTTTTTTGTGATTAAGCATTTTCGTGAGTTTCTTTTGTTGTGTTGAGCGTTTTCTTTCAATTATGGTGTCTGTGCATGTTCTGACCCTTTGCATTAATTCATCGAAAAATGGTGCATAATTTATGTGGCTTGCGAGCTGGATGAGGAGTTTACATAATTCAGTGTTCAGTGCTTCTTTTTTAGAGTATAGGGAGCAGATTTCTTGTTTTAGATGACATGTTGTTTACAGTTATCACTACATAGTTCGGAATTATTTTGTTAGCTAAAACTATTTGGTTGAACTTTATATTATGTAATGTTTTATGAAGTTTTAGGTTTGTTGAAGAGCTGAGAGTGGAATACCTGGCTTGGCGTTAAGATCATCATCTTGTGATGGTGCAGCTCTTGCGTCTTCCTTACTTGCAGTGTTATAACACAAGAGCTGCACCATCACAAGATGATAATATACCCATTTCTTTTGTTACGTCACTGTAGTTTTCCACGACACACAGATTGATACTGCATTTATGATGAGGCTGTTAATTCGCTAACAACTTTTGTGTTTTCCTCCTAAGATGTGACGTAATTAGGCCTGCAGGGAAAAACCGCAAAGGGACAGGAAAGTAATCTTACGAGCTCACCGAGGAATGTTCTGTTTCTGGTGACTACACCATACGCTAGGTCGTCGCTCGGCAATCCATTTGCGTGTGCCAGCACAATTTAAATGCGGCCCTTATCGTGCAGCGTTAGTGCGAAAGCGGAAGATCACTGCAGACAACTATCGATCGAGGGCACGGTCGATTTTACCGCGTAACAGTGGGAAGCCAACAGAGGGCGTTGACGCGTGGTTCTCCGTAAAGCCCCGTAGGCCTCTGAAGTAAGCACCGACAACTCAGAGAAAGCCGCCATATATGGGGTATGCGATTGCTGTCCTCCCACAGCGTACCATAGGCCTGCTGTATTACAACACGGTCGTAATTACTGAACGATGGAAGTCAAAGTGCAAATGATAAGAGTAGTAAAAAAAGCATACTCCGAAGCACAGTTTTGTGTCAATGAATGCCATAAATACAGATGGAGTCAAAAAGGCAGAATTTGTAATACGTCTTCCAAAGCAAGTTCATAGGCATTCATCTGCTTGTTAGTAGGAACAACATCTTTATCTATAAATGTGATTGTCTGTTCGGTGTGTCCGCCTCCGTAGCTCAGCGGTAGCGTTGCTGACTCTACAACACAGGAGGCCCGGGTTCGATTCCCGACAGGGAGCTGGGTGTTGTGTGTTGTCCTAATCATCATCACCTCATCATCATTGGCACGTAAGTCGCCCACGCGGCGTCAAATAAAGAGACTTACAGTAAGGCGGCCGAACAATCCCGCAAGGGATCTCCTGCCCAAGAAAGCCATACGCTCATTTCATTTCTGTTCGGTGTACGTTTATCACGTCTCAAGACATAAAGAGCTAAAAATTTGTACAGTTACTAATGTCTACCGGGGAAGGCTTTAGGCACGGTTTTATGGCGATCGGATAGCTATATGTATGTGTCTGTTCGGTGTAATACGCTTAACACGTCCGAACGACAAGACGCAGAGACTTAAATATTTGTACAGTTACTAATTTATACCTGAGGAAGGTTTTAGGCACAGTTTTATAGCGATCTGATAGATATTTAGTAATTTGAAGAATATAACGCGAAATAACAATTACTCTTTGAAAATGGTTTTATTGGTTGCTTTGTTGCTTGAGGGTTGATAATGATAAAAGGGTGGAGTACATTGGGATGGAAAGTTATCGGTGTATATATAATTCTGCGCGCGCGCAGGGTGGAGTACATTGGGATGGAAAGTTATCGGTGTATATATAATTTCGCGCGCGCGCGCGCGTGTGTGTGTGTGTGTGTGTGTGTGTGTGTGTGTGTGTGTGTGTGTGTGTGTGTGTGTGTGCGTGCTAATATTTCGCTCTACAGCGAAAGCTACAGAACGCAAACGAATGGTCTGTGTGTAATTATTGTCCGAAGTCTCCTGTTGTGCATCATAGCAGTTCCATGCCGATAGCTATAAGAGGGTGGAAGATATGGTGGTTAAAAGTCGTCAAATTATAAACAAATTCGAACTGAAGGCCAGCGATGAAGTTTGCGACTCTATAGCAAGGTTACATACAGCGAAACGTAATGCCACAGACCATATCTTTGGTATATGTGTGCTACAATGTCTTCAGCTCTTTCTCTGTGAGAATAAGCATACGAATAAGGAAATATAAGAATAAATGAATAAAGCAGTAAAAAAGAAATTTATTTTAATACATCTCTTTAAAAAAATTGATTTGACGTTTTGCGCACTATCTATCATAATCAACCAACACGCGAGCGGAGCCGCGGGTTTAAGGTAGTCTTTAATAAGTTTGTGTGTAACCCGTCTGGAAACAGTTCGTATTGCCAATTCTGGGCTGACAAACCCTCTTCTTGTGTTGTGGTAGCTGTAAGATCTGCCATTGCAGGCGTTCCAGTATGACGATCTTGGCGGATGTTTGTGCTGTGTGGACGCGCACAACTTCTTCCGAGATTGTGGGAATGTTCGCATGACCAATTCAACTAGCATGTCCAACTTGTGTTCCTAAAGAACCATCGGGCCACTTAGAAGGCCATAATTTGACCCGTTTCGAACTGGCTCAGTTGGCTGTAGGAAGCAGTATTGTGTCTCTTCGGCATGGCGCCTGTCTGCCTCATTCCTTGATATCACACTGAGCCGATGGCTGCAAACATTCCCTACTGAAGGGTTTACACAGATGGTTCTGTAGCAGGTATGTCATTACGCCATTGTAAGTACCGGATGATCAAAAAGTCAGTATAAATTTGAAAACTTAATAAATCACGGAATAACGTCGAGAGAGAGAGGTAAAAATGACACACGTGCTTGGAATGACATGAGGTTTTATTAGGAAAAAAAAATAAAGTTCAACAGATGGCGCTTCATCTGATCAGGAAAGCAATAATTAGCATAACAAATTAAGACAAAGCAAAGATGATGTACTTTACAGGAAATGCTCAATATGTTCACCATCATTCCTCAACAATAGCTGTAGTCGAGGAATAATATGGAGAACAGCACTGTAAAGCATGTCCGGAGTTGGGTGAGGCATGGCGTCGGATGTTGACTTTCAGCATCCCTAGAGATGTCGGTCGATAACGATACCCTTGCGACTTCAGGTAAACCCAAAGCCAATAATCGCACGGACTGAGGTCTGGGGACCTGGGAGGCCAAGCATGACGAAGGTGGCGGCTGAGCACACGATCATCACCGAACGACGCGCGCAAGAGATCGATCTCTCTCTCTCTCTCTCTCTCTCTCTCTCTCTCTCTCTCTCTTACATTTTCCTTGGACTTATACGGGGTCATCAGTCCCTGAACTTAGAAACTACTTATGAAGTAACTTATACTAAAGACGACACAAACATCCATGCCCGAGGGGGAGATTCGAACCTCTGACCGCAGCGGCCGTGCAAACCGTGACTGACGCGCCGCAGACCTCTCGGCCTCCGCGGCCGGCTTCCTTCTTCCCCAAGTAGGTATGGTCGATGTGGATTTGGTTTCAACAAGACGGAGCGACCTCGCATACAGCCAGAATTTGCGTGGATTTCTCGCGACAAACATTTCCCTGTAGAGTAATTTTCTGCTTTGGTGACATTTCCTGGCCGCCTCGCTCACCTGACCTTTCATGTGCAAACTTTTTTTCCTTTGGGGGTGCCTGAAGCAGCAAGTGTTCCGAACACATTGTGCCACCATTCCTGAATTGAAGGATCGCATTAGAACTGCCGTCGGCAATGTCCCGCGGAATACGTTACTCCGAGTTATGGAAAGCCTCCAACGCCGCCTACATGAATGTGCTCTGCAGAGGGGGCATCATTTGACAGGAGTCAACTCAATGGACAGCGACTTACTCATTAGTAAATGACATACCTTTAACTATTAATTGACGTATGAGGTAATCCATAAAATACAGTTACTGCCTCATGGTGTGTTTTTAAATATCGTTCTATAAACGTTGCCTCAACCTGTATATATAATTATATATCTCTTTTTTTCTTAAATATAAGTATATCGGAATTTTATGATGTGCCCTACTTAGGGATGCGCCTATCACAAGAACATCAACTGTTCGCCCAAGTCGAATTCACTTGCCTCCGGTATAATGTAATCTTAACTACACACAAGCTATTCTGGGCGCGACTGGTACCAGCAACACACCACAGATTCCTTTGGCAGTGAATAGATCTCCTAGCAGGCTTTTCCTGGAATTTGCATCTGTTGCAGAGTTTCCTTGAGTTTTATGGAACCCTGTAAATACCAAAGTGAACATTACTCTAGCTGCAAATAATTTTCTTAACTGAAATGTTTGTAGGGATAGGAATCTGAATCATCAGTAGAATCAGTCGTAGATAATGTACAGGATGACCAGCCAGTCTAAAATAGTTTAGTTAAAAAATTCAAATTATTATTTCAAAAGTTCACCTAAGTTTTACAAGTGTTCTTTCACTGTAACATACACCTTGACAACGTGACCAAGGCTGTCCACCTTGCAGGACAGAGCCGGCCAGAACCAGTATTGAATGCCGATTCTAAAATCACGCCACCCTTCTGGCGTCCGTGCTGAAACTACTGACGTTTCCACGCTACCGTGGAGCCAATGGCAGACACCCACGTTTGATCACGTGTGCTACTGCTGGAGGACTGAGAAGTGTTAGCATCAGTTCCTTCGCTCTCTTCCGTTTGAGTTCTCGTACAGAACAGACGCACTCCCGAGGCTCAGCGTCTGTGCGGGGCGAACGGCCGCATGCCGTCCGCTCCCGCCTAGCGGCTGTTCGGTATCAGCCACCAACTGTGTGAACCATAACCATAACCATTACCGTAACCATTACCTTTTCCGTTTTCTAATCCGTTTAGACTGGCATTCATTCATTGTATCCGACCCCAGGGCGAGTCCGGCCATGTATCCCGTATTTCAGAATATACCAAATATTAACTTGAATTCTATCTTATTTGCCAATCAGCCACCGTTTCCTAGGGCGCCCACAAGCGTTCACCGCTCCGCCTTCCATCCTGACAACGCCACTCACCCATCGTATTTATGCAGCACTGGGATGGGTTGTATAAATTTCCTATTATCCGTGGGATAAAGATCAAGTGCTGTACAATAACACAGGTGGCAGACTTCGGTTAATGTTGTAGAATACTGAAGCAAGGCAATCTGTCTACAAAGGAGACTTCTTGCAGGAAACTAGTTCAACCCACTGTCTAGTTTATGGGACCGGTAGCAAATAAAACTAGCAATCGTTACTGAACAGAAAGAAGAGCAGCATGGATGTTCACAGATTTGTTTCACTCGTGGGAGTCAAAGAGATGCGCTAAACCAGTGATTTTTCAACCAGGGGGGGTCGCGAAGCCTTGCTCGTGGCGTCGCCGTCACAGATGGCAGTAGTTGCATCTAGGATTCAGCAATACAAAAACGTATGCCCGACTAAAATATATTTAATGTTAATATTACGGGGTTCTTTGAGTAGATCACAGATTGTTTTATAATACAATAGGTTAATAATGAATAAGCGCGAAGACAAACCTTTTCTCAGGAACCAGTCGAGAGTCAAATGAAATTGATATAATACAAATTGTCTATTCAGTTGGACCTTTCTTAAGGAGGATAATACAATTCCGATTCTTGACTGAAATGCAAAACGATCGTTAAGCAAATTATATTTTTTGTTCAAACATAAAAGAACTTCTTCCCATAATTTAAAAGAAAGATTAAGAAAAAGCAAGAAGGTTAAATTTGTTTTCTTTTGGGAACACAGTTACGTTACGGTTCATGAGGGGGCCGCCATAATATTTTTACTTGGAAAAGGTTGAAAAACATTGCGCTAAACAGTTAACTGACGAAGGTGGGATACAAATTACGAAATAATGCCATCTTGTTAAGTCTCAAGGATCAGCTTCCCGTTAGGACTATGACCATACATCCCCCCAAGTATACTTATTGCAGGTACCGAGAACACAGTGTCACACTAATCCCAGCATGTACGCGTTTAAGGTGATCTCGAGACAGACGACGTCAAGAATTCTAATACCATGAAAGAAATGACCCACACGAAGAGTGCATTTACTACCAAGAGGAGTTACTAGTATCAAATAATGGCCTTCATTTGAGGACAAAATTTCTGAGATTGTTCTTTTGGAGAATAGCTTTGGATGGGAGTTTAGCACGGATAGTGGGAAACCTGGAAAGGAAGATAAACAAAGCGTCTGAGATGTGGTTCTACCCACGAATGTTAAAAATTAAGTGAACTTAAAAGATTGCGACTAAGGAGGTCGCGCGCTAAATTGGCGAAGAACGGAACACACTGAAAACCTGTCTAGATGAAGCCGGCCGCGGTGGCCGAGGGGACTGAGGCGCTACAGTCACGGTCTGCACGGCCACTACGGTCGGGGATTCGAATCCCCCTTCGGGCATGGATATTTGTGCCGTCCTTAGTATAAGGTAGTTGATAAGTAGTTTGTAAGTTTAGGGACTGATGACCCCGTAGTTAAGTCCCATAAGCTTAACAAACATTTTTTTGCAATAAAAATACGACGTTTCAGCTTGGCGGGCGATAAGAAATGTTTACTTTACAAACACTCACATTTCGATTTCGTTCCCGTGATGGAATATCATCAGTGCAGATTCCAAGACGTGATGACTCAATGTACTCCGCATAAAACATTAAATGGTCAGATCCATAAAATAACAAAACCGGTCTTCCTGGTAAACGCCACATTTTAAAATTGTGACGTGTACCAGGAAGACCGGTTTTGTTATTTTATGGATCTGGCCATTTAATGTTTTATGCGGAGTACATTGAGTCATCACGTCTTGGAATCTGCACTGATGATGGTCTACCACGGAATCGAAATCGATATATGTTAATTTTGGTAAAATAACTATTTCTTATCGCCCGCCAAGCTGAAATGTCTTATTTTCATTGAAAACAAAGTGGTAAGAAAGAATATAATTACACACAATCAATCGTTGGACAAGTGCAAAAATAAAATTCCGAGCAGGATTTGAACTCTGGTCGTCTGACAGTCGAGCTCCTTGGTAATTACACCATACTGACTGAAGTGCAGACGATGACTCAGTACAGGTATAGCTCTTACGGGCTGGACTTTGATCTCTATATTCGTGGAAACCAAGCGGCATTGAAACAAACCCTTTCAGCTTGGTGGTTTGGAGGAATTCCCGCACAACATACCTGCGACCCATCAAAATTCGTTTGTACCATACTTCGTGTTTCCCTTGTCAGATGAGGCTTGTACGGGACTGGGTAGCGTGGAGAACTGCATCAAACCAGTCTGTGGACTGAAGACCACAACAATAACAGTTTTACACGCAAAACTTTGTCAACACGCACAGCAGTATTTCAGGCGTTATGCTGCTCCCTGAATGACAATGCTGGTCCCAATATGGCTAGGCGCACAGCAACAGTTCTGAGGGAATTCGCCTTGGAGCTGTTTGATCACCAACCGAACAGTCCTGACCTTGCTGCCAACATTTTTGTCTCGCAGCATTTTGACAACGACGAAGAGCTCAATACGTGTGTCAGACGGCGGTTCCATTCACAGATTTCTGCAAATTTCTCAAAGCGCTAACATTGCTGTACCTGTTGCCAATCAAGTTTTTATCTATGTTGTCATGGTTAAAAAATGGGGAACTTACTTCCTTGTAGCCTCGTAAATAACAACACCGAGTATGGTCGAATACTATGTGAGATTCTTAAAGTTTTAGATCCATATTCGTAACCAAATTGACTGTAGTAAACACAATATGCGACACAGGATTTTGCCCAAATTAACCCTTTAATACATGTATTTTTATCTGAAGCTATAAAAATTACCACGATTGATATATAGTGCGTATATACTGAGAAAAATATTGGAAAAAAATCCGTACAATTATTAGGCACTTCTAGCAACAAAACGTTGATAGCTTATCAGCTTCCATGATGTACCCGATGTCACTATTATGCCTCTCACCTTTCCAGAAATTAACTCTACATTTTTAGCTTTTTTTGATTTGGAGAAAGCGTTTGACAATGTTGACTGGAATACACTCTTTCAAATTCTGAAGTCAGCAGGGGTAAAATACAGGGAAAGGAAAGATATTTACAACTTGAACAAAAGCCAGACCGCAGTTATTAGACTCGAAGGGCATGAAAGGGAAGCAGTAAGGCAGGCTTGTAGCCTTTCTCAAATGTTATTCAATTTGTACATCAGGCAGGCGGTGAAGGAAAGCAAGGAAAAATTTGGAATAGGGATCAAAGTTCAGGGTGAAGAAATATAAACATTGTGTTTTGCTGATGACATTGTGATTCTGTCAGAGACAGCAAAGGACCTGGAAAAGCAGCTGAATGGCATGGACAGTGTGTTGAAGAGGGCGTATAAAATGAACATTAACAAGAGCAAAACAAAGATAATGGAATGCACTCTTAGAAAATCAGGCCATGCTGAAGGAAACAATGAAGGTGATAGATGAGTTTTGTTACTTGGGTAGTAAAATAACAAATGACGGCCGCACTACAGAGGATATAAAATGCAGAATAACAATGTGAAGAAAAGCATTTTTGAAAAAGAGAAATTTGCTAACAACGAATATTAATTTAAGTATAACGAAGTCTTTCGTGAAGGCATTTGGGTGGAGTGTTGCCTTGTGCGGGAGTGAAACATGGACGATAAACAATGCGGACAGGAAGAGGATAGAGGCGTTTGAAATGTGGTGCTACAGAAGAATGCTGAAGATTATGTGGGTGGATCGCGTAACTAATGAGGAGGTACTGAACAGAATCGGTGAGAAAAGAAATTTCTGGTATACCTTGACCAAAAGAAGGCATCGACTGATACGACACATTCTTAGACATCGGGGAATCGTAAATTTAGCATTGGAGGGAAGTGTATGGGGGTAAAAATCGCAGAGGGAGACCAAGAGACGCATATAGTAAGCAGATTCAAATGGATTTGGGTTGCCGCTCTTATGAAGAGATGAAAAGGCTTGCTCAGGATAGAGTAGGGTGGAGAGCTGCATCAAACCAGTCTCCAGACTGATGACCATAACAACAACAACTCATAATGCAACAGTAGTATCTGATTGGCTACTTTTATATGGCAAAGGAGGAATACTAAAGTAAACAAACGCACATGTTGTCTCGTGAAATGGTAGGCCAAGTGTATAACGAACTAGTGAGTAGAATGTGTTTTTTGAGTGGTGTAAAAGTTTTAGAGATGAGGATGTGAGCAAATACACAGTCAGTACAATTGTTCACAAACATTCTCACATATTGCCGATATCCAGCAACGCATAACAATGGTCCTTCGGGCGATTCCAGAAGGAGCGTATGCTGACAGTTTGAAAAAGATATACGCACGTTTTCAGAAGTGGATTGTAGCTGACAGTGATTACTTTGAACGCTGGCGAAGTTATTTTGTTTGTCACTCTTGCTTATTCCGTTCTCTGGTACAAACGTCTCTGATTCTTCTTCTATTATGTAAATAAAGGACGGGCGCACAAAGCAGAAAGTACAGAATGAGGCAGAACGGATTGAGAGGATTCTCACTGTTCAACATACAACGACAAACGATATACATAAGGCAATATGGCATTGAGGAGAAAATATGCGGATGATCAAGAAAGAACCAGAAATTGTACTGAAGAGTTTACCAGGCTGGGGAGGTGAATTTCGAATGAAGATAATTACAGTAAACACAAGTGCTGAGAATTAGGAAGAAAGAAGCGAAAATTGAAAGTTGTTGGAACGAAAAATTCCAGCACAGTTCTAATGCATTCTGTACTTGGAACGTTTAATGACATGGAGCGGAAGCTGTGCAGAAACAATTGGAACGAGAGCGTTTCCAAAGGCGAGGCAGTTACGGAGAGCTAGGGGACTTTTAATTCAACTGATGAAAGAAATTTCTAATTTTTTAAAGTGTATTGTACAGCAATGAATCAAGAACAGTAAAAAGAAAGACATTTAAAAATTTCAAGAAGTGGCTATGGCGCACAATGCTTGTAGTTCAATGGATGGATATACTTACGAATGAAGACATGACGAAGTGGGAAAAGGATTACTGGAAATAATCAGAGGGAGGGAAAAAATCTTGCGAAGGATAACTTTGAAACAGAATTGTGGAGTGAAAAGGGAAGGTTATGAGAAGAACAGGTAGGAAGAGAACTGGATTGATGGAGGACTTGAAAATAACACACTTCTTCACAAACAGGTGAAGGTATATGGACAAGGTCCAATCGAAACTCATCTTAGGACAGAAACACAACAAAACAAGAAATAGATTCTTTCACGTGACAGCTTCCAGAAGATGGATACCATTATTTGTGTACTCTACGCCAAACAACCTTTCAAATCAGTAATTGAAGTAGGTTCCTTGACCAAAACGGATTGTCGAATTGTCATTACAACAACTTTTAGTGATTTCATGATGTCGGTCTTTAATTTAACAAATTGTACAGCACTGCCATTGCTTCTATTAATTTCACGCCAACCAACTCTCTGTACACAAACACACACACACACACACACACACACACACACACACACACATTTACTTCTTATCAACAACACAGTTATCACAATTTCCTACATAAATGTGTGCGCTAAAAGTAGAGTCGCTGGGAACTTTCCGTATCTGGTCCGGATGCGATAACATGTACTGTTTGTTAAGACACTCCCGACAGGACATGTCGAAATAAGCTCACACACTTGTCAGCGAAACTTCAGTAAAGTTCAACACATCGGATTCACCAACAGCCATCGAAGTTCGTCGTGGTTCTGGAAAGTGATTACCAAACTACGGACAGCGAAAGTCAAAGCGAGCCGGTGATCGAACTCGGGTCCTCGCGCATGACGCACTGCGTCTAGACCAACACCGATTGCGGCAGGCAAACCCGCAGGAAAATTTGCGCCACTATTTTTAGTCGCGAGACTTAAATCGTAATATAAAGTATAACTGAAAACAATCCTAGGTTCGTCTATGAACTGATAGCGCTATAATCGGGCTGAGTCAGATTTTCTTCGGACAGCACTAAATAATCTCTCTCTTGCCCAGAATTATCTTGAGCTTCCAAAACATGACAGCGCAGAAATAAAAAAATAATAATGATAGATTCTGATAATAACTTTACGTCTAATGAAGAGGATTGCTTTCGCAAATTTCGTCTAATTATCAGGACCATATTAGCTACGCAACGAACTGTTTTTCTGTTCTTTCCCTTTCATTTATTTATGACAGTACAATCTTATACAAAATTCATCAACTACTGGGCCTTCAGTTCAGATGTCTGAACTTTTTTCAACGGCTATGATCAGTAATGGTAATGGTAATTACATTGACACACACGCTAACGTTTCAAGAGATCAAGCCGCCATTATCAACAAAAAGACAGGAATGTAAAAAAACACGAAATGGGCAGAAGCGAAAACCGGTCATCTCACACTATTAGAATTTTATATGGGAATTGCGTTAACATGGGAGCATCTTTCAAAATACGCATCTATTATAACGTTAATAGTGTAATTACTGTAGCTAATTAAACATAAAAAATCTTGGTTCTGCCACGGCCTCTCATCCAACAACACTAGATGACATCCAAGTACAATAGAATCTGTACTTGTGAAATTTTCGCTCAGTAATTGACGTGATTGTCTACATAATATTTGAAGGGATTCTAGCTAGTAGGTTGTGTCTGTACTATAGAAACGATGGGATACATAGAGTACAACTATTCCAATTTTATTGTCTTGTCAAACAACAGCGGAATTGTGTATTTTGAAAACAAACGGTAGTTTTCTTTAACAACGACTTTCGCTCATTGCAGTAACACATGAAGCAAATGTTTGCCGGATGTCAGCTCATTAACTGCTAGTTCTGTCAGGTCGGTCCAGTTTAAGTGTAATAATAGAAGAGATAAAATTTGTATTGTTCCTACGCTCCCTGGTATCACTTTCACGACTCGCCGCATCATCCTTTTCCGCTACTAGCTCTATTGGAAACAATTCCAAACTGTGAATTTTCCATATAAAATACTTTTAACATCTTTTTAATACCTCTCTCTCTGATTTTATTTAATGGAGTTTACTTGCGTAGCTACCGGTTCGAAGAGCACAAATCACACTTCTCAAACATATTTAAGCGTTATTTATCAGCGAATTTATTCAAACAGCGATTATAAGCGTGTTAAGCAGATACTACTTCATTGAGTTCGACTGTCACACAAGCTTTTTGAAATCACACTCACACAAACAGTAAATGCATATTAATTAATTAATTGTGGATAAATGTATGTACTAACCGAAACAGGAGGCTGCCAGCATTCACTGCTCAATTATTTCAGCTTCTGTCGCCGAACGACGATTGTAAACCTTCGCTATATGCGAAACGTTGCTGTTTTTTTTTTTTACTGCAGCAACAACACGGTTGAACAAAACACGAACACTGCTTCAAAGAGCTTAATACGCGGTTAAAACACACTGACACGCACAAATACGCGAATTATGAGACGCCACCGACACGCATTTTATGGTTAACAGTGTTTACGTAACACGGCAGGCAAACGACACTCTCATTTTGGGACGTTCCAAAGGTCAGTAGCTTATTTTCATCCGACGAGCCATGGCCAGGGAGCACGGCACACACAAAATTTTCCACTTCCGGCGCTTCGGCACTTTTCGGCGACTGCTGCGTCGGGCACGGCGTGCTCGTGCGAGAATTCACCATTAACAAGCCGTCCGCTGTTCGGGCACGACGAGCACGCACTCACGCACACGTCCACAGACACTAACCACGTACGCGATAGTCGATGGAGGGGGTGCAAGGATAATTTATATATGCACTCGCTAACGACGCAGATGCTGCCGGCCGGCGAAATCAGACGCACGCACTGCCACCGGTGCGCTTGCGCGCACAAACACACTCGCGAGGCACGTACACACGCGCGCGGGCGCGAGAGAAGCCTTTCGGCGAGCGAGCCAGCTCTCCCAAGACTGCGACGCAGTAGCAGCACACAGCCTCCTTGGTTCTCCGCCGCCGCACGAACGGCCGGCCGGCCGATCGAGAAGGCGGTGGAAGCTCGGCTGTGGGCGGAGCCAAGCTTCGGCTGTCTCCGTCTCCGTCGCTCGGCTCGGCCTATCCCTCTCGCACGCGCGCCATTTCGGCACGCGCCGCGACCCCCACCACCGCCGCTCCGGTCGCCGGCCAGTGAGGAGAGATCCACACGCACGTTGTGTGCGTGCTCGTATGCGCGGAAAATCGTCGCGAGACCGCACAATATGGCCAGCAATAAGGCACGGCCGCCGCAGTGCGCGGGAAGCGGGAATAAAATGACTGCCGCGAAACAAACTCGGCGCGCGCCCGGCACCGCCGTGCTGCCACCTAGGAGCCGGCGGGAGAAACGCGTATCGGACATGTCCGCCATGACCTTCCTTCACCGCTACCCAACCTGTGTGGCATTGACGCCTCTAATTATTTATTTGGCACTGCAGGCCCGTAATTCCGTCACACGCGAGGAGCTGATAATTAAAACATGAATTGCGCAGAAAACTGAACATCAACAGAAAGCGCAGCGTTTTTTTATGAGCGTTTTGTGAATAACGAGTCAACACCAACATTTATCATCGTAAAAAATTTCTACGTTACGTTTTAGGACGGAGTTCGGAAACTAGTTCTTTATTAAGCTCAGTTATTCTCAAAATATTTAAATTATGAATTAAACAGTTTTTTGTTCAAATCTGTCAAGACGCGCTACGTTGACATGGAACACGAAAGACGGAAGACGAAAACCAATTTCGGTAAACCGTTTTAAGCTGTCGTGTTTACATGGCATAGCCTGAATCGGATTTCCTAGCCCACTTAACGTGGCGGCTGAAAAACAGCTGATTCAGTTCCTGATTTAGTCAGCAAAATCGCTATTTTTCTTTATTTAAATACAAAGATTCATGTTCACTCTAATATTTATACTTTTATTTCACATTAGAAAAATCACTCTTTCACTATGTGCCGAAAATTCTTAACAAGAAAACACAATCTTACAAGCCAAGAACGCTTCAAAAACAGTTGCGTTTACATGGGCACGAAAATCGATTGTGGAACTGGAAAACCGCTTTAGAGAAATGGATTTCCAGAATCGATTTTGGAGTGTTTACATGACCAACCAAGAGCGGAATTGGGAAATCGGTTTACGAAATCCGGTTTTGGGGCCCATGAAAACGGAGTGACAGTTGGACTGGACAAGGTCGAAAGGCTATAGCCCTAGCTTTATCAAAAGAATCATTCTGGCAATCGGCGTAGGGTTACCATATGTTCATAATAAAAAAAGAGGCCAGTTCATATAAAAAAAAGGACACTTTATAGATAATACTAGCTGAAAACCCAGCGTTGCCCGGGTATTTAATTATTTATTCTTGCCATTTTCAGGTATATATGCTTTTGAATAATGGCTGCATGTCTGTAAAATCTCTTGGGAACACAATTAATATATAAATGAAAACTTTGTGTGTGTAGGTGCTGTTTTCCAAGATCGTTACTGTTTACGTGCTCATACCTCATGAACTACGTGTCGTAGTGTGACACAATTTAGAAGGTACATTCAACTATATGTCTGTATACTGTCTGTAAAACTTCCTGCGGCTACAATTTGTAGTGTACAAATTATAATTTGTAACGCCGGCCGCGGTGGCCGAGGTGACTGAGGCGCTCCAGTCACGGTCAGCACGGCCACTACGGTCGGGGGTTCGAATCCCCCCTCGGGCATGGATATTTGTGCCGTCTTTAGTCTTAGCTAGTTCATAAGTAGTTTGTAAGCTTAGGGACTGATGACCCCGTAGTTAAGTCCCATAAGTTGTACAAACATTTGATTTAATTTGTAACGGCATACCGAATGCCGTAGTTTTACTCCATGAACAGCGGAAAAGTAGTAAGCGAGAAACTTTTTTCCTTTCATCATTTTATGATGGTTGCCAGCGAGAAAAAGTTTAAAAGTTTGTTGCAAGTCGCTAAGTACTGTCAATCTCATACAGTGTATTTATAAACTCTCGCCCTATTATGTGGCAGTTTCTTGCAACTCTTATTGTTTATGACGTTACAGCTCCTAAACCATATGCCATATGTGGTTCTTGCTCCTACAGCAATTGTTATCTCACTCAATGAATAAGTGTACAAATTTTGGATGAAATCGGTCCAGTGGTTTAGGAGAAAATGAGCACCATTGTCGCAAAATGCAGCAGTTTTTCGCGTATCTCATTGTTTATGACGTCATATCTCGTGAACTATATATCGTATGTTATTCTTACACGTACGGCGACCGTCCTCATGGATTGAAGATTACGTGCACAAAATTTCGTAAACATTGGAACAAAACTGTAGATTTGTATTGAACACGTACACACATACGGACACACTGCTTTATATATTAGAAGATAATGTAATTTACAACTTTATTAACGAACCACGTAAAACTACTACAGAATAAAACAGTAACCTTGTGAGGTTATTGTAAAACAAAATATTATGAACCTTGACAGTTTATTCATCATCACTACACTCAATTGTCTCATTCTTGTCTTTTTCACTTTTGAACCAACTATATTTGGAGGACGACGAAATCTCTCTCTAGAGCTTTTTTGTTTTTAACAAGTGATGATAAAAGCTCAGGCATTTCAAATGTTTGAAATTATACTATACAGATACAAAAGCTTTTCTGTTTTAAATCTATTGCTGTCTTTTGTCCACTGTTTTTTCAGAAGAGAAAACATACGTTCTGTGTTGGCATTATGACTAGCTATTTTGAAGCAAAATACTACTTATGATCTCGAACACACAATACAGCTTTAACCTAAACCACAAAGTTTATCAAAAGCAACACCAAAGAACATAATGCAGAATACATTTGTTGAATAAGGATAGACAACCGGGTTCCTTCGCAGAGATGTTCCGAATCGTTTGCAACTGTCAGACTAATGCGGATAGCGAAACTGTGAACGGCAATTTCGCTGTGTGTAAGCGCGTGATAGTTGCGAACAGTTTGGAACTGCACTGCGAACGATCCCATTCTCGCCAAGGACAAACAAGAGGACTTTTGTAGAATTTTTATAAATTCCGGCCGGACACATTTTTTTGCCTCAAAAAGAGGACATATCCGGGAAAAAGAGGACCGTAATTCGGTGGAAACAAGAATTGGAGGTTTCAGTCCGGCTATTTCCAAATACAAGCTCAATGTGTTAACCACTACGTAATCTCGCTTGCTACTATTTACTGAACGCAATTGTAAATGTACAATGATTTCAGTTTCATACCAAAGAAAATATATTAAAATGGAAGTGCCCTTTAGAAATGCTTACCTTGCTAAAATGGGTATGATATTTCCGATCGGAAGCTGTTGATTTTATTATTTTACAGCAATTTAAGGGCCGGTTTGTCAATGTCTCGTTAAGTTCCGGTTAAGATTTTAACTTGTCGTTAGCGGAGAACTGCGTTTGTCAATGTTTCGTTGTGAGTTAACCAGACGTTAAAAGACCTCAAACTGGCCGTTAAGTTAACGAGTAGAATTCTGCTAGTTACACGGCTAACAATCAGTTAAGTGAGAATCTGTATGAAAATAGAAAGATTCCAAAGCGCTAAAATACCGCAATATATTCACGTGATAAGACCGATTTATCGAACAAAATAACAGCACTACATGTATGAAAAACTAGTGTGGAAAGCAGTTTCATTGAAAAATTTTATCGTCATATTTCTCGCCCCATCCATGTCAGTAGCTAGCAGATGAATTTGATATATTGCAGATACACAACATAACCTTAAAATTATTGTTGCGATATCCAAAGACAAACTTATGGGTAACCACTAGTTCAGTGAGAATCGGTATGGTGAAAATGGTTGGAATAACAGATTTGGTTGACAATGAAGACGATGTCAGTATTTTAGACGATCTATAAGTCATTGCACCTATAAAGCGACCCAGGCGTATCATTTTTAATGCTGAGATTATGCAGAATTTGTTACGCTATTTCGTCTTGGAAACGCTACATGAAAAACACCACGACCATTTCAAGAGTCCAACAGATAGTTACGTATTTTGTAAGTTATCTGTCATAATAGAAAACAGAATAAATTATTTATGCCTGCAACCTTATTAATTCAGTATTTGGTTAAATTGTACCACGCTTCTTGCCGGGCTGCAGTGGTTATGATGGCAACTCAGACGACCAATAAATGTTTTTTTCGTAACTTCAATTAAAACGAAAAATATTTTTTTTTCTGAACGGACAAGGGTACATACAAGAACCTGTCGAACATATAGCAGGTACAGTGTTAAATTTGCTGCGAGTGAAACGAGCAGCAATAACATTTACTCTGTAGCTCGTGAATAATATTATCGCAATTCTACACTTCATTGTTTAACTGTTGCCAACATAAGCACTGGAGCCCGGCGAGAAGCGTCGTAGAATTTTACCCAGTATTTACTTATACTTGTTGCGTCTAGTGTGAGGCCTAAAATGTGATTCATTCCTCCGATTTACAGGAACAGTATACTTTTGCCTATGTGCAAGCTTGTACTAAGATACTACACACTTGGCATGTTATCGTACTAAGCCCTAAGCATTATTACTATCCTACATTTTCCGTGGAAAGCACTGAATTCATTTGCCGCACGCGATCATGTCGCTTTTTTCTTCTCCTTCCATGTCGTGGCGTCCGTTTTTTTTTTTTTTTTTTGCATTCCTATGCACCCTAATATTTCTGTATTGACGACACAACAAACTCGCACTAAATTCTTATAAACTTCGAGTTTCTTTCACGTTTGTTTGCCATAGCGCCAAATAACCGTCTGCTAACCTCTTTTCTGATAGTTAAATAAGGGAAACAGCTGTTTATTCAGACGGCACTTTCATTTGTTTCTATTGCCAACCTAGTCGAAATATATCGTACCTTCTCGTTTTCTCCAGGTTAGCAAACGAGAGGTGTATCTGCCAATGACAAAGGCAATGTACTTAACGAGCACATTTAACTGGGCGTTAAAGGCATCTTCTCGTTTACTAACGAGAAGGTTGACGAGAGATGGACGAACCGGCCCTAAATCAGAAGAATAAGGAACTTCACTGCGATGCCACAAGCAAGGCAGCAAGGCAGCAAAGAAAACTCCCAGAAATGCGTTTTCGAGGCGTTGCGGCAGTGGATGTTATCCAAAGTTAAGGGAAGTCCCAAAATATAAATACGTTTTGAAACGTGCGTTGGTTATTATAATAAATATTTATGACGAATATAATGTTTCCAAAACGGCTTAACTGTCAGCCAAAAGTAAAAAATGCTTTATTTTGATTCAGCCCACGCTTTCAGTCTTTCCACTTGAAACAAACATTTGTACTCAATGTAAATTTAAAGCGTACCTTCAACGAAGTGCTCCAATAAAGAGGAATAACAATAAAGAATACTAAATAAGTTGAAGACTTGTCCAAAGGTATTTGAGGTTGTACTGGAAATTAGGCGACTGCTACGCCTACAGATCTTTAGTCCTGTGAACTGGAAATATTCGCATATATCGAACGTTGGAGCGAAATAAATTTAATGGCGAAGTTGAAAATTTTAGCCTTACCGGGATTAGAACCCGTATTTTCCGCTTCGGGCCAGCGATCGCCTTGACCAATTAGGCTCTCCAGTACGCTTCCTGGCTTGCCAAAATTCTCGGTGCACACGACGATTTTAGTGCCTAACCCCATCCGTACATCACTAAGTTTTGCTCGCAGGTTAAGCGGTGTTCCGGCAAGTGATCAGCTTATTTGTGCATCCGGATTGAAACTGTCATATGCCTGTTGGAGGCACACGCACTACTACTGATATGGTGTCAGTTTTTTCGGACAGGTCAGAAAGAACAGATACCAATTCTTGACATTAACGAACGTAAAATTGCGAATTCGAAATATTCGACGATCTCGACACTCAGACAAAACTGTTTCACCTGGTGTATAAGATGTATGAGACAGGCGAAGTACCCTCAGACTTTAAGAAAAATGTTGTAATCCCCATTCCAGGGAAAGCAGGAGCAGACGTGTGAAAATACATAACCATCAGTTTAATAAGACATGATTGCAAAATATGAACACGAATTATTTACGGAAGGATGGAAAAGCTGGTAGAAGCCGACATCGGGGAAGATCAGTTTGGGTTCAAGAGAAATGTAGGAACACGGGAGGCAATACTCACTTTACGGCTTATCCTAAAAGATAGATTAAGGACAGGCAAACCTACATATCTCGCTTTTGTAGATTTGGAGAAGGCTTTTGACAATGTTCATTGGACTAAATTCTTTCAAATTCTGAAGCAAGCAGGAGTAAAATGTAGGGACCGTAAGGTTATTTACAACTTGTACAAAAACTTGACAGCGGTTGTCAGAGTTGAAGGGCATGAAAGGGATGCAGTGGTTGGGAAAGGAGTAAGACAGGGTTGTAGCCTTTCTCCAATGTTATTCAATTTGTACATTCAGCAAGCTATAAAGGAAAGCAAGGAGAAATATGGAGGAGGAATTAAAGTTCAGGGGGAAGAATTAAAAACATTGCGTTTTGCCGACGACATAGTAATTCTGTCAGAGACACCAAAAGACCTAGAAGAGCAGTTGAACGGAATGGATAGTGTGCTGTAAGGTGCATATCAGATGGACATTAACAAGAGCGAAACAAGGGTAATGGAGTGCAGTCTAAGAAAATCAGGTGATGCGGAAGGAATTAGATTAGGTAACGAAGCAATAAAGGAGGTGGATGAGTTTTGTCACTTGGGCAGTATAATAAGAAATAATGGTCGCAGTACATATGATATAAAATGCAGAATGGCAATGGGTAGAAAAGCGTTCTTGAAAAAGAGAAATTTGTTAACATCGAATATTGGTCTAAGCTTACGGAAGTCCTTTCTGAAGGCATTTGTGTGGAGTGTTGCCTTGTATGGGAGTGAGACATGGACGATAAACAGTGCGGACAGGAAGAAGATTGAGGCTTTTGAAATATGGTGCTACCGAAGAATGCTGAAGATTAGGTGGGTGGATCGCGTAACTAATGAGGAGGTACTGAACAGAATTGGGGAGAAAAGGAATTTGTGGCATACCTTGACTAACAGAAGGGATAGATTGGTAGGACACATTCTTAGACATCAAGGAATGGTGAATTTAGCGTTGGAGGGAAGTGTGTGGGGTAAAAACCGCAGAGGAAGACCAAGAGATGGATACAGTAAGCAGATTCAGACAGATGTAGGTTGCCGTTCTTATGTGGAGATGAAGAGGCTTGCTCGGGATAGGGTATTGTGGAGAGCTGCATCAAACCAGTCTCCGGACTGAAAACAACAACAACAACAACACAAAAGCCAGACAGCGGCTGTCAGAATTGAAGGGCATAAAAAGGATACAGTGGTTGGAAGGGGAGTAAGACAAGGTTGTAGCCTTTGTCCAATGTTATTCAATTTGTACATTGAGCAAGCTATGAAGGAAAGCAAGGAGAAATTTGGAGAAGGAATTAAAGTTCAGGGGGAAGAATTAAAAACCTTGCGTTTTGGGATAGACAGGGAGCTTATATGGACAGTCTAACTGGTTAAAGCAGTCGCAAGCCCGAAGTGGAAAGTCCGGGTTCGAATCGCGGCCAGACCACTGAATTTATTTCAGTAACAGTCAAGATGTTAGAATATTTCGAATTCGCATATTTATTGCGTAACGGACATACACAACGTACACCGCGTATCAACTACGTAGCTTATAGTAATTGAAAGTGACGACTGGCAATCTCAGTGAGGACTTGGCAAGGTCGTATTACAGTTTGGATGCATTCTCTCAAAGATGCTTGGTGTCTGTTGTTCGAAGAGACAGGTAGGTTGGACCCTAGGAAGCAGATCTTCAGCCGTCTCTATGAGAGTTTCTTACAGCGAAGACATGACGTAACCCCAGAGGAAAAGTTAAGAGGTCGGGAACAAGAGGTGACACTTGTCATGAGACACGATCTCTCCTTCCACTCCAGCGATGAGATACGTGTTCATCAGGTGCTGGCGGACACTAACGTCAAAAATGTTCAAATGTTTGTAAAACTGTGTGACCAAACTACAGTGGTCATCAGAACCTTGGCTTACAAATTAATTTAACTTATGCGAAGGACAATAAACACAATTTACCGATGACGGGCAATGATCCTTTCTTCAGTACGGAGGCACTCTTAGGCCCTTACTCTTACGGAAATAAGTTTATAATAACTACGAGACAGTTCTAGTGGGCAGGGTAAAGCTGAGAATTTTTATGTTATGGGAGGCGTACTGGAGTAAATCCGTGCAGGTGCGGTGATCATTGTGTCCCCAGTAGTGTAGGGGGTCAGCGCAACTGCCTAGAAAGCGGGAGACCCGGGTTCAAATCCCGGCTGAGTACAAATTTACAACTTTACCCATTCGTAGTCAGCGTCATACATTTTGTGATTAGGAAGTATTGAAATGTTGTCCCCAAGCTAACTCTCAGTTCATCTGAGAAAACATCAGGAATATTAATATACTAGATTTGGAATTTTACTGTGTTCATACACGACAGTTTGAGATAAGGCTTCATTTACGATTTGTTTATATTTATTTTCTTTCTCCCATGATCCTATTCTGATCAAAGAAATGCTAACATCGTGTCTGACCTTTCGGATCAAACAAACTTTCGATACTAGGACAACAGGTTGTTATATTAGTGTCTGTACTTTCGGGCATTTTCGAAAGAACATACACCACATATACAGGGTGTTTCACTAAGTGTGTTTGCCTCTGTAACTTATAAAATAGTAGGTGATGGGAAATTTTAATGCGGTAGGTCAACACAAGAAATGTTACACTTTCTGCGGAGCTAGGAACATAGTTTATTGTATCATTTTCCGAAGAGTTACACCACGAGGATGTAATTTTTTAAACCAGCTGCGTCCAAATCAATTTAAACTACATTCCTATCACTGTTAGTTTGGGAGCTACAACCCTTCAAAGTTCCGGGGGCGGAGGCTGCGATAGCGTAGCTGACTGGCCGAGTGGCTATCCCCTGGGGCACGGCCCACTGTCTCATGACCACCAGCCAGACAGCTACGCTGTCGTAGCCTCCGCCCCCTAAACTTTGAAGGGTTGTAGCTTCCAAACTAACAGTGATAGGAATGTAGTTTAAATTGATTTGGACGCAGCTGGTTTAAAAGAATCCAATGCACGATACAAAAAACTATTGTTCCATTTTAAAAAATTATATCTTTGAGGTGTAACTCTTTGGAAAATGATACAATAAACTATGTTCATAGCTCCGCAGAAAATGTAACATTTCTTGTGTTGACCTACCAAATTAAAATTTCCCGTCACCTGATTTTATAAGTTACAGAGGCAAACACACTTAGTGAAACACCCTGTATTATGACTTATTTGAAGATTTGTTTCTTCAAAATCAGATTATCAAAAACAAGAGATTTATTTTGAAATATTAGGTGATACCCTCTCGTTGGAAGTACGGTGTCCCTGAGGGAAAAAAAAAAAAAAAAAAAAAAAGAAAACCTAATATACGCTGCTGTTTACACGAGAGAACACATAGGGCCTTTTCTTGGCTAGGCAACGTGATTAATTTCGAAATTTTATGTAAACGACAGCATTAAGGATCACAATCTTATCTTAGCATTAAAAGCATTGGAACTAAATGCAACAGATACTTCATAACGTAATATTTGTTATTTAAAATGAAAAAAAAAAATACCCATAACCTACTACACGTCTTATTGTCATTATTCTTGTTAGTAACAAAAATAAGCAATGTTTTTATCCAGTTCTAACTCCACAAAATATGTCATATATTAGTATGTATTAATTTTATATTTAAAAGCCCTGATACCCTACTGACATATAGCAGGATGCACTTTTGCAATTTTACCTTTTATATGATACTTTCAGCGTATCACTGTACATGTTTAGGGCGTTTGGAAAGTGATATAGTGGTGTCCTTCCAGATGTGGAACGGGTCCTTCCAGATGCCATGAAGAGGACGGACTGCAGTCAACTGCAGATGGTGCCTCATTTTGGTACGAATGATGTGTGGCGCTTTGCATAGGAAAAGATTCTCTCTCTATTTCTGCAGCTATCGTAAGTGGTAAAGCATATCGGTATTGCGTACAAGATGAAGGCAGAGCTCACCATCTGCAGCGTAGTTGACAGGACCAACTGCGGACCTCTGGTACAGAGCCGAGAGGAGGGTCTGAATCAGAGGCTCAGACGGTTCTGCGACCGCGTGTGCCGCAGATTCCTCGACTTGCGTCAAAGGGTGGTGGGGTTCTGGGTTCCGCTGAATAGGTCAGGAGTCCAGGAAGCGCAGGAAGCGGCTACATGGGTAGCGGGAGCTGTGTGGCGTGAACTGGGCGGATTTTTAGGTTAGATGGCGTCAGAAACACACACAAAGGGGTTTAGTCTCAAACGGTACAGGTCAAAGATGGAACGAACACAGATCTAAAAAAAACAGGTCCAACAGTTGTAAGTAATCGAAGCTGTGTGGGGGAAGTACCAGAGCTCCAAGCGCTCAACAGAAAGCACTGAAGGACAAATCATTACAGGCACAGAAAGCTGGCTAAAGGTGGAGATAAGTTGAGCTGAATTTTTGACAAACAGACAAATGGTGTTCAGAAAAGATTCATTGACTAATCAGGTGGTAGCGTATTTATTGCTGTCACAAATGGCATCCTGAGTGTTGGTATGGGTGGAGGTTATACCTGACAACGGGAATAAATTAATTATTCGTCTTTTTACCGACCTTCTGGCTCAGACGATCCGATTGCAGGAATGTTCAGAGAAAGCTTGGCTCTAATTTCAAAAACGTTCCAAACGCATACAATTTTAATTGGCGGTGACTTTAATGTACCTTCGTTACGGTGGTAAAAATACATGATCAGAACCGGATTCAAACATAAAACACTGTCCAAAACGGACTTGAATGCATTCTCCGAAAACTATCTCTAGTAATTAGAATAGCAAATGTTTGTTTGAAAACTCCTAACAACAAATAATCCGCTACTAATAGCAGACACATGGATTAGCGAAAACAGTTATCGTAGCGAGACTGAATATCCAAATTCGATACTACACCAAAATTAAGAGAAAAATATGTATCTATTCAAAACAGCAAATATAAATACGCTTAACGCTTTCCTGACTGGGAATATCCATTCTTTCGAAACTGAAATGCGAGTGTAGACCAGACGCGGCTTACATTTTAAGAAATAATATCGACAGATATTCATTTATAACAAATAAATTACCAAAAGGGGGGCGGGCGAGCTGCCGTGGTAAACCAAACAGTTTAGATCACTATCACAAAAACGTAAGGGAAAAACACGCCAAATTTAAAATGTTCAAATGTTTGTAAAGTCTATGGGGACTTAACTACGGGGTCATCAGTCCCAAAACTTACAAACTACTTATCAACTACTTACGAACTAGGACGGCACAAATATCCATGCCCGAGGGGGGATTCGAACCCCCGACCGTAGTGGCCGTGCAGACCGTGACTGGAGCGCCTCAGTCTCCTTGGCCACCGCGGCCGGCACCAAATTTAAATACTCAAAATCCCATACACTGGATAGAAACTCTAACGCGAGCTTCAATGCGAGAGGCTTCTAAGTCTTCATTAAAAAACCCTGTTACGTGATTTGTTACAGAATCCTAAGAAATCCTGAGCATATGTAAAGTATACTAGCGGCAAAACACAGCCAATACGTTCCCTATGCGATGGCAGTGGTGATACTGACGATAGTGCTTCATAAGCAGAATTGCTCAACACAGCTTTCCGAAATTCCTTCACCAAAGAATACGAAGCAAATATTCCTTAATTCGAATCAACAACATCTGCCAGCATGCGTAATTAGAAGTAGATATCCCTGGAGTATTAAAAGAACTTAAATCTCGATTGTATACCAGCTAGGTTTCTGCCACAGTATGCTGTTGCAATAGCTCCAAACGTATCATATACAACCGCTCTCTCAGCGAAAGATCCGTACCCGAAGACGTGAGAGTTGCACAGGTCACTCCAATATTCAAGAAAGGCAATAGGCGTGATCCACAAAATTACAGGCCTATATCACTGATGTCGGATTACAACACGATTTTAGAACATATTCTTTCCTCATGTGTTATGAATTACCTCGAAGCTAACGACCTTATTGACCGATAGTCAACACTGATTCAGAAAGTATCGTTCTTGAGAAACACAGCTAGCTCTTTACTCACATGATATGATGTTTGGGTGCTATCGACAAGGGATGTCAAATAGATTCCGTATTTATAGATTTCCGAGAGGCTTTTGACACTGAACGTCACAAGCGTCTTCTAATCAAATTGCGAGCTTATGGAATACCGCTGCAGTTGTGCGACTGGATTCGTGATTTCCTGTAAGTTTCAATTGACGAAAAGTCATCGAGTAGAACAGAAGTGATATCTGGCGTTCCCTAGGGAAGTGTTCCAGGGCCCCTACTGTTCCTCATTTTTATAAACGATTTAGGAGACAAAATGAGTAGCTCTCTTAGAACGTTCACGGATGATGCTGTCATTTTTCGATTACCAAAGTCACAAGAAGATCGAAAGCAACTGCAAAACCATTTAGATATCCGAATGGTGCGAAAATTGGCAGTTGACAAACAATATGAGCACTAAAAGAAATTCGTTAAAGTTCATTTCCACAATAGTCAAATCTATTGGCTGTAAATTGAACTAAATACTTGGGAATAACAATTACCAACACCTTGAATTGGAAGGAACACACAGGAAATATTGTAGGGGAAGGCAAACCAAAGGCCGCGTTTTATTGGCAGAACACTCAGAAGGTGCAACCGTTGTTCGAAAAAACTCTCTATACTACACTTGTATGTGCTATTTTGGAGTACTGCTGCGCATTTTGGGATCCCCGCCAAGGGGGACTGACAGATGGTTTTGAGAAAGTTCAGAGAAGGGCAGCTCCTTTTGTATTATCGCGATTGTGTGTGTGTGTGTGTGTGTGTGTGTGTGTGTGTGAGAGAGAGAGAGAGAGAGAGAGAGAGAGAGAGAGAGAGAGAGAGAGAGAGAGAGAGAGAGAGTCACGGAAATGATGTACGAGTTGGGGTGGAATCAAAAGAAAGGTGTTATTTGTTGTGGCGAAATCTGTCTGGAAATTCCTTTCACCAAGTTTCTCCTCCGAATGCGAATATATTTTGCTAGCACCTGCTTACATAGGGAGACGTCATCACCATAATAAATAAATCAGATTGAAAGCGGAAAGTATTACCCGGGCGATAGTATACAGTAGAATGGAACGGTAGAGAAATAACGTAAAAGCGGTTAGACGAACCCTCCGCCATGTACATAAATGTGATTTGCAGAGTAATTATGTAGCAGCAGATGCTAGACAAAGAAATAGAAAATTACGTGTACCATTTGTTTACATTTCTTCCCAGCAAAATAATGACAAAGACATATAGTAGATTGTGTGTATTCGTTTGCAAGTAAAAAAAAAGTATTACTTTATAAGATATCTGATGCATTTTGTTGCAATGTTTTTTTTTTTCTACGATACGATTCTCGTCCTTAATGCTATCGCTAACGTAAGATTTCGAAATTACTTAAGTTATTGAGCTAAAAACATATCCTCTGCTATTTTGATATGTTTTATTGGTGTCGAAAATCTGAACGTTTGAGAACAAGAGCATTTTAAGGCTGCCAGTATTAAAATGTAGTTATAGAAGTTTTCCTTTTCGTTCTCTCTTGGCACTGTCAGTGCGCAAATGAAATACAAATAAAATTGGGGTATGTTTCATCTTATGCCAAACACGACCTGTGAACCGAATGCAGGAGCCGTAGTAATTTTTCTGATTGCTTAGAAACCGGCGGGCGGAGTTTGTGAAAGAGAAAAAATACTAAATGTTTTATTTAAGTAGCAAGACTGAACATTTAAACTGGTTAACAACCAACTTTCGGGCGAAATGTAATAAAAACTTCAGAGACTGTAATGTGTCTTACATCGACGCTCAAAATTGTCCCGATAAAAATGGCAGAGTCACTTGCTGAAACAGCCGTTACCACAGTAGCTACATCACCTGCAAGAAGCACTGTGAATGTACAACCAAAGTAATTACAATAAAAGTAAATGGAAAAGCACTCCTCTCCTCGGAATAACAGCCAATGGCTGGTTTATGTTTAACCAACCCACAAGAAACAATAATAAATGAAATATGGCGCATAATGACTGGTTACACGAAGGCTATATTGCATGCGTAGGCCCCAGTAAGCGACAGACAATGTGCTGCAATAACCCGACTAGCAGCTCATGAATAACAACAAGAAATTCAGGAACGTCTTTGACAAAAGGCATCTCATCTACGAATAGAGCTGTATAAGAAACGCTCCAGTTGTGTACAACATGTAATCATTATTGTCGAGACATTAGTCGCCAATTCGTACTTGTTACTATTGCTATCCAACAATTGGAGTCCTGGGGCTTCTTGACAAGTGAAGGAGGAGCGATTGAGGAAGAGGAGGAAAGATATCATTGACAGAGAGAAAACTGAAATAAAAGTAAATCCAGTAAATCCAGGCAACGTCGGGTTTGCACGTAGTAAGAGGGTGGTTTGAAAATACTACAACTTTTTTCATTTTTTAATGTCGTCTCCTTGTAGATTAATGTACTTTCGCTAACGCTGTTCCAGTGCTTTGATCCCACCTCGAAAATGAGGTTTCTCCAGGTATGCAAAATACACTCCTGGCAATTAAAATTGCTACACCGCGAAGATGACGTGCTACAGACGCGAAATTTAACCGAAACGAAGAAGAAGCTGTGATATGTAAATGATTAGCTTTTCAGAGCATTCACACAAGGTTGGTGCCGGTGGCGACGCCTACAACGTGCTGACATGAGAAAAGTTTCCAGCAGATTTCACATAAACAGTTGACCGGCGTTGCCTGATGAAACGTTGTTGTGATGTCTCTTGTAAGCAGGAGAAATGCGTACCATCACGTTTCCGACTTTGACAAAGGTCGGATTGTAGCCTAGCGCGATTGCGATTTATCGTATCGCGACACTGCTGCTCGCGTTGGTCGCGATCCAACGACTGTTAGCAGAATACGGAATCGGTGGGTTCAGGAGGGCAATACGGAACGTCGTGCTGGAATCCCAACGGCCTCGTATCGCTAGCAGTCGAGATGACAGGCATCTTATCCGCATGGCTGTAACGAATCATGCAGCCACGCCTCGATCCCTGAGTCAAGAGATGGGGACGTTTGCAAGACAACAACTATCTGCACGAACAGTTCGATGGCGTTTGCAGCAGCATGGACTATCAGCTCGGAGTCCATGGCTGCGGTTACCCTTGACGCTGCATCACAGACAGGAGCGCCTGCGATGGTGTACATAACGACGAACCTAGATGCACGATTGACAAAACGTCATTTTTCGGATGAATCCAGGTTCTGTTTACAGCATCATGATGGTCGCATCTGCGTTTGGCGACATCGCGGTGAAAGCACATTGGAAGCGTGTATTCGTCATTGCCATAGTGGCCGTTACATTTCAGATGTGTTAAGATCTGTGGCTTTACCCTTCATTCGATCCCTGCGAAACCCTACATTTCAGCACCATAATGGACGACCGTATGTTGCAGGTCCCGTAGGGCCTTTCTGGGTACGGAAAATGTTGGACTGCTGTCCTGGCCAGCACATTCTCCAGATCTCTCACCAACTGAAAACGTCTGGTCAATAGTGGCCGTGCAACTGGCTCGTCACAATACGCCAGTCACTACTCTTGATGAATTGTGGTATCGAAGCTGCATGGGCATCTGTACCTGTACACGCCATCCAAGCTCTGTTTGACTAAATTATCAGGCATATCAAGGCCGTTATTACGGCCAGAGGTGGTTGTTCTGGGTACTGATTTCTCAGGATGTATGCACCCTAATTGCGTGAAAATGTAATCATATGTCAGTTCTAGTATAATATATTTGTCCAATGAATACCCGTTTATCATCTGCGTTTCTTCTCAGTGTAGCAATTTCAATGGCCAGTGATGTGATTCTCAACTCAGGTTCTCAATTCTTCGTTTGAAGTGAATCTTCGTCCACCAAGAAAAACTTTCCGTTTTGGCAAGAGATGGCAGTCTGACGGAGCCACAACAGGTGAAGAAGGCGGTTGTGGCAACAATCCGTACATTTGTTCATGTAATTTTGTCATGGTGACGGCACATGTGTGTGGGCGCACATTATGTTGAAGGAAGATGACTTTCTTCCTCGCTAAATTTGGCCTTTTTATCGACTATCTTTTCCGATAGTTTGTTCTGGAGATTAGCATAGTATTCTCCATATATACATGTGGCGTCTGTGCCGATAGAACAGGCGTCACTTCTGATCCTGCAGTTGTTATTCTTTCATATTTACAGAATGTCTATCAACTTTCCCCTTTCGCAGTTTGTCATATTCTGTGAATATCAAAGAATAACAACCGCAGGATCAGAAGTGACGTCTGTTCTATCGGAAGAGACGCCAATGTATATAACTAATATGCCGGTAAACGGGCTATGATCCTATCGATAGTGGGGAGGGGTGGTCAAGTTTGAAGCCCTTACTCTTACGAGAATTAGTTTCATAACTACGAGTTTGAGTACTGTGGGCAGAGCGGAGCTGGGAATTTGTATCTGACGGGAGGCGTGCTTAGGTAGTCCTTGCAGGTACGGTGATCACTGTGTCCCCAGTGGTGTAGGGGGCAGCGCAACTGCCTAGAAAGCTGGAGACCCGGGTTCGAATCCCGGCTCGGTACACATTTTCGGCTTTGCCCATTCGCAAATGATGTCATATATTCTGTGAATATGATAGTATTATCCAATAATTGTTTACCGAGTGGGGAGATAAGCTCAGAATCTGCTCCACATCCCAGAACTCTAATGCCATGACCTTTCCAGCCGAAATAATTTTCTTTACTTTCTTTGGTGGCGAAGTATCAGCGTATTTCCACCGCTTTGACTGTTGTTTTGTCTTTGGGATATAACAGTGCACCCGGCGCAAAATGTCAGATTATTCTAAAACGGACCAAACATTGTACCGATATGTTCATTTTCATGCGTTTTCTATCCAGCGTCAAGAACCGCAGCACCCATCTTGCAGATAATTATTTTTTATTTATGACTAGTCGACTCGGCAATGGTTCGTAATTGCTAATATGTAAGTACTCTTGCTTCGAACGTCAAATGTGCAAAATTTTATCGCAATCGTACGAATGATATTGATATCCCAAAGAAAAGAAAATTTTGCTATTTTCTGGCCAACTATTCCTTTTCAACATTCCCTCTTTTGTTTACTCAAAACTTTTCCAAGACCATAATGAAAAAAAAAAAAACAATAAAAGAATTGCCCCTCTCCGTCGTGCGAATCGTCAGTTACAATGCAGAATTTAATCAAAGAGACATTGAAAAAAAAAAAAAAAAAAAAAAGCACTAAGTTTTTCTCAAATTTTCCAATTTTCCGGTAGATTTCCCAAAAATTATTTCTCAGACAAACCTTGTCCTGTCAATCCGTACTCAAGTGATGCTCTTACTACCATGTAGCAATAGATTTTTATTCATAGAAAACAATTGCTTTCGGTTTTTCCTAAATTTCTCTACTTTCCGTGGGACTTTACCAAGTTTTTATTTGATGCGAAACCACCTCTTGCTTTCAACATGAAATATACAAAATTTTATCGCAATTGGACGAACGGTATTGATAGCTCATTGGAAAAAGCTGTTTTAGTTTTTCCTGATTATTTTTTTCGCCAACTTTTCCATATTTTATCACCGTTTAAAGCTTCCCTGAACTTTCCCGAATATTTCAAGACTAAAGTTAGCAAAAGCGGTTCTTCCGTTCTCGACTTTTAGCGAGACTAACGAACAGCAATTCATTTATGTAGGCCCCTATATATAGATTGTTCAGTTAAGTGTGATATATCCTTTCAGATGATATCTGGCAACAGTGACAAATTTCACGCATGTAAAATCGGTGATCCTCTATTACTATTTTGCGAACTTTTGCAGTGATTTCTGCAGTAGTGACACAGCTTCGCCGACCACTGCGTATCGTCTTTTAAGCTCTCCCGACCAAATTAAAATTCTTTGTGTATGAATCGTGATTAGAAGGACGTTGGGACGATGGCGTTGTATTAATGTAACAATATTGTTACAGTACAGTATAGTTACTGTTACAACGCCGTCGTACCAACATCCTTACAATCAAGATGGATACGGAAAGACTTGATGTGCCTTACCAGGTAATGGGAGAAACCCCTACATTCATCGCTAACAAGATTGAGCTGATGAAGACAACGACAGGTATCGGCTTCAACAGCAGATGTATCTCCGAAGGGTCCGAATAAGAGAATAATGTATTCTCTAAACTAGTAATTAATATTCAAAAGTAACGGCTAAGGTTTTTCACTTGTTTGTTAAACTTATGGGACTTAACTACGGGGTCATCAGTCCCTAAACGTACGAACTACTTACGAACTACCTTATACTAAGGACGGCACAAATATCCATGCCCGAGGGGGGATTCGAACCCCCGACCGTAGTGACCGTGCAGACCGTGACTGGAGCGCCTCAGTTCACTTGTTACAACAAATTTAAATTCATTTGTTCACTTGGCAACAGTTGAATAGAGTCCCCCAGTGTATTCTGGAATCGGCATGCGTATCCTTTGCTTTCATACCTTTCTTTACGAAGTACTCAATCGCTGCTCGTAGCTGGACATTTTCTATCTTCGTAAATCATTACGCGGGAACGGAGCCACGTCACTACCATAGCATGACGTGGCACGTGTTTCCAGCCAACGGGCCAATGGACATCACGGGAACGACTCGTTGCGCTAGTGCTGATATGTCGTGGTGATTCCGAGAACTTTTCAAACCACCCACGAATCACATAATAAATACGAGGCATGTTGGGGTGTAGTTGTTTTACAATTTTATTCTACAGGGCGTTTCAAAAGGGACTTTACAACTTTGAAAATTCGTATTAATTTATTAAAAAGAGGTGTAGAGCTGGTTTCAGTGTTGTTTCAAAGAAAACACATCAAGTTTTTACTTTAAACTAAAAGTGTTCGATGTGACTTCCGTTGGTTATACCGCAGACATCCCATCGGTAACTGATTTCTTCCCAAACTCGCATCGGCATTGCCGGTGTAACTAAGGAGCGGCGTAGATTCTTGCTCTAAGTTCCGGTAGATTGGCCGGAAAAGGAGGAACGTACACCATATCATGATGAAGCCCCAGAAGAAAAAGTCTAGCGGAGTCAGGTCTGGGGAACGGGTAGGCCATGCAATTGGCGCAGCACGGCCAATCCATTTACCTGGAAAACCATTGAGAAAATCCCGGGCGTCAGTCAGATAGTGTGGTGGTGCGCTGTCTTGCATGAAGTAAGCATTTCGTTCTCCGTCGTCATCGATCTGTGGAATCAAAAATTGTTGCAACCTATTCAGGTACACTATCCCGTTAATAGTTCGTTCTTCGGAAAAAGGAGTGGAAAAAAGGGGTCCGTACATTTTCTTCTAACTCAACGCACAAAAAACCTTCACCTTAGGGCTATCATGAGCATGTTGCAACGTTTCGTGTGGATTTTTCACTGCCCCAAATCCTACACTTTTCTGTGTTAACCTTGCCACTTAAGTGAAAAGTTGACTCTCAGGAATGATAATGATGTCCAAGAAATGTTCATCATCCACTCGGTCTAACATATCCGCACACAAGTTCCTCTGGGCAATCTTATCAGTGTCTTTAATTGCTTGTAAAAGCGACAATCTGTACCGTTACAAATGCAAACGTTTTCTCAACACATGCCCACAGGTATGTGGGACCTGCCTTTCTCGAGATGCACACCGTGTCGATTTCGTAGGGCTGTTGACAAAACTCTGTCTCACTTGCTCAACGACTTCGTCAGATGTGCTTGGTCGACCTGGTACTTCGTGAGCACCCCGTTTCTATAAAACATTATTGCCACTCATAAATTGTAGGCCTACTAGGAGGATCTTTAGCATAGTTAGTACGAAATTTACGCTGAACTGTTGTCGCCAACTTTGATTCTTCAAACCAAAAGCCGGACGTGGTGGCCGAGGGGACTGCGGTGCGCCAGTCACGGTCTGCACGGCCGCTACGTTCGGGGGTTCGAATCCCCCCTCGGTCATGGATATTTGTGCCGTTCTTAGTGTTAGTTCATAAGTAGTTTGTAAGTTTAGGGACTGATGACCCTGTAGTTAAGCCCAATAAGCTATAAAAACATTTGAACATTTTCAAAGCAAAACACACAGGGTAGCAAGCGCGGGTCCAGTGAAGGCAGCCATCTGTAACAAAACTGCCGCTAGCGGTTGTTGCGGCACGATTCTGCACTAGCTAACTACGTGAGTCAGAACTTTATGTGCTTTCCTTTGAAACAACACAAACTGTGATTCTTGAGTTTCTCCCGGCCTATTTGATAATCAAAATATCCACGAGTGTACTGCCGGTCTATAATGTCCGACCGGCACAACATTTCGGCCATCATACATGTCGCCATCATCAGGTGAACTGACGGACTGAGCTCCTGGAAACGCGCCGGAACGGAGATCCGCACGCTACGGCGGCTCGAAGGGAACTGGGTTCTAGCCCGGTAGCGGGCGATTTAAATACCCTCGGGCCGCGGAGCGACCCCTCCGCGGTCCGCGCCCCGCGCCGCGGCCGCGCAGTGGAACCGATTGCGCCGGCGTCTGAGAAGACGTCGGTGTGAGGGCTCTGTCCGCCGTGGTCGCCACTTCGTTACGTTTGCTAGATTTACTCTTAATTAACCTAATCGCTGGTACCCAAGCTTTTCTAAGGTTACAGCCACAGTCACGGTTTATGAGGTCGTCACTTGTGCGAATTTCAGTGGCCTCTCTAACGACGCAGTTCCAGTATCTCGACGTCTGTACCAGAATACTAGTGCGTTCATACTCCATCGCGTGATTCTCCGACAAACAATGTTCAGCGACCGCCGACTTGCTCGGATACATCAATCGTGAGTGCCTCTGGTGTTCAACGCATCGATCCTCGACGGTACGCATCGTCTGTCCAATATATGACTTGCTGAATCTGGTACACGCGGGCCTTCCTCAAACCGAAATCATCTTTGGCGCTCCCCACCAGTGCACGAATTTTATTCGGCGGACAAAAGACAGTTCCAACCTGGTGTTTCTTCAAAATGCGGGCGACCTTCCCCGAGAGTGCGCCGGTATATGAAATAAACGCAGTACCTACCTCCTCCCTCGTGTTTCAATCCGTTTCCACAGGTTGTGCTGTAGTGGTTGGGCGGAGAGCCCGCTGAATCTGCCACTCTGAGTACCCATTTTTTTCGGAATACAGTTCTCAGGTGTTCCAATTCCTGGGGTAGACTCTCTGCGTCGGAGATACGGCGCGCACTGTGTACTAGAGTTGTAAGTACCCCACTAAAACTATTTCTGTACCTCTTTTTAATAAATATATATTACTTTTCGAAGTTGTAAAGTCCCTTTTGAAACGTCTTGTATATTATTGCATCACTTCATTAGGAACATTCGTTTTGTTATCTTTCACGGACATTGGTAGATAAATGAAAAGCAAAACATTTCGAAAGCAATAATCGGGTTTCGAATACAGGGCGCACCATTGCGAGAGCCGGCCGCGGTGGCCGAGGGGACTGAGGCGCTCCAGTCACGGTCTGCACGGCCACTACGGTCGGGGGTTGGAATCCCCCTCGGGCATGGATATTTGTGCCGTCCTAATTCGTAAGTAGTTGATAAGTAGTTTGTAACTTTAGGGACTGATGACCCCGTAGTTAAGTCCCATAAGCTATTCAAACATTTGAACATTTTGAACCATTGCGAGACTGTAACCACTAGGCTACTACTGCGACTGGGCAGCACACGTGCTCACCTCTGACCTCGCCTCCTCAGGAGCGGCCTGGAGTCTGCGGGTAAACTGAGACACGTGTCCGGCCATTCTGACCCCTCTCCCACTGAACCAAGTTTCTTGTAAATCGGGTTAAGGAACTTGGCGTGCCGTCCTTGCGAGACTAAAGAATTACAGCAATATGGCAAGTTACAGATGTGGCGCGGAGCGCGAGCATGGAAGAAGAGGGGCGAGAAGCGAAACTTGGTAATTTAGAAGAATCCGTGTACATCGAAGGCAACGGCATTGCGATCGATATATATCTCGAACGTTCGACTCTCGCTTCGCTACCAATGACGGAAAAGTGACATAACTATTACGAAGTTATTTGACGTGATGATTTTATGAAATTTTTGCTTATCTGAAGACTGGGGTATCACCCGTTACATTAGACCCGTGGCAGTGGCATGTTGTAGGGTATGTACGTATTTGTAAGTGACGTGAGTAATACGGCTGAGTTGTACACGATGGTATGTCATGGATGGTGCATTCTGTTGTAATATGTAATTTATGAGGATAACTACAGATTATTTTATTACCTACAATACGTAAGTATTAAGGTATTATCCCGTGTAAGTGTTTTCCTTACCACTAGAACAGTAGAAGCTGTACGAGTAATGGTAACTCCAGCTGTGTCACCTCTTTAGATGATGCCGGACGACGGTAATGGGTCATTCCATGCCAAGTGGTCTAGAGGCTCCCACATGACCCTCATGGATTTTGATGAAATTTTGTATGAACATTCACACGTGTTCTCAATGAACACTGGTAAAGTTTCAGTTTCAGAAATTCAATACTTCTGGAGATACAGTCACTTGTTTTAGACCATAGCACAGCTTCCAATAGTGCGTCCTTAAATTTTCAGCAACTTTGAGATGATATATCTCTGGGAGTATTTGCATAAAAGAAACAAAACTTGGCTATCTTATACAACTTTTAGAGCATCAAAAATGCTACTAATAATTAGACAATGACTGGGCAAATAAATTTTACAACTTACATTCATTCTAAATTAAAATTGTGTGTGTGTGTGTGTGTGAGAGAGAGAGAGAGAGAGAGAGAGAGAGAGAGAGAGAGAGAGAGAGAGAGAGAGTTGGGGGTGGGCGTGACAATTAAGAAATAACATTGTTTCTATTTTTATTTTTTCTATGCGGACTTAAGCTATGATCTATTCATCAGGACTTCTTATTTCACTTATCCCAGGCATTAACAAACATTTATTATACATAATAAAATATTTTAGGTATAGTTTGAGTGCCAGAAAAATGGGTTCAAACTTCCAGTGCACTTCTATAATTATGCTACTTTTTAGGGCCTTAAATGCTTGCATTGCAAAACCAAATACACTTTTCTAGATAGTTTAGAATACGCTCTTTCTAATGAGCATAGTTTAAAGGAGTTTGGAGAAAACACTTTTTTGAAAAATTTGACTAAAAATACCCATTTTTAGCACTTTTTGAAAAATCGTCAACTTTACCCTAGATTTGTGAAATAATGGGAAGCACTAGGAGAATGAAACTTTATATTCTAAGACCTTGTGCTGGTGAGTTATGGTGTGCAAAGTTTCATGTACATCCCACAATTACTTCCGGAGATATAAAAAACTAAAGTTCGCACTTTTTTTAACCAGCAATTTTTTCGCCCAACTTTGCCCCAAATTATCTATATGAAAATTGCTCACAAATCTTGTTCTTAATATTTTACTTTAAAGAGATCTAAAAGTTGTATAAGATAGCCAAGTTTTGTTTCTTTTATGCAAATAATCCCAGAGATATATCATCTCAAAGTTGCTGAAAATTTAAGGACGCACTATTGGAAGCTGTGCTATGGTCTAAAACAAGCGACTGTATCTCCAGAAGTATTGAATTTCTGAAACTGAAACTTTACCAGTATTCATTGAGAACATGTGTGAATGTTCATACAAAATTTCATCAAAATCCATGAGGGTCATGTGGGAACTTTTCTCGATATTAGACCACTTGGCACGGAATGGCCCTAATACGAGTTCTCTTTACAAATGCTAATGAGAAGCTAGAGGAAAATGACAACCGACACAGAAGGAAAATTTTAGAACAGTGCTGAGGTGGGATTCGCATGTCCCGCTGCCATAAAAACTGAGACACTTACATTCTTTCTCCCCTTCGCTATTTTGCATACTCCACGAGGAACAGTGCGCTCACCATGCACAATAATCCTCACTGAATATTAACATTTCGTATTGCGGCTCTAACAGGATAGACGAATACTAGCTCAAAAAACTAATAATACACCGTTCACAATGTTCGCTACCTCGTGTTCTCTTCCGTTCCCTCTAGTATACACAATTGTACCCATAAACAAGCGAATGGTGCGAATTTTCTGCTAACGCTCATTCGCTTGACTTAGTTTCCATTCACTCCTCTGTAAACCAGGCTTTAGGTGCTTAAAATTGGTGTTTGTGAATTCTGGATAATTCCGCTACACGGCGCTGTGTGATTCGCCGAGTTGCGCGCTATACGGGTAGGGCTGTACAAACCGCTGTTATAAGCTGTTCTTTTTACGCAAAAAATTTGTAACTTTTTTTGTAATACTGTGCTCTTACCAGCTACAATTTTGGCAGTGCATTTCTTTCATCGTCTTCTTCCTGGGTACAAAATTTCAGCGTAGCTTTACAACATGTCTTATTGGTATGTTCCCTTTTTAGACCTGAAGTAAGTGTCAGACTCCACACCATCTATGTACGTATTTCTATGCACCGACTTTATTCGGCTTATTAGTTCATCATGGACGCGGTAACATTTCTTCACTTCGTGTGGAGATCCAGTTCGGTTAGCGTGCAAGTAGCGAGATTTTGGAACGGACGAGGGGGGAGAGGGTGTTCAGATGGGAGCAATTCTCTCCAATATCAATGGTTTGGGACTACAGCTGATAGATCTGAAGGCGGAAGAAAGTACCGGCAGCAGTATAAATATTATTTATTCGGCGTTACAATCACGCCATCTTCAGGCTCCCGTTATGCAACTGTCAGTAGTAGCACATTTAAAAAGGGCAAGCGTTAACACCGGCAGTCGTGATTTCTTAGTCGTGTCATGTCACAAATCCAACGACAATTGATGCGCTACCACGCGCACAGTTAACCGACGATCATTCGTTATTAATGTCCCCACTTTGTCAATGATTTCGTAACTAACGGCGGTCGTCAGCTGCAAGAAATGGAAAAAAAACCCCTCTCTTTCACGGCCTCCTGAAAAACTGGCGAACCACTCTTATACGCACTTCATAGACAGTGCTTGATCCCCTGTAAACACGTACTGGCAACGCATGCGTTTCTTTAGGTGTCTTGCCAAGCTTGAAACAAAACTTTAAACTGATAATTTGCTTGTTAATTGCCCTGCACACAAAACCTTGTGCCATGCTATGACAGTTGCCTACAAAATTTCGGAAGGTATGTAGAAAAGTAGTTAAACAGTTGTAGATTTTTGTACAATCAATATTTTTTCTCCAGAATGAAACTTTCACTCTGCAGCGGAGTGTGCGCTGATATGAAACTTCCTGGCAGATTAAAATTGTGTGCCGGAACCGGGACTCGAACCTGGGACCTTTGCCTGTCGCGGGCAAGCGCTCTACCGACTGAGCTACCCCGACACGACTCACGATATCATCACATATCAGCGCACACTCCGCTGCAGAGTGAAAGTTTCATTCTGGAAACATCCCTTAGGCTGTGGCTAAGCCATGTCTCCACCATATCCTTTCTTCCAGGAGTGCTAGTCTTGCGTGTTTGCAAGAGAGCTTCTGTGAAGTTTGGAAAGTAGGAGGCGAGGTACTGGCGGAAGTAAAGTTGTGAGGCGGCATCGTGAGTCGTGTCGGGGTAGCTCAGTCGGTAGAGCGCTTGCCCGCGAAAGGCAAAGGTCCCAGGTTCGAGTCCCGGTTCCGACACACAATTTTAATCTGCCAGGAAGTTTCAATATTTTTTCTGTATATGTAACTGTTCGTTTTATACAACCAGACGGAACTTACTTTCTGGACGCGCCTCGTAAATAAAAACTGATACCATGTCCTAAAGGAAAAAGGAAAAAAATAGTGTAACTGATTTACACTACAACCTCTAGTACTCTCTGCTGTTACACTTGTAAGGAGTCAACAATCCAAAGATTGGTTTGAACGCACAAGTGCTCTACTAGGCATGGTCTTGTTTGGAAGGGGTATGCCACTACCTTCGTTTGAAGTGACTTACCAAACCAGTTATAGGGAAACCTACAGTTTAACGTGGATTCTATGCTACTCGATATTTTTCAAATAAGAAACGTTGCCAGAGGTGAAAGAAGTGGTGACAGATGAGATTGAACCCGCGACCTTCATAGTCTGACACACTACCACAATGCTACAGAGCGCCCGGCCCCCACGTGTATGTGTGTATATATATATAATCGGGATGTAAAGGCCAAACACTACCTTGGGTCAATCAAACATTGCCTTCACCTCGGAAGATACCCCTCTACTGTTCGCTAAAATCTCTCTAATCCTGACACACAGTTGATCTGACACTCCCTAATCCTGTTGGATGCCTTCCGGATGTCAATAAATACGGTCTCTTACAAATAGCTCCAAGTCTTTGAGTTCCGTTATTAACATACTGAAGTTTTTGACGTTCGCTTCTGAACGGACTTTGATGCCACGATCCATTCGATACTATGGATGTTGCTAGGTGTGGATTTCTGCAAAATCCAACTCTTCACAGTGTCGACTTCGAAAGAGGTATTTCAGAATAAAGTAAAGCCATCGACGAAACTGCCAGCTACGATTGCGATGAAATTATGCTATCCGCAGCAGCGCTTACTAATCTAAATATTAATATTGCTTACCTCTGAATGTTGTATCACACGACCAGTTCTGCTGCTTCCAAAGGTACTCACTGTGGCACTGTTTTGTAGGAAACTTACCTGTATCATTCAGCACAGCAAGGCTATACAAAAAATGTAGCGGAACAGGTGGTATAACCGCTACTAAGATTTCTGCTGATATCCGTGTACATATCGCCCTGTGACAGAGAAAAAAATGATCTCTGCTGTTGTACCGGATCCCTGATAGTGATTCTTCCACTTTGATAAAGAGATCGTAATAACGGGGACTCATGCAGAGTGAGTATGGCTGTTGTTTGTGCTATATACCACCTCAGGAGATAATAACTGAACCACACTGTGTGATACGGAAATATTGTTTATTGACAAGAGAAACTAATCATTTTCTGGCAACAAAACAAACTAACAAAATTCTGAAACTAAGGCAAACACAACAAACAGCAACTAAAAGTTTTCTTCTTCACCAATTAAGTACAAGCCAGGGAGATAACGACAGCCTTGAGAGTACGTCGAGACAGACGGAGCCAGACGACGTATTCCGTGGCGGGAAGTCCTGGAGGCGCGGCGTCGCTGGCAGGGACTCATCCCTTCTCTTCCCCGGAGGCGTCGGTCGCGATCCCTCAGCTATGATTATCGTAGGCGGGCGGCGAAGAACTACCGCCGTGTTGCACTGCGCCCCCCTAAATAATAGGCGAGCAGTGATACGTGATAGTCTCGAGCTGGTCTCACGTGGCAGTGCGGAGGAAAATAGTCCCGGTCTAGTGCGCTCTCTGGCGGTGCTCATTGTGTCCTCTGGTGACTCCGGAACCGACGGTGTGGAGCGCCTCACTGGTAGGTATCCATGCGCTGCTACCCCGTATTGCGGGTTGTCCACTCGTCGGGCGAACCACCCGTACATGACGGTTTGTGCATTGTAGTCAGTCTTGTGTAGTTCGCGAACGATCTAGTTCGGATGAACGCTACCACAGGCGAACTAGTTCGCAGATCCCTCGCCTCTTAGCTGGTCCGCTCCTTTTCCGAAGACTGACGGGTAATATAGCGAGAAGACGCGAGAGCCCGCAGAATCGCGTAATTCCCTTCTGCCAGTTGCTGTCATTTCGAGCTGAGATGCAGCTCAGCTGTAGTTTTAGTAGCGGCAGCAAAAGTCAAAACGAGCGGACGAACTAAACAGAGCGACCTACTTCGCGGCCGAACTGCGAACTAAAAGGAGAGCTACAGGTCGCGAACTAAAATATGCGCGATAGGCCGCGAACTAAAATAGTCAGGTGTTTGCCTTCTGCTGATGAGAGCCATTTCGACGTTAGCGTCTGCCTGCTAGGTTACATAGTTCAGCTGCAATATCTGACTAATAAATCTCATAATGCAAAGATATAGAGATAACTCTAAACTTAAACGCGAGAAATTATCCACAAACTTACTTTTGTGTTTGCGTGATATCGTTAGCGGCTCAAGCAGCAAGCGCATGAAGCAGCTAGATGGGGGAACTTCTCCCTCCACCTGCATGCGCAGACCACGCCGCTCAGCCGTCACCGGGAGCGGACGAACTAAAACTTGCGCCGCTAGTAATAGGAGATTCTGGAATATCCACCGTACACACATGACACCAGTCCCTGTCCGTACTATCTCTTTTCCAAAGTGAAAGAACCACTACGAAGGATATGGTGAAAGGAGATGGCATTATCGTTGACGTAGGGCACACAGCAATATGGCACTGAGCTGAAAGCCCTAATTTCCAGGTAAGGCCAGACGAGAAGACCAATTTCCTGTGAAGCTTGGTAACTGCAGGCCCCATACCAACTTCGCTGATCACACAACTCATTGCAAATTTCGGCTGGACTATCTTACCAAATCCAACGTACAGTCCCTATTTAGCGCCTTCAGACTTCCATCGGTTTGGTCGTCTGAAAGTTGGACAACGTGACGAGCATTTTGAAGACACTGATGCTGTTATCAAAGCTGTATGGAAGTGGTTACATTTAGCTGGTTCGTAATTTACAAGCTGGCATAGAGGCTCCAGTTCACTGTTAACGAAAGTGCGTAGCGAATGGTGACTTTGCGGAAAAATTACAGTCTCTTGGTGAAATAATGCTCTGTTTAGCTGTGACTTATGATGCTCCTGTAGTTGCTATGAATAAGGAATAGGAGGGGTCACTTTCAGTAGGACCCTTGTATTTATTAAGAAGTAGTGAAATGCCTCCACTTCACATGGGTGGAATTTGTGTTGTATTTCTACAAAAACCGACAGCTATTTCATTGGTTGTTATGTTCTATGTAAAAAGATTGAACACAATAGAAACTATGATTATACTGTTCTCCGCATGCTTAATCCATGTTTACATACTAATATCACAATTAACGTACACTATGTGATCAGAATGATCAGAAGTATCCACACTCCCCCAAACACAACGTTTTTCATATTAGGTACATTCTGCTGCCATATGCTGACAGGAACTCCATATCAGCGACATCAGTAGTCATTAGATATTGTGAGAGAGCAGAATATGGCACTCCGCTGAACACAGGGACTTTGAACGTGGTCTGGCGATTGGGTGTCACTTGCATCAGAAGTCTGAACGCAAGATTTCCACACTCTTAAACATCCCTAAGGTGCACTGTTTGTGATGGGATAGAAAAGCGGAAATATGAAGGGTCACGTACAGCACGAACGCGTTCGGGCCGACCTCATCTGTTGACTGACAGAGACCGCCAACATTTGATGGTCGTACAGTGTGATATGCACACATATTTCCAGAGCCTCAAACAGGAATTACAAACTCCATCAGGATCCACTCCATGTACTATGACTAGTGGGAAGTGAGAAAACTTTTAATTTGGTCGATCGGCACCCCCCCCCCCAAGCCATACATCACACAGGTTAATGCAAACGATGCTGCGTTTGGTGAAAGGAGCGTAGACACTAGACGATTGAGCAGTGGACAAACGTTGGGTGGAGTGACGAATCACAGTATACTATATGGCGATCCAATGGCAGGGTATAGGTATGGCGAATACCCAGAGAATGTGATCTGCCAGCGTGTGTAGTGCCAACAGTAAAATTCAGGAGCGGTGGTGTTATGGCGTGGTGTTTTTCATGTTGTTTTGCATGTCACTATCACAGCACCAGCCTACATCGCTGTTTCAACCACCTTCTTGCTTCTCACTGTTCAAGAGCAATTCGGGGAAGGCGGTTGCATCTTTCAAGTCGATCGAGCACCTGTTAATAATCTACGGCCTGTAGCGGAGTGGTTACACGACAGCAACATCCCTGCAATGGCCTGCTCTGCATAGAGTCCTGAGTTAAATCCTACAGAACACGTTTGGCATGTTTTGGAACGCCAAACTTCGTGCCAGGCCTCATCGATATCTCTCCTCAGTGCAGTACGTCATGAAGAATGGGGTTGCCATTCCCCAAGAAACCTTCCAGCACCTGATTGAACGTATGCCTGCGAGAGTGAAAGCTATCATCAAGGCTAATGATGGCCCAACACGTTACTGAATTCCAGCATTACCGATGAAGGGTGGCACAAACTTTTAAGTCATTTTTATCAAGGTGTGCTGATACTTTTGTGACAAAAGTTTACCTTTAGCACTTGGAATAACAGTAGGGCCCCCTATTGTCTAATATTAAGTCACAAAAGCGATGAAAGCGCTCCAAGTGGCTACACTGCAGTTACAGAAGAATGGCATCATAATGGTTGGCTTTTTCTCGGCTAGGGGCGCAACTGTCGCTCCAAATGGTGTACATAAACATGCACGTATATTTTAAACAATATTTTGATGCGATCGCTAGGAAATTTTACACTTCTGGGCTAATCCAAAAGTTCCTGAAATTCTTACAGCTGTCTTGCAGACTATAGGAAACACACCCACATTATATATGTATACAAAATCCAGTTTTATGGACACAGTTAATATGGTAAAGTCGTCTTCGTATTTAGGCGTCGGCGCACACCACGAGGAAAGCGACTGCAGTAAGGCAGTGTAGAGTAGAGTAGAGTGGTTGCGTACTCACCGTGCATGTAGTCCTGCGGCTGCGGCTGCTGGTGGTGGTGCGGGGGCGGCGGGCCGTAGGAGGCGGGCGCCGAGAAGGCGGAGGCGCCGGAGCCGCAGCCGGGCTGCTGGTAGCCGTGCGGGGGCTGGGGGCCGTGGGCGAGCGGCTGCGGAGCCTGCGGCTGGGGGGCGGGGGGCGCGTGCTGCAGGTAGTGCGGCCGCCGCAGCGGGGACACCACCTGGGGGCGGAGCAGCGGCACCTCACTACTGGCGGCCAGCGAGTCAACTAGCAGGTGGGAAGGGTGGCAGCGAGTCAACTAGCAGGTGGGAAGAGTGACAGGGAGGGAACTAGCAGGTGGAAAGGGTGACAGGGAGTCAACTAGCAGGTGGAAAGGGTGGGAACTAGCAGGTGGAAAGGGTGACAGGGAGGGCACTAGCAGGTGGGAAGGATGACAGCGAGTCAACTAGCAGGTGGAAAGAGTGGCAAGGAGTGAACTAGCAGGTGGAAAGAGTGGGAACTAGCAGGTGCAAAGGATGACAGGGAGGGAACTAGCAGGTGCAAAGAGTGGCAGGGAGTCAACTAGCAGGTGCAAAGAGTGACGGGGAGGGAACTAGAAGGTGCAAAGAGTGACGGGGAGGGAACTAACAGGTGCGAAGAGTGACGGGGAGGGAACTAGCAGGTGCAAAGGGGTCACGGAAAAGGTGGAAAAAGCGACAGGGTGTGAACTATCAGGTGGAAAGGGTGACAGGGTGTGAACTAGCAGGTGGAAAAAGTGACAGGGTGTGAACTATCAGGTGGAAAGGGTGACAGGGTGTGAACTATCAGGTGGAAAGGGTGACAGGGTGTGAACTAGCAGGTGGAAAGGGTGACAGGGTGTGAACTAGCAGGTGGAAAGTGTGACACGGTGTGAACTAGCAGGTGGAAAGAGTGACAGTGAGTGAACTAGCGGGTGGAAAGATTATCATGGAGTGAACTAGCAGGTGGAAAGAGTGACAGTGAGTGAACTAGCAGGCGGAATAAGGTATAACAACCAGCCTCGAGAATAGGCCGCCACTTAATCATGCGTCACACAAAACAGGAGGTGGGGTGGAGGGATTGGATTGGGGGTAGGGGTGTCCAGTAGAGGTTGCGTTCCCTACCAACAAAATTTCAACAACATTATAAGAAACTTTGCTGTATCAAAGAAACTGCTATATGAAGAAATTATTTGTTAATTACAAAAGGCCTGTTTCAGCACAATTGCCATCTCCAGGTTTATTAATCTTTACTCCCTTGGAACTTCGTTGACTTATTTGCTGTCATGATGATTTGACTATTTTATTGCTATTAACAGTGCACACATTTAGTATCGTTCTTATATATATCAGTCACATCTCGAATTTTTTTTTTTTTTTTTAATCTTCGTGTTTTGACAGCTATTTGGACAGCTAAATCAGCGATGTTACATGGCTGTTGGCCGTCAACATAGCTGTAACCATGTAACATAGCTGACTTAGTTGTCAAAATAGCTGTCAAAACACGAAAATTAAAAAAAAATCGGCATTTGACTAATATATGTATAAGAACGATACTAAATGTGTGCACTGTTAATAGCAAAAAAAAAAAAAAAAAGTCAAATCATCATGACAGCAAGTAAGTCAACGAAGTTCCAATGGAGTAAAGATTAATAAACCTGAAGATGGCAATTGTGCTGAAACAGGCCTGTCGTAAATAATAAATGATTTTTTCATATAGCAGCATCTTTTATACAGCATAGTTTCTTACAATGTCGTCATATGACGTATATAACGAAATGGGAGCATATGAACACAAAAATAAAATTTTAACAATTTTATGCCGGATTTAGACCACTAACTGCGATAGTTCTGACTATTCCCATTCATAAATAGTTTAAACAATTAAAAACTATTCTAAATGAAAACAATCATTTGAGGTGGAAAAATACAGCCAGGAAGAGCAGTTCCTTTTACAGAACCATTCCGTTTAGAATAGTTGTTCTTACTGTAGTAGTTGCAGTCAACTAGTTGCAAATTACATCTACACAAATACTTTGCAAGTCACATTGAAATGCCTGGCAGAGGGTTCATGTTCTCCTACAGTTCCATTCTCTAACAACTCGCGGAAAAAAGGAACACCTAAATCTTTCCGTTTTCGATGAGATTTATCTGATTTTATTTTACTTTGATGATCATGTCTTCTTATGTAGGTGGATCCTAACAAAATGTGTTAGCATTCGGAAGAGAAAGTAGGTGAAAGAAATTTCGCAAATAGATCTCGTCGGAACGAATAAGACCTTTCTTTTAATGATTTCCACCCCAACTCGTGCATCATTTCCGTGACACTCTCTCCCCTATATCGCGATAATACAAAACGAGCTGCCCTTCTCTGAACTAGTTCAAATGGACTACGTATTTTATTTTTTCTTAATTCTTGATGTAATATTGCATTAATAAACATGCTTATCAGCCCATTTATATACGATAAATAAAAAAATCCGACTGAAATACTCTCTGCTCTTAAGTTTACCGGAAGTGTTTCGGCCTTCCGATTAGACGCAGGTTGTGCAGTTCAGCTAATTTATCAACTGAACTACTTCGGTCTTCCGGTACGATGCAGTTTATAAAGCTGGAAGTTCGGACGTCTAAAATATATGCTTTTTATGTCCTGGGAGTGGGGTGTACTCAGTATCCAGGTAAACAATCTTTGAACGAGCGCCTTCTGACTTTCAGTAGATCGATAGAGCAAAACTAAATGAAATTGACTAAAATAAACTATATATCATTTAATGGAATAGTTGAGTTAAAGTAGTTCGTTCACGAACTACACATCTCTGTGAAAAACCTAATAATATTTTTTCAAAAATGTTCAAATGTTTGTTAAGCTTACGGGACTTAAATGCGGGGTCATCAGTCCCTAAACTTACAAATTACTTGTAAACTAGTACTAAAGACAGCACAAATATCCATGCCCGAGGGGGGATTCGAACCCCCGACGGGGAACGGCCTCACACCTCTGAGTACAGCGCCTCAATGCGCTCGGCCACGGCAACTTTAGTCATTCGAGCGATTCCACAAGAAGCGTTTGCTGACATTTTCCAACAGCTGTAAAACCGTAAATCGCAATGGCGATTCTTTGAATGGAAGTAAAGGTATATCGTTTGTATCTCTAAGGTCCTATATTCCCCAAGACCATTCACCGAACTTTTCAGACGCTCATTTTACCTCTACAACACTGCTATAAAACAAGTACATGCTAAAGGAACAGTGTTGGGAAACGAACTGGCTCATTTCCACTGTCCGATAAAACACGTGAACTGTTAACCTTCAACCGAAGAGTATGTACTCGTTGTAGACACTTGGCACAAGGTGTATTTGGCAGATGTGGAAAGCGATGATTAGGAGAGACTTTTTCCAGCGAAAATACTATCGTTAACGTTTCCCCACAGCTTTGCTACGTACTCACGAAGACAGTAATTACTTTTATAAAAGATTTTTATCTTTACGGGTAGCGAAATGTAAACAGTACCTATTCCGGTTTTCTTAAAACCATCAGATCGTGAAATGTTTTATTACCATAAACTCTAATGGACTTCCCGTGATTTCGTAAATAAAGTGATACATTCGTAACAATTACGGACAAGGGAAGCATAGTTCATCTTACATCTTATAAAAAAGGCTGTGTGTGTGTGTGTGTGTGTGTGTGTGTGTGTGTGTGTGTGTGTGTATGACCGATTTCAACCAAACTCGGTACACATGATGTTAACTATCAGACAACAATCGCTATCGGGGTAAGAACCATATACGGCACATGTGTAAGGAGATATGACGTCATAAACAATGACAATCGTGAAAAACGGCCGCATCATGCGATAATATTCTACCACTGCTGCTAAACTAATGGACCGATTTCAACCAAATGTGGTACAAGAATTGTTTAAGTTCAGGAATCATTTGCTGTGGTTGCAAAAACCACATACGATACATAGTTCACTCGATACCACGTCATAAACAATGAAAACTGCCCCATATTGCGACGTGTGTTAGCGTGATTTTATTCGTCAACTATTTGAGAATGAGAGCACTTAGCAGCTAGCAATAAATTGCAAACATAATATCAAATCTCTACGAAACATTTTCTCGCTGATAACTCCAACGAAATGTTGAAAGGAAAAAAGTTTATCGCTTACTACTTTTCCGAGGTTCATGATGGATATCTACGGCATTTGGCATGACGTCACAAGTTATTACTTCTACACTGTAAATTTTATACGCCAGAAAATTCACAGACAGTACACATACACATCACTTAATGTTCCTTCGAGATTATATCACAGTTCGACATATAGTTCATGAGATATGAAGTCATAACAATTTGGTTCATGAAAAACCGCATCATCATGCATGAGGTTTTGATTTATTACTTCTTTACTGCTAACACCATTCACGATACATTTTGCAGACATTAGGCACATATACCACTGATGTACCTTCGAATTTACATCACAATACGACACATTTTTCGGGAGATACGACGTCATAAAGAATGAAATTTCAGAGTAACTGCTACATCATGCGCTCTTTTTCAACATCTCCTCCTAAAATAATGGACCGATTTCAATTAAACTCCGTACACATACTGTTTATTATCAGACAACAATCGCTGTGGGTTTGGTTTCTCTTGGGCCTGCAACTATAACTGTCTTTCAAAGACATTATGAAATAATGCTGCTTTAATATTATTATTTTATTATACTATAGGCCTATTTCGGCTTTTAACGCCATCGTCAGGTGATCTGCGAAAAATGATACATTATAAATACATCAAATTTTATTATTATCTTAATTGTAAATACTATTACGAAATATTACATACGTCTGTTGGTCCTGACATCCATATACATCGATGGGTTTATTGCTGTCAGTCATTTATTTATTGCTTTGAATTTTAATTATTGCAATATTTCTAATGACTTATGTTGATTTAATTTGAATTATTCCAATATTTCTGTCACATCACAACGTAAATAAGTCAACAGAAATATTGCGATAACTAAAATTAAAACAACATAATTCAACAGAAATATTGCGATAATTAAAATTAAAACAACATAAGTCATCAGAAATATTGCAATAATTAAAATTCAAAACAATAAATAAATGACTGACAGCAATAAAACCATCGATGTATATTGATGTCAGGACCAACAGACGTATGTAATATTTCGTAATGGTATTTACAATTACGATAATCATAAAATTTGATGTATTTATAATGTAACATTTTTCGCAGATCACCTGACGATGGCGCTGAAAGCCGAAATAGGCCTATAGTGTAATAAAATAATTATATTTAAAGCAGCATTTAGGATTTAGTTCATCATAATAATCGCTACGGGGTTAAAAACTACCTACGACAACATAGTTCAGGACATGTGATGTCGTAAACAAACTTTCCCATCACACGATGCATGATTTACGAGACTTGATTCATCCACTGTTTATTCGTCGCAGACAGTTTGCTAATATTACTCTCTACAAATGATCTGCATGGAAACGAAACTTAAATGGACGGATAGTGAGGTAGAAGTAGATGGACAGAAAGGGAAGAACGATATGCCCTAAGATAAGGAAGAGATAAATACAACAGGTTTCACAGAGTAACCTACATAAAGCATTTATACTAATGGATATATATCTGCAAAATTATATCATTGTGCAACAGAAACATCAGTAGATATGACGTAGTAAATTAACACTGCGATGGGTAAAAACATCTTACACCATGCACCGCGTTTTAATACAGCTCTTATTCACTACTAACATGACGCTACTGCATCCCAGTCAGCTTGAGGATATTCCTCAAAGCTGACTGAGCTGTTGACATCTTTGAACTGTGAAGCGCCAACAGCTGCAGGCGAAATCGGCAGCTTTCTATAGAACTACGACGAAGTGTTACCAAAGGCACGTTTACAAAATCGAGTTTTAGAAACGTGAGGCAGATGCGTATAGCCGAACACTGTAGTGCGGGATCGTTTCATACCGATTCGACTACAGTAGTGCATAATAATAAGGTAAGAAAAGCTAAATGAAAATGTTCGGTACTGTTTCAAAAAAGGAGGTTAGAATACAGGAGGATGCAATTGAGCTGAAAAAGTGAAGCCTGCCTCCGCCATGTTGCTAAGTATTGGACAACTGTTGGTATAGTACAGCTGATGTTTCGTGTCAACCAAAACAGGAATAAAACGACCGGCGGTTTTGCCGTGATGTACAACGTGTTAAGAGACTGAAAATTTGCGTTTACATTAAGTTTTTAAATAACTTATAACGAGCATTTCTTAATATTTATCCAAGAAAGTATATTGTTTAAAAGCATATACCTCTCACTGACTGTCAATTCAATTCATTAATACTGAGAGGGTCGACTTATCGCTTAGTTTAACGGAGAAATAACATTCCACGACTCACCATTATAACAGACTGGCTTCAAAACCTCCTTGATTTTACACACACTGTAGTTAATATTTGATGTTTACATGTTAGGATACAAATTATATGCCGGCCGCGGTGGCCGAGGGGACTGAGGCGCTCCAGTCACGGTCTGCACGGCCACTACGGTCGGGGGTTCGAATCCACCCTCGGGCATGGATATTTGTGCCGTCCTTAGGATTAGCTAGTTCATATGTAGTTTGAAAGTTTAGGGACTGATGACCCCGCAGTTAAGTCCCATAAGCTATACAAACATTTGAACAAATTATATGTGGCAAAAAATAAAAAACGTACGTACTGAAGTATTTCTTGACGTATCATTACATTTTGTAGTGTAGTATACGAATTGTGGCTACATGATAATCTTTGCCCTTCGCAAGAGATGCTGTACTCCTAACATGTTGGTAAAATTTTAGTTAGTCTATTCCAAAGACGATTTAAAATCGTTCATGAGGTGAGCAATCATTTTTAATGTATAATTATTTCTTAAGTCAATGCTGATTGGTTGCAAATTACTTTTTCTTCTTTGTATGCCGAAGTGTATCTGATGATGGGCAACGTCCGAAACCGGTAATAAAAGTTATCAATTAAACCAGTTTGCAACCAATCAGCATTGAGTTAAGAAATAATTTAGTTACTGTGTCGCCGCGTAGTGTGCAGTGTGGCGAAGTTAGCAGCGCACGTAACCGATCAATAGTAGCATAGATAGAGACAGTCTATCAGATATTAACCCGTAACATTTCTCCTGTCTTCATAATGAGTAATTGTTTTCTTACGGAATATCTAATGTTTTTATTCAAAACACGTTAAATTTGCTGTGAAAGGCGATAGGCCGGCCGCGGAGGCCGAGGGGACTGAGGCGCGTCAGTCACGGTCTGCACGGCCACTACGGTCGGGGATTCGAACCCCCCCCCCCTCGGGAATGGATATTTGTGCCGTCCTTAGTGTTAGCTAGTTCGTAAGTAGTTTGTAAGTTTAGGGACTGATGGCCCCCGTAGTTAAGTCCCATAAGCTAAACAAACATTTTTTGAAAGTCGGTGGCATTAATGTACAATAACGAAATACTCTCTGTAATCGTAAGCAGGCCCAATTACGAGAATAATTCTTGCAGTTTTCTCTGTACGAAAAACATAGTGCTATTCCCGCATTTCACTGTTATTTACTTATGTCACTACACTGAAACAATACGTTTAACGCAACTTCAAAAAGATTGAGAATGAAACACCCAAATTTTTACAAGACCGAAATTTATATGGAACAACACGCTAGAAGTTCAAGGGCAAGATATCAATAGATTTTGGAAACAAAATCGTATAGATTTTTTAGGCGTCAGAAGCCTCAGTCATATAATTTTTTTTAAAAGAGCTGACCGCCATTTGAGAATCTTTCAGTCAAATGGCGGTCAACTCTTTAAAAAAAAAATGGTATAGAGTCATGGAGTTACTTTTTCGTGCCGACTATGAAGTAAATAATTAATGCTGTTGGTGATCTGTGTGGCTTAAAATGCAACAAAATAAAAATGTGTAGTAAATACTTAACGACATTGCTTCTTTTGGCATGTTTAATTTTGTATCAAAAACTTGTATGTATGATGTTGCCTTTTTCAGTTTTTGAAGGAAATTGAATATTCGTCCTCAAAATCTCTCTTCGCTCCCAACGTGCAAATTCATTCAACGCGATCTAAAAGGATTGAAATTTGAAATATTTTTCTACATTTGTCTTGCGACTGAAAATACTGATAGCAGTACACAAGTTAAGTACATAAAGTATGTGACGGTTTATTTCATACATTACATTTGTAGAGAGATGAAATACTGTACAATCACGACGACGATTAAGAAGAACAGATACCTCATGACAGTTGGAATGTGAGAAGCTATAAGGTTCATTATCCGGCAAATGAATATTCATTCGGACACATCGTTAGCATTCTGTCGAGTATTTCATGGAGGTGATATCTATGAAAAATAAAATAGCCCTTAGGTTCGTGAGTTTGGAGATCGATTCAAGACATAAATCAATGCAATTCCATCCCAGAGTCTGAGAGGCTAATTAGTCTTCTACGTGGCAGTGCACATGGACATGCTAACGGTATGACTGTTCATATCTGCGATGACATCCCTACATGAATGACAAACAAAAGGTCTGACTAATATTTGGTTCCTATAAAATGTGTATGTCGTATGACGATCGTATGCGACATACACCTGCATGTCGGATAGGGTCTTTTCCGTCTACTTGCAAAATCAAATATCTACCGAAATTAGTTTTCCAGCCTTGGTGGAGTCGACGAGCGTCCTAAGGTGCCTTGCTGCGGAGCGAGCGGTTGCTCACCGTCGAAGGTTCGAGTCCTCCCTGTGGGGGGGGGGGTATGGTACTCGCGCACGTACTGTGTGTGTGTGTGTGTGTGTGTGTGTGTGTGTGTGTGTGTGTGTGTGTGTGTTTGTAAGTTTAAGGTACGTTAGGTAGTTTGTAAGTCTAGGGACTGATGATCATAGCAGTTTTCCAGCCTTGGTGTAGTGGACGAGCGTCCTAAGGTGCCTTGCTGCGGAGCGAGCGGTTGCTCACCGTCGAAGGTTCGAGTCCTCCCTGTGGGGGGGGGGGGGTATGGTACTCGCGCACGTACTGTGTGTGTGTGTGTGTGTGTGTGTGTGTGTGTGTGTTGTAAGTTTAAGGTACGTTAGGTAGTTTGTAAGTCTAGGGACTGATGATCATAGCAGTTTGGTCCAATAGGTTTAATAACATTTGCACATTTTTGAATAGTTTTCTTGGACTGGAAGGGAGTAATTTTTAATGATCCAATGACCACCAAATCCGCGTGAGCAAACCGTAATGTTACGCCCGCAGAGTATGAATCCTGTATCTCCAGAATGAAATGACATACCATTAATTTTAAATAAAATTTAGATATCTGCTCTGAATTTCATACGCTGTTATATGTGACTAAACTCAAGCATTCACAACATTACAGTTTGCTACAATACTTTACGTAATTCTACGCTACACGGTAACTGCAGCTAATAAATACGATAAACCCTTTACCGAGCGAAGATTCCGAACTGTAGGATACGCAAAAATCATTTATTTTTCTTTTCATGGAGTAGATTTTTTGAGATCGGATGGTAAGTTTCAAAACGGCCAAACCGCAATCTTTCAGTACAACAGTTACTTTTGTATTAAAACAACATGGTTTTCGGGTGTATTTAATAACGGGGAAAATTTTTCGTAAATGGGAAAATGACATTTCCAGATAAATGTTCACAGAATGTACTGTTAAAATTTAACCATTTGCTGTGGTTAGTCATTTAGGTATCTGCGTTCTGCGGTGTAAAAGCGTGTTAATTTTTTTTTTCCTCTTCTTTTTTAAACTTTGGCTGTAAGTACGAAACTTTCAACATTTGCATTACGGTACAGAGAAAGATATGAAGAAATACAAAAAGCAGTTAGAGAAATTAATATTAACAACACATAGCAAAAATTTCGACTATTTGGAATGAATAAAAAGTATAGCTGTGGACATTACCACAATTTGTAGCTTTTGTAACCAAAAATCATGGGTTTTCGCGGTTTTCTCAGAAACGTCTCATGAACAAATAATGTGTTAATACCATGTTAGCCGGCTGCGGTGGCCGAGGGGACTAAGGCGCTCCAGTCACGGTCTGCACGGCCACTACGGTCGGGGTTCGAATCCCCCCTCGGGCATGGATATTTGTGCCGTCCTAGTTCGTAAGTAGTTCATAAGTAGTTTGTAAGTTTAGGGACTGATGACCCCGTAGGTAAGTCCCATAGACTATACAAACGTTTGAATTTTTAGACCATGTTAGACCCCATGTACTGTTCAAAAATCAGCCGATTTTCTCAATTTGGCTGCACTGCAGGGAGTGAGCGGTATTTATATTTTGACACTGTACTCGTGGGCAGCTACAGGATGCCAATACGTCTAGTGTGTACACAACTGATCACCAGGCCAAGTGCTAACCAAAGCAATTTACCCATCACCACTTGAGATCAACACAACCAGAGATACGCGCCTCTGAAAAATCGCTATTTCACACGCGGCGTTTCTAACATATTAATACCGTGCACTGTCGTGCAGTGTATTTAGAGAAAACAAAACGAAATTAGCTATACAGGGGTGGTCCATTGATAGTGACCGGGTCAAACATCTTACGAATTAAGCACGGAAAAACTACAATGAACAATTCTAGCTTGAAGGAGGAAAATAGACGGTGCTATGGTTGGCCCGTTACATGGCGCTATCACAGGTCATACGGATATCGAGTGCATTTTTTTTAAACAGGTACCCCATTTTTTATCACGTCTTCGTCTAGTACGTAAATATGAGTGTTTTACTTGGAACACTTTTTCCGCTTTGTAATAGATGGCGCTGTAATAGTCACAAACGTATATGGTATCGCGTAACATTTCGGCAGTGCGGGCGGTATTTGCTTCGTGATACATTACTCGCCTTTAAAGGGACTGTTTATCAGTTATGGTATTTATGTATCGCTATTGTGATCAAAATGCCCAACGGGCCTGTGCCATGTGTATTGATCGTTATCCTGGAAGACATCATCCAAGTGTCCGGACCTTTCGTCGGATAGTTACATTATTTACAGAGACAGGAAGTGTTCAGCCACAAGTGAAACGTCAACCACGACCTGCAACAAATGATGCCCAAGTAAGTGTTTTAGCTGCAGTTGCGGCTAATTCGCACATCAGTAGGAGACAAATTGAGCGAGAATCGGGAATCTCGAAAACGTCGATGTTGAAAATTCTACATCAACATAAATTTCAGCCGTACTATATTTCTATGTACCAGGATTTGCATGGCGAAGACTTTGAACGTCGTGTCCAATTTTGCCACTGCGCACAAAACAAATTACGGGACGATAACAGATTTTTTTTTTCACGCTTTCTGTTTAGTGACGAAGCGTCATTCACAAACAGAGGTAACGTAAACTGGCATAACACGCACTATTGGGCAACGGAAAATCCACGATGGCTGCGACAAGTGGAACATCAGCGACCTTGGCGGATTAATGTTTGATGCGGCATTATAGAAGGCAGGATAATTGGCCTCTATTTTATCAATGGTAATCTAAATGGTGCAATGTATGCTGATTTCTTACGTAATGTGCTACCGATTTTACTACAAGATGTTTCACTGTAAGACAGAATGTCGATGTACTTTCAACATTATGGATGTCCGGCACATGGCTCGCGTGCAGTTGAAGCAGCCTTAAATGGAATATTTAAGGACAGGTGGATTGGTCGTAGAAGAACCATAGCATGGCACCCACGTTCACCGGATCTTATATCCCCGGATTTCTTTCTGTGGGGAAAATTGAAGGATATTTTTTATCGTGATTCACCAACAACACCTGAAAACATGAGTCAGCGCATGGTCAATGCATGTGAGAACATTGCTGAAGGTGAACTACTCGCTGTTGAGAGGAATTTTGTTAGCGGGTATTGCCAAATGCATCATTTTGAGCATTTATTGAAGTCATGAGGTAATCACAGGTAATCACGCAGTAACAGTATGATAATTTTACAAAAGTACATGCATCACATTGGAAAAGCCGAAATAAAGGTTCTGTGTTTTAATTTTTAAAACCTACCTGTTGGACGCTGTTCGTCTAAAATTGTGAGCAATATGTTTTTGAATTTTACAGTGCCATCTATCACAAAGCGTCAAAAGTGTTCCAAATAAAATATTCATATTTATTTACGTACTAGACGAATATGTAATAAAAATAGGGGTACCTATTTAAAAAAAAAAATGCAGTTGATTTCCTTTTGACCTATGGCAGCGCCATCTAGCGGGCCAACCATAGCGCCATCTGTTTTCCCCCATCAAGCAAGAAAAGTTTTGTTCTTTGTAGTTTTTTCGTTTGGTGCTTATTTCGTGAGATATTTGGCCGATCACTATCAATGGTCTAAGATATGTGGTTGCTCTCATTTTTCGTAACTAGTCATTTATCTGCATGGTGAGGTTTTTGCCAGCGTCTCTTCATTGCTACATCACTACATCTACTCCCCTTATCGATCAAATATTAGCAGGAGAAATTTCATCAAAAATGTTTGTACAACTTATGGGACTAACTAAGGGCCGGCCGCGATGGCCGAGGAGACTGAGGCGCTTCAGTCACGGTCGGCACGGCCACTACGGTCGGGGGTTCGAATCCTCCCTCGGGCATGGATATTTGTGCCGTCCTTAGTTGTAGGTACTTCATAAGTAGTTTGTAAGTTTAGGGACTGATGACCCCGTAGTTAAGTCCCTTAAGCTTAACAAACATTTGAAACATTTGAAACTTAACTAAGGGGTCATCAGTCCCTAAGCTTACAAACTACTTATGAACTAGCTAAGACTAAAGACGGCACAAACATCCATGCTCGAGGGGGGATTCGAACCCCCGACCATAGTGGCCGTGCTGACCGTGACTGGAGCGCCTCAGTCACCTCGGTCACCGCGGCCGCCAGAAATTTCATCCTCCACCAGGTTTCGAATCAACGTACCTACGAGTCAATCGTCGCCGTAAAAGGGTGCGTTAGCGACGGATAATTGTAGATGTTTTGGTCTACTTTCATTAGGATGAAAAATAGTCATCTCACACCTGGCTTACACAGTGTTGTCACAATAATTTAAGGAAAAGTAGTCAACTATCTGAAGATTGGTTTGGCCACCACGGTCCTGTACTAGGCATGGCCTTGTTTGGAGGTGGTATGCCGTTACCTTCCTCCAACTTTCGAACTGACTTACCCAGCAGGTTATGGGGGGGGGGAGGGGGTGGGACCTACAGTTTAACGTGAATTCCGAACCACGGTGCATTAGTATAACTCCCAAATATGTATGTTAATGTTACGGTATCTGACTTATCATCATGTTTACAATAATTACAAACTCATTTTCCATTTCGCATGATCGTTCTCTTGCTACTACGTTGTGATTTTGTTGTGTGATCAAGGCGATTATGATTCCTCACCTAGCACTACATAGGTAGCAAATGTTTCATACCAAAGAAAGAGGAACTCCTTTTTGAGTGGTTTCTTACCTCACTCAATTTAGCGGATTCGTACAATACATGCAACCACACTTCACGACATTCCGTATGGCTTTCCATCTGTGGAATGTTGAATAGTTTGGGTACACGATCTGGCCTTGTGCTACAATTAACGGAGTGACAGGGAGTCATTAATCTTCAGAGAGTAATAAGTCTGACAAGATCACATTATCGTAACCATAGCTGTATTGCCTGTCTTTTGAACCGCACTGTATTACAAAATTGAATGAAAATTCCTATTGGCTTTGAATTTTTATTTGTTTGCACTGAATAATAAAAAACAGAAAATAAAAAAATATAGATGGGTGTCGAACTCACGCCCAGCTCAGTTCCACTGGCAAAGAGAATAGGAATTGCGCTATAACATCATCGAAACCAGACGTATGTAATTTATTATGCAAAAGACAGTACATAAATTTTATATTAAACATCAGATAGTCGTGAGTTAACTACAATTTTCTCCAGACAAACAAATACGGACGATATTGCTCAGTGAGACAGTAATTAAAATGCGAATTTGCTGTGTTTGGACTTTAGTTAATGGAAAACGATCTTCGTGTAAGACCTATATTAGTACACTTCTGCAATATTCGTTCGTAATGGCTGGGTTGGCCCAGAAATGGCTTCCAAGTACCACGTGACGATCAACTGACCAATGATAAGGCGCGATTGTCCGCAATCAGATAAAAGGTCGTCGCTAGTTTCAATGTGCAAGTCTCTTTACTGACTCAGTTACGGAAGTATTCTGGTAAGCGTACGTCAGGGACAGAATTAAGCGCCGCAATCTTGTCGCTACGAATACAAACTAATATTGAACAGTAATTTACTGATTTCGCTTTATGTGTTGAAAACATGACTTCCTTTGCTTTTATGGATAACGTTCATTTACTTAAGAAATCTTTGCAAGATCAGTAGAATTTATGAAGTTGGCTTCGTGCTTTCGGTGCGTACTTTACCAGACAAGAATCCATTCTCTTCACGAATAACGATATTTAGAAAACGGTCGTGTCCTTAGCAATATAGAATAGCGGCTAGAAGAGTAGCCGCGGTGGAGTAGCCGAGCGGTCTAAAGCGTCTCGTTGCGGAGCGCGCGGTTGCTCGCCGTGGAGGTTCGAGTGTGTGTGTGTGTGTGTGTGTGTGTGTGTGTGTGTGTGTGTGTGTGTGGGGTCCTTAGGTTAGCTTACCTAGGATTAAGTAGTTTGCTGACGACCATGCAGTTTGGTCCGATAGATTTACAAACATTTGAACATTTGGGCTACAAGAGTCAGGATTATGCAGTCCCTTTCCTAGGACAACTGAGTATCCTATCAATGCGATACAACATGGCTTCCATGTATACTGACTGAGCCGGCCGCAGTGGCCGAGCGGTCTGCGGCGCGCCAGTCACGGTCTGCACGGTCACTACTGTCGGGGGTTCGAATCCTCCCTCGGGCATGGGTGTTTGTGTTGTCCTTAGCGTAAGTTAAAGTTAGTCAAGTAATTAGTGTTTAAGTCTAGCGACATATAACCCCGAAGTTTGGTTGCACAAGACCTCACACACATTTGAACTTTTTTATACTGACTGAGGTCCGGAACCGTTTAATGTGATGGTATGCTGATGCTTTTCATTAACATCCATTGTAAAGCACGGGCACAAAGTAAAAATGGAAGAATATCAATCACTGACTGACCTATCTACTCTGCAGAACAGTACGAGCAAGTGACCATATTTAACTGAGACTGGTTCTTTTATTATCATACAGTGTGCTGTCGTTCCTATGGCGTGAAATAAGCCGCAACTCAGGATTAAGAAGTGTCTTATCATTAAAATTAATCTTCTACTTTCTTACATCTTCTTTATATATAAATCAAAGTGTCCGTGTGTTCGTATCTACATATTGCATACAAGTCTGCAGTTTTGTTCCAATCTTCATGAAATTTTGTACACTGGATCTTCAAACAAGAGGACATTCGTCGTAAATGTAGTGATTATGCACAACATGTAGTTCGGGACATACGACGTCATAACCAGATGAGCGAAAAACAGCAGCATCATCCGACAATGTTGCACATTTACTCCTAAGCCACAGGACCGATTTCAACAAAATTTGGTAGACATATCCCTTACCGTGAGGTAACAACTGCAGTAGAGGTAAGAACCACACACGATACTTGATTCACGACATACAGCGTCATAAACGATGAGTCGTATAAAAAGTGCTGCACCTTATTCATACATTGTATGAGAATGAGAGTACTTAGCGAGCTGCAACAAACTTCAAAAATAATTTCAAAACCTTATTATACCTTTTAAATAAAATTCTTGAATTTCCGTCTTCAGATCGCATTTATTTTCTAGAACATAAAGGCGATCTGGAGACGGAAATTCAAGAATTTTATTCATATGACGATCGCGGAAACTCCTTCGAGACTCATAAGTCTAACTTTGATTATGCTTTTTCTCGTTAACAACCGCACCAAAATGATCAAACGGAAAAGGTTTATTACTTAATACTTTTCCGCTGTTCACGGACTAAAACTGCGGAATGCGGCATGAGGTTACAATTTATAATTTCTACACAACTTATTCTACCTGCAGGAAATTTTACTGAGAATATAAATACATAGAGCTGTATGTACCTTCGAAATCGTACCACAGTACGACACGTAGTTCACGATATATAAGGACATATACACGTAAAGGAGTCTCGGCAAATCTCAAGCAAGTTATTCCACGAGGAACCGCGAGATAACATAGTAGCATAGTAGCCCCTAGATTGCTTCTGTGAGAATACTCGACCTTTTGTCACACGCGCGGCAGCAACAGTGCTATCCACCCGGGCGCCTCTCACGTGAAGCCGCGTGAACATAAGCCCAGGCCAGTCTGCTCGGCAACGGCCATATGAGCGTTCTTTTCACGCGCGTTTATAAGAGACGCCCTTTACTGTAGCTCTACTCCAAGGAAAGACTCCTGCTTATGAAACTTATTATGGGCACTTTAGACCACACATGTGTCCCCGTAGACTGAATATGAATGAATATTGTTGTACGAATTATAGTAGTTCATTCTAAATATTTTATTGTTCGATTTTTTCTGCAATTCTCATCCCGTCTAAAAAATAAGCAAACTGTGTTTTTTTAAAAATAAATGCAACACAATCAAGCACTAACAAATTTACACTAAACTACACATTTTGAAAAAAATTCACCTGAGATTTGAGGGGGGGGGGGTCGAGAAAAATCTCGCATTTCACCAGGGAGGAGAAGAGTGATAGAAAAAACGCCAAAATCACCTTCCGTAATTAACTGAAGCCCCCGCTAGAGAAGCAGAACGACTGATGTAGCAAAGAAAGGAAGGGAACCAGCTGAAAACTGACGCTGTCTGAGCACAAGAGAGGCACATATGTTTCTGTTTAAACAACACTGGCAGAAAAGTGTTGAACCAGCAGCCTGAATCGTCATTCATCAATGTATTTAAGTCTCTCCGTCTAGGGTTTAAGAGCCCGACGTATCCCCCTGCATGGACATGTGTAGACAAGATAAAACGAATGAAGAGACAGACGAAAGAGTGTGAGGAACAAAGAGATATCAGCAGTCTGAAATAAAGAGAATGGGACAGACAATGACAGAGAGATAACTGAAATAGTCTAATATTTTTAATAATTAAGAATAACAAAATTGACCTTTGTCATTACTCAATTACAAAATACAGAGTTGTAGATTTACGCTAAAAAAAACACTTGAGATTTTTTTTTTTTTTGGGGGGGGGGAGACTGTCGCGCTAAATCTCGCGTCTCACCGTGAGGGAGAAAGGTAGAAATGGGAGAAAATATAAAAATGCAAAAATGGAACAGGCAAAATGGAATACAAACGACTAAGAAATGAGATTGACAGGACGTGCAAAATAGCTAAGCTACAAGGGAAATGCAAGTCAGTAGAAAAATGTTTAAATAGGGGGAAAAATAGATACAGCCTACAGGAAAATAAAAGAGATATTTGGAGACAGCAAAAGCAGCTGTATCAACATAAGGAACTCAGATGGAAAACCAGTTCTCAGCAAAGAAGGGAAAGCTGAAAGGTGGAAAGAGTATACAGAGGAGCTCTACAAAGGAAATGAACTTCGAGACAAAATTGTATGAAGGCAAGAGGAAGTAGATGAAGATGAAATAGATACTATACTGAGAGAGGAATTTGACAGAGCACTGAAAGACCTAAGTCGAAATAAGGCACCTGGAGTGGACGACATTCCCTCAGAACAACTGAAGTTTCCGGGACAGCCATCCATGACAAACTATTTCACTTGGTGTGTAACATGAATGAGACTGAGGAAATACCCTTAGACTTTACGAAAAGTTTAATAATCCAAAGAGAGCAAGCGCAGGCAGATGTGAAAATTACAGAACAATCAGTTTGATAAGTCATGGTTGCAAAATTTCAACACAAATTATTTACAGAGGCCTGGAAAAGCTGGAAGAAGCCGTTCTCGGGGAAGATCAGTCTGGATTCAGCAGAAATGTAGAAACCCGGAGGCAATCCTCACTTTACGGCTTATCTTAGTAGATTAAGGAAAGGCAAACCCACATTTCTAGCTTTTGTAGATTCGGAGAAAGTTTTTAACAATGTTGACTGCAATATATTCATCCAAATTGTGAAATCAGGGTTACTTACAACTTGTACAGAAACCAGACAGCAGTGATCAGAGTTGAAGGAGGTTGGGAAGGGAGTAAGACAGGGTTGTAGCCTTTCTCCAATGTTATTCAATTTTTACCTTGAGCAACCCATAAAGGAAAGCAAGGAGAAATATGGAGAAGGAATTAAAGTTCAGGACGAAGAAATAAAAACATTGCGTTTCGCGGATGACATCGTAACTCTGTCAGATACGGCAGAAGACCTGGAGGAGCATTTGAACGGAATGGACAGTGTGTTGAAAGGAGCGTATGAGATGAACATTATCAAGAGCAAAAATAGGGTAACGGACTGCAGTCTAAAACAAATTAAGCGATGCTGAAGGTATTAGTTTAGGAAACGAAGCAATAAAGGTGGTAGTCGAGTTTTGTTACTTGGGCAGTAAAATAACACAGGATGGTCCCAGTACAGAGGATATGAAATGCACAATGGCAATGGGAAGAAAAGCGTTTCTGAAAAAGAGAAATATATAAACATTGAATACGAATTTACGCGTAAGGAAGTCCTTTCTGAAGGCATTTTTGTGGAGTGTTGTCTTGTATGGGAGTGAAATTTGGACGATAAACAGTGCATACAGGGAGAGGATAGAGGCTTTTGAAATGTGGTGCTACAGAAGAATGCTGAAGATTAGGAGGATGGTTCGCATAACTATTGAGGAAGTAATGAACAGAATTGGGGAGAAAAGAAATTGATTGATACCGCACATACTAAGACATCAAGGATCAAGGAATCGTGAATTTAACGTTGGAGGAAAGAGTGTGGGGTAAAAATCGCAGAGGGAGACTAAGAATGAATACAGTAAGCAGATTCAGACAGATGTAGGTTGCCGTTCTTATGAGGAGATGAAGAGGTTTGCTCAGGATAGAATAGGGTGGACAGCTGCATTAAACCAGTCTCTGGACTGAAGACAACAGCAACAACATAATTATTTTGGTTTAGAAAATCCTTGTGGATTAGCTTTGTGTTGATTTCTTGCTGTATGCATAATTTTGCGCCATACTGTCGTATATCTTCTACTATTCTTGGTTTTGCTGAAATCTTGATGTTGACATATCTTGGTATAATTTTCTTCTTGAGACAAGACTGTCTCGAGAAGAAAATTAAACCAAGATATCTCAACATCAAGATTTCAGCACAACCAAGAATAGTAGAAGATATACGACAGTATGGCGCAAAATTATGGATATAGCAAGAAATGAACACAAAACAGATAATTAATTCCGCATCTTAGGAAGCCTCCGAGAGGGCCCACTCACTAGCTAGAACATTATCTAGTATAACGTTTTTCATAATTATTTAATTCAACATTAAATTACTACCACTACTACTACTACTACTACTACAACTAATACTACAGTGGTATTAAACAATTCTCTCTACCAGTGCAAGTGACGATGATAGTGGTAAGGGGGATCTAGAGACAGGAGAAACTGCCAAATGGAGAAAAAGAATAGAATGGGACAGAGTCACATGAACACAGTGGCAAAGAAAGAGAGAAGGTGTGTACGAAAACTTCACTGCGATGTGAAAATGGGCCGAAGGATTTAGCATGTTCTATGTTGTCAGAGCCGTAGTATGTTCGCAAGCCAACATTTTTGGTGAGCTGGCGGAATGAGATGGAGCCATCTGGTTCCCAACTTTTGTCAGACTGCTTTGAAAAGTATCTTCCTTTTTTGTGCTTCGACAGGGCCATTTTTCACATTTTTCAGCTGGCTAACTATATCCTCCTAGAATCGACCTTCACGAAGAGAGGAAATTTGCTCCGCCAAAGCCGAACTGCGTCCATTCACCGACTGATTTCATTTAATTCCTTGTCTCCCAGATATGGCAGCAGGATTTTCTCTGGTGCTTCGGCAGATATTTGCAGTTTCCTTTTTCCTTTGTGTAACGGGGGACAGGCCAAACAAATACTGCTAAGTGCTATTAGCTAGTCTTCGTAGGCGATGTTCAACAGCTTTAGGGCGTTTTGGAAGGTTATATTTGCACAAACATTTGTAGTACGTTAATTTGTTTTAATAGCAGGTTTCGGTCGAACAACAGACCACAGTCATGTAATTTCTCTGTTGAGACATAATGTAGAAATTAGACTTTTACTGCACATCTTCTCCGAAACATTTTTTGCAATGTGTGATGAATGACATATGTGAAAATAAGAAGGACGGGAGATGAGAGTTTAACGTCCCTGCGATACGCGGTCATTAAAATCTGGTCACTCACATGATGTGGTGAGTGCTATCGACAAGGGATGTCAAATAGATTCCGTATTTCTAGATTTCCGGAAGGCTTTTAACACTGCACCTCGCAAGCGCATTCTAATCCAATTGCGTGCTTATGGTATACCGCCACAGTTGTGGGATTTTATTCGTGATTTCCTGTCAGAAAGGACACAGTAGGTTGTAACTGACGGAAATGTATCGAGTAAAACAAGAAGTGATATCCGGAGTTTCTCAGGAAAGTGTTACAGGGCCCAAACTGTTCCTTATTTTATATGCATTATTCGTCGGGGCCAACTAGGACGACGTTACGTGTTGCTGGACTTAGCACTAAGCCCAGACTTCCTTAATTGGTTGTGAGTGGGCCTGCTTGCGTTCTTCTGTCCAAGGGACACCCTATCTTCTTTCCGGATGCTGGTCTCGGGTTATTCTATTTGCCACTATCTTCTTTCGTAAAAGACATCTGTCAGACTACGAAGAGTCTTCGGGTTTGATATGTGGAGCTAGAGTTCTTCTTTGCTGTTTTTAAACCATGGCAGCCTAATTTTTGGTTTTGAATTAAAAAAGAGAGAAATATATTTTTGATTAATCTTCCTTATTTTTATAAACGACTTTGAGTAGCTCTCTTAGTCTGTTCGCATATGATGATGTCATTTACCGGTTAGTGAAGTCACCAGAAGATGAACAGAAACTAGAAAATGTTTTATTTAAGATATGTCCATGGTGCAAAAATTGGCAATTGATCCTGAATAAAGTGTTAATGCATCCATATGAGCCGCGACGGAGCGGACGAGCGCATTGAGGCGCTCTGCTACGATGCACGAGGCCGTCCCCGTCGGGGGTTCGAATCCCCTCTTGGGCATGGATGTTTGAGACCTCTTTAGTATAAATTAGTACATAAGTAGTTTTCAAGTTTAGGGACTGATGACCGCGCAGTTAAGTCCCTTAAGCTCTACAACCATTTGAAACATCCATATGGCCACGAAAAGAAATTCGTTAAACTTCATTTACACGATAAATCAGTCAAATCTACAGGCCGCCAATTCAACTAAATACCTAGTAATAATAATTACGAACAACTTAAATTGTAAGAAACACACAGAAAATATCGTAGGGAAAGTGAACGAAAAACTACGTTTCGTTGGCAGAACACTTAGAAGATGCAACAGTTCTACTACAGAAATTGCCTACACTACACTTGTGCGTCCTATTGTGGAATACTGCTGCGCATTGTGGAAGCCACATCAGGTGGGACTGACGGACGATTTCGAGAAAATACAGAAAAGGGCGGAGCTCATTTCGTATTATCGCGGTATAGGGGAGAGAATGTCACAGAAATGATGCACGAGTTGGGGTAGAAATCGTTAAGAGAAAGGCGTTATTCACTGAGACGGGATCTAGTTGCGAAATTTGTTTCACAAACTTTCTCTTCAGAATGCGAAAATATCTTGTTAGCATCGACGTACATGGAAAGACATGATCTTCATAATAAAATAAGAGAAATCAGATCGAAAACGGAAAGATTAGAGAATTGAACTGTAGAGAAGTATCACAAAAGCGGTTCGATGAACCCTGTACCATGCACTTCAATGTGACTTGCAGAACATTTATATAGATGTAGATAGGGACCATCTCAGCATTTGCCTCAAGCCATTTAGAGAAATTGTGGCTAAGCCACATCAGGATGGCCGGAGGCGCATTTGAACAGCTATCACCCCTCTCCTCCGAACTAGAGTCTAGTGTTGTAACCACTGCGCTCGGTAAAACACACAACTGGTTCAGTAGAAGCACCTAACAGGAGCCAACGTGCAGCACTGCCGATCATTCGTAGGCGTGTTGCTTTTTGTTCTTCCCGTTTTAATGTCGGTATCAATAAAGAGAGTGAAAACTACGTAAAATGTCTGGTAAACATGGGATGTATAGTAAATAACCGAACTGCTCTTACACTGGTGAACTTTGATGTTGTGAAATGCCTGTTTAATTGAACGAGCGTTCTTAGCTCTAAAAGGTACACATTTTAGAGCTTGTGTGTACGAGAAGTATTTTCTTGTTTTGCTGAAACGGACCTGGCCACCTAAATTGGCCGGTATAAACAGTTTTCATCGAGCGCGCGCGTATGTGTGGTGGAGAGAGGGGGCCTCCTCAGCATACTAGTGGACGTACAGCTCAATAATAACAGTGATGCCTAATAGTTGATTGAGTAGCGGCAGCGAGTCCTCGGTTAAGGCGGTCGCAGCAAAGGTTTGACAAGCGTGCAAAACTTCCTCGCGTCTTCACATGGTTCATGTATGCTTACAGAAACTATCGAACTAGAACGGCCAATTAATAAGTAAAAAACATCGTTGTCTCTTCCTGACAATATTGTACTGTAGAAAATTTAAACATCATATAATACAAAACTAATAACCACAAATGTTATCTACGAGTCATTGATAGATGAATATAAGAGCCTCCCCTATCTTGGTCAGGACACTCAATTACAAATAAGCTTAAAAGGAAGTTTGCACAATAACGTTTGCACATAACATTTGGAATGCATGCTTGCACGTATATGCTAGATGAGCAAGCTTGCACAAAAACACTCCACATGCACGATACTCTTCATGGGTTTACTGCAAAATCATGATGTCATCTTACAGCAGGAAACCTGGGAAGAGTATCAATTATTATACTGGCATAGTCTACACACACACTTCACATGCATGCTTAAACACACGCGCCAGGCAAGTGCTCTTGGGGCACATGTACCGGGCAAGCGCGCTTGGGGGCACAGGTACCGGGCAAGCGCGCTTGGGGGCACAGGTACCGGGCAAGCGCGCTTGGGGGCACAGGTACCGGGCAAGCGCGCTTGGGGGCACAGGTACCGGGCAAGCGCGCTTGGGGGCACAGGTACCGGGCAAGCGCGCTTGGGGGCACAGGTACCGGGCAAGCGCGCTTGGGGGCACAGGTACCGGGCAAGCGCGCTTGGGGGCACAGGTACCGGGCAAGCGCGCTTGGGGGCACAGGTACCGGGCAAGCGCGCTTGGGGGCACATGTACCGGGCAAGCGCGCTTGGGGGCACAGGTACCAGGCAAGCGCGCTTGGGGGCACAGGTACCGGGCAAGCGCGCTTGGGGGCACAGGTACCGGGCAAGCGCGCTTCGGGGCACAGGTACCGGGCAAGCGCGCTTGGGGGCACAGGTACCGGGCAAGCGCGCTTGGGGGCACAGGTACCGGGCAAGCGCGCTTGGGGGCACAGGTACCGGGCAAGCGCGCTTGGGGGCACAGGTACCGGGCAAGCGCGCTTGGGGGCACAGGTACCGGGCAAGCGCGCTCGGGGGCACAGGTACCGGGCAAGCGCGCTCGGGGGCACAGGTACCGGGCAAGTGTGCTTGTGGCACAGGTACCGGGAAAGTATGTTTGGCGCACATACGCTCGACAAGCATGCTTGGGTACGTGTGGCGAAGGTAAAGAAAGTACTTTTCGTTTAAATGGGCTGTAGTAGAGAGGAAGTTTTGAAGGGTATGGAGAAGGCGAGTTCTTTGACGACTGGAGCATTGAAAGCAGGTATACAGAGGTCGTTTGCGACCTGTTAGCTACAGTGGTGGAGCAGAGTACGTACCGGCCTGTGGTGTGCGGGCAGGTGGTAGGCGGCGTGGGGCTGCGCGTGGGCGGCGGCCGGCGGCTGCCCCGGCGCCGGGGGCGGCTGCTGCGGGGGCGGCTGCTGCGGGGGCGGCGCCGTCTGCGAGGGGTGGCCCGGCGGCTGCATGGAAGACAGCGCCCCCAGCGGCGTGTAAGACTTCACAGGGGCGGGCGCGGGCTCTGCCGCCTGTGTACACCACCCGCCGGCTGACTCACCCGTCTCTGGCGCGCCTCTGACTACTCTACCTTACTGTACCTCAGTGGCGTAACTAGGACTTGCCTTTGGGGGGGGGGGATAGATCTGCTTGACGAGCTAAATTTTAGTCAGTTTCCAGACAGACTACCATCTACCACTCCCGTTGAACCGTTGAAGAAACTAATTCACTCCCATCCAATGAAAGATTATGGTAAAACACCCCAAGTTTTCAATTTATACCTTTACCAGATTGCTGTTATATGATTTCTCTTTTTTGGGGGAGGGGCGGGGGGTTCTGGGGGGAGGGTTCTATCCCCCTAATCCCCCCCCATAGTTACGCCACTGCTGTACCCCTCCTTACCTTAGTCACTGTCGCCTAGCCTCTGGATTTAGAGGACTCTCACTGTATAGCCAACGGCGATACTTACTCACCACATCAGTACACCCATAAATGCAAACAACACACACTGACTGGGCAAATGTCTTGAGATAATGGGGCCCCAGATGGCGCATTTCACTTTATAGGAGACCTTCCGAGATGTGGTGGTGTAGGTGACTTATCCAACACACAACGTCGTCGTGTGCTGAAGCTGTTCGAAGAGGGGTATTGTAATCGGTATCCGATGGAAGGGAATTTCGATTTCAGATTGACGAAATTTACGATGTTAATTGCATATGGGTAAAGCTGAAAATGTGTACCTAGCCAAAATTCGAACCTGGGTCTCCTGCTTGTTAAGTTGCTCCTGACGCCTACACTAATGGGGACTCAACCATCACCACAACTACAACACGCCTCCCGTCAGATGTAAGTTCTGAACTTTTCCCTGCCTACTATTACTCAAACTTGTGGTTTTGGCAACTTATTTCCGTAAGAGTAAGATCCTAGGAGTGCCTGAGCTATGAAGAAAGGATCATTACCCATCATCAGCTAATTGTATACATGGTGTCCGGAAGAACACACACCGCAGATACATAAAACCTGTTTAATTTCAATTTCGGGAGTGGAGCAGGAATTCGACTACATACCTTTAACCATGTCCAACGTGCATCATGACTAGCTGTATGAGGGTGTCACAGGCACCAAGAGACCAACTACCGGTCGTCCAGACTCTCTCGATCAGCGGACCGAAACCGCCGACATCCGAGGGAAAACTCAGTGGCGACGGAAGGGTAACAGTGGATCAAATCACGAATCGTTTGAATACAGCGTGTGCTGGACACGTCTCCCAGTGGTCAGTCCGCACGAGCATGGCTGCCACGGGGTATGGGAGCCGACAACGCACACGACTGCCACTGTTACAGGAACGTCATGGGGCACCACGGATGCACACTGAACAGTGGCGGAACGTGATACGGTCGGACGAATCACGATTTCAGCTTCAGCACGCACGATGAGAGAGATCGTGCGCGGCGGAGGCCACATTTATCTACGATCCCACCTGTCATAGTGGTGTCCAATGGGGTCGTGCGTGTGGAATGGTCTGGCTTGCATTTATCTTGTATGGAATGCGCCTCCCGATTGTCCTGGTATGGCCTTTCAGTAGTTCGCATCCCTATTTCCGCTTCCAATGTCCTGAAGGCTCCGCGCCTTTGCAAGATGATAATGCGCCTCCATACCGCTCCCGGCCGTAAGATAATGCGGCTACGGACGTTCTGGGGACGACGAAGGACACAGATGGCTAACCCGGAGCACGGCTTTGAGCTCAATCGAGCAGATCTGGGATGTCATGGTCGTAGGCTGCGTGGTGCACACTCCAACAGAAAATAGGCTGCCGTCTATCCAACGATTCGGTGTCAGCTGCTCGGGTCCAGTAGAGACTTGTGGCCTCACTGCCGCGGCGTCCGACGGCAGTCCGAAGGGACAGGGGAGGACCCACGCGAAATTAGAAGCCTATCCCATGACGCTGTTAGATCTTTTTCTTGTCCTGTCTTCCCACAGTTGCTCTATTATATTCTAGTGTAGGTATTTATGTTATCCGTCCAAGCAACTGACTAATAAGAGTTTTTTATTGCAATATGCATTTCGCCTTTATTTGGTAGGCATCAGCAGTGGCCTGTAATATATACATGATTATTATGTTACAATTATTTTTAGTATTTGAGGGTTTTTTAATTGTGGTTTTAGGACGCACAACTGCTGAGGTCATTAGCGCCCAACTCTGCCACCGGGGTTAGAACTTAAATGGCTTTCGCCATATTTGCACGATGTGTAAATAGTAAAACTCTGTCAGCAGAATGCGGATCATCTGCTAAAATATCAGACATTTCAAATGGTAAACATAGATCATGACGGAGACGATTGAAAAACGGACATTGCACTAGACGGTCGTACACAGTAAAAGGTTCATCACAGTACTCGCATAAGGGAGCAGGATCACCACGCAGTAAATACTGGTGGCTATAACGGCAGTGGCCAATACGAAGCCGGGCCAGGACAATCTCCTCTCGGCGAGATGGTCGAGATGACGTTGACCAGAGATCAGGCACAGGTTTAATGGCCCGCAATATGTTCCCTGACGGGGACGACCAATGTAAAAACCAACGTGAGATGATACGCTGGGAGACGCCAGCGCGAAGGTCATCAGAGCTAGTAGAGAAGGTAGACAGCCGAGGAAGGAGAACTGCCTCCCTGGCAGCCGTATCCGCAGACTCATTCCACAACACTCCCACGTGGCCAGGGACCCACAGAAACGTCACAGTAGTTCCGCTCGCTGAAAGAGAGGTAAGGCAATTGCGGATGCTTTGTACCAGGGGAGTATTTGAGATTATACTCAGTTCTGGTGCGTTATCAAGTATAGTTACTGATATTAGGATGGTATTACTTACAATGTAGTGCTGATTGGTGGCTTCAGGTTGTTTTGCTTCAGTTATGTTCCTTTGGCATTATTGTTTTTCAGCACTTCACAGATAGCACCACAGGCACATGCCATTTTGTTTGTGTTGTGTTTTTGTTTTTGTTGGAATTGCCAACTGTTGATTGATTGTTTGTTTGTTTGTTTCTTCTGTCTTTCCTTTATGTCTGTGTGTCTATTGGGGGGGGGGGGGGGTGATGTAATTGCATAAGGAACTGCACCAGTTATTGAATTATGTACCTGGTGATCAGTCAGTATAAATTTGAAAATTTAATAAATCACGAAATAATGTCGATACAGAGGTAAAAATTGACACACATGCTTGTCTTGGAATGATATGGGGTATTATTAGGAAAAAATAAAATAAAATATAACAAAGTTCAAAAAGTGTCCGACAGATGGCGCTGGACAGCAAAACTTGAGTGACCGCTACCGTGACGGGTGAGAGGTACGCCGATATGTTACACAATCGAATCATCCCAAGCCTAGCTGATAAACAGCTGCTGGAACGTACGATTTTTATGCCGGATGTCGCTCCACCCCATATTGCTAGACGCGTGAAAGATCTCTTGCGCGCGTCGTTTGGTGATGATCGTGTGCTCAGCCGCCACTTTCGTCATGCTTGGCCTCCCAGGTCTCCAGACCTAAGTCCGTGCGATTATTGACTTTGGGGTTACCTGAAGTCGCAAGTGTATCGTGATCTACCGACATCTGTAGGGATGCTGAAAGACAACATCCGACGCCAGTGCCTCACCATAACTCTGGACATGCTTTACAGTGCTGTTCACAACACTGTTTTTCGACTACAGCTATTGTTCAGGAATGAAGGTGAACATATTGAGCATTTCCTGTCAAGAACAACATCTTTGCTTTGTCCTAAGTTGTTATGCTAATTATTGCCTTTTCTGATCAGATGAAGTGCCATCTGTCAGACATTTTTTTTTTTAAATTTGTTCTAATAAAACCCCATGTCTTTCCAAGCATGTGTGTCAATTTTTACCTCCCTATCTACATTATTCCGTGATTTATTAAGTTTTCAAATACATACTGACTGTTTGATCCCCCGGTATATATGATAAATACCTGCCTATCCCATGACATTTGCTAAGTCAGTCTACATACACACACGTATGTACATCTGTCCATATACACATATATAAGTAAAAAAAAAAAATAAATAAAATAAAAATAAAACCTTATATCCAGCCGTACAAATATGCATAATACACACACACACACACACACACACACACACACACACACACACACACACAAAGTGAAGGCATATATTATAACACGTAATATTTTAAATTCGTTGCACGGAATGTCTACTGCACACAGATCTCGTGATCTGTTGACGCTTCCTGATTCCGGAAGCAGTCCTTTTAGTTCCTCGGCTACTTTTCTGTTCCGTTCACATGATAAGAAATGTTTTGCGCCCTCTTAAAGACAAATAGCTCTTAAAGTGCCTGGTGTGAACCGCCCCCATTTGTAAATGCTGCGCCCTCTGTACTAGTCAAACAATACGCACGACTGCAGGGCAATATACCGAGGATAAGCAAAGGGAAATTTATCGTATGTTTCTATACCTAACAGACCAAACTGGTCGGGTCATCGTCCTCTCGGCTCACGAACTGTTATGCGTAAGGACAAGACAAACACGAATCGCCTAGGAAGGACTCTAACCTCCGGCGGGAGAGGCCGTGCGATCCACGACATGACGCCTTGGAGTGCGAGACAAAGGAAACTTGACAACTTCACTAAAGCAGATCATATGCTCGAAAAATAGCACCAAATAGAAAATGAGTAAACGTCGACTTATTCCGTTATATACGAAACTGTATAGATTAGCATAAAAAAGGAAGATATCAACGATAATTCACTTTCTTGAGACAAACATTGTCTCGTTATACCGAAGGTATTAAATTTAAGGAAAGACATAGATATAAAATTTGTGCTTTCCGGGATTCGAACCCAGGACCTCCTGTTTACTAGGCAGGCGCTTTAGACCGTTCAGCGAACACAGCTTTCACAAGCTGCGACGAGATCGCGAATTTAGGACAGTGATCCTTTTTGTAATAGCTTTTAATATCTATTTCTGTCAATTATCACAAATTTCTCTTTGTTTCGACAACCAGTTTCGGTAAGTGATGAGCAAAACAGAAACAGAAGGACCACAGTAACGACCCCCAGTGGTCTCACGGTTCTTTCGTGAGTACGTGTGTGTCGAGCACGGAGCCCCGAGCTAATGCAGTCTTCCTTCCTTCTTTCCTCCCTGGACTGCATTTCCTTTCCCCCTCCCCTCCTTTCCTATCTTCACTCCTTCCCCTCCCCACCGAGGGACTGCTAACCTCAGTAGTTTAGTCCCCCTATCCCAAACAAACAATCCAACCCAAACCAACCACAGTAACGGCACCTAGAAGTTGTACGACCAAATCATTATATAAATACGCTAACACGAAACTGAGGGCAAAGATTTTTATATTAATCATTCAAGAAGGCCAATGAAACGTACATAATTCGAAAGGTGGTTTATCATAAATGTTGTGAAAATAAAATTTGTGAGTGCACGTAGCCATTAACAGTGCTAAAAAGAAATATTAGAATGATACTCCGAATTCTCCATAAGTTTTGACACTATATAATAACCCGTTGTAGGTGGCATATTTGAACAGGTAAAATTAGCTCAGTCAGTTAGCTAGCTGCTAGGAGATACAATCTTAAGGTCTCCGGTTCGATTCCCACTGTCAGCAAATTTTTTAACTCTTCGTAATCTTCAATTGTCAACTATTAAATGCAGTTTTTAAATATCATATTCAGCTATATGTTGCAGCAAGTAGAGTTCGATCCTTTAAAATTTCATATTTGTGAACATAGAGAACAAGGATATTTGGCGAATGATGAAAGGATTTTTACGAAAAAGTTGTTTTTTACTTAACTTTTGTAATGCTAAATTGTAAAATAAAGCAATTAATTCCCTCATTGTGTACTCATTTTCCTCTTTAACCTTTTTTTCCACCTGTTCTCATAGCATTCACGTAAAACCTATAAATTTGCAGTGCTCAGAAAATTCCAATTACATAGATATTTTTCTCATTTTCATGACTTTGCAAACACAACTTGTAGCATTTAGACAGCAGGCAAAACTAGTTACTATTAAACAGCTACTGAACTATATACTGAACTACAGTTTGTAGTGTAGTAAACTTTATGTGACCAGCTCTGCGGCCCATTTCGATGTTTACCTTAAACTGGTATCATGACTCATGCATGAAAATACTCTTGTTGTGACGATGCCATTATGGCTATATGTCATTAAGGAATGTAACAACAGGTATGCTGTATCATATTTTAAACCGTTTTATGTATTGATTTTTATCTGTCACTTTCCACTTCTTTCACCTCTCGCAATGTTGCTGATGTAAAAAATACCGAGTAGCACCGTGGTTCGGAACCCACGTTAAGCTGTAGGTCCCCCTATAACTGGCTGGGTAAGTCAGTTCGAAGGACGGAGGAATACAACGTCATACCATCTCCAAATAGGACCATGCCTAGTAAAGCACTGTTGTGTTCAGACCAATCTTCGGATTGTTGACTGCTTTACCGTTTCTTCAAATTCAAATGTTCAAATGTTCATATAGTCTATGGGACTTAACTACGGGGTCATCAGTCCCTAAACTTACAAACTACTTATGAACTAGGACGGCACAAATATCCATGCCCGAGGGGGGATTCGAACCCCCGACCGCAGCGGCCGTGCAGACCGTGACTGGAGCGCCTTAGTCTCCTCGGCCACCGCGGCCGGCACCGTTTCTTCAAGGTAGTCTATTAGTAAATGTGTATTTTTGTTCAAATGTTTGCAAATCTATCGAACCAAACTGCGTGGCCATGTCCGTAGCTTACAAACTACTTAAACTAAAGTAAACTAACCTAAGGACAACACACACACCCACGCCCCAGGGAGGACTCGAACCTCCCACTGCGAGCAACCGCGCGCTCCGTAGCGAGGCGCCTTAGACCGCTCGGCTACTCCACTGCGGCTGTCCCTTTGTTTCTGGTTTGGTGTAGACTTGAAAATGGTCATCAGTGACAGATACCGGCAGTCAAAACGACGATAAATTTGTGATCATTTACAGAAATAAAGATATTAAAATGATTAACACAGCATTGAGTATAATCCGACTACTCTTACCGCCTTGAAGTACGTCTCCCTCCACACCACATACTTTAATTCCGCCTCATTTTCCCTGTGAATTAAGACAGAATTAAATTATGTTATGTAGAGGTAGAATTACTTGAAGACAGTCCGAGTAGTCGCTTTGTCCGTAAAAGCTGTGTTAGCTAAACGGTCTACAGCGACTGCGTGGTAAGCAGGAGGTCCCTGGTTCGAATCTCGACTACAACACAAAGTTTAATTCAATGGCTCTCCTTGTATTCAGCTGAAGTCCTTTGTAAGTATGGGCACCGACGGCCTCAGCGTTTTGGTCCTTGAGGTTTACTAACACTTGCACAAACTCATTCCTTACGAAATGTGCGCCGGCCGCGGTGGCCGAGGGGACTGAGGCGCTTCAGTCACGGTCTGCACGGCCACTACGGTCGGGGGTTCGAATCCCCCCTCGGGCATGGATATTTGTGCCGTCCTAGTTCGTAAGTAGTTCATAAGTAGTTTGTAAGTTTAGGGACTGATGACCCCGTAGTTAAGTCCCATAAGCTTAACAAACATTTGAACATTTGAAAAATACCGAGTAGCACCGTGGTTCGGAACCCACGTTAAACTGTAGGTCCCCCTATAACTGGCTGGCTAAGTCAGTTCGAAGGTCGGAGGAAGGCAACGGCATACCACCTCCAAACAGGACCATGCCTAGTAAAGCACTGTGGTGTTCAAACCAATCTCCTGATTGTTGACTGCTTTACCTTTAAATATAAGAGAAGCAGCGATCTTACCAGGGTAAGAAGCGCTACCAATGTACGTATAAATTACAATTATCTTCTTAAATTAAATAGTAAACCCACCTTTGTATTTTACAGTACACCTGACGATGGCATTCACGCTGAAACAGGCCTGTCGTATTAAATAATTTAATAAAAAGCAGCGTCTTTGGTTTTCAATAATTTTCAATTAGCTAAATAATTAATGATTTAAAAATTCTTGTATGTACGCTTGTCCGCTCAGTAAATTACTCTCGTAATAGCATGCAACGGACGCGGACCGCAAACGGAGCAGTCCAAAGATGGAACGTTCAGGGTGGGCATCAAGGACGCGGTCACAGAGGGAGCTCTTACAACCGTCGGTGGAGGGAGAACCAGGTGCACTCAGAGCACTATGCATCATCAGCAACGCTCCACAATACACGCGCACCGTGGATCTTCACATTGAATACCGCCTAGAGCGACTCTCGTTGGTATTCAAGGAACTCGCTACACGACTGTACAGAAACTCGAGACACTCGAACAATCCCTTCATACTACGCTTGGATAACTACGATCACAACCATAGGTGGAAACATGAGCGACCAAAAGCACTGCTCCTCAGAGACTAGCCACCTACGGCCGTAGGGACCACCAACTCGCAAACACGAGGAATATGGCGAACCCTTGCAAAACTGGAAATGCAAGCTGAGCTCACAGCCGACCTACAGGCAAGACAGGGAAACCATATTTAACGCACTGAACACAAAAAAACCTATACAGTCCTACATATTTGGCCAGTTCTATGACCGAACTGTCTATCTATCATGACAAACTTGGCTATATTCACAGGTATTCTGCCGCAGCCGACTCGGGAAACTTCATAGGAGTTTAGGTGCAGCAGAACCTGGCTCCAACCGGACTGATTCTTTATGACAAACCTAGCAAAGCTAATGGTATCGAGATATACCTACCACTAACATTACCAAACCTTGCATGAACTGTCGCTGATAGCATACCGCTACTGCCCTTGCAACCTACCCCACTGCGGCAAAGTTGTTTTTTTTTTTTTTTTTTGTTTTTTTTTTTTCAAAAAATGTTCAAATATTTGTAGAGTTTACGGGACTTAACTACGGGGTCATCAGTCTCTAAACTTACAAACTGCTTATGAACTAACTAATACTAAGAAGGGCACAAATATCCATGCCCGAGGGGGGAATCGAACCCCCGACCATAGTAGCCGTGCAGACCGCGACTGGAGCGCCTCAGTCCCCTCGGCCACAGCGGCCGGCGGTTTTTTTTTCCCCTTGGCACTTTTCCCCCCGTGTCCTTACACACCTTTACCCTTTCGACCACTACTCTCTCCAGATGCACCGTATTGATGGGTGATCGTGTCCACACGTACGGATAACATCGCGGTTCCCACATCCCGTGAGCCATCGTAACAGAACTAACAAATTACGGAGGTGACATTAGAACTTTTGACTTGGTCACCACGTTGGTGTGGGCGTGGAGGGGTCCCGACCTTTTACATTTACTCAGAGCAGGCTCAGGTCACACCTGACGGAAGTTACGAGCTACGTTACCGAAATATCGTGCGAATTCGACACTAACATTCTGCAGAATACACGGCAACCCATTGTGTCATTAGACCGGCGAGAAAGCCTGAAGAGTTAACAGGCTAGTGGCTAATGGCTGCCTCATCTCCGTTCAGTACTATTACAACGCTGGCGTGGCGCAGCACTGCCAAATCGACAAGAACGTTACACAGTGGTAGGTCTGAGCTAGGAAGTTCCATTTAAGTTACGTAATGTGACTTACTTTCTAGTTTTTAGGACATTAGAACAAGAGGCGCACTGCATTGAAGAGCTGCATGCGGCTATCGAGTCGCGTTGTGGCTACCCCAGTGAGCACAGAATAACACGGAGAGACCTTACAATGACGGTGAACTGAAGCCGGCTGAGAGCGCGACACCCAACCAACATGGCAGCCGAGCGCCAGCCGGACACAGCTGCCAGCACACGGTAGTTTACTGAGTTCGCGGTCTGTTAATTCATTTTTCCCATATTTTAAGGCGTTTATTTTTGACAATGTATTTTTGCCATAAATAATTGCAAATTTCAGCTAGGGATAGCAAATCATACTATTACGTAAAATAGAAGCACATTTCTCCCCTGTCCGTTTAACCTTTTGTAACTCGAGGAGTACCGAACGTATCGCCATGTTGTCTCTCTTTATTTCTTATTTAGAAACTTGGTAAGCTTAGGCTATATTTAATGTCAGTATGAATATATGAAAAGAAATCTAAAATAAGAATCATAACGTAGAATCGTTTACCACTTTTGCAGTTTAGTAAGCTCTTGGTGCCTAAACTGTAAGAGTTAGGCTAATCTACATAGTATAAAGTTCCAGAACTCACAAGCATTTACAAGGAGAAAAAAATCATTTTTCTTATCTAAACCGCTGTACCAGATGGCTTCAGACTACAAATGTAGTGACTGAGGGATATCTGAAAGGTCTTAAAAAAAAAAAAAAAGAAAAGAAAAAGAATCTTCGTGCGTCTTATAATTCTAACTATGAATTTGACGCAGGTTTCATTGTTTACGCTACAAATGTCACGAAAGTGCGGATGTGGTAAACGATTCTACGTTGTTATTCTTATTTCAATTATTTCTTATCTTCGCATTGGCATTTAATTTAGGCTACGTTAAACACAGGATTATACCGGAGAAATCGAAAGAAATCGCGCCAAGATACGTTCTGAAGTTCTCGTGTTAAAGTACTTTAAAGATTGCCCGTGCAAAGCCGGAGCGGCTAGGCTAGTTAGTAACAAAATGAATAAAAAGTGTTAAATCATAATTATTGCATACCGAAAATTGTATCTCAAATTACAAATGTTCATCAATATTGGTCACAAAGAACAAGCTGACTGGGCAACAGAATGAATCTGTGCTGAATGGTGGGCAATCTCGCAGAAAGTAACGAGTAGAATTCGAAAGGTTTCACCGCTCTATTGGATCAAAATTTGTGAGAAAACAAAGGGTGCTATAAAAAAGTTGTTTAAGTAAAAAGAAAAATTCATTTCATTATCTACAACTTTCTCGATGACGAAGACTTCCTGACCACAAAACAGAAAAAGTGGCAGGCGACTAACTTTTTCATGTCAATTTTTATTTCATATGAAAGTAATAGTTTCAATTATTATTTTTATACAAACAATACGTATAGTATTTGCTAAGAACATTCTTGCATTCCTTTAGTGTTCACCTGTCTATGTGAAAAATTTGGTAATTTTTTTCGTATCCTACGGGGTGCAAATAACAAATTGAGGCGAACGCCACTTGAAGAACTACGCATTTATCGGCCCGACTCCGTTTCTACCCCCCAACCAAGTTGGCTGCAGGGCTTTACAGTGTGTACGCTGGTGTAAGGCGGTATAGCCCCTCTGTGCTATTGTGTGCTCGCTGGGCCACACGTGGAATAGAGGGCTCACCTGTAGATGGGGATACCGCCCGTCAGCTTTGACCCGTGACGTGCGTGCGAGTTTGTAAAAGGCGTGAGTGATTATGTGGTGCTTGAGTTAAAGCAGATGGTTTGTTTACAAACAAAACAGGTTAATACTTTGTCTTTAAAAAGTGATCTGTAGCTTCTCTCTGATGGTTAGCTGTAGGTTAACCGACAGATTTTTTTTCCTATGTGAGCGCCGAAGGCGCGGGATTTTGGGAAAGACCTATGATGGATAATACATTCTGTTATCTATAATAACTGCAGATTATTTGTAAAATCTAAACTTTCACGACCGGGATGGTCAAATTTACTAAAAATTTCCGGGCTATTATGCCGTGGTCTAGTTGATTTATTATGGAAACCCAGAGTTTCGTCCCCAACTGCGGAGGACATTTTCAAGGGGGATCGTGGCAGTTTTGTAAGTCCAATGCACAGTGTTTCGTGGCATCCAGTTGTGGCTCCTAAAACCTGAGTCTTATCAAATTGAATAAGGTGGTCCCTTGGTTGGAAAACATGTCCAGCAATAGCTGATCTGTCAATCTCTCCTCTTCTACAGTTCCCCTTGTGCTCATCTAGTCGTTTTTTGACTGTTCTTTTTGTGGTACTCACGTATACGTCTCCAAAGCTACACGGAATCCTATAAATTCCTGCTTTTTCCAGCGGTTTGCGAACATCCTTTGCCGATTTCAGGTGATCCTGTATCTTTCGAGTAGGTTAGTAAATAACGGCAACAATCTGCTACAACGTACTCGGAAGATACGGGATCATCTGAAATCGGCAAAGGATGCTCGCGAACCGCTGGAAAAAGCAGGAATTTCTAGGATTCCGTGAGTACCACAAAAAGAACAGTCAAAAAACGACTAGATGAGCACAAGGGGAACTGTAGATAACCCACAGAAGCCTGTAGTGTTAGCAGTTGATGCCTCGTCGTACGGTCTGGGTGCAGTATTGTCGCATCGTATTGGATCTCACGATCGTCCTATTGCCTTTGCGTCCAAGCTACTGCCGCCAACGCAATAGAATTACAGTCAGACAGAAAAGGAGGCCTTAGCAATCATTTACAGCGTCACAAAGTTTCATCATTATCTCTATGGCAGAAAATTCTATTTGTTGACAGACAACAAGCCTCTCACGTCGTTGTTCTCACCCACAAAGCCGATTCCGCCACGAACGGCACAAAAGCTTCAGAGATGGTCCTTGATATTGTCTAATTATCAGTACGAGATTTTGTACCGACCGACCACTAAACACGCCAACGCGGACACACTTTCCCGACTTTCGGTTGGCCAGGATTTGTCATTTGATTCTTCGGAAATGGCATGTTGTCAGATATACTCCAGAGATGCTTCCGCTGTCGCAGACTTCCCTTTGAACTCTCGTCGGGTTGCACAGGAAACAGCTGCGGATGCAGACCTAAGTGTGGTAGCACGTTTTGTTCGCTTTGGGTGGCCTGCCAGAGCCAAAGACATTGATCGGCCTCTGGTTCGACGTTATTTTGCTCAACGTCATGCATTATCTGTAAGTCAGGGTGTTCTGTTGTTACATACGGACAACGACCAAACAAGAGTGATTGTTCCTCGTTCCCTGCAACGAGAAGCGTTACGCCACCTGCATCGAGGACATTGGGGTATTGTTAGGACAAAGCAACTGGCCAGACGTCATTGTACCTGGGTTGGTATGGACGCCCAGATAGAGAGTATGACGTCACAGTGTACTGTTTGTGCGGAGCACCAGGCGGCTCCTCCGCAACGTTTCTCATACTGGCCACGCCCCAAGGGACCATGGCAACGTTTACACATTGACTTTGCCGGACCTTTCTGGAATACAGGCTGTTTAATCGTTGTAGACGCTTTCAGCAAGTTTCCTTTTGTGATTGCCATGAACTCAACGACAGCTTCTAGTACAATCATTGCCTTAACATCAGTGTTTTGCATCGAGGGTGTGCCTGAAACTATCGTCAGTGACAATGAGCCTCAGTTTGTTAGTGCGGAATTTCAACAGTTTTGTCGTGTGAATGGTATTCAGCGTATCAACACCGCACCTTTTCACCCTCAGTCCAATGGTGAAGCAGAACTTTTCGTTCGAACATTCAAGTCTCACATGGAAAAGAAAGGTCAGCACTCCAGGCAGCAAGCTCTTCAAATTTTCCTGTCTACGTATCGGTGCATGCCACGTGACGGCCCGTCTCCTGCCGAGCTGCTACACGGCCGCCGTCGCCGCACTCTCCTTCACCTGCTGCAGCCTCCCACGCACCGAGTCGGTTCGTATGGCGCTTCGCGTTTTCCGATTTCTACGCCGGTGCTGTTCAGGGTGTTTGCTAGCAACAAGAAGACATGGTTGCCAGGCATCATTTAGCGCGTGCTCGGTCGCAATATGTATGTTGTACGTTCTTCCACAGGGTCGGAGCTGCGGCGCCACGCAAACCAATTGCGCCTGCACATGCCGCGCGATCCTGTCTCGGGTTTCTTGATTCCAGACCCAGTTCACCGCCAGGGAGCACAGCCACATCGCTCGCCGCCGGGCCCAGCGTCCCCGGACTACGAGATCGTACCCATGGAGGTGGACGCGCCTCCTACGCAGTCCGCCTCTCCGCCTCCGTCGCCGCCGCAGCTGACAGCGTCACCGAGAAGGACTCCGGGACCGTGCGTGTCCCCGCCGCCTGGGCCACGCACCTCAGAAGAAGATGACCTGCTCCCTCTGGGCGGAGGCGTGCGCCCTTCCCCAGGTTTTGTTGGGTTTCCCGGAGGATCGCAAGGTGGATGCCGGGGCGCGGACGGCGTCTCGATCCCAGCCTAAGCTACGACGCCCGTCCCACCAGTAACGCCCCCGCCCAGGCCCTCCTCCCAGTGCCGTCGCCGTGGCCCTCAGCCCTACGCCACGACGGCGCGGCGGTTTGGGGGGAGGGGTGTGGTGTCGCACAAGTACAAAGTGCGCGCCACCTACTTTCGCCGCGCGCCGCTATGCACGCACGGCGCGGCGTTCTTACGACGACAGCCACGAGCGCCCTCTGCTGCAACTCCGCTCGTGGCCACGACTGAACGAGATCGTTCACTTGGGACTGAGATAGGAACCAGTAACACTTCTGAATCAGATAGGCACCAGTGATGACTTGGCTATCGGTTAGGCACTAGGCAGGCCTCTAGCTCAACTATGTATCAGCATTCTGCAGTACTAAGCTATGTAATAGTTAAGTATTGTATAAATTCTGTGCAATATGTATCTCGTTCTAATTTGCTCTAGTGTTTCCAGTTCCTGCTGTCCCACTGGCTGCTCACCTCCATACCTGTACAAGCGTGCATCCTTTATTCTTGTGTCGGTCTCTTTCTACTCGGCCACCGACACCTACGACGGAAACGAGACACAAAAGTGGCGACGAGGAGTGATAGACGAACCTTGGACCAGCCCTCTTGCAGCAGCCAGACTGCAGAGACACAAAAAAAGTAATAGTCTCCCACCATGGGACGATATTAACGGACGGCGGCAATCGGCAATGACGAATTACGCGCGCATATCCAAATCATCTGACGTCACACCTCTGCCCTCGTAAACGGAGTTTGTCTTCAGTCAGTAGCGAACCAGGGTGTGACTCGGACATTCAAAAGTGCCACGATCCCCCTTGAAAATGTCCTCCGCAGTCGGAGAAGAACGTTGGGTTTCCATAATCTATAACTATAAATGTGAATGTATGTTCGGCGTACGTTTATCACGTCTCAACTACAAGACACACAGAGCTACAAATTTGTACAGTTACTAATTTATACCTGAGGACGGTTTTAGGCACGGTTTCATAGCGATCTGATAGATATTTAGTAATTTGAAGAAAATAACACCAAATGCGGAACAATAACTACTCTTTGAAAATTACATTTACTCTTTGAAAATGGTTTTATTAGTTGCATTGTTGCTTGAGGGTTGATAATCATAAAAGGGTGGAGTATATTGAGATGGAAATTTATCGGTGTATATAAAATTCTACGTGTGTGTGTGTGTGTGTGTGTGTGTGTGTGTGTGTGTGAATATTTCGCTCTCAGCGAAAACTACAGAACGCAAACGAATGGTCTGTGTGTAATTGTTGTCCGACGTCTCCTGTTGTACACCATAGCAGTTCCATGCCGATAGCTATACGGGTGTGGAAGATAGGGTGGTTGAAAGTCGTCAAATTATAAAAGAAATTAGGACTGAAGGCCAGCGATGAAGTTTGCGACTCTACAGCAAGGAGGTTACATACAGCGAAACATAATGCCACATACCATATCTTTGGTCTATGCGTGCTACAATGTTTTCAGCTATTTCTCTCCAAGGATAATCATACGAATAAGGAAATATAAGAATAAATGAAAAAGCAGTAAAAAAAGAAATTTCCTTTTAATACACCTCTTTAAAAAAAATTGATTTGTCGTTTCGCGCATTATCTATCATAATCAACCAACACGTGAGCCGGTCTATTGTTGTTGTTGGTATGGGGGGGGGGGGGGTTGTAGGGGGACTAGACTACTACGGCCATCAGTCCCCCGCTTCATAGCTAGGCGACACGCAGAAAAACATAACCATCGCAAAATGTGCCTGAGCGAAATTTAAAACAGCGCAGAATAAAAGAATGCACCGTCAATGAAATATTGACAGAGTCAACAAGAGACAATACGAAAGACCCCAGACACACAGTAACAAATACGAGACAAAAATGACAGAGCCGATGAATGTGGTTGACCGACGATGCGTGTAAAAAGGGAAAAGCCAACCACATAGCGTAAAAAATAAAAACTGTAGTCTAAAGACTCGTCAAGTGGAACATACAAAACTATCTAAAAGATCACCCAGAGGACTCACAGCAACTGGTAAATCCCCCTGAGCGGGTTTAAGCCAGTAAATTTATAAGACCACCGCATAATAGCGCGGGAATTTTTAGTAATTTTTACAGATTATTTGTATATATGTATTAAGATATGCCGCATACTGGTTTTCCGACATCTTGACGACGTCACGGGTCAAAGCAGACGGGTGGTATCGCAGGGTACAGTTACGTCGAGTAGAGGGCGTGCTACTCACGTGGTCGGAGGCGTGCACCTGCAGCGTGGTCTCGGTGGCGACGGTGGTGGCCTCGGACTGCGTGTGGCTGGTGCTGGAGATGCGGTACTGCATGCCCGCGATGCTGCAGTAGCCCTCGTGGCGCGTCGACCGCGTCGTGCTGTTCACGTACACGCCCGTGATGCACACGTCCGTGTCCTGGTTCAGCTGGATCATCGCCACCTGCCGACAGTCGGCCGTCTCTATAGTGGCGCCAGCCGGTCGCTACTGCTGCTAGGTCCGTTCAAGCAGCCGCCAGGAAACCAGGCTCCAATCAACTGAGCATGCGCACAGCTGTTATCGAGTTCCTGCATCAGCTCCGCGCATGCTCACTTTACTGCAATGTGGTAACTCGTAGCTGCTTAGCGGGAGTTGGAATGCCGCAAAATGGTAAAAAAAAAAAAAAAAAAAAAAAAAAAAAAAAAAAAAAAAATGTTTATCGTTTTTGTGAATAATGAGATGCCAAGATCGCGGTATTTCGTCTTTATTTATAACAGACGACCGGTTACGATGTACATAGACATCATCTTCTGGTTGTGGTGTCGCACAAGTCCAAAGTGCGCGCCACCTACTTTCGCCGCGCGCCGCCATGCACGCACGGCGTGGCGTTCTTACGACGACACCCACGAGCGCCCTCTGCTGAAACTACGCTCGTGGCCTCCACTGAACGACATCGGTCACTTGGAACTGAGATAGCAACCAGTTAAGACCTTCGGAATCTGATAGGCACCAGTGAAGACTTGCCTATCGTACAGGCACTAGGCAGGCCTCTAACAACTATGTAGCAGCATTCTGCAGTACTGATCTCTGTAAAAGTTAAGTATTGTATAAATTCTGTTCAATATATATCTCGTTCTAATTTACTCTAGTGTTTCTAGTTTCTGGCTGCTCCCCTCCGTACCTGCACCAGCGTGCTATCTTTATTCCTGTGTCGGTCTCATTCCACTCGGCCACCGACACCTACGGCGGAAAAGAGACACAAAAGCGGCGACGACGCTGGGACACACAACTGGTCTCTAAGGACGAACATAAAATGTATGGTTACAAAAAAAACTAAGGAACATGCCACATAACTGTACGCATGTGACTACACGAGTTTTATATCTGACAATCAAACAGCATATTTGCTGCTACAATTTGCATTTATGTAATAATCAGGCTTGATTACATGTTGGAACTGGTGCTCCACGACTGTAATTGTGGTAATTCTTTCAGCAATAAGTCGTAAAAAAAATTTTTTTTTTGTTTTCAAATCTAGATTTCGACCACTGTGTGGTCATTATCAATGCTTAAAACCATTATGTAATAATGTTGTAATTTATTACAGGTATGTGAGAAACAACTGTTGACATATTATTACCTATGCATACAGTTATATGGCGTGTTCGCCCTTAGACAGCAGAATATGATTCCTATGTACATCGAAAACGGTTGTCTTTTATAAATAAAGACGAAATACCGCGATCTTGGCATTTCATTATTTAAAAAAAAAAAAAAAAAAAAAAAAAAAAAAAAAAAAAAAAAAAAAAATAGATCGCTCCCTGCCATGAGCTAATTATACTTACAAGGTAATTTGACGTTTTCTGATTAAAACGGTACAAAATGTATTAAGAAATTCTAACAGGAAGCATTTTTATTTCATTTTTCAAACTAATATGTCCATCCAGGAAAATAAGCCAACTTGCGATGTTTACACATTTAAATCTTCACATTTCCTAAATTATTGATAGAGAAGGCTGTGGATTTCGCTCATCAATTCTAGAATCTTTGTTCTTTCCGTTGGTATTAATCTCTTTGCAACTAGCTGTGTTTGTACTTCAGTTTTCTATCCTGAGTTTGTCAACCTCATATGGACTCGTGTTCCTGAGAATTCATTTATTGACATAAAAACTCCCAAATGAGAAGTCAGTGATTCTGTTAATTCATTCAGTGATATTCATATGGGTAGGCTGAAGGTCATGGAAAGCCTTGACATTATTGCTGGTATCAACACCATCAGAGGTCTTCGGCTTCTACACAACATCCGAGTAACGAAGGTTCAGTATGCATCTCAATTTAATACCAAAAAAAGCAAGGGCAGCAAGGAGAAGGAAGCTACTAGGCGAACAACAACAAGAATATGACCCTGATTACTCTGTTGGACACTTTAGGTAATAGAATAAGAGGAATTTGTGAAAGCCGTGAAATTATTTAATTTTAATGTTTGCGAAGCTGATAAACACCTGCTGGAACGTACGATCTTTATGCAGGATGGCGCTACACCCCATATTGCTGGGCGCGTGAAAGATCTGTTGCGCGCGTCGTTTGGTGATGATCGTGTGCTCAGCCGCCACTTTCGTCATGCTTGGCCTCCCAGGTCCCCAGACCTCAGTCCGTGCGATTATTGGCTTTGGGGTTACCTGAAGTCGCAAGTGTATCGTGATCTACCGACATCTCTAGGGATGCTGAAAGACAACATCCGACGCCAATGCCTCGCCATAACTCCGGACATGCTTTACAGTGCTGTTCACAACATGATTCCTCGACTAAAGCTATTGATGAGGAATGAAGGTGAACATATTGAGCATTTCCTGTCAAGAACATCATCTTTGTTTTGTCTTAATTTGTTATGCTAATTAGTGCTTTTCTGATCAGATGAAGCGCCATCTGTCGGACATTTTTTTGAACTTTTTTTCGTAATAAAATCCCATACCATTCCTAGCAAGTGTGTCAATTTTTAACTCTCTATCTACATTATTCCGTGATTTAAGTTTTCGTATTTCAAATGTTCAAATGTTTGTAGAGTCTATGGGACTTAACTACGGGGTCATCAGTCCCTAAACTTACAAACTACTTATGAACTACTTACAACTAAGGACGGCGCAAATATCCATCCCCGAGGGGGGATTCGAACCCTCGACCGTAGTGGTCGTGCAGACCGTGACTGGAGCGGCTCAGTCTCCTCGGCCACCGCGTCCGGCCCATTTTCATATTTATACTAACTTTTTGATAATCCGGTATCTTTTGTGAGAATGGCTGAAGTCACCAAATCTGATGATGAAATCTCCGAAAAGCGTCATTAAAGAATGATTTCTCAAATGCTCAAATGTTTGTAAATCTATCGGACCAAACTGCGTCGTCATCAGTCCGTAGCTTACAAACTACTTAAACCTAGGTAAACTAACCTAAGGACAAACGCACACACACACACACACACACACACACACACACACACACACCAGGACTCGAACCTCCACGGCGAGCAACCGCGCGCTCCACAGAGAGACGCTTTAGACCGCTCGGCTACTCCGCGGCAAAGAATGATTTCTATGAAAATGTTTTGCATCTTACTCAGCATACTTGCCGCACTATCAATTATTACAATTATTAAATTCAAATTCAAATATCTGTATATCTATCGGACCAAACTGCGTGGTAACCAGTCCGTAGCTTACAAACTACTTAAACCTAGGTAAACTAACCTAAGGACAACACACACACCCATGCCCCAGGGAGGATTCGAACCTCCACGGCGACCAACCGCGCGCTCCGCAGCGAGACGCTTTAGACCGCTCGGCTACTCCACCGCGGCATTACAATTATTAATATGGTGTCTGTTCTTTTCGGACATGTCCGAGCAAGTGGAATCAAATGGGCAAGGAGCTCTACAATCGCAGTGTGCTACAAAGTGAGAATTTGGATTGGAAGGGAAGTGTGCCTGGATAGCCTGAATGGTCAAGGTGACCGCTGGCACGAAGCAGGAAATACGTGTTCGAATCCCGGTCCAGTGCAAATTTTCATCTTTGGCACCTTAAACGGCCGAAATGTTTAAATATTTTGAATACAGGAAAGTCAAACCGGAATTCTGTGAAATTGAAAGGACTGGTGGTAATTTAAGAATGCAATGCGAATTCCACTGTTGGACGCAGAGGAGGAAGACGATATGTGCGAAGAGTACATCGAAGGCCTTAATGTCGGGGGAAGATTTGTCTCACGGCGTGATAAAAGGATAAACTAGGCTTATTGAATACATGCGGGATTCAATATTAAGGGTCATAATTTAAGACCTCTGGAGGAAATCATGTAAGGTAAAAGGTATAGATAGCAAAGGACCTGGAAGAGCAGTTGAACGGAATGGACAGTGTGCTGAAAGGTGCATATAAGATGAACATTATCAAGAGCAAAACTAGGTTAATGGTGTGCAGTCAAAGAAAATCAGGTGATTCTGAAGGAATTATATTAGGTAACGAAACAATAAAGGAGGTAGATGACTTTTGTTACTTGGGCAGTAAAATAACAAATGATGGTCGCACTACAGAGGATATAAAATGCAGAATGGAAGTGGGTAGAAAAGCATCCTTGAAAAAGTGAAATTTATTAACATAGAATATTGATTTAAGCCTAAGAAAGTCCTTTCTGAAGGCATTTGTGGAGTGTTGCCTTGTATGGGAGTGAAACATGGACGATAAACAGTGCGGACAGGAAGAGAATAGAGACTTTTGAAATGTGGTGCTGTAGAAGAATGCTGAAGATTATGTGGGTGGATCGCGTAACTAATGAGGAGGTACTGAACAGAATCGGGGAGAAAAGAAATTTCTGGCATACCTTGACCAAAAGAAGGCATCGACTGATACGACACATTCTTAGACATCAAGGAATTGTGAATTTAGCGTTGGATGGAACTGTGTGGGGGGGGTAAAAACCGCAGAGGAAGACCAAGAGGTGGATACAGTAAGCAGAATCAGACAGATACAGATGTAGGTTTCCGTGTTATGCGGAGTTGAAGAGGCTTGCTCAGGATAGGGCATTGTGGAGAGCTGCATCAAAGCAGTCTCCGGACTGAAGACCACAACAACAACAACAACGTTCCATCGCAATTTAAAAAATCATTGGCGGAAGTGGCAGACAAGAGACTATTCAAATTGGTAATCCCTACCACCCCTGTTAAAAAAACCACCTGTAACTTCGTCAACAAAATTTTTCAACTCATACCTTTTACTTTTTGCGCATGGTCTCCTCTACGCATATTTCGATCTACAATAGATAAACCGCAATCAACGTCGTTTCCAATTAAGGAAGCAGCCTTGGTACGTCTGTTGGTGGATCGCGTGAAACGCTTTCCTTTCTCTCTCTCTCTCTCTCTCTCTCTCTCTCTCTCTCTCTCTCTCTCTCTCTCTCCCCCCCCCCCCCTTTCAACGGGACTATCGACTACTCTTTCAAAGAAAACTATCACCATGGATTTGACATTTGACCTAACAATTTTTTGCTCTGAGGGGACCTTTCCCGACCCATTTTGATGACAACCTTGATCTCACACCATAACCGTAGGCCGACGCTCACTACTAGTCATGATACTTTAAAGGAACACTTCTTTCTCATTTGCACAATCCAAAAGCTCTTGGACCTTCTGGCTTTACTCATGACCCCTAGGATCAGCTCTGCATCAAAAAGATACACTGAGAGATGCTGCGTCATGATTTCATGACATGACCGGACTGAAATGTTAAATTCTTCTCCAGCCAGTCTTTGATTGACACGCACAGTTTTAAACCGCATTAACCTTTTGGTAACTCGGATTAGGATTTAAGCACTCGTCGCCGGCCGCGGTGGCCGAGAGGACTGAGGCGCTCCAGTCACGGTCTGCACGGCCACTACGGTCGTGGGTTCGAATCCCCCCTCGGGCATGCATATTTGTGCCGTCCTTAGTGTTGGCTAGTTCGTAAGTAGTTTGTAAGCTTAGGGACTGATGACCGCGTAGTTAAGTCCCATAAGCTATACAAACATTTGAACATTTGAATTAAGCACTCGTCACTTTGCGGTTCTTGCGTTATTTGCCGTCTCTCTGTAAGGGGTTTCTGGAGTCTAAAGGCTAGTTTACATGACGACACTACATTTCATGCTACTGGCCAGTGCGCATGCGCGGCAGGCGTTCGCGCAACTCGTTGGCGAAACTAAACAGATTCGGCACCTCCTAACTTCGTTGAAACTGATTGCGCGTGTTTTAGGTTAGGTTATAACCAAAACAGAACAAAATATAACATAAAGGGGGGAACGGAAGAAATAGTTTAGTTTTTGAACATATATGAGATGCTACAACAGGAAAAATGTCTACAGGGGTGGTGTGTTAACCAGTCCTATATCATTTCCTTTCCTCCTCCATGTTGGCATGGATGACGCACAACAGTTTGCGTTTGTACCGCAATTACAGTGTACGCGAGGGTTGTAGTAAGTCCCCACTGCACTGTGTTAAGAGTAGAAACTCCAAAATTTGCCCCCACGCAGATGATAGCACGCAGGTCGGAGTTCTTGATTGAGGCTGAAATTATTACACTATTGGCAGGAACTGATCCAATTACAGAATGAAACTCAAGTCCATGGCATGGCATCTGATTTATTTAAAGACTGCAGAAAACCAGCAAATTGCATACCAATATCCACTTGACACACATTGTCTTAACTGTAAATCGAATATAAATTCATTTCGCCTTTATATAAAATGATTAAACAATGTTTTATAACCGCCTACGTATGCGACATGTTACTCCTCAGAGTGCGTGTTCTGAACTGAAGCATGGCGGCTCGATGCAAGGCTGCCTTCGCTCCACAATTTGGCGCGTAAACATGGCCGCCGTGCATCGTCCGTCTTATATTTACTGTTTTGTTATTGTTTTTAGCGATAGTTACTATGTTTTACTTACTTAGGGCATAGCTTAGAGCTTTGAGGTTTGTCCTAAATTGAATTTGACATTGAATAAGTAATTAGTTTTATTAAATTATAAATAAAAATATGATCGCGTTTTGGCGTGTGACCACCAGTCCTACAGCCAATCGGCGTCCAGTGCCTGCCGCTCGGGGACTTCCCTAGGATTCTGGGAGACTCGCCAGTGGTCTTTCCCACTAGAACCCGACCTATCGTACCACCTGTCGCGGTCCTCACCAGCTTTTACTATCTGTCGCCTACTGGTCCTAACCGGCTGCACTGAAGCAATACTCCGATCTTAATACGATGGCTTTAAGCCAGAAATATTACAATACAGACGTGTTTGTGAGATTTTATCGATGACAATTTCAGGAATAAGCAGCAGCGTGTTGGTGCTCTTGAAGCGATTATTTGTGACTTAAATACTGATGGGTTGACGATTAGTGAATTGCAGACTAAAATACATTCAATTCGAAATACCTACACAAACGAACTACGGGAATTGTGAATTTCGGAACAGGGTACAGGTACTGCAGAGACGAATATGAATCTCGACTCGACAACAAACGTAATGCTTTGTTACCAGAACTGATATTACAAATTGCTCCACGCTTAACAGTATCTTGTTTCGTAATGCATTGTTACCAGAACTGATATTACAAATTGCTCCACGCATAACAGTATCTTGTTTCTTTATTGCATTGCTAACTCTATTTAAAAGGAAATTGAAAGGCTCAGGTGATATTTCAAGTTGATTAAAATAACTTCTAGGGTCTTCAATCACAATTTCTTTCAGCAAGGTCGCTGAGCAACCGACCTGACGTCTTTTTTTAATCCAGTCACGAACCCAAACACGTTTCTCGTTCTTTTTAAGTTTAGTCTTATGTAGCGACTTCACACAGAGAAGGCCCAGACGGAGTGGCCGAGCGCATGGCCGAGCGCATTGAGGCACTATGCTACGATGCGCGAGGCCGTTCCCCGTCGGGGGTTCGATTCCCTCCTCGGGCATGGATTTTTGTGCTTTCTTTAGTATAAGGTAGTTCATTCAAAAGTTTAGAGACTGATGACACCGCAGATAAGTCCCGTAAGCTCTACAAGCATTTGAACACAGAGAAGCAATAGCTCCGCCACAACGCTAACAGCTACCACAACTTTTATTCTACGGCGACTACGGCACTCGCAAAGCAACGAAACTGAAGTGTACAGTATCGGCGCCGTGTCTACAGACACACACGAAACCAGTTGCGCGCAATTCGTTTCACGCAACGAGTGTCGGCGTGTAGACTAGCCTTTACGGAAAATTTAATGCGGCCATTTCAGTATTGGCGAAGTGTGTGACAACGTTCTGTTCTGATCGATAACAGGCCTATTTCATTGACTTCAGTTTGCAGCAGGGTTTTGGAACATATCCTGTATTCAAATATTATGAATTATCTGGAACAGAACGATCTATTGGCCCAAGGTCAACATGGATTTAGAAAATATCATTCACGCGAAGTGATGTGTGCTATCGACAAGGGTCCGCAATTTGATTCCTTATTCCTTGATTTCCAGAAAGCTTTTGACACCGTACCGCACAAACGGATTTTAATCAAATTGCATGGTTACGGTATCTCGCCCCAAATATGCGACTGGATATGGGATTTCCTGTCAGAGAGGACACAGTACGTAGTAATCGATGGTAAGGCATCGACTAAAGCAGAGATGATATCGGGCGTTTCACAAGGTAGTGTTACTGGTCCTCTGCTATTCCTTATTTACATAAACGATTTAGGGGAAAATCTAAGCAGCTCTCTTAGGTTGTTTGCAGATGACGCCGTCATTTACCGTCTAGTAAAATCATCTGAAGATCAAAACTAACTGGAGAACGATTTGAATATCTGTAAGAATTGGTAGTTGACTCTAAATAATGAGAAGTGTGAAGTCGTTCACACGAGTACGAAAAGAAATCGGTTAAACTTAGTTTACATGATAAATCAATCAAATGTGAAGACCTTAAATTGCACAAAACACCTAGGAATTATAATTACTACAGACTTAAATTGGAAAGAACACGTAGATAATGTCGTAGGAATGGCGAACGAGAGGATGCGTTTTATTGGCAGAACCCTTAAAAGATGCAACCGAACTGCTAAAGAGACCGCATACTTTACGCTTGTCCGTCCTTTTTTGGAGTATTGCTGCCCAGTGTGGGTTGCTTATCGGGTGGGTTTGACGGAGGACATCGAAAGAGCCCAAAGAAGGACAGCTGATTTTGTATTGTCGCGATACAGGAGAGACAGCGTCACGGAAATGATACAGGATCTGGGATGGGAATCATTACAACAACGGCGCTTATCGCTGCGGCGTGGGCTACTTACAAAACTAAAATCGCCAACATTCTCCTCCGAATGCGAAAATATATTGTTAACTCCCACTTACATAGGTAGAAATGATCATCAGAATAAAATAAGAGAAATCAGAGCCAGAACGGGGAGATTCAGATGATCTTTCTTCCCGCGCGCTGTTAGAGAATGGAATGAGAAGTAAAATAGTACAATTGTGTTTCGATGAACCCTCTGCCAGGCACTTAAATGTGATTTTCAGAGTATCCCATGTAGATGTAGAAGTAGATGTAGATGTAGACACACACAATAACGAAACTCCTGAAAGTTATAAACTCAGCACAGGCGTGTGCAGTGATGCCAACCGCATTTCGCTCCAACTCACCACTGGAGTGAAATTACGAAGGGTGTGGGATTGTTTTTGAAGAGCCCTTGTATGAAACTGGAGACTTACCACCAAACTTTCGGAAAAAATCACGTAATCGACACAATTGCGCAGATAACAAGGGCCACACACGTGTGGAAACGGCCGCACGGCCCGCGTTGCAGCTCGCGCATCGGCGCTAATGAGGTCGGCAGCCACTCACTCACTCACTCACTCACTCCCGGTGCCTGCCACTCGCTGACCGATACGCTGTTGAACGATGGCTCTTCACGTCTGCAGGCCGGCCATTTTAATCCGATTACGGTCTTCGCAGAACAGTACAGGCGCATCCGTTCCCGTAACACAGGTATAACGACCCTCTTCACTTGCAAGTTTAAGCTCTGCCGTTTCCCGACCAGTGCCACTTGTTCGAAATTGATACAGTTAGACCACCATTATCCATCAAACCTCGACGACTGAAACATCACGAAGTTATCGATATATGCATTGTGTTCCAGTTGTGTTACGACTCTGGCTATTAAATGGAAAAATTTTGGAATATGTTTTCAAAATCACCGTATTTATTTAAAATAGTCTCCTCTGAATCAATACACAGGTGAAATAGTTTAGAAATTTTTTCGAAGAAGTCATTGTATTTTCTTTTATCACTTTTATTTTTGCAGTTGGTACTGGGGTACAACAGCCTATTCTGCAATATTAAAAATATAGTTTTCAATGATCATAATGTTCAAATAGAATTTTCAGTTGTCATTTTTAAAAAAAGAAATTTTTCATAAATTAAAGGTTAAAAATAAGAGGTTTCAAGAATGGCTGAAGCTTTGGTGACTTCATGAAGCACGAGGAAGATGGAGCTATAAGTGTAATGATAGTAGTGTTGATGAAAAGTATTGGATTTTTTTTTTCTCTTTTTTTTTTTTTTTTTGCATCCACCTGAGAAGCGATCAAAGAACAACTCATCAGCCATGTGGGAAATACCGTGCAGTCTAGGCTCCAATGTCACAGACTGCGCGGACGCTGTCGCCGGATGTTCGATTCCTCCCTTAGGCAATCCTTAGGATTGATTTAAGTGGTAGTGGGAGGTTGGTTGCATTGCAGCGGGATCGGTTGCATGGATAAGAACTATTAGGTAGAGGGGGTGGCTTTGCGATGTTGAAAGACTGGACGAGGATGTTGCAGAGGTTGAGAGGACGGCGGAAAGCTACTATGGGTGGTGTGGGAAGAACAGTTTCGAGTGATGATCTGAGGGCATGACTTGAGAAAGTCATAGCCCTGTCGGAGCAGTTTGTTCAGGCATTCCAGGCCAGGATGGTACTGGGTGACTAAGGGGATGCTTATGTGTAGTCTGGGGTTAGAATGTTTAAATGTTTGTCAAGCTTAAGGGACTTAACTGTGGGGTCATCCATCCCTAAACTTACGAACTACTTATGAACTAGCTAATACTAAGGATGGCACAAATATCCATGCCTGAGGGGGGGATTCGAGCCCCCGACCATAGTGGCCTTTCAGACCGTGACTGGCGCGCCGCAGACCGCTCGGCCACCGCTGCCGGTGGTCTGGGGTTAGGAACATTCTTGTTGTAAGGGGAAGAATGGACAGCTCGGGAGACCTGCTTGTGGACGAAGTCTGTAGGGTAGTTGCGAGAGAGGAAAGCATTGGATAGATTGTTGTTGTAGGTGGTGAGGGATCCGTTACTGGAGCAAGCAGATACGTTTCCCACAGATGCCTAGGCTGTGGGGGAAGGGATCGTGAGTTTTTGAGATGGACCAGGTGAATTTTAGGTTGGGAAAGGAGTTAAGGTCGTGACGGAAGTTCAGAAGGGTTTCTTCACCATGAGTCCAGACCACAAAGATATCATCTATGAATCTATAGCAAACCAGAGGTGCAACTACTGTCTCTTAAGGAATGTCTCTTCAATGCAGCCCATGAAGAAGCTGTCATAGGAAGGAGCCATCCTGGTACCCATAGCTGTCGCCCTGATTTCGTTTGTAGGTCTGGCCCTCAGACGTGAATCAATTATGGGTGAGGATGAAATTAACAAGTGTGACAAGGAATGAGGTTTTTGGGAGTCTTTCAGGTGGGCGTTGGGAAAGATAGTGCTCCAGGGTTGATAGACCATGGGTGTGGGGGATGTTGGTCTAGAGGGATGTAGCATCTATGGTGACCAGGAAGATTTCAGGTGGGAGGGGCATAGGGATGGATTTGAGGCGTTCTAGTAAGTGGTTTGTGTCTTTGATATAGGATGGGAGCCTGCAAGTTATAGGTTGGAGGTGTTGGTCTACCAGAGCTGAGACACGTTCTGATGGAGCTTTAGAGCCTGCTACCATGGGACGGCCAGGATGATTCTCTTTATGGATTTTAGATACTAGGTAGGAGGTCAGGGTGCGAGGTTCAGGTGGAGAGAGAAGTTCTATGGAGGCAGCAGTAAGACCTTATGAGAGACCTAGGGTTTTAAAGATTTTCTGTAGTTCAGCCTGGACAAAGGGAATGGGGTCATGAGGAACAGGTTTGTAGGTCCGAGAGTTGACACAGCCCTTCTGCCACATTCTCCAATCGATCAAGTACCACAGTTGTGGAACCCTTGTCCACTGGGAGAATTACAATGGGGCGGTCTGCTTTCAGCTCTTGGATGGCTTTGGATTCAGCTGGCCTGATGTTAGGAGTGGTTGGTATGTTGTTCAGGGAGGACTGGGAACCAATACTGGATGTGTGGAATGCCTGCAAGGGGTGGTTTTGAGGAAGAGCAGGAGGATCTTTTTGGGAGGGAGGTCGGAATTGTTCAAGACAGGGTTCAACAACAGCTCTGTTGCCTGGGTGTTCTGACTGGTTGCTGAAGTGGTATTTCCAGTTGTTATGGGTGAAAGAGGAGATCCATGACGAGGGCAGTGTGATTAGATTTAGGTATAGGACAGAAGGTTAAGCCTTTAGATACGACAGATATTTCCGGAATGGAGAGGGATTTGGATAAAAGCTTAAAGACTGAATTGGAATGGGTATTGGTGTTGGGTGGTTTCTGCATGTGGTGATGGTTGTGATAGGTTCTGGGTGAGGTGTGTGTGCTGGGATTGGAAGATTCAGTAGAGAAGCCAGACTTGGTTTGTTGCCAATGAGTGGGTGGTTTTGAGGGTGGTGTTGTGGTGGGTGGTTGTGGATGATGGGAAGAGGAATATTACTGAGAAAATGGACCAGTAGGGTGAATAGTTTTCTAAGATGTTGTGTGGTATACATTCCAAGTTTACAGTTGGCTTGTTGTATGATGGATCCGTTAATTGAGCCAGGTGCTGAGAAGATAAGTAATTTAGAGAGAGGAGGTAGGAACTTGCCCTCCAACATATCCTCTCCTTTCACCACCCACCTGGCCTAAATCTAGGCTTACCCCTCCCCCTCCCCAATTCTCAACTCACCTATCCATTATCCCTTCCTTACCCCTCTCTCTCTCTCTCTCTCTCTCTCTCTCTCTCTCTCTCTCTCTCTCTCTCTCTCTCTCTCTCTCTCTCTGTGTGTGTGTGTGTGTGTGTGTGTGTTTCCATCTTTTCCTGTTAATCAAAAATATTTTAGACAACCCTCCCCCCTTACTACTTATTTTAAACCCGGGCAAAACCGGGTACTTGCAACTAATAGCTACATACACATGTGGCCCCTGTTCCGAAAGTACAGACGTCACTTTTGATCCTGCAGCTGTTATTCTTTCATATTCACAGAATATATGACAGCTGCGAGCGGGCAAAGCTCAATATGTGTACCCAGCCAGGACATCCGGGTTCGAGCTCCGGCTGGGTACACGTAATCAGGTTTGCCCATTGGCAGTTGACGTCCTATATTCTGTGCATGTGACACAGTTTACAAATTTCGGCCCAATATTTGCCACCCTTAAATCTGCCACCTTAGGCTCCAGCCTATTCAGCCTACTGGTAAATCCGTCTCTGACCCGAAGAATAAAAAAAGCCAAAAACTCCTCACAATAAACGGGTTCGAGTTCCAGTCTGGCACAAAATGTCAACTTCGCCATTGAATTTAATTGAATGCCCCGGAACAGACGAGGATCTGAAATATTTGTAATTTACTGTATAGAGAACTCACAGCGAAATCAGTATTTTGTATTTTACTCATCCAATATTAAATGTTAGGAAGGCCTTCCTGAAAGCATTTGTCTGCAGTGTAGCATTGTATGGGAGTGAAACGTGGACGATAAAGAGTTCAGATAAAAAGATGACAGAGGCTTTTGAAATGTGTTGCTACAGACGAATGATGAAAATTAGATGGGTAGATCACGTGACTAATGAGGTGCTTAACCGAATTGGGGAGAAAAGGAGTTTCTGGCATATCCTGACTAAGAGAAGGGATAGATTGGTGGGACAAGGAATTGTCAACTTAGCATTAGAAGGAAGCGTGTGGGGCAAAAATCGTACAGGGAGACAGAGGGACGAATACAGTAAGCAGATTCAAAAGGATGTAGGTTGCCAAACGTATTCTCAGATGAAGAGACTTGCACAGGACAGGGTAGCGTGGAGAGCTGCATGAAACCAGTCTGCGGACTCAAGACCACCACCACCACCACCACCACCACCACCACCACAACAACAACAACAACAACAACAACAACAACAACATGCCCTAGGTCGACAATGGGAGAAGGCATAGCGGCAACTGTGCAGGGAGGACGGCTGGTAAAGATGTTTGCGTGTGTCACTACAGCTGCCATTTGACTAGCTGCGTCTCTCCTTTCCACTGTATGGTGGTACGGCGGTATGCAGTGTTGTCAGTACAGTACCATCGCCTGTTGTGTAGAGGCAGCTCACTGGCTGTTTGCTGGTGTCGGTCCGTGGCCAGCCAGTGTGCAAGTTACATGCACTACGTTTACATGTAACACGTCTTCCGGAAGACGAAAACCGATTTTCGCAAGCCGTTTTTCGCTGTCGTGTTGACATGGCACAGCCTAAATCGGATTTCCTAATCCACTTAAGATGGCGGCTGAAAAACAGCTGATTCAGTCCACGATTTAGTCAGCATAATCGCTATTTTTCTTTATTTTAAAACACATATTCATGATCACTCTAATATTAATACTTTTATTTCACATTAGAAAATATCACTCTGTCCATATGTGCCGAAAATTCTTAAACAAAAAAACACCACAATCTGACAAGCCAAGAACGCTTCAAACACGGTTGCGTTTACATGGGCACGAAAATCGATCGTGGAACTGGAAAACCGCTTTAGAGAAGCGGATTTCCAGAATCCATTTTAGAGTGTTTACATGACCAACCAAAAGCGGAATTGGGAAATCGGTTTACGAAATCCGGTTTTGGGAGCCCATGTAAACGGGGTGAGTGCCTTCCAATGGGCCAATCGCTGGACTGTGGATGGTCGATATTTTACCGGACGTACCAAATCGAAGGGTGTGCAACCAACCTCACGCGCGACAGCTTGTTTACAGTTAGTGTCTCATTTCGGTGGACGGAGTATAGCGTGGCGTTAGCCGGACATTAGTAGCAGAGCAGAGCAGAGCAGCGGGCAGTCACCTTCTTGCTGGGCGAGGTGGTGGAGGAGGTGGTGCGCAGCTCGATGACGCCTCCGCTGCCGACCACGTCGAGCCCCGGCGGCTGCGGCGGGGGCGGCGCGGGGGGCGGCGCGCCGTGCTGCGGGGGCGGCGGCGGGTGGTGGTAGTGCGGCTGCGGCTGCGGCACCGAGGGCGGCGGCGTGGGCGGCGGCAGCGCCACCACCGGCACCGCCTCCGCCGCGGGGGCGGCCGCGGGGGGCGGCGCCGCCGCCTCCGTCTGCGCCGCCGCGGGCGAGCCGCCCTCGGGGGTGAAGCCGGCGGTCGCGGGCGCCGCGGGGGCGGCGGAGGCGGCGGGGGTGGCGTCGCCCTCCCCGGGACCGCTCTCGTCCGCGCTCTTATCCTTCTCCTGCGCTCCGCCCTGGACAAAAGTGACCGACATCACGCCACAGTCCCAATGGTACTACGCTCAACACATGGTAACTGAACCTAAGACTTTAATACTGCGACGAATTTAACAGTGGGGAGAGCGTTTTGTTTGTGGAAGCTTCACTTGAGTTCTTCGGGACCACAGCACGACAATTTCAAATGCAACAGAGCTGCAAATATGAAGTTAAAAGAAACTGTACCTAAATTAGTTACTAGACATTTTTGGCTTGATGACAACGTATTATTTCATTAAAAAATTGCGGTTTCAATGGTAATACAAAAGGAACTTCATACATGAAACTCATGACAATGAATAGCACACCAATATTCTTTATCGAAAGCAGTGTTGTCGTGTATGAAATGTGGAGGCAGGAAGGAATCAATACGAAAGAGCAATACAGGAACAAAAGAAATATTTAAAAGGGTAGTGAGACCATGGTTAGAAACTGGTCTTTGTACTAAGGGTTATTGGTGGAGGGATGCAGGAATCAGTAATGAGTGACAGAGAAAGACGTTGTGGGAATTGGGGAGGGCAGGTCCAAAGTGCAGAGGCTTGGAGAACAAGACGTAAACGGGATTTGGAGGAGCCAAGGGTTTAAAGGTGGGAAAAGAGGCCAAGGGTTCAAAGGTGGGGGGAAGAGGCCAAGGGTTCAAAGGTGTGGGGAAGAGGCCAAGGGTTCAAAGGTGTGGGGAAGAGGCCAAGGGTTCAAAGGTGTGGGGAAGAGGCCAAGGGTTCAAAGGTGTGGGGAAGAGGCCAAGGGTTCAAAGGTGGGGGGAAGAGGCCAAGGGTTCAAAGGTGGGGGGAAGAGGCCAAGGGTTCAAAGGTGGGGGGAAGAGGCCAAGGGTTCAAAGGTGGGGGGAAGAGGCCAAGGGGTCAAAGCTGGGGAAGAATGATCAAGGGATAAAGCGAGGTGAGAAAATTATCAAGGGGTGAAGGGGAGAGAGAAAACGATCAAGGGGTGAAGGGGAGAGAGAAAACGATCAAGGGGTGAAGGGGAGAGAGAAAACGATCAAGGGGTGAAGGGGAGAGAGAAAACGATCAAGGGGTGAAGGGGAGAGAGAAAACGATCAAGGGGTGAAGGGGAGAGAGAAAACGATCAAGGGGTGAAAGGGGGGAGAAAACGATCAAGGGGTGAAAGGGGGGAGAAAACCATCAACGGGTGAAAGGGGGGAGAAAACCATCAAGGGGTGAAAGGGGGGAGAAAACCATCAAGGGGTGAAAGGGGGGAGAAAACCATCAAGGGGTGAAAGGGGGGAGAAAACCATCAAGGGGTGAAGGGGGGGGAGAAAACGATCAAGGGGTGAAGGGGGAGGAAATGATCAAGGGGTGAAGGGGGAGGAGTGATTAATGGGTGGAGGCCTTAGCTAGCGGCAAGAGGCAGTAGCAGTGGTGGTGGTGTTGGTAGTGTACGCACCTTCTGCTTGGCCGGCTTGCGGTGCGCCTTCTTGCGGCCCTCGGGCGCGGGCGGCCTGGGAGGCCGCTTCTCGACCGAGTAGCTGGCGGCCAGGATAGCGGACGCGTTGAGCGAGGCCATGCGCTTGCGCACCACCATGTCCTTCAGGTCCATCGTCAGCTCGCCGCGGTTCCGCTTCCGACGCACCACCTTCTTCGGCTGCCGCAACAAAGCAAACACTCCTCACTGCTGTGCACTTCCTCAGATGTCAAGTGTCGATACTTTGTAGAAGGTACATTTACGAATAATATAAAGATTAACGTTGGTTGATGTATCGTTTCATACCGATAATTACTTCTTTCCCCACGAACTGCCCATATGAATAGTTGTGTACGACAGAAGAGACTGGATACGATAAGGGCTCCAGCCTCAGTAGTTCGACTCAGGTACTGTATGCGGACACAAACTTCTGTAACGCCTCACTGCGGGAAATAGGCAACAAGAGAAATCTCTACCATGTAGTCTGCCAAGTGCTCTTGTGTTTGTAGTACGAACACAAAGCGACTAACTCTGCGTGCCAGAAACATTGCTGTCAACAAGAGAAAGATGTGGATTACGACCAGCAAACACGGACAATTGTATAGAATATATCCACTACTGATACGTCCTGGCAGACTGTTTGTCGACTACTGCACACTACCACCGGCGGCAGCGTAGGAAAGACTCTCACATTTTTAATACGCTGTCACGGCCTCGTACGAATTTCGCAGCCTAGACCTGAGCTATCACCAGTGATACGATCTCTCGTAACAGATGGCACAGATAGATACGCAAGTCAGAAACCGGAGATACCACACGCAAAGATAAGGTCTTCATTAAGACTGGTATCATGCAATCAAGTTCATATACACGGTGTAATACTAGGTGATTCACTGACTTGCAGCCACAGTGAAGCTGATATTACACCGTTTTCGGTAGCACGGGTGCAGGTTACCAAGACAAACATACCACAAGGGCTGACCAGTTTAGCTTAGCTTTTAGAAGGTTACATCGTAAAGTACCACAGTACCCTAACGCGGTTTTTTGAGCTCCTACGGTCCATAACAGACCGCGAACGGTCCAGTAGTGGTGATATCGCTGCAGGCTTACGGGCCGACTATCAGTGTCAGAGAAACGTGCTCGAATATATTTTTATTTATTTCTTTATCAAATCTTCCACCACTGAGTCGTTGGGGCAGTCGAATCAGTTTTCATCGGTCTTTTCCTGCGATGCTCTCTTTTGACAACAGTTCCTATTACGGAATAATTTTACCGGATAAATTAACGTAAATAACGTTGTGCACCTCAGAAAAGATATGATAATCTAAATTCCAAAGAAACCAAGTGCAGACAATTAGACAACTACAGAACTAATTAATTAATAAGTCATAGCTGCAAAATAGTGACTCCAATTATTAACAGACGACAGGAAAAACGTAGAATCTCACCGTGGGGCAGAACAGATTGGTTTTAGGAGAAATGTAGAAAGACGCGACGCAATACATTACGAAATATCCTAGAAGATAGGATAAGGAAACGGAAATACACATTTTTAGCTTTTCTAGATTTAGAGAAAGCTTTTGACAATGTTCACTGGAATATACTCTTTCAAATTACGAAGGTAGTAGGGATAAAATATAAGGAACAAAAGGTTATATACTAAATGTAGGGAAAGCCAACAGCAAGGGAGTAAGACAGCGTTGTAGCCTTTGTCCAATGTCATTCAATCAGTACATTGGCCAAGCAGGGAAGGAATTACCATCAGGGATAAGAAATAAAAACTTAAGCGATTGCTGATGGCAATGTAATTTTGTCAGAGGCAGCAAATAATCTGGAAGAGCAACTGAATGGGATGGGCAATGCCTTGAACGAATGTTATGGGATGAAGATAAGAGCAAAAGAAGGGTAATGGAGAGCAACGTAAGGGAGGAAAAATTCAGGCGACGCTAAATGAATTAGACGAGATAACAAAAGAATTAAAGTAGTAGACGAGTTTTGTTTTTGTGTAACAAAATAACTTCTGATAGCCGAAGTAAAGAAGATATAAAATGTAGGACGGCTATAGGAAGAAATTTCTTGACATCAAAAATTAATTTCAAAGTTAGGAAGTCCTTTCCCCAAGCCATTTCTCTGGAGTCTACAGCATTGTATGGAAGTGAAACTTGGACGATAAAGGAGTTCAGTCAAAAAGATGATAGAAGCTTTTGAAATGTGGTGCTACAAACGAATGATGAAGATAGATGGCGTAACTAGTGAGTTGTGTTGAAGAGAATTGCGGGGAAAAGAAGTTTCTGACGTATCCAGACTAAGAGACGTGATCGATTCATGGGAAGCTTTCTCAGACATTTGGCACTGGAGGGAAATGAGTGGGGTAAAATCGTAGAGATGAATAAGTAGATTCAAATGAATGTGGGTTGCCGTTCTTACGAGGAGATAAGAGGCTTTCTCAGGATAAAGGTGTGTGATGAGCTATTTCAAACCAGTCGCTGGTCTGAAGACAACAACAACAAAAACGACACAAATAACAGTACGCTAAACTCATGTATAGAGTTTGGTTTTCAATAAATAATTCTTTCCGCGTTTTTCCTCGCGTGCAGTCATCAACCCATTTATTTATTTATTTTGAAGTATTCGCCAATAACACAGTTCATAATGTAAGTTCCGCACAGTAAAACTCGCTCATTATTATCGTCGCAAGTCTTGCTTTGGCTTAAATACGATGTGCAGTGTCGGTCTTTATCAATGGAACTATTTTAAATGTTTTCGAGACATGCCTGCATGATCGAACGCTCACATTGTCTTCAAATTCTCTTGCGGATTTATAGAATACTAGGTCTGTGTTTAGGAATTATGCTTTAGCATAATTGTCTTAAATAGCATCACCGTTGGTATAGCGTATAGTCAGACTGCAAACTGTCCAATAATCTGTCCCAGAATCTTCTATTTTTGATTTTATTCTTATTTTGAATATGTACCATTACTAAAATCTGCCACCGAGAAAATATGAGACAAGCGTAACTTGTTTTCGAGGAAGTGTGCCTCTTTTGGATTGTCAGTAAGTGTGGAGATGGCAAGACAAGGTTAGCTAAGTCTTCATCGTTAGCATGTGAGTCAGGGTGGAACTCTCGTGCTGGTCTCAAAGACCGCGTATCTGTGATCACGTAATTTTTTTTCCTAGGCAAATTTTTGTTTCTGTTTCACGATAACGGACGTTATTCCCAGTGACGATCCAAAATTAGCTGAAATATATATATATATATATATATATATTTCTTGTATCCGTAACTTCTTTTTGTTTGATAAAATTAGACTACATTTTTACTTTCTGTTTTTAATGTTAATTTTCATTTCAGAAACGGCTCAGACCGACATTAACAAGAAGAAAAATTTGTAAGACTTTCCCATACATTAAAAGGCTAAAGAATTTATACCGATGTTACCAATGTCGGCAGGTGACGTTCTTGGAGTGTTCTAGTTAAGTTTGTGGACGGTTATTGATATGATGCCTGTTCTTTTCGGACATGTTCGGAATAAGAGACACCATTTGTTGACAGTAATGGCTGAAATATTACAAATTCCAAATATTTAAACATTTCGACCGTTTCGAGACCCGGAATTAAACTCAGTGTTAAGGTTTAAAATTTGCGCTGGCCCGGGATTCGAACCCGAATTTCCCACATAGAGCCAGCGGTCGCCTTAACCAATTGGACTATCCAGGTACGCTTCCCTTCCAACCCAAACTCTCATCTTGTGGCACACCACGATTGTGATAAGTCTAGTAAAAATATAATAAAAAATCGTTTTAAAGGCGAAATCGCACGTTATTCCTTGACATAGTCTCCTAGCAAAGCTATACATTTGGTCCAGCGACTTTCCAATTTTTTCAACCCATAGGCAAAGGAGGCTTTGTCAGACTCTGGAAAATACTCTGTCACGGCGGCGGACACTTCCTCATTCGATGAAAATTTCTTCCCACCAAGGAAAATTTTCAAGTTTGGAAATAAGAAGAAGTCACTCGGTCCTAAGTCCGATGAATAGGGTGGGTGAAAACATGTTCAAATATTTGTATAGCTTATGGGACTTAACTACGGGGTTATCAGTCCCTAAACTTACAAACTACATATGAACTAGCTAAGACTAAAGACGGCACAAATATTCATGCCCGAGGTGGGATTCGAACCCCCGACCGTAGTGGCCGTGCTGACCGTGACTGGAACGCCTCAGTCACCTCGGCCACCGCGGCCGGCAGCGTGGGTGAGGAACCAATTGCAAAGTCGTGCAATTTTGCCATTGCGATAGCTGCTGTGTGGGCTGGAGCATTGTCCTGATGAAACAGCACTTTCTTCGTTGCCAATCTTGGACGTTTTTCAATTCGTTCCTGTTTCAAACGATCCATCAGAGCAGCATAATAGGGCCCAGTTATGGATCTGGTTTTTTTTTTTTTTTTTTTTTTTTTTTTTCAAACAACCCTGCAAATCCCAAAACAGTGGCCATCACCTTCCCAGCTGACAAAACAGTCTTCGCCTTCTTTGGTGCACTCTTCCCACTCTTCGTCCATTGTTTGGACTGTTGTTTGGTCTCTGGGATGTAATGGTGGATATAAGTTTCATCCATAGTTATGGATCTGCTCAAGAGGCCTGTGGATTGCGCCTGAACAGTGTGAGACATTCTGAGCAGAAATGTTCTTTTGGTTATTTAGGCTCGCCACCCATCGCCCACAGAGCGTCTTCATGGCCAGATATTCATCGAGGATGTAATGCACGCCTTCATTTGAGATCCCTACAATATTAGCAAACTCACGAATTTTTAATCTTCCATCACCATATCATACACCTTATCGATGGTTTCCAGTGTGGTGACTTCAACGGGCCGACCGGACCGTGCTCCATCTTCCGGGCTTCGCCGACCACGTTTAAAGTAATTGAGCCAAAAGTAAATCAATGTTGGTGCAGAACGCACATTGACCTCATCCAACTCCGATTTGATCTGTGCAGCTGTCCAACTGTTCAAATGAAAATGTTTAATGGTCGCACGAAATTCGTAGTTCTGCATCCTAAAAATGTTCAAATGTTCGTTAAGATTAAGGGACGTAACTGCGGGGTCATCAGTCCCTAAACTTACAAACTACTTATCAACTACCTTACGCTAAAGACGACACAAATATCCATGCCCGAGGGGGGGTGGGGGGATTCGAACCCCCGACGGCGGACGGCCGCGCGCATCGCAACCCGGCGTTCCAGTACGCGCGGCTACTCCGCCGCGGCTTTCTGCATCCTAAGGAACTGACTACGCAGTTACCACTTCAGCTGGCAGCCAACTATCAACTAATAATAGCTGACGTTCGAAACTTTGTGTAATAGCCGTGGAAAATTATCAGGCTTACCAACAACAGAGCAGGTTTTGAAAATTTCCAGCTCTTTCATACAAATGTCAACAATATTGCATTTCCTTGAGACAATATTGTCTCTTTATGCCAAAGGTATTAAACATGAGAGGATTTGTTTCCATTCATGCTCTTTGCTAGGGCCAATATAGGAGAGCCCTGGCAATTTGATACGCATTTCACAGGGAACATTGAGGCAGAATTAAAGTATGTGGTGTGGAGGGAAACGTGCTTTAAGACAGTCCGTGTAGTAGCTTTGGCTGCAACGCTGTGTTAACTGAGCGGTCTAAAGCGCCTACCTAGTAAGTAGTAGGTCCCAGGTTCGAATGCGGGTCACAGCACAAATTTTAATTCAATGTCTCTCCTTATGTTTAATATCTTTCAAACAAATTTACCAGATTTATCATACCACCCTCGTGGATTTGTTTCAAAGAAAAACCATGTGTATCTTATCTACTTTCCAGTGTTGCTATCTTTATAATCGTTTCAGAAAATATGTTTATATACTCCTTAGATAAACTGCGAGGTCTGTCCAACCACGTGTCTGTGGTTGCTATACAAATGATGATGTTTGTCATTACGGTTATAAGCGCGGCAGGTGCGTGCGTGTGTGTGTGTGTGTGTGTGTGTGTGTGTGTGTGTGTGTGTGTGGCACTGACCTTCTTGCTGTCCTGGTCGGTGGGCGACCTGGCGGATCCGTCGGAGGACCCCGCGTGCTGCTGGGGGTGGCTATCGGAGGCGGCGTCGGCGTCGGCCCTGGCCTGCTGCTGCTGCTGCTGCTGTTGTTGTTGTTGTTGTTGTTGTTGCTGCTGTTGTTGTTGTTGGGGGCGGCGCACCAGGCCGCGCTTCTTGCCCGCCACCGCCGCCGCACAACCGGCGTCTGCAGCGTTGTCCTCCGCAGAAGAGTTGGCGCCCGAGCTGGACTCGCCACCGCTGCAAGCAGACATAGCGTGGCACCCACTCCCTTGTAGCTACCGGCATGGCACTGCTATGGTGTACAACGGGAGACTTCGGACAACAATTACACACAGACCATTCGTTTGCGTTCTGTAGTTTTCACTGCAGAGCGAAATATTACACACACACACACACACACACACACACACACACACACACACACACGTAGAATTTTAAATACGCCGATAACTTTCCATCCCAATATACTCCACCACCCTTTTATCATTATCAACCCTCAAGCAATGCTACCAACACCATTTTCAAAGAGTAATTATCGTTGCGCATTTGCGTTATATTCTTAAAATTACTAAATATCTATTAGATCGCTATAAAACCGTGCCTAAAACCCTCCTCAGGTATAAATTAGTAACTGTAAAAATATTTAAGTCTCTGCGTCTTGTCGTTCGGACGTGATAAGCGTACACCGAAAAGACATTCACATTAATATGTAAAGATAAATAGCTATCCGATAGCCATAAAACCGACCCTAAAACCTTCCCCGGGTAGACATTAGTAACTGAACAATTTTTTAGCTATGTGTGCCTTGTGGTTCAGACGTTATAAACGCACACCGAACAGACATTCACTTTTATAAATATAGAAGAAGATTTTCTCGTAACTTCAAAAGACACTATTGTAAGTGTCTTTCATTTATGTACATTGTAGAGCACCGGATGATGCGTCTACAGAACGCGAAACCGGTAGTGCTTTTTTAAAAATAAAGTTAATTGCAGTCGAAGCGGATTTAGTCTCAAAATGAAAACATTTGGCTGCGGATGCCCGAAATTCAAGATAACACAATATGTAATGTTTCAGAAATTTTTCCACTAATCATCAAAAGAACTGAGACACCTGCCATATCGTCGAATCAACTTCTGCATTCCTGTGTCTATGAAGTATGTCGCCTGCGAATGCGACAATCGTCTTCAGTTCTTCGTCGTTTCCAAAAGGCTGGCAGAACTACAGGAATTCACTGAGGTGTAAGAAGAGGCGGACATTGCTGGGAGGAATATCAGGATTACTCGTGCATGCTGGGTGTTCAAACATGTCACTATTATATCATTTATATTGCTTTTATTATATTGTTATGTACGCCTTTTAGCTGAAGTGCCATCTTTAATCTGCTAAATACCGTATTTTATCGCATAAGCTCCCCCCTCGCATATTCCCCTCCTCTACGATTTTTCATAATTAAAAAATTATTTTCTTAATATCGCGCATAATTCCCTCTCCTGGTTCGTTCTAACAGGAGCGGCCTTCAAATAACTTGACAATGGACGCAGCGGTACTGCCACGAACGAATATTTCCATTCTCACAAAATACCGTGTGAAACGTTAAACCGCAGACATATTTCTAGGTCAGTTTGCTACAAGTCGTCATAATGGCGAAATATTCAAACTACAAGGCAAAATTTAAACAATGTGTTACCTTACGCCGATAGAAACGGGGTGAAAGCTGCAGGAAGGCATTTCTCCGTCGATCCTAATTCAATACGGTATTGGCGGAGACAAAAAGATAAACTCGTGGCTGAAAAGGCAAGCTCCAGATCTTTCCGTGGGCCTTGTGTTAAGGAGATATAGTCGGGATGAAGGAGACGCCGTTGCCCAGGTAACAGCAATAATGAGCCGGCTTTTTCCACTCCCGCCGCCACCGCTGTTGCCAAAGCGTGTGTAAACAGAAGCACGTGGCCCTTTGCGTTCTCTATCCTGCTTTGTTGTGTCCTACCGACAAAGAATGTCTCCAGGCGCCAGCGTGGCGTTAGATGTTGCCGGCCGCTCAGCATACGCTGGAAACTATACGAACCCTCCACTCGCTCCGCACCGACATGTCAAAAGTCGCAACTAATTTTAAACGCACTGTAGGTACCATTTTTTTCACAATTTGCCGTATACCGGTATATTTTACTGCATAATACATAGTTTTTCTTCCTTTCTGAATAACTACTCGCATAATTCCCTCCCTAGTGTTTTTCAAGAAAATTTTTCGAGAAAAAAAAGGGGGAGGGGGGAATTACGCAATAAAATACGGTATACATTTTTACATAAAATTTAGCGTTTTACTCTTATGGGAACAGATTCTTAAGTATAGCCTATTTGAGACAATAATTCTATCCACATAAGAGTAAAACGGCAAATTATATGTAAAGAAAATTACATATATTTCCAGAATTGTCAAAGGTTGCACTTTAGCTGAAATGGATCCATAAAAATATAATAAAAACCATTTATAATATAAGCAATTCGGTATAATAACATAATGTCTCTTAGAAAAAATTTCTACGCTGCGGAACGAATGTATCCAAAATTGTACGTAACGGTGTGTGCCGTGTGGTACTGTCGGAGCGTTGTCAAGACACGCACAGCGGGTCCTCCATGCCTCTCGTTCTGAACGGCACCACCCAGTTTCCAGTATGAGCTGGAGATCACTGTCCCATGCTGGTTCCATTCATAGGCATGAGACTCCCACGACAGAGGAATAGAAAAGTTAATGACGTGATATAAGTGTTTCAATTATTTTGATGACTATGTCAAAAAATAGCCCAACCATTACTGCCCCTGTTCTGAATGCGTTTTTTATGTAAGTACGGTATTATCCCATCATGAAGCACAGCTATTGCCGAGGTGGGATGGCTTGCGTGCCCCAACGATACAGATAGCCGTACCGTAGGTGCAACCACAGCGGAGGGGTATCTGTGGAGAGGCCAGACAAACGTGTGGTTCCTGAAGAGGGGCAGCAGCCTTTTCAGTAGTTACAGGGGCAACAGTCTGGATGATTGACTGAGCTGGCCTTGCAACATCATCTGATGTGGCTTTGCCACACAGCTACTGCGAACGGCTGAAAGCAAGGGGAAACTAAAGCTGTTACTTTTCCCGAGCACATGTAGCTCTATTGTATGAACATATGATGATGGCATCTTCTTGGGTAAAATATACTGATCTCCGGACGGGGACTACCCAGGAGGGTGTGGTCATCAGAAGAATTGCACAGGCATTCTACAGATCGGACTGAGGAATGTTAGATCCCTTATTTCCAGACGTGACATAAAGTCGTTGATGCGGTATGCGCCCAATCAGTATTAATTGATAAACAGTGCTATTAGGACGCTGTGAAAATTATAGAGCCACAGACAGTGATGTGGTCAACGTTTATTGACGCGTTTCTATTAAATCATCTTCAGAATCTGTAAAGTTACAAACATCAGTAAGCCTGGTGTCACAAAAAGATAGAGAACTGTATGGACAAAAGCGATACCAAAGTACATTACAAACACAAATATCTTAACTACATACCATGGAAGGGGGGAATTAACTTAATAAAATTGTATGGCGTCCGGGCCCTGCTGAACATTACTAAAGCCAACTCACCCAGGATCGTCAAAGTAAACGGTAGACGCCATCAGGTGGCTCTAGTGTAAATGACAAAGGTAAGAAAAATAAAAACTATATAAAACAAAACAAAAAATACTATTAACCTCCGCTTGTTTTATGACATATATGTGTAACCCTACTAATGTAACGTAGGGATTTCATCATGTCAACCGTTAAATAGTGGTATTTTATAATAGCTGACAGTATCCGTCAATTTACTCCCATTTCAATACGTCCTGGTCTCCCGCCTTTCAGTCCTCGCCGTGCCATGGGGCACCACCACAGGTGTGTGAGTTTAACAATAAGAGCTGCATACAGTTGTATTGTATAGTCCTGTCCTCTCCATTTTAAACTTAAATATTTGTAGGATTACTAGGTTTTAATTCTTTCTGTTTGGTTTTATATAGTTTCTATTTTTCTTGCCTTTGTCATGTACACTAGAGCCACCTGGTGGCGTCTACCGTGTACTTTGATTTGGCTTTAGTAATGTTCAGTAGGGCCTGGACGCCATACAATTTTATTATGTTAATCCCCCCCTCCACGGTATGTACTTAAGATATTTCTGTTTGTAACGTACTTTGGTATCTCTTTTGTCCATACAGTTCTCTATCTTTTTGTGACACCAGGCTTACTGATGTTTGTAACTTTACAGATTCTGAAGATGATTTAATCGAAACGCGTCAACAGACGTCGACCACATCACTATCTGTGGCCCTATAATTTTACACAGCGTCCTAAAAGCACTGTTTATCAATTAAGTTAGATCCTTTAATTTGATAGGGAGATTAGAAAATTTAAAAAGAGAAATGGATAGGTTGAGGTTCGACATAGCGGGGATTAGTGAAGTTCGCTGAAAAGAGGAACAGGATTTCTGGTCAGGTGGATACAGGATTACAAATACGAAATCAGTCGGCGTTATTATAGGAGGAGGTCTTATCATGAATAAGAAAACAGGAATGCGGGTAAACTACTATGAGCAGCACAGTGATCGCATAATCGTAGTCAAGACAGTTACAGTAGCACAGTTTTATACACCAACTGGCTCTGCTGATGATGAGGAGAATTAAGAAATGTGTGTGGTAGAAAAGTAAATTATTCAGACAATTAAGGGAGAGAAAAACTTAATTGTTATGGGAGACTGGAATTCAGTAGTAGGAAAAGGAAGGGAAGGGAAGTTAATAGGTGAATATGGACTGGGCAAAAAGAATGAAAGAGGAAGCCGCCTGGTTTGCATGGAACATAATTCAATCATAACAAACATCTGGTGTGTGTGTGTGTGTGTGTGTGTGTGTGTGTGTTGAGCAGATCAGGAGACACTGCAAGGCACCAAACACTTTACATAATGTAAAGGCATAGATTTCAGAAGCACGTTTTCAACTGTAAGACATATCCAGAGGCAGATATAGACTCTGGCCATATTGGTTAAGAACTGTAGACTCAATCTGAAGAAACTGCAGAAAGGTGGGAATATGAGGAGATGGAACCTCGAGAAACTGAAGGAACCTTTAGTTCTTGATAATTTCAGTGGGGGATTTAGGGATCAATTAACAGAAACAGGGGGAATTGAAACAGTAAAAGAGGAATGGGTACACTTGAGAGATGAAATAGTGAAGGCAGCAGAGGAGAAATAGGTAGAAAGGCAAGACCTACAAGACATTCTTGGATGTCACAGGAAATACTAAATTTAATTGATGAAAAGACACAATATAAAAATGCAGTAAATGAAAGAGACCAAACGGAGTATATATGACTAAGACATGAGATTGACAGGAAGTGCAAAATTGCTAAGCAGGAGTGGCTAGAAGCCAAATGCAAGTCTGTAGAATAATGTATAGATAGGGGGAAAATAAGAGAGACATTTGGAGACAAGAAAAACAGCCGTATGAATATCAAGATCTAGGAGGAAAAGGAATTCTCAGCAAAGAAGAGAAAGCTGAAAGTTGGGAAGACTAGAGGGGCTGTACATAGGAAATAAACTTCCAGACAATATTGTAGGAAGGGAAGACGAAGTAGATCAAGATGAAATAGGAGATACTAAATACAGATTAATTCGACAGAGCACTTGAAGACCTAATTGGAAACAAGGTCCCTGCAGTAGATGACATTCCCTCAGAGCTACTGACGTCTCTGGGAGAACCAGCCATGACAGAACTATCTCACCTGGTGAGTAAGACGTATGAGACAAGCGAAATACCGTCAGACATTAAGAAACATGTAATAATCCCCATTCCAAAGAGAGCAGGTGCAGTCGGATGTGAACATAACAGAACCACCAGTTTAATAATTAATCGTTACAAAATACGCGAAATTACGAAAGGGCGGAATCTGCTATCAAAATCACGGGATTAATTTTATTACGATACTCTCCCTTTGTCAAAGGGCCGAGCTATTTGTCATTTGCATCTGCTTTCCTTCAGTAGTTAAGTAGCCCAAGATATTGGTGCTACAAGCGCTCCATTCCTAGTTTCTATCAGATATCCCATCCCCATACAATTAAAATGCTTTCGTTATTTATCAATCAACAACGAAAAATACTCACTAGAAGTAATGATATACAGGGTGTTACAAAAAGGTACTGACAAACTTTCAGGAAACATTCCTCACACACAAAGAAACAAAATATGTTATGTGGACATGTGTCCGGAAACACTTAATTTCCATGTTAGAGCTCATTTTATTACTTCTCTTCAAATCACATTAATCATGGAATGGAAAAACACAGCAACAGAACGTACCAGCGTGACTTCAAACAATTTGTTACAGGAAATGTTCAAAATGTCCTCCGTTAGCGAGGATACATGCATCCACCCTCCGTCGCTATGGAATCCCTGATGCGCTGATGTAGCCCTGGAGAATGGCGTATTGTATCACAGCCGTCCACAATACGAGCACGAAAAGTCTCTACATTTAGTACCGGGGTTGCGTAGACAAGAGCTTTCAAATGCCACCATAAATGAAAGTCAAGAGGGTTGAGGTCAGGAGAGCGTGGAGGCCATGGAATTGGTCCGCCTCTACCAATCCATCGGTACGAACACGTCGACTGAAATGTTGAAATGTGCAGGAGCTCCATCGTGCATGAACCACATGTTGTGTCGTACTTGTAAAGGCACATGTTCTAGCAGCACAGGTAGAGTATCCCGTATGAAATCATGATAGCGTTCTCCAGTGAGCGTAGGTGGAATAACATGAGGCCCAATCAAGGCATCACGAACAATTCCTGCCCAAACGTTCACAATTGGGCCGACCGGCAGTGAATCGAGGAATTACAGTACATACTAAGTAACAATTGCGTATTTTGACAATTGTCTGCACGAATTATTTCAATTTACATTTAAAGAGAAATACTAAAATTAGCTCTAACATGGAAATTAAGCGTTTCCGAACACATGTTGTCATGATACTGCTGGCCCTCTCATCTCAATGTTATCATCTGATACCGTCTGCGTCGGACCCGGAATCGTGTGGTTTAATAGTGGTATAGTCTGCGTGTGAAGTTAGTTACAAATGAAATAGGCAGCCTAGGAATCAGTGTAGGACAGTGTCTCGGTAATATTGTGATTAGTGAACAAGTGATAGATTTCATTAATTAAGAGATTTGTATAAGACGTTTCCAGACAGTTGTATAGACAATAGTTTTGTCATTGTACATTATTTAGATAACTAAACAGACGAATTGTAAAAACTTTAGTAAAACAAAAAAAAAACATGAAAATGAATAGCATTGAATATATATTAGGCTCATAAAGAAGTTGTGTTGACCAGCTAATTGTGTTACTTAATGTAATAGTCGAGATTTCTATATTATAATTCTTTGTATATATTGACTGACGTGAGATTTTGAAAATATTTGGAGGGTTGCCAAGATATTTGGTAGTTCAATATATGTTAGGAACATGTATGATGTACTCATTAACAGATTAATTGACATTTAACATTGTTATTTGTTGTTAGACAAAAGTAACCGCGATTAAGACTTAAAAAGATATGCGCCATCTAAAATTATTGTCTGTATAGTTTTCATTTTATATTGTGATTATTTTTGTGTACATGAAATGTTTTATTTGTATGTTTGGTAATTGTAAATTAGTATATTCAATTTTTATGAACAATGCATAATGTAATGTCATTATCGTCAATGTTATATATTTGTCTCACCGCCTTGCGTGAGGGAGTTCGAATTTCGGCGTTGCTTATGTGCACTGGAATCTATGTCAGTCCGTGTTTGAAAGAGGAAGTACTATCAAATGTTTCAAATGTTTGTATAGCTTATGGGACTTAACTACGGATCATCAGTCCGTAAACTTACAAAGTACTTATGAACTACCTAAGACTAAGGACGGCACAAATATCCATGCCCGGGGGGGGGGGAATTCGAACCCCCGACCGTAGTAGCCGTGCAGACTGTGACTGGAGCGCCTCAGTCCCCTCGGCCACCGCGGCCGGCGAAGTACTACCTGCTCTAAGTTCTGTTGCATTGTGTACGTTTTGAAGCTGTAATGTTTTGTTGGAGAAGTAGTATGATTGGAAATTGAAGGAGAAGTGAAAAATTGTAACTACGAGTATCTATTTCTACCACGACACCCCAGGAGAATAATGTTGCAACGAGCAGAACCCCCATACATCGTTATGTTGAAAAGATGAGTATCGGTTGGAAGTGGTAGAAAGAATGACAACTGTAATTTGTGGTGTCGCACAAGTCCAAAGTGCGCGCCACCTACTTTCGCCGCGCGCCGCCATGCACGCACGGCGCGGCGTTCTTACGACGTCAGCCACGAGCGCCCTCTGCTACAACTCCGCTCGTGGCTACCATCGAACGATATCGTTTACTTGGGACTGAGATAGGAACCAGCTAACACTTCGTAATCAGATAGGCACCAGTGAAGTCTTGGCTATCGGATAGGCACTAGGCAGACCTCTAACTCAACTATGTATCAGCATTCTGCAGTACAGATGTGAAAGTTAAGTGTTGTATAAATCCTGTGAAATATAGATCTCGTTCTAATTTACTCTAGTGTTTCTAGTTTCTGCTGTCCCACTGTCTGGTCACCTCCTACCTGCACAAGCGTGCATCGTTATTCCTGTGTCGGACTCTTTCTACTCGGCGACCGACATCTACGACGGAAACGAGACACAAAAGCGGCGACGAGGCTGGGACACAAAAGTGGCGACGAGGATGGGATACAAAATAATTACTTAAAAATCAAGTAAACATTACAATGTCCACATATTTTCTTTCTTTGTGTGTGAGGAATGTTTCCTCAAAGTTTGGCCGCACCTTTCTGTAACACCCTGCGTAATACCTCAATGCTGGCAAACAGTGGCGGTGGATTGAGCAGGCTGCACAAATGTCAGGTGGGCATCTGAGATGTGCACAGGCTTCTCAGCAACTGCTACCGCGTACCACCACGCCGGCCTCTGAAGATGGTCTCCATTGACGGAAAGCGGCTGGAGAGAGAAGCTAGAGTGTGCCTTGTGCCTCACCTGGGCGAGCTGGTGGAGGAGGAGGTGGTGGTGGAGGAGGCGTTGTGCATGTCCCAGTGGCGGCCCGGCTGCCGCAGCCCCGGCACCGAGCGCAGCGTGCGCGTCGACGGCGGCACCGCCGCTGCCGGCGCCCTGGCCGGCCTCTTGGCGGTCGCGGGGCGTCGCGAAGCCGCCCCCGGCGCCGCCGCCGCCGACGCCGGCGCCGCCGCAGACGAAGGCGCAGACTTGCCGCCCCCGCCGCCTCCGCCCCCGCCGCCCCCGCTGCGGCCACCGTCGCTACCGGGGGACGGCAGCGCGCACACGCCCAGCAGCGCGCTGCGGCTCTCGTTCTCGTACAGGCAGTGCACCTGCAGGCACACCGGCAAAACCATTCGTAAACTCTATCCAATGCAGTGGTTCGAAAGGCAGTAAGACAGGATTGTAGCCTTTCTCCAATGTTAATCAATTTATTGTAGAAAGATATAAAAAAGCCAAGATCGCTGATCATCAATTTTTATTTAAGACGACCGGTTTCGCTGTACAATGTCAGCATCTTCCAGTCCAATAAAATCATTTTACAAGGCCATAATCTTGTAATGTCAATCAGTTGCTATGTAACACAATTTACAGTGCATAGGTGCACTATGTCTTATTATAATAAAACATAATTATCACAGTGAGTGACAATAGCAATCATTTTATTGGACCGGATGATGGTGACATACTACAGCGAAACCGGTCGTCTTAAATACAAATTTATGATTAGCGATCTTGCCTTTTTTATATCTTTCTACATCATAATTGCATCGCCTCCTAGAACATAAACAAACTCAAGTTGTTCAATTTGTACATCGAGCAAGCTATAAAGGAAAGCAAGGAGAAATTTGGAGAAGGAATTAAAGGTCAGGATGAAGAATTAAAAACATTGCCTTTTGCCGACGACGTAGTAATTCTGTTAGACGCAGCAAAGGACCTGGAGGAGCAGCTGGACGGAATGGACAGTGTGCTGAAAGGAGCATATAAGATGAACATTAACAAGAGCAAAACTAGGGTAATGGATTGCAGTGTAAGAAAACCAGGTGATGCTGAAGGAATTAGATTACGTAACGGAACAATAAAGGAGGTAGATGAGTTTTGTTACTTGGGCAGTAAAATAACAAACGATGGTCGCAGTACAGAGGATATAAAATGCAGACTGGCAATGAGTAGAAAATCATTCTTGAAACAGAGAAATTCGTTAACATCGGAGAATGATTTAACCCTAAGGAAGTCTTTCTGAAGGCATTTCTGTGGAGTGTTGCCTTGTATGGGAGTGAAACGTGGCTTGACTAAAAGAAGGGATCGATTTACAGGACACATTCTTAGACATCAAGGAATTGGGAATTTAGTGTTCGAGGGAAGTGTGTGGGCTAAAAACCGCAGACGAAGACCAAGAGATGGGTACAGTAAGCAGATTCAGACAGATGTAGGTTGCCGTTCTTATGTGGAGATGGAGAGGCTTGCTCAGGATAGAGTATTGTGGAGAGCTGCATCAAACCAGTCTCCGGACTGAAGACCACAACAATAACATCCAATACTTAGCAGCAAAGAAATGAATGTTCAAATGAAATTAAAACTGTCTCCATGGGGAACTTCTTTGTAAGACCACCATCCAGCAACTACAAGTCCTCCAAAACAGGTGTCTACGGATAATTCTCAGAGCGCCCAGGTGCTCCCGATTGCGTTGGCTACATGTAGACTCAACATGAAGACCATTGAGCAACAGATCCAAGCTAGGACGAAGAACCTACTGAACAAGCTCGACACTCAGACACAGCACCAGGCAGCTAGAAAACATCGGACTAGTAAATCCAAGTCCGTGGCATAAAATCAGAGTCCCTAGAGCCATAATAGCATAATAAAAATATATAAGGATAGTAGCTCAGTAAGGACCCGAGTGAGCCCAAAGCCCTACTTAAATTGACAATAAATAAATAAAAGTAACTCTTTACAACCTCACAGGAAATATATATATATATATATATATATATATTGGACACACCGAGCGCATCCGGCCGCGTCCGACGTAACACTATAGGACTCTAACCTGTTGTAAAAGATATGGGAAATATAGTTTTAACACATTCGTGACGGCACTCGAGTCTGACTCGGGCTACACAGTATTGCCGAGAGGCTGAGCCCGAGTTGAGGCGAGACCATTTACTTTGGTCGAAGTGGAAAGATACGAGGGATGTGTTGATCCTTTCAACGTGTCACAAGGCCACAATGTCAGAAGTGTAGGTTCGTACTGAACAGGGGCGCATCAACAAGACGAAATGTTCAAATGTTTGTAAATCTATCGGACCAAACTGCGTGGTCATCAGTCCGTAGCTTACAAACTACTTAAACCTAGGTAAACTAACCTACGGACAAACACACACAACCATACCCCAGGGAGCACTCGAACCTCCACGGCGAGCAACAAGACGAAACCACTTACAGTGTTGCACTACAACATATATGAAACAGGAGTCAACCGTTCTAATCAAATAGTGGCTAGCCATTTGGAAGGAAGCGGTTCAAACGGTGGAAAAACATGTTTCTAATGTGTGTCACAAGTGCCTATGTATAATACAAGGAGACGAAGAGTGCTGAAAACAGAGAAAAATGTAGTCTGAAGATATTTCTTCTTCACGTTGGAGTCTCGTGTCAAAAGAGCACACAAGGAAACTGAACCTGTGACTAATCTAACAAACGACAGACTCAAAGGAAGACATTTTGTGCAGAAGATACCAGCGACGAAGAAAAAAACAAACCCCACGCGGGTTTGTAAAGTTTGTTCAGATAGAAGCAAAGCAGTGACTGGGAAGGCAGGAAGGAATTTCCTGGTGGTGTCAGGAGTCTAATGTCGCTTTATTTGTGCCAGAATGTTTTAGGCATTATCACACAAAAATTGTGTGTCTTAAATTGAATGTAAGACTTTTTTAAAATCTCAAAACACAAATATGTTTTTGTATAAAAAATGTGTTTTCTTCTTTCTCCTATCAAAACCTACTTATTTAAAAAGAGGATACATTGAGCTCCAAAAATATAAAAATATCTTAGCTGTAGCATTACAGCTTTAACAGTTTCTGATATCTAAAATTCATGAAAAATGCACACGGGGTAGCACTGCGCTCAGGTGTGATAGAGATTAAAAATAAATAAAATGTAGTCTTTTGTGTACGCTGCAACATATGTCATTTAGAGACATTCTAAAGTATTAATTTCAAAGATGCTGCTTTTTAATAAATTTTTAAATAAATTTTGGGATTAATACGTTACATTGTCTCTAAATCCAAAAATTATTTGTATTTTGACAAAGTCACTGTTGACCTTCATTATATCGACATTTATGTCGATATTCGATGGTACGAATACCAGCATGTCTTCACACAATTCTTTAGGCATAATGATTTCGACCTTCAGAGCACATTTACAGACTTCGGCACACTTACAGAGTTACCGAGTTCGGCAATGTTTGTTTGTTTGGTTTTTTTTTTTCATATCTCTTGTCGTTTGAGACACATTTGCAGAAATAACGGAGATTTGACACCCTCCATTGAATTAACGAAAACCAGCCGTTCAGAGATGTCACGTAACATTCCTCGCCCAGAACTCTCTCTGGCATACGGCATCTTGCGTTGCGTATTTGATGATTTTCTTATTGTAACTTACACGTTGACATTTCAAAGCAATGGCGCACTGAAGAATTAAGAAAAACACATCGCTCTTAGTACGATAAATAATAATCTTGTGTCTACAAATGCCATATTGGTATCAGTTAACAACGGCCATCAATAGTATGAGATTAAAGGACTCATCTTTTGATTGATAGCTGTAGCGTCAAGGCGTTGAACGTGAAAGATCAGTGGTTCGGAACCCGCCACTACCAATTTTTTTTCTAAAAGGGGGCCAAATGGTGTTATTAATTAATTTTTTATTATTTAGATTATTATATTGGTCCAAAATGTTTGCAAAAACTTATAAAACTACAAAACTAAAGTGCGATTGTTTTTTCTGATGATAGTGTAGGAATGTACAGGGAGCAGCAGAGTGGTGGGTGGCTACCTTGGCGAGCGCGTTGAGCGAGGCGACCCTGTGGCGCTTGGGGCCCGACCAGAAGCCGAACAGGCGGATGCGGCGCGCGCGCTGCTCCGAGTCGCTGCCGCTGTCCACCGGCGCCGGCTTCCGCCGAGCGGCGGCCACCGCGCTCGCCTTCTTCAGCAGCCTGCGCTTCTTCTTCACCTGCCAACACAACAACACACCGCTAGGAAGAAGCACTACATCACATGGAAACCAACATACAAGTTTCTACCTTCGTAGGTAAGGTAAAGGTAAAGCAGTCAACAATCCGAAGATTGGTTTGAACACCACAGTGCTTTACTAGGCATGGTCCTGTTTGGAGGTGGTATGCCGTTACCTTCCTCCGACCTTCGAACTGACTTACCCAGCCAGTTATAGGGGGACCTACAGTTTAACGTGGGTTCCGAACCACGGTGCTACTCGGTATTTTTCACATCAGCAATACCGCCAGAGGTGAAAGAAGTGGAAAGTGACAGATAAAAATCCTAGGACCTGGGGGGGATCGAACCCGCGACCTTTGGATTTGTAGTCTGGGCACTCTACCACTGTGCAACCGAGGCGCACTCTACCTTCGTAGCACTCAATATTTTTTTTTTTTTTTTTTTAAGCAATCAATGTGTTATTGTGGTCCTCAGTCCGGAGACTGGTTTGATGCAGCTCTCCACAATACTCTATCCTGAGCAAGCCTCTTCATCTCCACAGAAGAACGCCAATCTACATCTGTCTGAATCTGCTTACTGTGTCCATCTCTTGCACTTCCTCTGCGGTTTCTACCCCACACACTTCCCTCCAACACTAAATTCACAAATCCTTTAAGAGAAGGAAGTCATTGCGGAAGTGTCACCCGTGAACGTCGAAACACATTTTGCTGCATTTGGGCAAGATTCACGGGTACGGTTGTACCTGTGGCATTGGAAGCAGCGCGTTGGGTTTGGAATATAAGGGCGGACAGAGATAACTTCGTACCCTGTCGAACGTCAAAAACACAGTATGAGTCGGTGTCAGCTGGTTATTTACCTTTTTCAAAACCCTATGCGCGGCTGTGACACCCTGATCTGACATGTAGGTTTGTATGTCCTCATCAGACAACCCGTCAAGGGATCTCGTGAAGACTACCCCCCCGTGACGAGTTGAGTGTGAGATGCGCTTCTACCTTGACAGGAAACGTGTGTAACAGTGTAGTCCGGATTAGTTTCTGAGCTTGGAAGGCACTGTCCACTTCCAGCAACAATGTGCCATTGCGCTGACGCGAACAGGTTTTAACAGGGCCAGCAATTGCATCAACACCTATCTGAATGACGAAAGGATTTACAGAATTGAAATCTTTTCCGTCGGTGCGAGAGACAACAAGAAATTTCGGTAGATTAGGCAGAGTCTTCTTTTGCTGAGGCGAATCTATCTTTCGTTTCTGGATTAACGTCACTGAAGAAGAGAAGGAAGTCATCGCGGAAGTGTCCCCCGTGATTACCGGCGTCTCCGATGGCGCGCTCCTTCCTAGTGGGGGCCCTCTCCGAGGGCTTATCCGTCTTAGGTGATTGTTCACACCTCAGGTCACACCTCCCGAGAACTGACGGAGGGACCAATCGGCATGTTCGGAAGGTACTAGCTCGGGTAATCACCCCTCACTGGGCCTGGCCTTTACCAGGGGGTACGTACGTGCCCTACTTGTCTACCCGGGGCGGGGAATTACGCGTTACCCCGTCACCTGATACGCATGATAATGCGTGGGTCGGCCTTCAGACACGCACAGGGAGGAAAGAAGAAGAATAGAGGAAATGAAGAGAAAGAAGTGTCTCAAACGCCGAAGCGGAGACTAATGAGGAGGAGAGGAAGGCTAGGAGAGTATAACAAGGAGAGAAAGACAGAAGCAAAGGTTACGAAAGGAAGAAAGCAAGGAATGAGAGAAACTACTACAAGAAACCACCTTAACTCGCAAAGGACGCCCGTCTCCGGGCGAAGGCACAAACCGGGAGGGAAAGTGAAGCAGCCTGGGGCGGAAAAAAGGTTGCCTCAGCTCGGGGCCACGTGCGCGCCACACACGTACCCACAAAAGAGCTGTGGGCCCCCTGGGGGGGGGGGGGGGGGGAACTCCTTGATGTCTAAGAATGTGTCCTACCAATCGATCTAGTCTTTTAGTCAAGGTAGGCCAAAAACTCCTTTTCTCCCCAATTCTGTTCAGTACCTCCTCAATAGTTACGCGATCCACCCACCTAATCTTCAGCATTCTTCTGTAGCACCATATTTCAAAAGCCTCAATCCTCTTCCTGTCCGCACTGTTTATCGTCCATGTTTCACTCTCATGCAAGGCAACATTCCACAGAAATGCCTTCAGGAAGGACTTCCTTAGGCTTAAATCAATATTCGATGTTAACAAATTTCTCTTTTTCAAGAACGCTTTTCTACCCGTTGCCATTCTGCATTTTATATCCTCTGTATTGCGACCATCATTTGTTAATTTACTGACCAAGTAACAAAACTCATCTACCTCCTTTATTGTTTCGTTTCCCAATCTAATTCCTTCAGCATCACCTGATATTCTTACACTGCAATCAACATAAGAAAATAAATGTGTGCTGTATAAGAGACAGCATTGTCAATCTTTAAGAAACTGACCAATGTTTCGGTCACTGTTGCAAGTAGCTTCATCCTGGATACCTGTTTGGCTAGTGAATGAGTGAAGGCTTGGTTCTTATACAACAGTGCAAATAGTGGTTTGAGGAGGGGGTATGATGGGCGCTCTTGTTGGTATTCACAGTGGTTTTTTTTTTACGCCGTTGGTGGAAATAGGCGTTCTCTATTGTGTTTACACGGAGTGGTTGCATTGTTTCGTCTCATTGGAGGAAAACCACATCGTCAATTCGCGTTTGCATTATTTCTTGTCATCGACTAGAATAGCCAAAGGACGGCAGTGGGGTCACGGTGGAATGGCCGAGCACTCTAAGACACCTTGGAGCTGCTGTGGAGCGTGCAGTTGCTGTGGAGCTGTGCAGTTGCTCTTAGTCAGTGGTTCCAGTCTTCCGCGCGCGCGCATGTGTGTGAGTGCTTGTGTGCGTGAGTACGTCTGTGTGTGTCTGCGAGCGTGTGGGTTCCTCAATATAAGTTAAAGTTAGATGAAGTAGTTTCTAAGCCTAGGGACTGGCAACCACAGGCATTAACTCCCTTAGATTTGCAAACATTTAAATATTTGCGGGGACTGGGAGGCAGTTTTGGGGTGCTGACCACTACCCTATCCCCCTACTCCAATGGCGATGTTTAATTTTTCCATGATAGGACCAGCGATCTTCTTACTTTATAGTATTAAAATGCCAATATCGCAATTAATTTATTTTTCGACGACCTGTTTCAGTACACTTAGGATACCATCACCTGGTCACTTACGTTCTGTTCTTCCCATTTCATGAAGGCGCATGACATTATAGTGGTACGCCAATTACAAATCTTTTAAATTTTATAAATGATATGTCAAACATTAATACAGTTAAAATATTTAAAACATGTTCTCCATTATGTGTCATGTTGACACTCAGAGCGCCTTCTTACAAATGTAAGTCGGACTGACTGGCATTTTAATACTTCAGTGCCAACGTGTCTGAGTGACGCTAACGTGTTTGAAGGGAGAGGGGGCGCAGATGGTGCTTGAGTGGAAATTAAGAAGTAGTCAAAACCTATCTCTAAATGGTGTCGAAATGATAATTATGCGAATTACATGATCCCGCATCATCCGACGTAGTTTGGTTTCACGATAATGCTCGACATTACATTAAGACAATAACAAAGACTCAGCTGTACACGTTTCACTGGGAATTACTGGATCATCCACCTTACAGGAAGGAAGGAAGCTTAGGGTTTAACGTCCGCCGCGGCTAAGCGGCAGAGCACATTGAGGCGCTACGCTGCGATGAGCGAGGCCGTTCCCTGTCGGGAGTTCGAATCCCTCCCCCCCTCGGGCATGGATGTTTGTACTGTGTTTAGTATAAGGTTGTTTATAAGTAGTTTGTAAGTTTAGGGACTGATGACCCCGCAGGTAAGTCCCTTAAGCTTCACAAACATTTGAACATTTTTTTGTTTAACTTCCTGTCGACAGCTAAGTTATTGGAGATAACGCTCAAAGTTTTTGGGTAAGGATAGGGAAGGAAATCGGACGTGGTCTTTCAAAGGAACCATCCCGGAATTTGCCTGGAGTGATTTAGGGAAATAACGGAAAACCTAAATCTGGATGGTCGGAGATGGATTTGAACCACCATCCTCCCACCTTACAGACCCTACCACCAACAGACTTTCACCTCTTTTCGAAACTGAAGGAATATTTTGCTGCACAGCGCTTGGGAAATGATTGCATTAAAAAATGTTAGTAATTCATTGATGATATGGGATCAAAATGCTGGAGTCATAACGTGACAAATGTGAGTACATGAAGTGTCTGAATGTGGGCTACCCCTGAACAGTGGGTAATCGATGGGGACTTTTCTGGGAATTTTCATTTCTTATTTGCAGGGATTTAACGTTTTACTAGCATACCGTACATGTTGTATCGATAATTTGATGGTAGCCGCTGCATGACACACACAAATACAAGGAGGCACGCACCTGCTTGCCGCACACAAATACAAGGAGGCACGCACCTGCTTGCCGCACACAAATACAAGGAGGCACGCACCTGCTTGCCGCACACAAATACAAGGAGGCACGCACCTGCTTGCCGCACACAAATACAAGGAGGCACGCACCTGCTTGCCGCACACAAATACAAGGAGGCACGCACCTGCATGATGCACACAAATACAAGGAGGCACGCACCTGCTTGCCGCACACAAATACAAGGAGGCACGCACCTGCTTGCCGCACACAAATACAAGGAGGCACGCACCTGCTTGCCGCACACAAATACAAGGAGGCACGCACCTGCTTGCCGCACACAAATACAAGGAGGCACGCACCTGCATGATGCACACAAATACAAGGAGGCACGCACCTGTTTGCCGCGCACAAATACAAGGAGGCACGCACCTGCTTGCCGCACACAAATACAAGGAGGCACGCACCTGCTTGCCGCACACAAATACAAGGAGGCACGCACCTGCTTGCCGCACACAAATACAAGGAGGCACGCACCTGCTTGCCGCACACAAATACAAGGAGGCACGCACCTGCTTGCCGCACAAAAATACAAGGAGGCACGCACCTGCCTGCCGCACACAAATACAAGGAGGCACGCACCTGCTTGCCGCACACAAATACAAGGAGGCACGCACCTGCTTGCCGCACACAAATACAAGGAGGCACGCACCTGCATGATGCACACAAATACAAGCAGGCACGCACCTGCATGATGCACACAAATACAAGGAGGCACGCACCTGCTTGCCGCACACAAATACAAGGAGGCACGCACCTGCTTGACGATCACAAATACAAGGAGGCACACACCTGCTTTCCGCACAGAAATACAAAGAGGCACGCACCTGCTTTCCACACACAAATACAAGGAGGCACGCACCTGCTTGCCGCACACAAATACAAGCAGGCACGCACCTGCTTTCCGCACACAAATACAAGCAGGCACGCACCTGCTTGCCGCACACAAATACAAGGAGGCACGCACCTGCTTGACGATCACAAATACAAGGAGGCACGCACCTGCTTGATGATCACAAATACAAGGAGGCACACACCTGCTTTCCGCACACAAATACAAAGAGGCACGCACCTGCTTTCCAGACACAAATACAAGGAGGCACGCACCTGCTTGCCGCACACAAATGCTTTCCGCACACAAATACAAGCAGGCACGCACCTGCTTGCCGCACACAAATACAAGGAGGCACGCACCTGCTTGCCGCACACAAATACAAGGAGGCACGCACCCGCTTGACGATCACAAATACAAGGAGGCACACACCTGCTTTCCGCACACAAATACAAAGAGGCACGCACCTGCTTTCCACACACAAATACAAGCAGGCACGCACCTGCTTTCCGCACACAAATACAAGCAGGCACGCACCTGCTTGCCGCACACAAATACAAGGAGGCACGCACCTGCTTGACGATCACAAATACAAGGAGGCACGCACCTGCTTGACGATCACAAATACAAGGAGGCACGCACCTGCTTGACGCGGCCAACGCTGGAGGAGCTGCCGGAGCCGCGCAGCCCAGAGCCGGCGTCGTCAGCGTCGTCGTCGTCATCGCCGAAGTCTGCGTACTCGTCCTCCGCGTCGGCGCCGCCGTCGTCCGACGAGATGCCCTCCTTCTTGGGCAGCACCTTGCCGTCAGGGTCTTCCTTCTTCACCGCAGCCAGCTGACAAAAGGAAACCAACATGATATACATGCACACATTACTCATCACACTAGAATAGTATGGTATTCCGCACTATGTTTGCTTGATATTTATAAACTAAATTAATAAAAAAACAGCAAATTACTTGCTTTGAACTCAAGCAGAACCTAAAAATCACTACTACTGATAGTAGCCCACTGTGTAGCAACGTCATATAATAAAGGGTTGCATCACTTGGATGAGCACACACACACACACAATATCTGACATTAAAGTAATAAACTATGAACTACGGTTACTTTACTATCCTTCAAAATAGTCACATTCCATAACTGTGCTCCGCTGAGCTCTGCGATACATGTGCTAGGAACTTTGCATGATGTCCTTCCGGATGGCGCTCAAAAGGCTCGCCATGTTTCGTTCAATGTCAGATATATACTCAAATCTCTTTCCTTTAAAAGGGAGTTTGAGTTGAGGGAGTAGGAAAAAGTTTGGGGGATTGAAATCCGCAGAATATGTTGGACGTTCTACTTGCATTACCCCCTATTTCTTATAGGAAATGACTTATAATATTGGCTGTGTGTGGGCGGGCGTAGTTGCAAACAAAAAATCAGGAACATTTTTTCTCTTGTCTAGCTAAGCTTAAGTATTGTGCTATGAGTGGGACAGTGCACAAATGGTTTAAATCATACTTTGCTGGAAGAGTGCAGCGAGTTGAAATAAGCAGTTCACATGATATAGAAGAATTAGATTAGGTAACGAAACAATAAAGGAGGTAGATTAATTTTGTTACTTGGGCAGTAAAATAACAAATTATGGTCGCAGTACAGAGGATATAAAATGCAGAATGGCAATGGGAACAAAAACATCTTTAAAAAGAGAAATTTGTTAACATCAAACACTAATTCAAGCATAAGGAAGTCCTTTCTGAAGGCGTTTGAGTGGAGTGTTGCTTTGTATGGGAGTGAAACATGGACGATAAACAGTGCGGACAGAAAGAGGATAGAGGCTTTTGAAATGTGGTGTTACAGAAGAATGCTAAAGAGTAGGTGCGTAGATCGTGTAACTAATGAGGAAGTACTGAACAGAATTGGGGAGAAAAGGAATTTCTGGCATACCTTGACTAAAAGAAGGGATCGATTAGTAGGACACATTCTCAGACATCAAGGAATTGTGAAATTAGCGTTGGACGTAAGTGTGTGGGGTAAAAATCGCAGAGGGAGATTAAGAGATGAATATAGTAAGCAAATTCAAATGGATGTAGGTTGCCATTCTTATGACGAGGAAGAGGCTTGGTCAGGGTAGATTAGGTTGGAGAGCTGCATCAAACCATCTCTGGACTGAAGACCACAACAACAACAGAAGAAACAATTAATTACTCTAACTGTGGAGTTATCAAAAATGGGGTCCCACAAGGTTCGGTCTTGTGTCCTCTGTTGTTCTTAACATATATAAATTACTTGCCATTCTACAGTCACGAAGATACTAAGCTAGTTCTTTTTTGCTGATGATACAAGTATAGCTATCACGCATTAGAAACAGGAATTAACTGATGCACGTGTAAATGATATCCTTCAGAAAATTATTAAGAGGTTCTCTACAAATGGATTCTCATTAAACTTTGATAATACCCAGTATTTGCATTCTCATACAGGAAATGGTGTAACACCATTAATAAATTTAGACTTTCAACATAAATCTGTAGCTTAAGTAGAATCTTCAAAATTTTTAGGTGTTTGTATTGACGAGGGATTGAATTGGAAGAAACAGATTGAAGATCTGCTGAAACGTTTGAGTTTAGCTACTTATGCTATCAGGGTCATTGCAAAATTTGGTGATATAAATCTCAGTAAATTAGCTTACTATGCCTATTTTCATTCACTTCTTTTATGTGGGGGCAATTCAACACTGAGTAAAAAAGTATTCATTCCACAAAAGAGTAATTGCTGGAGCCCACCCAAGAGCATCCTGCAGACATTTATTTAGGGAACTAGGAGTCTTCACTGAAGCTTCACAATACATATATTCACACATGAAATTTGATATTAACAATCCTACCCAATTCAAAAGTAATAGCAGTGTGCATAGCTACAACACTAAGAGAAAGGGTGATATTCACTATTCAAGGTTAAATCTAACTGGCACAGAAAGGGGTGAATTATGCTGCCAACATATATTACAAAAAAAAAGAGGAATTTTTGAATGGTAACTCCTTCCACACTTCGGCTGAATTTCCGTTAAATCATAATCACCTGTGTTGCAATGAGAGTTTGTCCTCTTTTTCAAGTTCATGATCTTTGCTTGTACTGGTTTATCCAAAATTAATAGTGACAAAACGCCGTTATTTTTGCAAGTATCTCTGAAACAGTGGGAGATATAGGAGAAAAACCATGAGAACAAATGTGTAGACAATTGTTTCCACTACAAATATATTTATTTAATTTCGTTTCAGATGAACGATTAACCTGTTATTTTCATTTGAATCTCGAGCTGTCAAACAGCGACCGCGAGGGCCTAATTTAGTGTTAAATAAAGTGTGGTACAATGAGAAAAACGAGGAGGTAAGAAAAAAGGATTAAGATGATGAACTTGAGGATGTAGGAAAAGTACTGGTGGTAAAAAAGTAGGAAAAGTTTATGAAAAGATGGAGGTGATGATATTGAAGTAGAAAAAGGCAGATAAAAGTTGGTGGGAGGGACCGAAGAAGTGTGGTCATTAGAGGCGGAACTTATACTCGGGTTGTTTGGATAAGGAATTCGGCCGTGCCTTTTGAAAGGAGACATCCCGGCAAATCATTTGCGTAGAGTGATTTAGGGAAAACACGGAGAACATAAAACTGGATGGCCGGAGGTGGATTTGAACCACCATCCTCCCGAATGCGAGTCTAGTGTGTTATCTCGCTCGGTATGAAGTGGTGGGGCTGGAGTATAAAGTGCATTAGGATGAGTAAAAAGAAGGGGTTGAGGAGTGGAAGAAGAGTGGTAGGACTTGGAATAGGAGTAGAGTAGAATAAGAGGAGAAATATAAAGCGAACGTAAGTAAGAGCAGAGCGATATGAAATGGAACGAACATGTAAACAGTTGTGAATAAAGCGGACAGATTTTGGGAAGATGTACTTCATCTGTAAAGGAGACCGCGTATAAAACGCTTGTACGACCACGTCTTGAGTATTGCTCAAGTGTTTGAGACCCGCAGCAGATCAGTTTAAAGGCAGACATAGAGGCAGTTCAGAGGCGAGCAGCTAGATTTGTTACTGGTACGTTCGACCAATGCGCGAGTGTCTCGGAAATGCTCCGGCAACTGAATTGGCGATCGCTGGACGACGTTCTTTTCGTGAATTTCTGTTGAGTAAATTTAGAGGGCCGGAATTTAAAGATGAGTGTAGTACGATCTTGCTGCCGCCTACTTACATTTCGCGTGGTGATCACAAAGACAAGATAAGAGAAATTAGGGCTCGTACGGAGGCATATAGGCATTATTTTTTTCCTCGTTCTATTTGGGAGTGGAATAGGAAACGAAATGCCTAGTAGTGGTACAGTGTACCCTCCGCCACGCACCTTACGGTGAATTGCGGAGTATGTATGTAGATGTAGAAGTGTTGAGTCTGGATTAGGAAGTTCAGTAGGATGCGTAAAAGGAAGGGGTTGAGGAGTGGACGAAGAGTAATAGGACTTGGGATAGGAGTTGAGTAGAAAAAGAGGAGCAGTAGTGGTAGGAAGAAAAAGTAGGAGAAAGCTGTAGGAAGAGGAATAGTATGAATTGGTGGTGGTGGTGGTGGTGGAGGAGTGGAGGAGGAGGAGGAGGAGGAGAAATTTAGAAGGCATGGAAGATGAGTAAGAGTGGGAGAGTATGGAAGGAGGGACGAGGCAGATGGAGTGGTGTAAGCACAGATGGGTACGAGGTGTGGTACCAAAGACAAATATATACAGATGGGAAACCTCAGCAAGGGCACGATCCTTCGCTCTGGGGTGCGGGGAGGGAGGTTTTCCAGCAGTTCCATAGATGTCCCATGATGGCGCTGCGGTCAGAAGCAGCCCTTTAAACTGGCCAGAGCAGGCGGCAGGTAGCGGCTGTCCCCACCACCACCTCCCCTCAAACGCCAGCAAGCCGGACACAGCCGTGGCCTCCTGACAGGCGGCACGAGCTCTCCTTTCAGCCTCCCCTCCACGCTACCCTCTGATGTGCGAGAGGCACCCTAAGCTAGGGAACCGCCTGACAGCTGCTAGCATCTTATGGAACTACGAGGGAAGCGTAGGACAGTGGTTTAGAGGTGTCTGCTCCTCTGTATATGTTACTCTGTGCCGGTACTAAGCCAAGGAACCGCCTGACACCTGGTAGTATCTTACGGAACTATGAGGGGAGCGTAGGACAGTGGTTTAGAGGTGTCTGCTCCTCTGTATATGTTACTCTGTGCCGATACTAAGCCAAGGAACCGCCTGACACCTGCTAGCATCTTACGGAACTACGAGGGGAGCGTAGGACAGTGGTTTAGAGGGGGCTGCTCCTCTGTATATGTTACTCTATGCCGGTACTAAGGCAAGGAACTGCCTGACACCTGCTAGCATCTTACAGAACTATGACGGGAGCGTAGGACAGTGGTTTAGAGGGGGCTGCTCCTCTGTATATGTTACTCTGTGCCGGTACTAAGCCAAGGAACTGCCTGACACCTGGTAGCATCTTACGGAACTATGAGGGGAGTGTAGGACAGTGGTTTAGAGGGGGCTGCTCCTCTGTATATGTTACTCAGTGCCGGTACTAAGCCAAGGAACTGCCTGACACCTGGTAGCGTCTTACGGAACTATGAGGGGAGCGTAGGACAGTGGTTTAGAGGGGGCTGCTCCTCTGTGGTGGTACGCACCTTCTTGATGGACTTCCTGGCGTGCAGGGCGAGCGGCGAGGAGGCGGCGGAGGACTCCTCGTTGGCGGAGGACGGCGAGGAGTGGGCCGCGGCGGCGGCGGCTGCGGCGGCCAGCTTCTCGCGGATGCGCGTCTTGAGCGTCTTGAGGCTCTCCTCGTCGGAGGTGGCGACCGCCTCCGTCTTGACGGCGGCCGGCGTCGCGGGGGCGGCCGGCGTGGCGGGGGCGGCTGCGGGGGCGGCGGGCGTGGCGGGGGCGGGCGTCGTGCTGCCCGAGTCGGCCGCCTCGTCCTGCAGGCGCTGCTGCTGGTTGCGCCGGAACTCCTGCTGGCGCAGCAGCAGCAGGTCCAGCGTGATCTCGTCCGACGTCGACGAGTCCTCCTCCGGCTGGCTGGCCGCCTCGCCGGCCGCCCCGGGGGCGGGGACGGGCGCGCCCTCCGGCACCGAGGCGCACGGCGAGGGCGTCGCCGCCGCCAGCTGCACGACACAGGGGCACACGGCGGGGGGTTAGGTCCAACCACAGAACACCAAAAATAACACAAGGGAAAAGACCATGTTATCACACGGAAACACAGAACGACAGCAACGCTACTAGTGCCCTGGCAGTGAACTTTCAATCCGAAAAGCCGGCCGCGGTGGCCGAGGTGACTGAGGCGCTCCAGTCACGGTCAGTACGGCCACTACGGTTCGGGGTTCGAATCCCCCCTCGGGGATGGATATTTGTGCCGTCCTAGTTCGAAAGTAGTTCATAAGTAGTTTGTAAGTTTATGGATTGATAACCCCGTAGTTGAGTCCCATAAGCTTAACAAACATTTGAACATTTTTTTTTTCAATCCGAAAAATGTGACGCGAAAATCCATATGTTTACTTCTTAATACACGAATGAGAAAACGTTATATTGGTGTTAGATGACAACATTTTTCATTTATTCTTTGAGGGTGGACCTCAAAAAAAAAGTTCAAATGTTTGTTATGCTTATGGGACTTAACTACGGGGTCATCAGTCCCTAATAGGGACTGATGACCCCGTAGTTAAGTCCCTTAAGCTCAACAAACATTTGAACATTTCAGTCCCTAAACTTACAAACTATTTATCAACTACCTTATACTAAGGACGGCACAAATATCCATGCCCGAGGGGGGATTCGAACCCCCGACCGTAGTGGCCGTGCAGACCGTGACTGGAGCGCCTAAGTCCCCTCGGCCACCGCGGCCGGCGAGGGTGGACCTCAGAAAGGTTTTTGAGACCTTGAAAAGTAATATATACGAGAAATGTAAATCAAAAACTAACATTAATTGGTTGTGGCTGTTGTTCACAGTCAGCCAAACTTCGTAAATGATGTGGTAATCTATTTGACCATAACATTGCTTCTAAAACTCGGTACTGCCATTTTCGCCGTGTGGCGTTATCACACGGAAATAAACGTAAAGTATATAATGTATCATCATTACACCACCTAATATTACGAATGCGGACAAAAATTAAGCAGTGTAACAGCAATATATTTACACTGCGAATTAAAAGAAAATACACACAGAAGATAGCAATTAGGAAGTCGTTCCTATAGAACCTCGGAACAAAACACCACCTACGAATCAAAACAAATATGGAGGACTGTAAAGCGTAAATCATCCAATAGAAAAGCCAGATAAAAAAATCTCAACGCTCGGAGCTATGTGGCCTGGCAGCGAACCAACATCGTGTTACTGGAAACCCCTATATGAGTTTCACCCCCCCCCTGGTTTCAACAAGCAACAGGACCATTCTAGACTAGTGTCCAAAAGTTAAGCGTAGTTACTAAACCAAGACATACCTCCCTATCATAATGTCAGAAGTAGAGTCAAACCGAAACATTACCTTTTTTCCCGCCTTGCTGCTCGCCACGGGAACGAAACATTCTGGAAGGGAAGAGCCTCAATAATAATAAAAACCTGTCCGCGCCTGATTTCTTTGGAAGGGGCATTATTACATTTTTCTTCAAGTACGAGGATATGTCACCTGTCTCGTGAAATATTTTTGTCATGGATGGTTCTCCCAGAGACTTTAGAAGCCCCTACTCCCGGGGCCTTGTTCCGACATAGGTCTTTCAGGGCTCTGTCAAATTCATGTCTCAGTATAGTATCTCCTGTTTCATCTTCATCTATTTCCTCTCCCCTTACTACAATTTTGCCTGTAAGTTCATTTCCTTTGTAGAGCCCGTCTACACAGGGTGAATCACTTGCATCGCGAATATTGCGGAAACGGAAAGTGCGATTGATGTGCCGTCTTCAGCGAATGGATTGTTAGTCAAGGACTCGTATTGTTAGCCAATAAACAGATTGTAAAAATACCTAGAAGATGTATTTTTTATGCTAACATTCAATTTTTCAAAGGGAACAATAATTGGTTCTATCATGCACTGGAAGTTTTGACACCAGCTGTGTACAAAGAATTTTGAATGACATTTACGAGCTCCTGACTACCAATCCATTCTGTGAAAACCGCACATCATTTGCACTTTCTGTTTCCCCAATATTTGCGGTGCAAGTGTTAGGTGATTCACCCTGTATATTGTTTCCATCTTTCCCTTCTTTGCTGAGAACTGGTTTTCCATCTGAGTTCTTTATATTCATACCCCTGCTTTTGTCTCCAAAAGTCTCTCTTATTTTCTTGTAGGCAGCATCTACTTTTTCCCCTATTTATACGTTCTTCTACAGACTTGCATTTGCCTTCTAGCCACTCCAGCAGCCTAGCTGTTTTGCATTCATTTCTTAGTCGTCTGTACTCCATTTCACCTGATTCATTTACTGCATTTTTATATTTTCTCCTTTCATCAATTAAATTTAGTATCTCCTGTGATATCCAAGGATTTTTTGTAGGTCTTGCCTTCCTACCTATTTTGTCCTCTGCTACCTTCATTATTTCGTCTCTCAATGCTACCCATTCCTCCTCTACTGTTTTATTTTCCCCAGTTTCTGTCAATTGTTGCCTAAATCTTCCTCAAATTCTTAAGCACTTCAGATTCCCTTAATTTAACCAGGTTCCATCTTTTTACTATCCTACCTTTTTGTAGTTTCTTCAGTTTCAGCCTACAGTTCATAACCAACAAGTTATGGTCAGAGTCTATATCTGCCCCTGGGTATGTCTTACACTGTAAAACCTGGTTCCGAAATCTATAGCTGGTATCTCCCGGTGTCTCCTGGTCTCTTCCACGTATACAACCTTCTTTTGTGATTCTTGAACCTGATGTTTGTTATAACTAAATTATGTTCTGTGCAAAATTCTACCAGGCCGCTTCCTCTTTCATTCCTTTTGCCCAGACCATATTCACCTACTATCTTCCCTTCTCTTCCTTTTTCTACTATCGAATTCCAGTCTCCCATCACAATTAAGTTTTCCGTTTCCGTAAGTGTCTGAATAATTTCCTTTACCTCCTAATACATTTCTTCGATCTCCGCATCATCAGCAAAGCTAGTTGTCATATTAAGCTATACTCCTGTGGTCGGTGTTGGCTTCGTATCTATCTTGACTACGATAATGCGATCACTGTGTTGCTCATAGTAGTTTACCCGCATTACTACTTTCTTAGTCATTATCAGACCTACTACTGTAATACCCCCAACTGATTTTGTATTTATAATGCTGTACTCACCTGACCAGAAATACTGTTCCTCTTTCCCACTATATCTAACTTCAAACTATTCATTTCTCTTCTTATATTTTCTAACTTCCCTACCCGATTAAGGGATCTGACATTCCAAGCTCCGATTCGTAGAATGCCAATGCTGTCTTTCCTGATGGTCACATCCTCCTGAGTAATCCCCGCCTGGAGATCCGAATGGGGGACTATTTTACCTCCGGAATATTTTACCCGAGAGGATGCCATCATCATATATTCATACAGTAGAGCTGCATGTCCTCGGGAAAGGTAACGGCTGTAGTTTCCCCTTGCTTTCAGCCGTTCGCAGTAGCTGTGTAGCAAAGCCACATTAGCTGATGTTGCAAGGCCAGCTCAGTCAATCATCCAGACTGTTGCCCCTGTAACTACTGAAAAGGCTGCTGCCCCTCTTCAGGAGCCACACGTTTGTCTGGCCTCTCCACAAATACCCCTCCGCTGTGGTTGCACCTACGGTACGGCTATCTGTATCGCTGAGGCACGCAAGTCACCCCACCTCGGCAATGACTGTGGTTTATATGGATAGTATTGCATTATATGAACAGAATATCTGAAACTCTATTGGTAAATACGATTACTTTCACTTGTAACAAGATGTAACACATTTTTTCGTAATTATGCATCCGTATTTGCAACTTAATGGTAACTTTCTCGTAATATCCTGTATTATCACCATTTATGTTTAATTGCACTGCACAGCCTCTTTGATTTGTAGATCAGTAATTTTTTGAACATATATATTACGTTACCACTTTTTTTTTACGATCAAGCTTTGTCATTTTCATACCGCAGATAAATTGTGTGTATAAGATGTACTTTAACCCTCTTGCCGAGGTAGAGGTATTCTATCTGTAGAGCAAACAAGTGTGACTTCTTGTTATAAGCCAGAGCCTGGCTCTAGCAGTTGTAATTTGTATGTCAGCTGTATGTCAGTGATCACTTGTTTCAAACCTGAATTTTTGTTGGATTTGTACTATTGAAGTCTTCAGTTATATTATGGAAATATTCAGTTGTATTCTGAAATTGTGTGTTGGCAGTTGTGTTTTGGAAGTTAAATATTGATGTTACGAAAGAGCGAAATAAGATCTACATTTAAGTGCCTGGCAGAGGGTTCATCGAACCACGTTTATACTATTTATCTCCCATTCTATTCTCGAACAGCGCGCGGGAAGAAAGAACACCTGAATCTCTCCGTTCCAGCTCTGATTTCCCGTATTTTATTCTGATGATCATTTCTACCTATGTAAGTGGGAGTCAACAATATATTTTCGCATTCGGAGGAGAATGTTGGCGACTGGAGATTCGCAAGTAGCCCACGCAGCAGCGATAAGCGCCGTTGTTGTAATGATTCCCATCGCAGATCCTGTATCATTTCCGTAACGCTGTCTCCCCTGTATCGTGACAGCATGAAACGAGCTGCCCTTCATTCGACTCTTTCGATGTCCTCCGTCAAACCCACTTCATAAGGATCCCACAATGGGCAGTAATACTCCGAAAAAACGACGGACAAGCGTAGTGTATGCAGTCTCTTTTGTACTTCTGTTGCATGTTTTAAGGATTCTGCCAATAAAACGCAGTCTCTGGTTCACCTTTCCCACGACATTATATACGTGTTCTTTCCAGTTTAAGTCTGAAGTAATAGTAATTCCTTGGTATTTTGTGGAGTTTACGGCCTTCACGTTTGATTGATTTATCTTGTAATTTCTTTTCGTACTCATGTGGTCGACTTCACACTTCTCATAGAAGTGAAAGAATATCTTGCGAAGATTTTATTTCATCTGTTTGCTTTCGAGTTTGACGAGTACTTATATGCACATTTCTCTGTTAAATCACGAAGAAACTTGGAGTGAGTTTCTCGTTATTTGCAGAATGTGTGTAAGTTGTGTGTCGCCCGCTATTGTATCCCCAAAAAGTGTGATGCGGTTCCCTTTCAATACAACTAGTCCAAATTTAGTGTTAGAAAATGTTCTGATACTTCCGGTTGGTCAAGACTTCATCCATGGACGGTAATGCCTGTATCAATCTCGCTGTTGTGATGCATTAATTACTTTACGATGTTGATCATATGGTCTGGACAGCGCGTTCTGTGGAAATGAATCCCAGAGAGAATGCCTGGAATGCATTATGGTTCGTCACGACTGCTTCCGCCAAGGACCCTCGAAGACCTACGCGTAACAGCTTCTCCCACTATTATGAAAGAACCAGCAATCCCTTGCAATCAGCAGTCAGCCAGACATCTTGACAAAGGTCACTTGCAAAGTAGCCGAAACGTCGGAATTTTACAAATTGACAGTGCGGCCTAAAACCATGAAGAACTTTATTGACAGTGACAACGGCCGCAGAAACCTTCGTTTACAACTTTTATCTGCTGTTCTTAAGGTGGCCAGAGGAAAATGTGTGCGGAAGTGAGATTAGGACCCAGATCTCCCGTTTTTCGCAAGTATCTGCTATCCGAGCACTCTCTCGGGTCGGACCCAATCTTCCATCCTATGTCACACTTGCTTACCGCTCCTAGAGCTCGCATGCATTTAGTGTGATCCCGCGACGTGGAGACACACATTTATATCATCGTTGGCTTTTCTTGGGGTTTCCAATTTTCAATGAATTTCTTTTCCAAAGGAACAGACATCGGTGACTCAATTTTCGTGTACCGTTATTAATGTTATGAAAAAAAGTATATCATCACCGAATGTAAGATCTGTAATTGAATTAGCTTGAAAATTCCCAAGAGAGCCAAAATTTCAAATAAGACCTTTATTTTGAGAGTAAAACCTCCGAAACAGGACAACTACCAGGTGATCAAAAAGTCTGTATAAATTTGAAATCTTAATAAATCACGGAATAATGTAGATAGAGAGGTAAAAATTTATACACTTGCTTGGAATGACATGGAGTTTCATTAGAACCAAAAAAAAGGTCAAAAAATTTCCGACAGATGGCGCTTCATCTGATCATAAAAGCAATAATTAGCATAACAATTAAGACAAAGCAAAGATGATGATCTTTACACGAAATGCTCAATATGTTCACCATCATTCCTCAACAATAACTGTACTCGAGGAATAATGTTGTGAACAGCACTGTAAAGCATGGTGAGGCATTGGCGTGCGATGTTGTCTTTCAGCATCCCTAGAGATGTCGGTCGATCACGATACAGTTGCGACTTCAGGTAACCCCAAAGCCAATAATCGCACGGACTGAGGTCTGGGGATCTGGGAGGCCAAGCATGACGAAAGTGGCGGCAGAGCACGCGATCATCACCAAACGACATGCGCAAGAGATCTTTCACGCGTCTAGCAATACAGGGTGAAGCGCCATCCTGCGTAAAAATCATACGTTCAAGCAGGTGTTTATCAGCCAGGTTGCGGATGATTCGATTCTGTAACATATCGGCGTACCTCTCACCCGTCACGGTAGCAGTTACAAAAGCTGAATCACGCAGTTCCTCGAAGAAAAAAGGCCCGATAATGGCAGATGTGGTTCTAATAAAACTCCATGTCATTCCGAGCATGTCTACATTATTCCGTGATTTATTAAATTTTCAAATTTATACTGACTTTTTGATCATCCGGTACTTACGTGAAGATTTTTGCAACCTCTGTAAAAAGACAGTTGAGTTCATTACTACTGTCCTCATAATTTCCGCACAATTCAATAAAATTAACTTTGACAATTCCTCATCAATAACAACTGTTCGGTGATAGGTGCCTAACATATGTTTTAAATCACATCACAACAGTTAACTCTCTTACTTTTCCGCGAATAACACGAGTGGCAAATTTTGTGAAGTACGTTGATTCCCCAATTAATTTGTCACCCTAGCTGCCGCGGTAGGTATAGATAGGTGACAATCTGAATAAAGCGCTTAGCAAAACCTACGTTGCGAAGGCATCCTCTAACACCGAACACGCCCAAAGAGGCACAGAAACCGAGACCAAAATCTTACCCAAATAAGTCGTTTCTTAAAATCCCGCGTGTTGTTTCACAAGCATGGAGACGCCACGGAATATAATGAGAAGTGCAATAAATTATGTACGTAATGCGCGGCTCGTCTTCGCAGCTCTCGGCAGCCATCACGGATAAGATTGCGATGACACGGTTTACAGCTCAGGGGGGTGAATTCACTTTTACTGGTTCCGTAGGCGACGGAGAGGTTGTAAAACGCCTCATAAAAGGAGCTGCTTTCTTTATCATTTACTGCCCGCGAGGGGCGGAGAGGCTTCTACAGCTGTTTTACTCTTTTCAACATTCTTCGATGTCTGCATTCCCGCCTTCGGTGGTCGTGGTCGTTAATGAGAGAGAGAGAGAGAGAGAGAGAGAGAGAGAGAGCACGGAATGGAGGTAGACCCGTCTGGTCCCGATGTTGGGAGATGTTCCACTGTCGGCACGGTAGCAGCAGGCACTGTACACGCCCGAAATAATTAATCGTAAAACTGGAAGAAAATACTCGTCGATTAAAAAATTAGCAGTATTTTCAAATAGCCTGTTACAGATTTCGGTTTGGATTGCTGTTTCATGTTGCATTTAATCATAATTTGATTTTATCAATTTAAAAATGGATTTTCAAGTCCATCAACTGTGATATCAGGGTCTCTGTTAGATACCATAAATTTCTTAAAACAAAAAATATTGTATACTAATTACTCAACAACTGAGACATAGTACAACTGGACACCTACCGCAGTGTTGTTATAAACTAAATTATATATGAAACTTCCTGACAGATTAAAATTGTGTGCCAGGAAGTTTCATATCAGCGCACACTCCGCTGCAGAGTGAAAAGTTTCATCCTGGAAACATCCCTTAGGCTGTGGCTAAGCCATGTCTCCACCATATCCTTTCTTCCAGGAGTGCTAGTCTTGCGTGTTTGCAGGAGAGCTTCTGTGAAGTTTGGAAAATAGGAGGCGAGGTACTGGCAGAAGTAACTTTGTGAGGCGGCATCGTGAGTCGTGTCGGGATAGCACAGTCGGTAGTGCGCTTACCCGCGAAAGGCAAAGGTCCCAGGTTCGAGTCCCGGTTCCGGCACAAAATTATAGTCTGCCAGGTAGTTTCATATCAGCGCACACTCCGCTGCAGAGTGAAAGTTTCATTCTAAATTATGTATATTTCTTATTACTATAATAACATTTGTACTTCGATACCAATGAGTATTATTTTCTAATTTGCATCCTTGTTCAGGTTGTATTCTCAGTTATTATGTAACTACAAAAGCTGGTAAATTTTGGTTACATAAATGAGATACAACACGATTGCATATCTGTCCAGTATTGATGTAACTAAGTTATACATACATATTTTTTACTATTGTAGCCAATTGTATTTTATTATTCATGATTATTAATTTGTGATTTGTACTTTCTTTTAAACAGTTAATAAAGCAGCGACAACAAACATGATTGCCAAGTCCCACAGCAAGTGGTCCACTTCCACTTGGTATGACATGGGCAATGGCACACTGGTCCATGTTAATAAACATCTGTGTTGGTATTGTATAATTAGACCAGACTGATCAAGTATTTAATGAAATTCATATGATTGTGCCCGGACTAGTGTGACGGCTAAGACACCCACTGTGGCGAATCCGGCCCGCTATGTTATAAACAGACAGCGGGTCTAAATGCAGGCAGCAGTGTAAAAAAACAAAAGGTTGTATTCTCAGACTGTGTATGTAACAACTTAACTTATTCAGTATTGTACTTTATGGAACAGATTGTAATGCTGTTTGGATTGCTGTTTCATGTTGCATTTAATCATAATTTGATTTTATCAATTTAAAAATGGATTTTCAAGTCCATCAACTGTGATATCAGGGTCTCTGTTAGATACCATAAATTTCTTAAAACAAAAAATATTGTATACTAATTACTCAACAACTGAGACATAGTACAACTGGACACCTACCGCAGTGTTGTTATAAACTAAATTATATATGAAACTTCCTGACAGATTAAAATTGTGTGCCAGGAAGTTTCATATCAGCGCACACTCCGCTGCAGAGTGAAAAGTTTCATCCTGGAAACATCCCTTAGGCTGTGGCTAAGCCATGTCTCCACCATATCCTTTCTTCCAGGAGTGCTAGTCTTGCGTGTTTGCAGGAGAGCTTCTGTGAAGTTTGGAAAATAGGAGGCGAGGTACTGGCAGAAATAACTTTGTGAGGCGGCATCGTGAGTCGTGTCGGGATAGCACAGTCGGTAGTGCGCTTACCCGCGAAAGGCAAAGGTCCCAGGTTCGAGTCCCGGTTCCGGCACAAAATTATAGTCTGCCAGGTAGTTTCATATCAGCGCACACTCCGCTGCAGAGTGAAAGTTTCATTCTAAATTATGTATATTTCTTATTACTATAATAACATTTGTACTTCGATACCAATGAGTATTATTTTCTAATTTGCATCCTTGTTCAGGTTGTATTCTCAGTTATTATGTAACTACAAAAGCTGGTAAATTTTGGTTACATAAATGAGATACAACACGATTGCATATCTGTCCAGTATTGATGTAACTAAGTTATACATACATATTTTTTACTATTGTAGCCAATTGTATTTTATTATTCATGATTATTAATTTGTGATTTGTACTTTCTTTTAAACAGTTAATAAAGCAGCGACAACAAACATGATTGCCAAGTCCCACAGCAAGTGGTCCACTTCCACTTGGTATGACATGGGCAATGGCACACTGGTCCATGTTAATAAACATCTGTGTTGGTATTGTATAATTAGACCAGACTGATCAAGTATTTAATGAAATTCATATGATTGTGCCCGGACTAGTGTGACGGCTAAGACACCCACTGTGGCGAATCCGGCCCGCTATGTTATAAACAGACAGCGGGTCTAAATGCAGGCAGCAGTGTAAAAAAACAAAAGGTTGTATTCTCAGACTGTGTATGTAACAACTTAACTTATTCAGTATTGTACTTTATGGAACAGATTGTAATGCTGAAAAATTTTGTTACTATGTTTCCATGAAAGGGGGTTTTTCATTACCAATATGGGTTTCGGAAACACTGATAATCTGAAACACAGCTTTTGCTGCTTGTGTAAATTTACACTGACAACAATCATACTGTTAGTTCGAACAATGACATTTTCGAAATACTTTCTGTACCACTGATTGAAGTTATTAACTGTCTAACTTGATTGCATTATCTAAATAGGAATGAGAAAAAGGAGATATGTGATGGTTGCCGATTGTAGAAATGGAAGTGAAGATGGCAATATAGTGCTCCCACGAAAAATAACTGTAAAGGATCTTTATGGTAGCAAACAAATTATTACTTTCTGTATTTTGTATTATGGTAGTACGTCCGCCTCTACCACTTCTTAGTATCTACTTGGCATGTTTGCAGTAAATATGTATGCTTCCATGTCACCTACGGACTTCTTGTTACGCTCAGACATACTCAAGAAGGCTTGGTACAAAATGTGAGAAAACTAGTTATTTATGGTACAACGTAAATTTACCGAAATTTTAAGTTTTATATTTTATACTACATATATTTGGTAAGCCACAATCACCAATAATAATAATAATAATACACCTTTATCCAAATTAAAGTACCTAGTTTCAGTGCACTATGACACCTTTATTAAATGTATTAATAGAAAAAAATCACAAATTGCAAAGTAATAATTACGTAAGTTTCGGTTTCGGCCGAAACTATAAGAATACCTGAATATTCGTTTACGGTTTCGGCCGAACTGGGAGTATACATGAGAGAGAGAGAGAGCGAGAGATGTGAAAAGAGAAAGAAAGGAGAGAGAGAGAGAGAGAGAGAGAGAGAGAGAGAGAGAGAGAGAGAGAGAGAGAGAGAGAGAGAGAGAGGTATTTACACAGGATTCTAGCCACGATCGCGTTTTATTCATGTGAATGACCGGTTTCGACGTGTCTTAGACGTCACCTCTTATCTACTGTACATCTCGATTTACATCTGATGTAGGCCCTGGCTACTTCCTCTTATTATAAATATCTCGGTACATCTGCTGGATCCATACGGATGTGAAATGATGGTAGAGTTTGATATACATCATTAAATATCATGTATGGCTGACAAGCCTCTTATTGTTTATATTTCACATCCAAATGGAAGCCTGAAATTTTACCGAGATATTTGTAATAAGAGTAGCTAGGGCCTACACGAGATGTATCCGACAAGATCAGGAGAACAGAAGATGACGTCTAAGACACGTCAACACCGGTCATCCACATGAATAAAACGCCATCTTGGCTGGAAACCAGTGTAAATTGATTCCAGGTCGCCCCAAATAATCATGAGCTCCATACACAAGATTTATTGCTCTCCCTTTATTCTAAAAAGAAGTGATCTATGTAGTTTTGGTTAACTCTACAAAATTTGGTGACGTAACGGTGCTACGGAACTTCTACGAACTAAAATCTTCCCTGCGTAAAATACTCTAGGTGTTCTTGCCGCGTCAAATATGGGTAGGAGCCCAAGCTTTCGACTATATCCTCCATAGTCGTCGTCAGGGGTAAAACTGACTGCAGTGAACTGGAGGCGTCCGCTTATATAACCAGGAGACGGCTTCTCATTCGCTAGCAAACAAACATTTTTGAATTGTTAATATAATGAGAGCAGTGGCGGACTATTGGTGACATCATATTAACAGTTCAAAAATGTTTTTTGACATCATAAAGCAGATGAGGATAGGCCAGGATGACATAATGGTCAGCCTCGATGTGGTTTCTCTTTTTACGAAAGTACCAGTGTAAGGCACATTAGAACTACTGGCTGCTCACTTCTCTCGTGAAATTTTGAAGTTATTTCGGCACACTTTGACGACCACTTATTTTTTGTATGGTGGAAATTATTATGAAATGACTGATGGAACAGCCATGGGTTCGCCACTGTCACCAGCCATTGCGAACTTCTTCATGAAGGATTTTGAAAAACGAGCGTTGAACAGTGCTCCTTTTCGTCCATCTTGCTTCTATAGGCATGTTGACGATAAATTTTTAATCTGGTCACACGGGAATGAGGCACTGCAGCAGTTCGTGGATCATTTGAATAGAATACACCCCAATATAAGATTTACAATAGAAGTAGAGAAGGACGTAAAGCTACCCTTCTCAGACGTTTGGTTCAACGAAAATCAGATGGACGACTTGGAGGCTCTGTGTACAGAAAGCCGACGCCTACAGACTTGTATCTGAATGCCCGTAGCTTTCATCATCCCACTCAGAAGAAAGCTATGCTGAACACCTTGGTACACAGAGCAAGGATTATTTCAGACGAAAACCACCTCGACTCTGAGATCAACCACCTGAAGAAGGTCTTCAGAAAGAATGGATATTCCACCCGTGAAATTAGGCCCACGTTGTCGAGGAAACCTAGACAGGATGCTATTTCAACAAATCAAGAGGACCAATACATCGCGCGGCTTCCATTCTGCGGCGCAACAAGCAGCAAAATCGGAAGAGTCCTAAATAGGCAGGGGATCCGACCTGCCTTTCGTCCTCCAAGAAGATGAAAGAAATGATGCCACCCGTCAAAGACAACCTCGGTCTGAGAGTGCCGGGAATATACAGCATTCCGTGCGAAAGTGGCAAAAATTACATGGGCCAGTCAATAAGAACTGTTTCTGAACGCTGCGTCGAACATCAGCGTCACCTGAAATACAGGCATTTAGAAAAATCTGCGGTGGTTGAGCACAGCCTGTTAAATAAACACCGGATTTTGTTGGAAGCGTGAGCCAGTACTCTCGTTTCTTCAAACTACTGGGATTCTGTCATCAGGGAGGCGACTGAAATCAGATTATGAGACAGTAACATCAATAGAGACTCCTGGTATGCACTCAGAAATGCATGGAAGCGAGCACTGGAGAAGGAGAAGTAACAGAGGTTGGCTCCCAGAACCTTCAGTACTTCCCGCAGATTACCGCCTGCTGCGAGAGATGGCGCTGCTAACAACGCGGAATAGAGTGCGCTAGAAAATTCTAGGTGGTCAGATGGCACCACCCAAGTACGCTCCATTACTGCCAGCCAATGAGAAGCCGTCTCCTGGTTATATAAGAGGAAGCCCCCAGTTCACGGCAGTCAGTCATACCCCTGACGACGACTATGGAGGATATAGTCGAAAGATTGGGCTCCTACCCATATTTGACGCGGCAAGAACACGGAGAGTATTTTACGCAGGTAAGATTTTAGTTCGTAGAAGTTCCGTAACACCGTTAAGTCACCAAATTTTCTAGAGTTAATCAAAACTACATATATCACTTCTTTTTAGAATAAAGGGAGAGCAATAAAAATGTTCAAATGTTTGTTAAGCTTATGGGACTTAACTACGGGGTCATCAGTCCCTAAACTTACAAACTACTTATCAACTAGCTTATCCTAAGGACGGCACAAATATCCATGCCCGAGGGGGGATTCAAACCCCCGACCGTAGTGACCGTGCAGACCGTGACTGGCGCGCCTCAGTCCCCTCGACCACCGCGGCCGGCGAGAGCAATAAATCTTATGTATGGAGATCATGGTTACTTGGGGCGACCTGGAATCAATTTACACTGGTTTTCAGCCAATATCGCGTTTTATTCATGTGGATGGCCGGTGTTGACGTGTCTTAGATTACGTACTCATAAAATCCTCCCTACTGCAAGACCAAAATCCTGGATTTGACACTGTGCTAGTGCAGTGGAAAGGTTGGCACCGAAGAGGAATTAATGGTAAGGTTGATGGAAGGCAAGACATTGAATTGCTGCTACTCACCTCAGCAGCGGTGGGCTTGCGGTCCTCAGGTTCCGCAGGAGACTGAGGATCGACGCCTTGAGACACCGGGCTCGCATCCACGGAGTGCGCCGGTGACGAGGCCTCGGCCGCCGGGTCCTCCGTCGCGGGGCAGCTGGCCGGCGAGTACTCCTGAGGGTCGGCCTGCTCGGGCGCCCTGCCGCCCTCCTCCTGGAAGCCCTTCTTGATGCTGCTGGCGAACGCCGCGCCCAGCAGCGACGCCGCCTTCTTCGCCACCATCTTGGCGATCATCTTGTCCTTGAGCTCGCTCTTCTTGGGCGCGGGTTTGCTGCCGCCACCGGAGCTCCCCGTGGGCGAAGACGACTGTGAGCGGGACTCCACGTGGGCACTGCTGCCCGCCGCGCCGGCGTTCTTGGAGTCGGACGCGATCAGCAGCATCTTCTTCCTCCTGGTCTTCTTCTTCTTGAGCTCGTGCCGCTCGCCGTCGCTGCTGTCGGACCTCTTGGCCCGGCCGCCGGCGTCGCTGGACGAGGACTTGGCGCCGGCGTCGGCGGCGGCGTCGCTGCCGCCCAGGTCGTCGTCCTCGCCCTCGGTGTAGGCGCTGATGGCCTGCGTGGCCATGAGCAGCAGCTCCTGGATGCAGGGCGCGGCGCCGGGCAGCTGCGGGCGCGCCAGCGTGCCCACGTCCGCCCGGCCCTTCACCTTCTTGGCCAGCACCGCCACGCTCGTCGCCGACGAGACCGACTTCTTCTTGGGCAGCGTGTTGGTGGCCGCGTTAGCCGTAGACTTGCCACTGGCGGCGGCCGGCTCCTCCCGGGGCGACTTCTTCCCCGTCGTGTTGGTCGAAGCCGAACTCACCGACCGAGGTGAAGACCCGCCACTGGCCTTGCCGTCTTGAGACTCCTTGGTCGACTTTCTCGACGTCGGCGGGGAGGTGTTGGTCGCCACGGTCGCGGTAGTCTTCGGCAAGGTCACGTCGGTGTCCGCGGGCTTCTTCACCCTGGTGGGCGAGTCCGGCAGGTGGACCGTGTCTGGCAGCTGCTCCTCTCTGGAATCCTTGTCGCTGGAGGCGGCTCCAGACGGGGAGGCCGCAGGGGCGCCCTGCTCCGCAGCTCTGGTGGGATCGTCGCGCGGGGGCTCCTTCGCGTTCTTACTCCCCGCGTCGCTGGCCGGCGAAGGCGGGTTGTTCGACGGGGTGGCCGGCGACTTGGGGGACGCCACAGCCGTCGCGGGCGAAGTCCGAGGCGGGGCGTTCTTCTCCACTGCGGGAGACTTGGTCCGTTTCTCCGGAGGAGAGCTCTTGCACGACTTCTCCGCGGGCGTTGCTTTGGTCTTTTCGTGCGTCGAGCTCCGCAGACTGCCGGTCTTCTCAGCGGCCTGAACTTTGGAGGAAGGCTTGTCGCCGGAGTTCTTCTGCGGTGCCGGCGTCTTGGGAGATCCGGCCTTCTCAGCTGCCGAAGTCTTCGGGGAGAGTTTCTCAGTTTTGGTGACGCCGTCTTTAGCGGAGGCGGCGTTTTTCGGGGTCGTTTTCCCAGACGGGACTGTCTGGCCGGGGCTGTCCTTCGCTTTGGACTTGGAAGTGTCGCCGGGGCTGACCGGCGGCGGCAGAACCAGGGGCGGCGATTTGGGAGAGGCGGCCCCGTCTGAGGGGACGGGGCAGCCGTCGAGGACAGAGCGGTGCGGGCTGGAGGGCGACTTCCTGGACGCAGGAGACGCCGGGGAGCGCGGCGGCGGCTCGGGGGTGGGGGCGGAGGCGGAGGCGGTCGCCGGCTCGGGGGCGGGGATGAGGGGCTTGGCCTCCGGGGGCGGAGGCGCGTCCGGCGCCGGCTGCTCGGCGGCCTCCTGGCGCGGCTCGTCCTTGGGGGCGGCGGCGACCTGCTTCTTCTTCTTGGGCCCCGGCTTGGCGGCCGCCTTGGCGGGCTGCGCCGGCGCCTGCGGCTGCGGCTGCGGCTTCTTGGCGGCGGCCGGGGGCGGCGGCGGCCGCTTGGTGCCCGGGGGCCGGCCGCGCCGCTTGACGCCCACGGCGGCCGCGGCCACCGCCACGGCCCTCTGGCGCGCCGTGCCCGCCGCCGCCGCCGCGGAGGCGCGCAGCAGGTGCTTCTTGCCGCGCAGCAGCGGCGCCGGCGTCACCGGACGCTTCACCGAGCCCGGGGGTCTGCCGCGCGCCGCTTTGGGCTTCTTCACCTCGGGAGCCGGCTTCTTGGCAGTCTGTGCGCACAATAGTTTTTGATACAGTAAAAGATTGGCACAATGAATCTCATACATGCTCATTAACATTAATTTGAAGTTCATGCACTCAAACATTCATTCATTTTGTTAATACCTACCAACATGTTTACTTGTTCATCCTTGTTCACTTCCTTCATCATGCTCTCTTACTCTGTATTTTATGTTCATGTGTCATACAAACTTGATCTCTGAGGGGTTCATACTACCAACAGGTCAGTCATACTACCAACGGGGCCGGGTCCCACTACGAACGGGGCCGGGTCACACTACAACCGGGGCCGGGTCACACTACGAACGGGGCCGGGGCACACTACGAACGGGGCCGGGTCACACTACAACCGGGACTGGTCACACTACAAACGGGGCCGGGTCACACTACAACCGGGACTGGTCACACTACAAACGGGACTGGTCACACTACAAACGGGACTGGTCACACTACAAACGGGACTGGTCACACTACAAATGGGTCATACTACAAACAGGTCATACTGCAAATGATACTACCAACCGGTCGGGCCATACTTCAAACGGGCCATACTTCAAACGGGCCATACTTCAAACGGGCCATACTTCAAACGGGCCATACTTCAAACGGGCCATACTTCAAACGGGCCATACTTCAAACGGGCCATACTTCAAACGGGCCATACTTCAAACGGGCCATACTTCAAACGGGCCATACTTCAAACGGGCCATACTTCAAACGGGCCATACTTCAAACGGGCCATACTTCAAACGGGCCATACTTCAAACGGGCCATACTTCAAACGGGCCATACTTCAAACGGGCCATACTACAACCTCGTTCTCTACAGGGATTCACTCTACACGTCATTATAAATTCACACTGGTTTACGGCCAAGATCACTATTTAGATAGATAGATAGATAACTGTTTCAATGCCTCTAATGATCTTGAAAGAAATTGCTGACAATGTCTTTCATAAGGTACAGCAGTATCTTCCGATAACAACCAAGAATACATGCATAGTAGCAATTATAGTAATACTATTCTCCAAGGGTGTTTAGAAACAACCACGACTTTTTCTTCATAATACTTCGCCTTCTTGTGCATTCTGTACAGCTGAGGAAGTATTATGAGGAAAAGTTTCTTTTGTTTCTAAACACTCACGGAGAATACTATTATGTTGTAATTTCACTCCATAATGTTGATTTTTTCCACCCACTACAATATGGCAATAAAATAACCCTTCCATTAATGTCAGGCTGCAGACGTGCTGTTCTTTTACGGAAACAGTATTACTTTAGCAAGAGTCGAGCTCCGCTGTCGCTTTTCACGTGGTATTTTTATGATGAAATATCAAAATGTTTGTGAATATATGGGATTTCTTTCTTTATTAGTCCCTAGACTTACAAACAACGTAAGTTAAACTAACCTAAACACACACCCACGCCCCGGGGAGGACTCGAATCTCCGACGGCGAGCAACCAAGCGCTTCGCAGCAAGGCGCCTTGGTACGCTATGCTACTCCACCGCGGCTTTTTCTGTTGTCTCACTCATTGTTACTGCTCGGCGCTCGTCAGTTTGTGTTTCGCTTCCCATTCCCCTTCGCGAGTTATGGTTCTTGTAGTGTTGTGTGTGCTGTCATTACCGAGGACTCTATATTACAAATGGCGTCTGTTCCGAAAGAACACTTCAGATCCTGCAGTCGTTATTCTTTAATATTCACAGAATATATGACATCAACTGCGATTGGGCAAAGCTGAAAATCTGTACCCAGCCGGGATTCGAACCCGGGTCAACTGCTTCTTACACATTTTCAGTTTTGCCCAATCGCAGATGTCATATTCTGCGAATATGAAATAACAGTTGTTGCATATCTGAAGCGACGTCTGTTCCTTCGGAATATATAATATATAATATGCCGGTGACGGGCAATGATCCTCTCTTTAGTGGGGAGGGGTGGGCAAGTTTGGGTCCCTTACTCTTACAGGAATTAGTTTAATAACTACGAGTTTGAGTACTGTGGGCAGGGCGAAGCTGGGAATTTGTATCTGACGGGAGGCGTACCTAGTTAGTCCTTGCAGGTGCGGTGATCACTGTGTCCCCAGTGGTGAGGGTCAGTGCAACTGCCTAGAAAGCGGGAGGCCCGGGTTCGAATCCCGGCTGGCTACACATTTTCAGCTTTGTCCAATCGCAGTTAATGTCATATAGTCTGTGAATGTGAAACCGAGGATTCTGTCGGTAGTGAAACATTTTCGTCACAGATCCCCCACTAACTGCGCTCCGGGGTGAGTTTGCCCCTTTGGAAATTGCATCATGTTTTTCGCCGATCATGCGTGTTGATCTTTATCAAAGATCGTAGAATTCGTAAAGTCAGTTGTGCAAAGCGGTCATGTCACAGTGTTATGGCGTACGCAGTTTTCGCAAAAACTACTTTTCGAGAACAGCGCACTGTTATGAATTCTACTTTTCACTCGGTAAAAGTGCAACAGAAACACTTGAAATGTTAAAAATTGGGAACAAAAACGTTGCTACAGAGAAAATTTTCGCGTACGAGTAGTTACCGCATATGATAAGTGGTGAGAAGTCTGTTGATGAACCGGATCCACAACCATAAAAGTTGAAAATGTTGGTAAAATTCATGCAACCATTAATAAAGATCGACATCGGAGCACTGAAGAGAATGTGGACCCGGTCGAATTTCACCGAGTTCTTTAAAGCAAACTGAAACGGCAGAGTTTTTGATTGAAACTGGAGGCCTACAAAACCTGCTGCTAAACAAAAACAAGCTCACGTCGAAACATGCTCACGTTCGCTTCGCTCCAAGGAAGTTTGTCACGTGAAGTTACACATTAAAACAATGCTCATTTGTGGCATCGAGGTGAGACGTTTGAGCACTCTTTAGCAAAAGAGTTAGGAAACTGGGTCTAAAGGCGGTGGAACATGAAGCTGGACAACGACAAAAGGAAGTAGAACACACTGAACAACTCAAAGGCCTTTATGGCAATTCATGGATACGCTCGTGGCGAAATTAGCATCCGAAATAAGTTCCCCAGTCAGATCTCTGGGATGAACAGTTATGAGTGCAGTCATGAAGAAATAAAATTGCAAGAAAAAATAAAAGTTGCAAACTAGAATGTAAAACCAATTATTCAAGGAGGGAAAATACACACTAATGTAATAAAGTACTGGATTTAATGGGAAAAAGAGATGTTTCGAATTAGCGAGATGCGAAGGCAGAAAACAGGAAACATTTACTTAGAAGGGCAGAGTGCTATACCCAGGAAAAGCAGTTGTGAAGCATGACTATGGAGTCGGTGTAATACAGTCAGCGAAACTAGAAAGTTATATCAACCCGTATAATGTTGTTGCAGCGAAGTGGTATCCCTGGTGATGTAAATGAAATAGGAGTGTATACCCCTACAATGGACAAGGTAGATAAGAAGAGAGAGGAATTTTATAGGAACAAAAAAATTGAATTTTGAGAAAACCTGACGAACATGAGTTTACAATTGTGATAAGAGATATTAAATGGAAATTAGGGGAAAGAGCATCGGGCTGGTTAGGTCCGTTTGGAGTATGAGAAAGGAACTCTACACGAGATGCTATTGAAATTTTTGTTGTGGTAAGTGATTTAGTGATTAAGAACACCTAGTTTAAACTTGTATCCAGTAGGCTGTGTACATGGAAGACTTCAATGGACAAACCTGGGAAGTTTGGGAGAAACCAGACAGATTTCATGCTAGTAAATAAACGTCACAGTATCAATTGCACACCACTATAAACATACCCTGCTGCAGATGTAATCTCAGATCACACACCATATGTAGATGCTATTGAAGTTCAGTTGAAGAAAGTGAAGAGAAAGAAATATCGTATCTGCAGTATGAATAAAATGAAAGTTACAAAAACAAAAAACAAAAATTACACAAATAGAAAACATGGCGGAACACAGAGGACATTAGAAGTAACAATGTCAATTTAGAATTTGACAAATCACAGAATGTCTTTAGCGAAAAAACCAGAAGTACATAAAACCAGAGAGAATGAAGAGGAAGTCATGGATGGTAGATGAGATACTGAATGTACTGGAGGAAAAGAGTTTAAATAAAGGTAACCCAACGATATACAGGGAGATAAATATGGACATCAGAAGAAATATGAGACAAAAGTAAATGAAATAGTAGAGCAAGGCGAGGAAATGGCATTTATCAAAGTAAATAAGATGGTAAATAAGAAAGTAAAATCAGCAACAGGTAAATACAGGAAGGTGGGAAACTAGTGGATGAGGCAGGGTATCTTATGGTGGAGTAAGTAGAGAAAGACGAGGAAAATATATAGAGATTTTCTTTCATGACATTAGATCTGCTTTCAATTCAAGCGCAATGAAATGAGTGATGCATATATACTAGAAGTAGAGATTGACACAGCCATCACTCGGATGAAGGACGAAAAGGCTGTGGACCGAAGAAGTAGAAGCAGAGTTCTTGGAACTGATGGATCATCATAATATATAATGGTTAATCCAAATTCTCAGCCAAAATTATTCCCATTGGAGTGGATGAAACCAGAGTTCATTATTCTGCCCATAATGCCAAATGTAAAACAATGCAGGGATTATCTTTGTTTTTGAGAGCTTTATCCAGAAGAATATATGGACTATTTGAGGAACAGCTGGCACCTAGTTTGGGTTTGTGAATGCCGTAGGTACCAGAGAAGTCTTGTTCACTGTGCAAGTACTGTTTCAGAGATGTAGAGATAAAAATTTATTAGCATGACTGCCTAACATAAGTGTTTTGATAGAGTAAACCACGACAAATTGGTGGAAAGGGATCTGAGAATCATCCAGAACCTGTACTGGACTCAAACAGTGGTGTTGCATATCGGTGGAGAAGAGACTGGAGCAGTCAGAATTCTCAGCGCAATAAGACTGGGTTGTATTTCGTTATTCATACTATTTAATGTATCTTCAAAGCTCTCATTTAGAGAAGCCCTGGAAGACACAAAGAAAATTTCCTAACGGAACAAGATTAAAAACATTTGATATGCTTATGTCAATACTGTACTTGCTGACACTATTCAACGGATCGAATTGTAAGTCAGCAGTCAGTATTCGCTGGAAATAATCACTACAAAAACAAAACTCATGGTTACAAGAAAAATTAGAGGTGTAAACTTAGTCATAAGCCAAAGGACTGTAGAAAGGGCAAAACAATGAACATACATTGGAACCATAATAATTCGAAATTTGTGTAACAGAAGAATTCTCAAAATTCGAATTCGGAAGCGAAAATTCTGTTTCAGAAAATGAATGATGTCTTCAAAAACCATAACTTAACTATAAGTACAAAACTTTCGTACTGCTATGTATTTTGTCCTTCTAAATGGAATCTGGAGGCCTCTGACTTGTGGCTTTATAGGCGGATCCAGAGAATATCGTGGACGCAAAGAGTGGCAAACGTAGAATTACTGAAGTACTTAAATCGACTAAGTTAGTGAAATGCCAGAAGTTGCAATATTTAGGACGTATCATACGTAATACAAATAGATATGACTCACCGACGTGGCGACGAGATGCGACAGGCACATACAAAAGACACACACATACAACACATTCAGCTATCGGCCATGGCCTTCCTCAGAAATAGAGCACTCACGCAATCACACAGGCACACAACACAGTCATACAACCATCACCTCCGACTGCCACACGAAGTGTGATTCGAAGTGTGGCAGTCGGAGGTGATGGTTGTATGACTGTGTTGTGTGCCTGTGTGATTGCGTGAGTGCTCTATTTTCTGAAGAAGGCCATGGCCGATAGCTGAATGTGTTGTATGTGTGTGTCTTTTGTATGTGCCTGTCGCATCTCGTCGCCACGTCTTTGCGGTGAGTTGTAACTGTCCTCACTATATTATTTATTCCAACCTGGACTTTCCATTATTATACAAATAGATATGATTTGGTTCAAGAATACTTCAAGGGAAAATCAACAGCAAAATAGGTTGTGGAAGAAGAAGAATATCTTGTGATGACAACCTTAGATGCTGGTTCAATATCCGATCAGAAGAACTATTGCTTGTTCTTAGAGAGAGAGAGAGAGAGAGAGAGAGAGAGAGAGAGAGAGAGAGAGAGAGAGAGAGAGAGAGAGAGAGAGAGAGAGAAGAATAGCCATTAATATCAGCAACGCCCGTACCACATAGGAACTAGAAGGAAAAGTTGAGGAGTCTTTCAGATAGAATTTCTTTTCTCAGGGTCAGGCAATTAACAAAGCTTACAACCCAGAAGTTCTGGAAAACAAAAATCGCAACACTATGCTGCGGAAGTGGGCCAATTTGTGGCAGTTTAGTGAGCAATTTCTCCACCTTGGCTATGCCCTTGTTCAGCCACTCCAATCTGTACAATTATTCTTGACAAAAATGGTATGGAATAAAAAATTGGACATATGTATTGGTGCAATTAGAACTTACTTTTAAGGGGGGGTTGAAGTTTTGTGTTTAAAATGTGTACAAATAAGTTTAAAAAATGGTTTCTCATGTATATTTGCCCGCAATCTCCTCTGAAACCTGTGGATCGATTTTGCTTGCCACGTGAGAATCAGCAATGTAAAAGTTTATGTCACTTAGCTTATATGAGGAATAGAAATATGATCAAAAACTCTTTTTCCTGCGGCTGCCACAAAGGATTCCTGCGAAACACATTCAAACAGTATCAGCCTGTGTTGCGGTGCAGCCTACACATCAGGGGACAGGAATGTGTCTTGCAGCCCCAGATTTGTAGACTGCCCTGCAGAACAGGTCAGCCTAGTGACTTTCACATAAGCTGCGAAGACATTTCCAACACACCCTGGCATGTAAGTTGCTTTTCATGACAGGGAGGTTGTTTTGGAGTAGTAGCATAGTTCTTGAAGCACACTGGACTTCTGTATACTTGCACCGTAATTGGGCTTTGCAGATGACGAACTATGCTGGAAGTTCATAGGAACTGACATTTTTTGACTGCTCAGATTCACTCCTGGTTTACATATTCAATAAAAAAAAGTGGGTCGTAAATGAAAAGTCGAAACAACTTTGGAAATAAAAATAATTCACTTTCGGTCTAGGCTATTTTTATCAAGTTTAAGTAATAGTTAAAATTTTATGAATTTTAAATGAGAAGGAAGGAAGGAAGGGAGCTTAGGGTTTAACGTCCCATCGCCAACGTGGTGATTAGAGACGGAGCTTACGCTCCAATTTTGGGTAAGGATAGAGAAGGAAATCGGCCGTGTCCTTTTCAAAGGAACCAGGGATTTGCCTGCAGTGATTTAGGGAAATCACGGAAAACGTAAATCTGGTTGGCGGAGGTGGATTTGAACCACCTTCTTTCCGAATGCGAGTCCAGTAAATGAGTAAGAAAAGTTCACTTTCATGAACTGGTGTAGTGCAGTGGAGAGGAAATATCTTTTCCAGCCAATTATTTCAGCCTTTTACGTCTGGAAGGTCGGATTATGGCGCTGTAGTGAAAGGGTGAATTGACCTGTAATTCAGAAACTGTCTGGCTGGAGCAGCTGCGCACAGGTTGATAAAAGAGAGGTAAATAAGTGGAGGATGATGATTGGATGGAGAGAGAGAGAGAGAGAGAGAGAGAGAGAGAGAGAGAGAGAGAGAGGAGGGGTGGGGGCACTATGGGACAGGGAGATAAATAGGGGTTCTAGGAGGGGCTGAAGGAGAATAAAAGTGGCTGTATGAGGAGATTGAAGGAGAAAGAGAGGTTAAAATCTTCAAAATTTTAAACATAGTAGCCACTGTCAGCGACCGTTATAATGTCAATGGATAAACAAGCAGCCATCGGTCGCAAATTAAAAATTATTTAACCACGTTTCGGCAATGACTAAGATTGCCTCCATTCAGGCGTGCAGCCCATAGTGGCTAACTTTTTCAAAAATCTTTTTAAACTTCGTGATGTAAGCTATACAGCTGAATAGTATATTATGTGACATGTTTTGTTTCATGTTTTCTGATGAAGACAATCTCAGTCATTGCCGAAACCTGGTTAAAAAATTTTTAATTCGCGACTGAGAGCTGCTTGTTTATCCATTAAGAAAGGGGTTGCATGAGGGGATTGAAGGAGAGAAGGACTGCATGACGGGATTGAAGAATAAATAGAGGGGTTGCATGGGGGGATTGAAGGACAAATAGACGGGTTGCATGAGGGGATTGAAGAAAAAAGAGAGGGATTGCATGAGGGGACTGAAGGAGAAAGAGAGGGATTGCATGAGGGGATTGAAGGATTACGATTTTACGATCCTGTTATAGGGTTGGGTTTGCTTTATTACTTAAAATTAGGTCTTTGATGTATACTTTGTTCACTTACTTTTGTACTTTGACAGATAATTGTTATTACACATTTTTATTGTTTTCATAATCCCTCCTATTATTTTCGTAATGTTTACATACTGCTTTCTGTAACATGTCGCCATGACACCTTGTCAAAGATATAAGATATGATGGTTGCCTAAGATATACCATTTTCACACCATGTATACTTTGATCATCGCAAATTTTATCTCATTTATGTGTTGAATAGTTGTGTTACTTTCTCTTGTAATAGACCTTGATTCACCATCACACAGCCTGTCATTGCTTTTATGTTTGTAACCAAGACTTGATGGCTAGTGACGTCTTATTTATTTTTATTTTTATTGTGTGACATGCATGCCAGTATGCTTAAGGAGGCATATAATGCACCTGTTTAATCAGTCTGTCTAATTCGTAAATACTTACTATATGAAAATACGGGGTTACATTATGTATTTTACTTCAGCTTGTGTACAATTCTGTTTCTGTATTTTTATTTAATAGTCTTCCGTCAAGATGGTTTATAACCGAAACGGGTAGAAGTTTGGAAAAATAATAAACAGCTGATGGTTTACAGTATGCATTTCCTCAAAGAAATAGAGGGGTTGCATGAGGGGATTGAAGGAGAAGAAGAGGGGTTTGTGTGAGGGGTTTGAAGGAGAAAGAGAGGAGTTGCGTGAGGGGTTTGAAGGAGAAAGAGAGGAGTTGCGTGAGGGGTTTGAAGGAGAAAGAGAGGAGTTGCGTGAGGGTTTGAAGGAGAAAGAGAGGGGTTGCGTGAGGGGTTTGAAGGAAAAAGAGAGGAGTTGCGTGAGGGGTTTGAAGGAGAAAGAGAGGAGTTGCGTGAGGGGTTTGAAGGAGAAAGAGAGGAGTTGCTTGAGGGGTTTGAAGGAGAAAGAGAGGAGTTGCTTGAGGGGTTTGAAGGAGAAAGAGAGGGGTTGCTTGAGGGGTTTGAAGGAGAAAGAGAGGGGTTGCTTGAGGGGTTTGAAGGAGAAAGAGAGGGGTTGCTTGAGGGGTTTGAAGGAGAAAGAGGGGGATTGCATGAGGGGATTGAAGGAGAAATAGAGGGGTTGCATGAGGTGATTGAAGGAGAAATAGAGGGATTGCATGAGGGGATTTAAGGAGAAATAGAGGGATTGCATGAGGGGATTGAAGGAGAAATAGAGGGATTGCATGAGGGGACTGAAGGAGAAAGAGGGGTTGCATGAGGGGACTGAAGGAGAAGAAGGGTTGCATGAGGGGACTGAAGGAGAAGAAGGGTTGCATGAGGGGACTGAAGAAGAAGGGTTGCATGAGGGGACTGAAGAAGAAGGGTTGCATGAGGGGATTGAAGGAGAAATGGGTTGCATGAGGGGACTGAAGGAGAAGAAGAGGGGTTGCTTGAGGAGATGGAAAGAGAGAATGGGCTATAGAAGGACCAAACGAGACAAGATGGGACTGGGCAGAAGGTGTCTATATGAAGGAGGGGGGGAGGAATATGTGCAGAGAGAGGAGTTTACCTGCTTCCTGGTGGGGCTCTTGTGCTCGGGCGGCCGTCCCTGGCTGGAGGCGGCGCGCTGCCGGTCGGGCCTCCTGGGGGGCGGCGGGGGCGGCGGCTTGGCCCTGCGCGCGCCCTTGGCCGCCGCCGTGGCCAGCAGCTTGCGCGCCGCGGGCGCCGCCGCCTTCTTCTTCTTAGCCGCCTCCAACGTCTGCACACAGGGCCAGAGCCACGTCACATACGCGTACACCATCTGACAACTATGAATCCGTAAGTAAGTCGCAAGCTGAGGTAGACTCTGGGTGCTGTGTAGGGGTATTTCTCTACCACTGCGACACACCCGTCTGGTGGGTTGCAGCAGTTTAAGGAACCGAATAAATCTACAGCTCAAGAGCGTCACTTATAGGACGCAAACGCTGCCACAGAAATTTCAAGCTCCAGGCTTTGAAAGCCTTTTTGAACTATCGGACGAGAAATTAAATTTACAGGTGGATTCAGCTGAAAAATAAAGTAATTTTCAAGCTTGTAAACGCAGTACTGGCGTGTCTACCTCAGTTTGCGACTTATTCACTGAATCACCCTTGTCCAAACAGAGACAGCGAGATTACTGTTAACTACTTCATTGTAGTATTATCTAGCGTTATAGGTATAAAACAAACTCATTACTGAAATTGATAGTAGATATGAGAAACCACTGCATTTGGGAAAAGGAACGCAGAAATATCCTTTCCATTAAATGATGACGTAGCCTCTACCTATATAAACGTGAAAGGACACTCATTCACTCACTCACTGACTAAACACGAAATTTCGAAAACAACTTCACCTGTGAAGCTGAAATTTTGGCAGGAATGTAGTTTATAGGTACAAGACGCCAGCTACGAAAGTATTTTGCGATAGAGCCGATAGTTCTGGAGATATGACGCCATAAACAATGAAAACTTACCTGTATGGTGGCACGTGATAGTATGACTTTATATGTCCACTGTTTGAGAAGGAGAGCACTTAGTGACTTTAAACATAATTTCAAACCTTTAGGAAACTTTTTCTCGCTGACAAGCCCAGCAAAATGATAAAAGAAAAAATGTCGCTTACGAATTTTTCGGCGTTCATGCAGTGAAATTACGGCATATGACATGTTGTAATTTATTACTCGAGCACTATCGATTGTATTCGAGAGATATGTTACAGTCAGTTCGAAGTTGTACGAGACACACAGTTTACGAGATATGGAGTCATAAACAATTAAGTTAATGAAAAACCGCCTCTTCACGCATGACCTTTTGATTTGTTACGTCCTTCCTAGTAACTCTATTCGCGACGTATTTTGCAGACATTTACATATATACCATTGGATGTACCTTCGAAATAATATCGTATTATGACATATAGCTCAACAACTATGACGTCAAAGACAATAAAATAGTTGAAAATTCGGCCTGATATGCATGAGGTTGTAATATACAACGTCTGTACTAGCAACTCCATTTAGAACACATTTCTAAGGCAGTTTCCTAACATTGCACTCTACAAACCTGGTAAATAATGTTTATGTTAGGCACATAATTCAGGAGACATTACGTTACAAATGTGACATCCATAAATAGGTACTGCATTATGTTTGACATTTTGTTAAGTATTTATTACTTCAGCACATTTTGCAAACAACATCCAAATATACCACTGAAAGGAGCTACAATATCATTGAACGACACATTGATCAGTAAATACGACGTCATAGCCACTGAGTTGTTTGAAAACGAAACTACAGGGCGAATTTCGCTGTAGATTTAAGCGAAACAAGTTCAAATGTTCAAATGTTTGTTAAGCTTATGGGACTTAACTACGGGGTCATTAGTCCTTAAACTTACAAACTACTTATCACTACCTTATACTAAAGACGGCACAAATATCCATGCCCGAGGGGGGATTCAAACCCCCGACCGTAGTGGCCGTGCAGACCGTGACTGGAGCGCCTCAGTCTCCTCGGCCACCGCGGCCGGCAACGAAACAAGTGTACAAATGCCGTTGATGTCTTCATGAGGGCTATGATGGTGTGCAAGGCAAACATAAATAAAATAAATACATAAAACATGATTTTAGAAACATGGAAACGGAAAAAGCGAGGAGAGACTCGAGAAGTACTAACTCAAGTCGTGAATAAAAATCCGGGCAACGCCCCTTGTAATGAGAAAATTATCAGTCATAGAGGAAAAAATGAATAGGACCTTTTCTGTAGGAAATTTAAAGTACTTTAATTTTGTACTGGGAAATATTTTCATTAGAAGCCATGGCTTACGAGTTGTTTAAGAAAAACGCGAAAAAGTGACGTTTAAACGCCCCTGCACCCCAACGCTCACACCCTATAGGTCAGGAGTTTTAGTATGTTGTTCATGACGCTCTCCACTACCAATGTACAAAAAAATTGCGACTACACGAATTTTCCCCCCTAATTTTCCTTCTTTGACTGAGCTAATCAGGTCATCCGAAACATATATACGAGGTAAGTCCACAAAAAAAGATCCGTCTGATTATATAAAACAAACGTGTACAGACCCAGAAAAGACATTTATTGTAGAAAAAATCTGCAACTGTTAGACTGCTTTTCTGCATAGCTACCGAAATTTTGTAGGCACTTGTCATAGCGTGGCACAAGTTTTTGTATGCCTTGTTCATATAAGGTTGCCGCCTGTGTATTCAACCATGTCGTAACATGTTCTTTGAGTTCGTTATCATCGTTGAAGTGTTGACCACCAATGACAAATGTTAGGTGTAAGAAGAAATCAAAGTATCTTGGAGCGAGGTCCGGGCTGTACGGAGGATGATCAAACACGTCACAGTGAAATTTCCGTAACAGTTGTTTGGTCACATTCTCCGTGTGAGGTCGGGTAATATCGTGGAAAAAGAAACCAAAATTTTTTGACAGTAATCCTCGACGCTTGTTCTGTATTGCACGACGCAATTTCTTAATGGTCTCGCGGTAACCATGTACATTGATAGTTTGGCCGCGTGGTAAGAAATCAATCACCAAAATGCCTTTTCTGTCCAAAAAATGGCGCACATGACTTTTGGAGGTGGAGGCTTGTAGTGCATTGCCCATCCGTTGTTTTTTTGTGTTGTTCAGTAAGACTAACGTGAGCAAATCATTCGAAATTTTTGTTTTTCAGTAACAGTTTCATCAATTAGTGGCCGCGAGATTTGTGGAAGTTCCATAGCAAGGGCACCAAGTGTAAAATTACAGTCGTGCTTAATATTCTCTCAGTTGTGTGAACGAATTCATCAGTAACTACAGACGGGCGACCACGTCGTTCTTCATCGTGCACTTGATCACGTCCTTCACTGAACAGATTGACCGATCTTCTATTGAATCATTCAAAGCAGGTTGCCCCTAAACCTCGCAGATTGCCGATGAATTTCCTTTGGTTTAACTTTCTCTGCATTTAGAAACCTAATCACAGATCTGATTTCACACGCGGCGGCATTTTCGATTAACGGCTGACATTATAAAGAAGCACTGCAAAGCACATGTCGGCAGCAGCGATCTGAATATGGCGCACATGTCTTCTCCTTGAGTCAGAGCAACTGCCGCGCATGCTCCGATCCGCGATCTTAGCGCTGACGTGGGTAAGAAATAAAAACGGAACTTACTTTGTGGACGAGCCTCGTATTACACACACACACACACACACACACACACACACACACACACACAAAGACACAAAGACACGGACATTATTATTATTATTATTATTATTATTATTATTATTATTATTTGCGTACATTCCCCTTAAGGAGAGCGCTGAAAACACAAAAATCTAGCTTTTGTTCGTGTCTTTTTTCTTCTTTTTTTCTTCCCAAATACCTTTCATTCTTTCACTTTGTGCATTTTTATGTTCGTCTGTCCATTTTTGTCTGTTGTTTGTGTGTTGTGACTAAGTCAACTTTTTGGTTTGATTTTTTTTTTCTCTACAGATTTTGCGGTCTTGTATGTCTTCTATAGAGATGTTTAATGTATTTAGGTCTTCTGTGATTTGTTTGTACCAAGATGCGCCCAGTTTCTATGTAGAAATTATGTTGAATATTATTTTCGTTAGCCTGGTGTCATTCATTCTGGCGATATGCAAAAGAAATTTTGCTCTGTGTTTTCTTATGTGTGTCTTGATTGTTTCAGTATGTCTTTATAGTTCTTCTGTGGGTATTTTTTGCTTGATATTTTCTCTACAAACTGCACCGTGGATTTTTCTCAGAATTTTCCTTCCTTGTTTTTCCATCTCCTTGATTTTTGCCATTCGTTTGGTGCTCGTAGTTTCTGTTGCGCAGAGAGCTTCTGGTAAGACTACTGTGTTGTAGTGTCGTAGTTTTGCGGTCGTGGAAATACATTTTTTATTGTAGTGGGACCAGGCGAGTTTATAGGCTCTATGTAATTTTGAGACCCTTTCTTCGTTTGCTTTTGTGTTTAGCCCAGATTTTTGCATGATTTCTCCTAAATATTTAAACCCACTGACTTGTAGCATTTTTTCATATTTTGTTTTTAGTGGGAGTTTATCTGATGATTTTGTATAATTGTGGTGATCGATGTGTCGCCAACGGTGTAGGTGTCAGCTCAACTGCCTATCTAGTGAGAGGCCCGGGTTCGAATCCCGGCGGGGTCACAGTTTCATCTTTACCTATTCGTATTTAATACACATTGCATGTCATGTGAGAATGTTGACGCGACCCTTGTAACCATGAATCCCGCCAAAATCTGACCCTTCTGTCTGGCTGTGGGAAGCGTGACTGCGTCTCTGTGACATGGCGCCTGCTTGCTTCACACGTTGATATCGCGCTTTGCCTTGACGCTGCCAACATTCCCCATTTCAGTGTAAACACGGCGCTCTGGCAACTGTCATCAGTGTTGCCAACATTCAAGTGAGCTGCCCGCCAGTTTCAAGTGCAAATACCACCAAAATGCCCTTAATCTCATAATCACTAAAATTTCCACTAGTTTAAAAAATTATTATGTAAGAAAACGATAATTAAATATGTGGTGTCGCACAAGTCCAAAGTGCGCGCCACCTACTTTCGCCGCGCCGCCATGCACGCACGGCGCGGCGTTCTTACGACGTCAGCCACGAGCGCCCTCTGCTACAACTCCGCTCGTGGCCACCACTGAACGACATCGTTCACTTGGGACTGAGATAGCAACCAGTTAACACTTCGGAATCAGATAGGCACCAGTGAAGACTTGGCTATCGGACAGGCACTAGGCAGGCCTCTAGCTCAACTATGTATCAGCAATACAGAGCTATGTAAAAGTTAAGTATTGTATAAATTCTATGCAATATATATCTCGTTCTAATTTACTCTAGTGTTTCTAGTTTCTGCTTTCCCACTGGCTGGTCACCTCCTACCCGCACAAGCGTGCATTCCTGAGTCGGTCTCTTTCTACTCGGCCACCGACACCTACGACGGAAACGAGACACAAAACCGGCGACGACGCTGGGACACAAAAGTGGCGACAAGGATGGGACGCAAAAAAATTTACAATTTATATATATTATTAAGTAATAAAATATTATTATTATTATTATTATTATTATTATTAAATGAACATACAAGAAATGAATCAGCAAATGAAGGTCGCCGGCCGCGGTGGCCGAGGGGATTGAGGCGCTACAGTCACGCTCTGCACGGCCACTACGGTCGGGGGTTCGAGTCCCCCCTCGGGCATGGATATTTGTGCCGTCCTTAGTTGTAGGTAGTTCATAAGTAGTTTGTAAGTTTAGGGACTGATGATCCCGTAGTTAAGTCCCATAAGCTTAACAAACATTTGACCATTTTTGAAATGAAGATAAGGAACGCACAAAAAGGTTCATAACAACAGCTACTTATTTAAAACGCATTCTTCATATGAATCGTTTTTGTATGTATCATCGTCGTCGGTTTCGGATTCATACCATTCTTTGGTACCGATTTGTTTTACAACGTTCACTGGAATTTCATAATCGTTGAAGCATTTTCCTTCCAACTCCAAACCACAGCGTATTCGTAATGCGCAGTTAAAAGATTTAACTTCATTTTATCCCTCTGTTTTTTATGACATTCCTACTCCTCAACAGTCTCGTAACATTGGCTTTGGAATGAGGCAGTGTTAGGAGAGTAATCGTAGAAGTCGGTAATTCCTCAAAATATGGATTCCCGTTGAGCATCTATGATATGCAATACTTAATTCGATATTTTTTTAACGGTGATAAAATATGGGCCGCGGTAGAGTAGCCGAGCGGTCTAAAGCGCCTTGCTGCGGAGCGCGCGGTTGCTCGCCATCGGAGGTTCAAGTCCTCCTTTGGGCATGGGCGTGTGTGTTTGTTCTTAGGTTAGTTTACCTAGGTTTAAGTAGTTTGTAAGCTACGGACTGATGACCAGGCAGTTTGGTCCGATAGATTTACAAACAAACATAAAATATGGGTAAGTTGCCCGGAAAAGAGGAAAATCGGGAAAAACTGAAACAGCCTTTTCCAGTGAGCTATCGATACCGTTCGTGCAATTGCGATAGAATTTTGTACATTTCATGTTGAAAGCAAGAGGAGGGTTCGCATCAAATAAAAATTTCGAAAAGTCTCGAATGTCCAAATGTTTGTAAATTTATCGGACCAAACGAAAAGTCTCCCGGAAAGTAAGAAAATTTAGGAAAAACCAAAGCGATTTTTTCTACGAATAAAAATAAATCGCCACATGGTTGTAAGAGCATCACTGAAATACGGCGTCACAGGACGAGGTTTGTATTACTAATTTTTTTAATCCACCGGATAATTGTAAAATTTGAGAAAAACTGAAAGTGCTTTCTTCAATGTGTTTTTGATTGAATTCAGTACTATAACTGACTATTCGGACGACGGAGAGGGGTTTTTTTTTTTTGTTCATTATGGTATGGGAAAAGTTTTCACAAGAAAACAGTTAAAAAGGAAAGTCGCAAAATTCGAACCAAGTTTCTTTTTGAATGTGTTTCGAAATGTACTCAATACTACAAGCTGAGAACCGTTCATCCGCTTGCGATGAAATTTTGATCATTTGAGATTCAGGGCAAATGCCTTTGTAAAGCTACTATGTATAAAATACGTATGATTTAAATTGGTATGGTTTATATTAAGAGGAAAGTGACACGAAGTTCACCGGGTCATCTAGTTATCAATATATTGACGATCCCCCAGGTGGTACCTGCCGTTATCGGATCGTTGCAGGAGTGCCGCTTGCTTTCCGAGTACGCCTCCTGGTGTTGAGGTGTGCAGCGCCTACCACTGCAGGATCGGATCGGACGACTTCCGGATGCAATGTAGGTGCAGCCTTACATAGGTAGAAATGATCATCGAAATAAAATACGAGAAATCAGAGCTCGAACGGAGAGATTCCGGTGTTCATTCTTCTCGCGCGGTATTCGAGAATGGAATAGGAGATAAACAGTATGAAGGTGGTTCGATGAACCCTCTGCCAGGCACTTAAATGTGATTTGCAGAGTATCCAATGTAGATGTAGAGTAGAAACCACCAGTTTTAGTGGATAATCCACTACGTTGGCAACACTGTTACTACGCTACCTGTTGGCGGACGAAACAAACATTATCAGTACATTAAAGGCTAGTCTACACGACACCAGGTTGCGACACTCGTTGCATGAAATGAGTTGCGCGCAACTGGTTTCGTGTATGTCTGTAGACACGGCGCCAATACTATACACTTCAGTTTCGTTGTCTTCAGTGCCGTAGTCGCCGTAGAATGAAAGTTTTGGTAGCTGTGAGAGTTGTGGCGGAGCTATTGCTTCCGTGTGAAGTCGCTGCATTAGACTAAACATAAAAAGAATAATAAACTGGTTTGGGTTTGTGACTGGATTAAAAAGATACGTCAGCTCGGGTGCTTAGCGACCTTGCTGAAATAAATTGTGATTGAAGACCCTAGAAGTTATTTTAATCAACTCAGAATGTCACCAGAGCATTTAACGTACCTTTTAAACAGTTACTAATGCAATAAAGAAACAAGATACTGTTATGCGTGAAGCATTGTTACCAGAACTGAAATTACAAATTGCATTACTTTTCTTGTCAAATAGATATTCGGCTGTACCGGGTTCCGAAATCCACAATTGCCACAATTAGTTTGTATAGGTATTTGGGAAAGAATGTACTTTAGTCTGCAATTCACTAATCGTCAACCCATCAATATTTAATCCACAAATAATTGCTTATGCCTGAAATTATCGTCGTTAGAATGGCAGAAAAACCTATGCATTGCGTATATGTCCAAAACACCCAACTGTTTCTTCCCTTCCCCCCTTCATGTCGTGTTTTGTTCTGTATTGGTTATCACCTAACCTAAAAACCACGCGCAATCGGTTTCGCCAAAGTTGGAAGGTGCCGAAACTGTTTAGTTTCGCCAACGAGTTGCGCGACCGCCTGCCGCGCATGCGCACTGGCCAGTAGCGCAGCTTCATGAAACGTAGTGTCGTCGTGTAAACTAGCCTTTACTATCCCCCAGGTGGCACCTGCCGTTGTCGGATCGACATGGACACGGGTGCCGCTTGTTTTCCGGCTGTGTACTTCGTCTACTGTTGAGGTGAGGTGCGACATCGCCTACCCCCTGCAGAGGGGTGCCCCGCCCCGCGAGAGCCACAATCGCCTGGAGCAGGGCGGGGGTTGGGATGTGGCGTTTCGCGTCGCCTCGCGTGGTCCCGCAGTGTCGGCGTCGCTTGTTAAACGCGCCGGATATTGAGTAGGGCAACAGGTGGCAATGGCCGCGCAGCTGTCGATGTCGCTGTCGCTGCCACACCAGCCGCCGGGTGCAGCTGCGACGTCTTTCCGTGGATGGACGGCCTGCCTGAGTGTCGCGGCTCTGCTCGCAGACTCAGCTGGAACTCCAGGCGACGCGGTAGGCTGGGGAGGGCATCACCACCCTGTGTACACACACACACACACACACACACACACACACACCGACGCCAGAGGAACGACTCTAAAATAAATTTTACGATATTTTATTTAGACATTTAGCTTGCCGAGAGAACACTGTGTGTGTTTGTGCTCGTACTGGCGATCGAGCTGTACTCAAGTAGCTCTCAACACGTCTAAACAGGTAAATCTATATCCATAAATGTGAATCTCTGTTCGGTGTACGTTCATCACGTCTGAACCACAAGACATAAAGGGCTAAAAATGTGTACAGTTACTAATGTCTACCTCAGGAAGGCTTTAGGCACGGTTTTATGGCGATCGGATAGCTATTTATCTATATATATATACAGTGGCGGCGCTAGGCGTCGGCGACGTCGGCAACCGCCGACGGCCTCGCGCCAGCAGGGGCCTCGCAAAACATTGTTAAAACTTTGGTTTCTTTTCTTTTTTTCCGGTATTTGATGTTTAACGGACCTTCTCAACTGCCACGTTATGTAACGACGACCTAGATCTAACTTAACACTAGCTTAACCAAAGGATGAACACAACAGCCTTACCCAAGAGTGGGATTCAACCCCAACAAGAGCGACCTCGCTCACCACGGTATGACGCCTTAGTGCGCTCGGCCATTCCCCGCCGACAGCTATTTAGTTTTCGTATTTAGTTCCGAATGGCCGAGGGGACTAAGGCGCTCCAGTCACGGTCTGCACGGCCACTACGGTCGGGGGTTCGAATCCCCCATCGGGCATGGATATTTGTGCCGTCCTAGTTCGTAAGTAGTTCATAAGTAGTTTGTAAGTTTAGGGACTGATGACCCCGTAGTTAAGTCCTATAAGCTTAACAAACATTTGAACATTTTATTTCCGAATGAGTGCAGCAGTGATGCAATTTTTGGTTAAATACTTCCAAAACAAATTCATCAGTACATTAAGAAAACAATTTGGAAGAAGTATATCCAAATGTTTATATAAAGTCAGAATCAAGGTCACAGTTTGTCAGTACAGCTTAGGCCGAGAGAAGCTTCTCAAAGTAAAATTGATGAAGACTTCCTTCAGAAGCAAGGACTATCTGCGTTGTCAGTACTATCAACTGACGCCGAAATAGCGGCTAGTATTAATTATGATGTGATTTTAAAAAAATCATTGAGGCGGAAAAGTTTCTCTATGTTAATTTGTTTGTTTATTGTAATTTTTGTCATTGCAATAATACTTTTATATTATACTAATAAAATTTTAGTATAAGTATTATTGATGTATAATACAGATCATTTTATTTAACATTTTCTTCCTTAGTGAAAAAATCAAAGGGGCCTCGCAAAGACGTGTTCGCCGACGTCCAGTTTTCGTCTAGCGTCGCCACTGTAAAATATATTTTCAGTGTACGCTTATCACGTCCGAAGGTCAAGACGCAGTCACTCAAATATTTGTACAGTTACAAATTTATACCTGAGGAATGTTTTAGGCACGGTTTTATAGCGATCTGATAGATATTTATTCATTTCAAGAATATAACGCGAAACGCGGAACAATAATTACTCTTTGCAAATGGTTTTTTGGTTGCACTGTTGCTTCAGGGTTGATAATGATAAAAGGGTGGAGTATATTGGGATGGAAAGTTATCGGTGTATGTAAAATTCTACGTGTGTGTGTGTGTGTGTGTGTGTGTGTGTGTGTGTAATATTTCGCTCTGCTGCGAAAACTACAGAACGGAAACGAAAGGTCTGTGTCTAATTGTTGTCAGAAGTCTCCAATTGTACACCATAGCAGTTCCATGCCGATAGCTATAAAAAAAGGGGTGGAAGACATGGTGCTTGAAAGTCGTCAGATTATAAAAAAATTCGGACTGAAGACCAGCGATGACGTTTGTGGCTCTATAGCAAGGAGGTTACATACAGCGAAATGTGATGCCACAGACCATATCTTTGGTCTACGCGTGTTACAATGTCTTCAGCTCTTTCTCTGTTAGGATAAGCAAACGAATAAGGAAATATAAGATTAAATAAATAAAGTAGTAAAAACCATCAAGAGAGCAGGTTCTGCTAACGCTATACTACGCCTTCCATATCGCTTCAACGTGTTCTACGCAAATCTATAGTTTTGTTCCGATATTGATGAAATTTTACAAACTCAAGGAATGTAACTGTCTGTATAAAATTTCGTTCGGTGCATGGTGGACGGTACTTACGGAATTTTACAAAATGCATAGTTTTGCTCCAATCTTTATAAATTTTTGCACACATGACCTTTGAACCAAGAGGAAGAACACTGGATACATAAATGTTTGTATGGTACATGACAGAGCGTACTTTGCAGAAAACTTTGCCGAAAGAGGGAAAGGTGGGAACGAACAGAGAGATGGGAGAGAAAGATGTGGATGCAGAGAGAGGGGGGAACGGGATGTGGACTACCAGAGTGTAGGACAAACAAACACCCGGGCAATGCCGGGTTTACAACTGGCAGGAGAACAGCCAGGACAGTACAGCTGAGTCCAGCACTGGCCACATGGGCTACTTTTTGTTCCCAAGATGACCTACATAAGGCCGAAACCGGCCAATAAAACCTGTTAATGTTTGCGATCAAGACTTTTATTTAAATATTAATCATACCAAATAGATCGCTCTTTTTCTCCTTTGACAATGTTGTCTAAATTAAAGAGGTGTCACGATGGGCGCACCCAAGTTGGCGGTGTTCGTTATCGAGGGCGGGGACGATTGCGGTTAAGTTGTTCAAAAGTAATTGGCGGGTTAATTTGACATGCAAATTTAATAAAATTAATCGGCGCGGAGGGTGGCCAAGTACGCGCGGAAGGGGGGGGGGGAATAACGGGACACTCCAGCCAGAAGAATTTGGGTTATTGCTAATAGCAACACTGATCGCCTCTGTCATGGTTAAATATTCGTAGTTGTGGAGATTTGAGTGCCTAGCCGAATTTTGTGAAGGGCAGTTGGCCGTACTGCATACACGCATTCCTTGCTATTTCTGGCTGTAGCCAAACAGGGTGGACGCTTTCGCCTGCCATGCGCGCGCGTAGGGTTTTGTCGATCGTACCTGCAGTCGTGTAGAGTTGAATAAATGAATTGTTTCTATGTAAAATGATCGTTTAAGTTAGTTACGAAATGTCGCGTCAGAAAACGTAGGCCCCTGGCGTCGTTGGTAATTGTTTATAAACAAATATTCTTAGTCTAGTCATATAAAATCAATCAGCGATCTATGGCAATAAAAATCTTAAAAAGAGATTCTTGACTATTACGTTAAAAGATCGCCTCTACAAAAAAATCCTGAATAAGATGTCCGGTAATTATGAAAGAAAAATGTGTGAATAGACTCTCGTAATAAAATAACCAAATATAAAGTTATATACTCGTATATTTGATAATTACGAGTATATAAACATCGAATATTGATTTAAACCTAAGGAAGTCCTTTCTGAAGGCATTTCTGTGGAATGTTGCCTTGCATGGGGGTGAAACATGGACGATAAACAGTGCGGACAGGAAGAGGATTGAGGCTTTTGAAATATGGTGCTACAGAAGAATGCTGAAGATTAGGTGGGTGCATCGCGTCACTAATGAGGAGGTACTGAACAGAATTGGGGAGAAAAGAATTTCTGGCATACCTTGACTAAAAGAAGAAATAGATTGGTAGGACACATTCTTAGACATCAAGGAATTGTGAATTTAGCGTTGGAGGGAAGTGTGTGGGGGAAAAAATCGCAGGGGAATGGATACAGTAAGCAGATTCAGATAAATGTAGGTTGTCGTTCTTATGTGGAGATGAAGAGGCTTGCTCAGGATGGGGTATGTGGAGAGCTGCATCAAACCAGTCTCCGGACTGAAGACAACAACAACAACAACAACAACAAAAACATTTGATAATTTGGGCAAGAAAAGGTTAAAGCATAAGTACAGTAATAAAAATCTTGTCTTTTTTCTGGAACACCTCGTTATACCGAACCATCGATATCTCTGATTAATGTTGTCTTTCCTAGAGATTCGATATATCGGGGTTTGAGTATATGATTCGGTATTGCTGAGAGACGCTACGAATGAAACTTGGGTGTCGTCGATTTGGAATAAAGTAAATACTGCGCCTCGATTGCACAGTGGTTCGATCCCCGCCAGGGCCTAGGCTTTTTATCTGTCACTTTCCATCTCTTTCACCTCTCGCAGTGTTGCTGACGTGAAAAATACCGAGTAGCACCGTGGTTCGGAACCCACGTTAAACTGTAGGTCCCCCTATAACTGGCTGGGTAAGTCAGTTCGAAGGTCGGAGGAAGGCAACGGTATACCACCTCCAAACAGGACCATGCCTAGTAAAGCAAACCAATCTTCGGATTGTTGACTGCTTTACCTTTAACTGATACAATATAATAGCCGGTAACAGTGCTCACTTGAAGTTTTCTGCGCTAAATCATCGAAGCACATAATACGCGGTAAGACGGCGAAGGAATTCGACCTGGTACCGTTCTGAACGGGATCTGCCACGCTTTCGGCGAACGAAGTATGGAGTGAGCCATAAAGAGGGATGGAAATGTCGCCGGAGCTGTGGAGTATCGTAAAAGCATCTACAGGCAGCACAAAGGGGGGCGAAATATACGAGAATGTCATAAAAGGAGTTAAAAATACGACCAGCTGGAGACTCGGGGACACGCAAAGCGACCATCACTCCTGGGGCAGCGTCGGCTGGGCAGGGGACGACGCCACGAATGCAGCCCAGCTGCCTTATGCTAATCGAGCGTAATGAGGACGGATGAGGTACGGCCGAAACGCGGAAAGGTTGCGAGTAACTTGCTCCCATTTCAGCTGTCGACCGCCGGCCGCGGTGGCCGAGGGGACTGAGGCGCTCCAGTCACGGTCTGCACGGCCACTACGGTCGGAGGTTCGAATCCCCCCTCGGACATGGATATTTGTGCCATCCTTAGGTTTAGCTACTTCATAAGTAGTTTGTAAGTTTAGGGACTGATGACCCCGTAGTTAAGTCCCATAAGCTTAACAAATATTTTTGATTTCGTGAGTGTGGTTCCTTTTATTTTATACCAGTAGTGAATTGTCTTGTCTTTGGCGCTGTGGTGAAGATTCTGCTAGCGTTATTGATCTGGCAGTGTTAACTATCGACAAACTAACGTCCGAGTAATAAAATATCTCGATACAAACGTCTGTGTTGTGCATTAAATACATGACATAAAATATCAATAGTTCGCCAAAAATTTTTCCAAAGCTGACTTCATAATGTGGAACTGAAAGGGTTAAGATATTTCGGCAAGTGAGCACGTTAAGAAAGTCAAATTTTGATGTCTCCATCTACATCCTCTTCTTCCAGAATGTTACTAGGCCTAAGTAACTTGAATTGTAGAAGCTAGTCACTTTTTTAGCAGCACTCAACTGCTTTACTGTGAATGTTCACTGATAACTTACTTTGTTTAAGAAATCGTTTTAGTTTTTTGTACTAGTAACGCACTTGATGCTGAAGTGCTAAAATTTGATCGAAATTTTGAAACGAGATAACATTTATTGGTGATTTTCTCGTAGAACTATGTTTTACATATAAGAAACGTGCAACACACAAACACGAATTCGCTGTATCAGTAGCTAAGATGCAATAAAAAAAAAAAACCAACACACCTCCTAAACACAAATCACCGAACTAGGATATATGACGAACGTTGTTTATTTTTGCCCACACACTTCACGATTTTTTCTGCTGGGGCGCAGCTACGAGTCAAGTGACAAACCGCATTTTCATTGGCTGTTCCTCGATTCCATAACGGTGCGCCTTTGTGGATTCATCTCGTGTGCCAATTACCCAGTTTTCGAGTTTCTAGACGTAGCTGTAGTTATTGCTCATGACCAATTTATTTTGGTCTATAACATCACACGAACGAACTCTAAAGAAACCGAGTTTTGACGACGGAGAACAAATGACACAGATTTGTTATTTAAAACTGAAAATCGGAATTCGAACCACTTAAACTCGTAAATTTAAACAATTTTCGTAACAATTACGATTAAATCGTAATAGTTGGAACCTTTGAAAAACGCGTATGAAGGTGCGATATGTCAGGAGCAGTGCAGATACAAAGAAGGCATTTGCAGTGAGAGTAGCACTACACCAGGGATCTGCGATCAGCCTGTATATCTTTGACCCGGTGGCAGACGTGTTAAATATGTTAAGAAAGAGGCACCATGGAACATGACGTATGCTGATGACGTGGTAGTCTGCGAACCCACCATAGGGGGATTTAAGGACAAGCTTGAGCAGTGGCGAAAAGCCCTATAAGAAAGGAAAATGAGGATTAGCTGGTAGAAAACAGAATATACAACGGAGAGTTGGAAAACAGGTTTCTCCTGTCGACTATGGTCGGAGTTGCGTATGAAAGGAAAAAAATAAAATGAGACGTTAAAGACATCTTTATTTTTCTACATAATTTCCAAGTACTGGGTAATCAAAAAGTCAGTATAAATTTGAAAAATTATTAAATCACGGAATAATGTAGGTAGAGAGGTAAAAATTGACACACATGCTTGGAATGCCATGGGTTTTATTAGAACTGAAAAAAAAAGTTCAGAAAATTTCTGACAGATGCCGCTTCATCTGATCAGAAAACCATTAAGTAGCATAACAAATTAAGAAAAAGTAAAGATGGTGTTCTATGCAGGAAATGTTCAATTTGTTCACCATCATTCCTGAACAATAGCTGTAGTCGAGGAATAATGTTGTGAACAGCACTGTAAAGCATGTCCCGAGTTATGGTGAGGCAATGGCGTCGGATGTTGTATTTCAGCATCCGTCGAGATGTCGGTCGATCACGATAAACTTGCGACTTCAGGTAACCCCACAGCCAATAATCGCACGGACTGAGGTCTGGGGACCTGGGAGGCCAAGCATGACGAAAGTGGCGGCTGAACACACGATCATCACCGAACGACGCGCGCAAGAGATCTTTCACGCGTCTAGCAATACTTTTTTATTCTAATTAAACCCCATTTCATTACAAACATGTGTGTCAATTTTTACCTCTCTATCTACATTATCCGTGATTTATTAAATTTTCAAATTTATACTGACTTTTTGATCACCCGGTACATTTTGTGGCAGACTTTCACATTTGCCGCAAGCAGACTTTTCAACGTGTAGAATTCGATACCCTATTTCACAGCCATACCAATTACGTTTTGTACACTATCGTCTTAATTATACCACCTTTTTCCGTAATTAGTGTAACTGTGAACTAGGGGGTCGAAGTGTCAGATCCGAGATTTTTTTTTTTTTTTTTTTTTTTTTTTTTTTTTTTTAGAACTCAATTATTTGGATACGATTGTACAATAAAAGCACTGTCAAATACCACTAGTAGTGCGGGAGTAAGAACTACCTTAATACTGCTTACAGAATAATGTGCATTCTGTAAACGTAATTGAATTTGTTTTATTACACTTAACTTGCAGTTTAAAAATATTGGTCCCAAATTTACCGCTTCTAAAATCTGTCGCCCTAGGCTCCCGCCTACTGGTAAATCCGCCACTGCAAACATTCATATATGCACCCATTAGCAATGGATTAAGTGACTAACACATAACTGATGATATACTTATTTTGCCAATGGCAGAAGAACCACTTTTGTGGAACAAAACATTGTACACGTTTGAATATACAAATGTGACTAGAGGTACGTAGAAAGGAGTTTTATGTGAACTGAATCACTACGTTTACATGCATCTTCCGGAAGACGTAAACCGATTTTCGTAAACCACTTCTCGTTGTCGTGTTTATATGGAATAGCCTGAATCGGACATCCTAGCCCACTCAATGTGGCGGCTAAAAAACAGCTGATTCAATTCCTGATTTAGTGAACACAATCGCTATTTTTCTTTATTTAACCCAATACTGCCCAGAACTTTTTTTTGTGAGAAAAATGTTTCATTTTGTTAGGATAGGTTCAATAAGATAAAAGTAGTGTGAACAATGCTGTAAATATAGTGCCACATCTTTGCTGTACTGAGACAAGAGCAGGAAGATATATCTACGTTCCTTTGTTTCCAATGTGCAAAAGTTATAGAGCGCAACATGGTGCACAAACGCACCATCGAGCGCGAATGGGTTAAATACAAAGATTTATGTTCACTCTAAAATTTGTACTTTTGTTTCACATTAGAAAATATCACTCTTTCCATATGTGTAGAAAATTCTTAACAAGAAAACACAATCTGACAAGCCAAGAACGCTTAAAAAAATAAATTAAAAAAATAAAATAAAAATAAAACGGTTGCGTTTACATGGGCACGAAAATCGATTGTCGAACTGGAAAAACCGCTTTAGAGAAGCGGATTTCCAGAATCGATTTTTGAGTGTTTACATGACCAACCAAAAGCGGAATTGGGAAATCGGCTTACGAAATCCGGTTTTGGGAGCCCATGTAAACGGCGTGAATGAGGGTTTTGAGGAAATGGAGACCAAAGAAAAAAATGCATTTCATAAATGGTTAACAAATGTAAGATACAGTAGTTAATTAGTTATTTGTATCATGTCAGCAACATCTGTTATATAGCATTATGCAAAGTCGTTTGGGATTCATTAATTTATGTTTGGAAACAACTTTTCCTCGTCAGCGGGGCAACTGCTCGTTTGACCGGTTTAATTCCGGCGTGTGTGCAAGCAGCCAGCGCTTCGCCGATAAAATAGCGGCCGTCTAAAATCGGTGTGTGTGTGTGTGTGTGTGTGTGTGTGTGTGTGTGTGTGTGTAGCCAGCCTTGTATCTCAGGGCGCCCCTGCCTATTGCCCTGCTTTCAGCAGCTGCCTCCCTGTATAAAGCGGGCTGAACAGTACCGCTGCCCGCTGGATTATGTTGCAGCTGAGGATAGACAAGGCTATAGGTTCGTTCCAGCAGCTGACAGACTGCTTGACGCGCATGCGCAACGCTGAAATTGTGTTCCAGCAGCGCCTTCTCCCGCTTCTGGCTACTCGGAGTGTGGCTATTTGGTGTTCCAGCAGTTGCCGCAAGCAGCCAGACGCTACCCGGAAAAATATTTCTGGCGCGGTCGAGCTGCCAATTTGCGCATGCGCAGAAAGGGCTGAGTTACAGTGGGGGTAGCCATCACGTGATACGTGTGTGTTGGTAGCGTGTTTTTCGATTATTTCAAAGACACTGCAATCCCACTTGAGATCAGATATTTCTCGTTTAAACTTCTTTGTTATTAGGAAGGAAATTATTTTAATTATTCCTTTAAACTCACCTTCGCCTGCAGCCAGAAAGCGTTCCAGCAGTGCAAGTATCAAACAAGGGATTTAAGTCATAGGAGCTGCGCATGCGCAGTAACACCTGTTTCTTAGTGCTTGAAAGTAGCCGTCTGGCAGCTGTTGGATCGAACCTCATCAGGATTGCCAACGTCAGAGGTTTACCACTGAATCTGGTGGTTTTTTAAACCAGACGGTGGGAAAAAATTTGAGTCAGTGGGAGGTGGAAAAGTTGGTGGATTTTAATGAAATCGTTTAAAAAAAAAAAAGTTGCAGAAGTAATATAATCCTAAATTGAAATTATTTTCGAATATGGCGAATATGGACAGATCAATGACTAGGAAATGTATCACATTATTGGATAAAATGTAAAATTCTTAAGAGTTCAAAGATATTAACAATGGTATGACTCATTGCTCATTGTTGTAGGCTGTTAGTTCTGTGTTGACTTCTCCAATCTCCATGGAGAGGAAGTGTTGTACTTGCATCACACACACTGACATTGTGTTAATGGTATGTATTTGTTGCTACAGAGCCGGCCGCGGTGGCCGAGTGGACTAAAGCGCTTCAGTCACGGTCCGCACGGCCACTACGGTCGGGGGTTCGAATCCCCCCTCGGGCATGGATATTTGTGCCGTCCTTAGTTGTAGGTAGTTCATAAGTAGTGTGTAAGTTTAGGGACTGATGACCCCGTAGTTAAGTCCTTTAAGCTTAACAAACATTTGAACATTTTTTTGTTGCTACAGCACTTTATCAGATTTTTCCTGTTGTGAAAATGACTGAACATTGCAGACACCTAATGTGTGACTGTACTTTCACTGTTAACTTTCTTTTTTCCAATGTGATTACATTGGAATATAGCTGAAATCTAGATCTTATGACATAAAATAAAGACAATAGTATGACTGACGCTGAATTCCTTTCCAGACTGGATTACTTACTGTTTTAAAGTTCAAATATTTTACAATTTGCTGTCTGTACCCGACAAGCATTGCAATGGCTCAAAGTAATTATCGTTTGTATTTCTGTCTAATGTGTATACAGATAAGTCAGGTACATAAAAACTCCTTTAAAATGCATAGTTGCGTCCAAATTTCAAATGAATCGGTCAATAACAAACGAATAGACAGTGTTGTGATTTTTTTTTTTTTTTTTTTTTTTTTTTTTTTTTGCATGGGGGCTTCGGAAAGTTCGGAGGTTTTTGGTGGGATTTTACGGTCACTTCGGTGGTTTTTATCATGACCTCGTTGACAACCATGATATTACACGGGGCGTATTTGACCGCTAGTCGCTGGCGTCTGTTGTCGCTCGGCGTACAGGCGAACAGCGAATGAATACGCTGACGCAGTGACACGCAGCAACTTCAGACGCTAGCGTCTTCGTAAAAACAACTGTAACACAACGTAGCATATCACATATTGGTTTGGAGGTTAGGTGATACCAAACGGTTCTGTTTCCCAGTAAACAAAATATGAAGTGGAACTGTAATCAAATTTCTAAATTTCTGGAAATGTATCAAAGTTTTCCAGTATTATGGGACATTAAAAATAAGGATTATGTAAATACTAAACTTATAGACACTGAATTTAACCTACTGTTTGACGCCCTGAACTCCAGGACTTGTGGAATAATCTTGGAGATGGAAGGTCGAGTGTTTTGAAGCTATCGCCAGTTGCCAAGTAACTTCGAGGTTTGTTATTGGCGAGATCGCCATTCTCATGACGGTATTCTGTTCAAAAATGGACGGTATTCTGTTCAAAAATGTTCAAATGTTTCTAGAGCTTAAGGGACTTAACTGAGGGGTCATCAGTCCCTGAACTCACAACCTACTTATGAACTAGCTATTACTAAAGACAGCACAAACATCCATACCCGAGGGGGGATTCGAACCTCCGACCGTAGCGGCCGTGCAGACTGTGACTGGCGCGCCGCAGACCGCTCGACCACTGCGGCCCTCTTGTTATACGTGACAGGAAAAAATTTAAATTGTATATCGCGAAACAATCGGTAAGGGAGGCTGCGAGAATCGAGGCACGGCTGACACACCTAATCAGTAAATTAGCACATCATTTTCATTATGCTGACTGTAACGCAAATACTTTACACCAGAGGCGTTTCGTTTTTTATTTGTAACGTATCTTCTGTGCATTTTTTTTTTCTAATTTTGGCATTCCATCTAAGGAGACGACAGACCAAATACGTTTAATAAGTAAAGTACAAGACGTGGTATTTCTTGGGGGAAAAATATTTTAATAGATGTTTTTATAAAATATATTACCTCTACACCTTCAAGTGCAGCGGTGGAACGTCTTTTTCCTATGGGGAAAAGATATTTTGACTCCCAAACATGCCTAACAGTCAGACGAGAATTTTAATATGTTAATATTTCTTAAAGGCAATAAGTACGTTATATCAAATGATATTCGGTGAAGTTACATGTTTTGAATCTCCCGTAAATTTAATTTCCCTTATATTGTCCCTAAAGTAACGCGTTAACGTTTAACAATTTCACTTTTCACTTTTTTAGTAAAGGATTAATGATTAATGAAGTTAAAATTTTGATTACGGTGCCTAGCTCTGTGTACTGCCATTAAAAAGTAACTTTCGAAATTTTGAGGACCCTCTACGACGAGATGCACGGGACAGTCTAAAAGTGTGTTTAAATGGGGCTTCCGAGTGGAGCCGCCACTCTGTGAATGTGGAGCAACGCAGACGACCTCCCACCTGCTCCAGTGTGCCCAGTTTTCAGCAACATGCACTAGACTTGCGCATAATAGTTCGCGATCGGGAGCGCTCACTTTACTTCGCGGCAGAGCCGCGAACTAGTACGTTCTTTTAGTTCGACCGCTGTCAGTGACGGCTGAGCGGCGTGGTCTGCGCATGCAGGTGGAGGGAGAAGTTCCCCCACCTAGCTGCTTCATGCGCTTGCTGCTTGAGCCGCTAACGATATCACGCAAACCAAAAGAAACACTTTGTGGATAATTTCTCGCCATTAAGTTTAGATTTATCTCTATACCTTGGCATTATAGAATTTATTAGTCAGATATTGCAGAATGCAGAACACATCAAAACAAAAATTTTGTAGCACTGAACTATGTAATCTAGCAGGCAGACGCTCACCTCGAAATGGCTCTCATCAGCAGAAGACAATAAGTGATTTTTAATTCTGCTGTGGGCCCTCTCGCTATTGCCCGTCGGTCTTCGGAAAAGAATCCAACGAACTATGAAGCGAGATACGTTTGGCATAATCGTCCGCTGCTCCTAGTTCGTCCGCTCTTTTTGGGTTTTGCTACCGCTACTAAAAGAGCTCTTTTTTATGACAGCTTTTTTTTTTAAAAATGAATCAGTGTTGAAAAAGCGTGTGCTATTGCCCGTATTTTTGGGCAATTTGACATCAAATAAACCAGTTATTTACACGAATGGGTGATACAATGGTATTCAAGTAGTTTGCATACATAGTACTCGTAGTACTTTCTTTTAAAATAGATTTCTTGTGGCAGTGAACTATGAAACTACAGCTGAGCTGCATCTCAGCTCGAAATGACTGTATCTGACAAAAGGAAATCTGCGCGCTCTCGCGTCCTCTCGCTGTTCAAAATGTTCAAATGTTTGTATAGCTTATGGGACTTAACTACGGGGTCATCAGTCCCTAAACTTACAAACTACTTATGAACTAACTAATTCTAAGGACGGCACAAATATGCCCGAGGGGGGATTCGAACCCCCGATCGTAGTGGCCGTGCAGACCGTGACTGGAGCGCCTCAGTCCCCTCGGCCACCGCGGCCGGCCTCTCGGTGTTCCCCGTCAGTCTTCGGAAAAGGAGCGGACGAACTAAGAGGCGATGGACCTGCGAACTAGTTCGCGTAGATCGCCTGTGGGAGCGCGCTTCCGAACTAGTTCGTTCGCGAACAACACAAGAGTAATATTAACACCCGAAAATCGGCTACATGCAACACAAAATTCTAAGTTCTGAGCATCAAAAGTGAAAATAATAGTAAATATGATGTATTCACATAACATGTAAATATTGAACAATAGTTTATACATTCTAAGTGCTTCGGACACGAATAAATAAATATTCCAAAAAAATAGCTTTCGTGATTTGGAGTCCCCAGATCGAGATGCCCAGGGCGCTCCAAAAACACAGCCTACTTTCGAGGTATTTGGGGGCCCGAAAGATTAGAGGCCCGGGGGTTCCATTCCCCCCCCCCCTCCGCCGTTATCTCGGAGCCCGCCCGGCCGCGTAGTTGGCCTATATCTCGCACCACCACTGCCTACGCGGCCTGAACTGTGTCGCTGGCCAGTGTAGTGTGTTGCAGCTGAGGAGAGACAGCAGGTGTTGGCTTTGACACTAACGGCGACAGGCGGCTGAGCCGTCTGGCCGTACTGTGAGAGGCGGCAGACAGCAGGCAGGCGCCAGGCAGCCGACCAGGCGCCAGCCGCTAAGCACAGGCGCTAATGTCGCTGTGATCAAACGCAACGCGCACCCTGGCCACGGCACACAGCGCAAAGGATAGTTTTCATTTCATTTCTGCTTGCTGTATGGATGGTCCATTTACAAAGAGGACGGAACTGCACAGAAAAACCGAGGGGCCAGACACGGGGAGGGAGTGTGAGCGAGGGGATAAGAGAGAGAGAGAGAGAGAGAGAGAGAGAGAGAGAGAGAGAGAGAGAGAGAGAGAGGTGGTATTGAGAGATGGGGGAGCCAGAGAGGTTAGAGAGGGTACATTAGATAAACCCCGTTAGAGAGGATACAGGATAGAGAAGGTAGGGTATAGAGGGAACATTAGAGATGGTAGAGAAGGTAGGGTAAAGAGGGCAGACAGGGTAAAGAGGGCAGACAGGGCAAAGAGGGCGGACAGGGCAGAGAGGGCGGACAGGGCAGAGAGGGCGGACAGGGTAGAGAGGGCGGACAGGGTAGAGAGGGCAGACAGGGTAGAGAGGGCAGACAGGGTAGAGAGGGCAGACAGGGTAGAGAGGGCAGACAGGGTAGAGAGGGCAGACAGGGTAAAGAGGGCAGACAGGGTAAAGAGGGCAGACAGGGTAAAGAGGGCAGACAGGGCAAAGAGGGCAGACAGGGCAAAGAGGGCAGACAGGGCAAAGAGGGCAGACAGGGCAAAGAGGGCAGACAGGGCAAAGAGGGCAGACAGGGCAAAGAGGGCAGACAGGGCAAAGAGGGCAGACAGGGCAAAGAGGGCAGACAGGGCAAAGAGGGCAGACAGGGCAAAGAGGGCAGACAGGGCAAAGAGGGCAGACAGGGCAAAGAGGGCAGACAGGGCAAAGAGGGCAGACAGGGCAAAGAGGGCAGACAGGGCAAAGAGGGCAGACAGGGTAAAGAGGGCAGACAGGGTAAAGAGGGCAGACAGGGCAAAGAGGGCAGACAGGGCAAAGAGGGCAGACAGGGCAAAGAGGGCAGACAGGGTAGAGAGGGCAGACAGGGTAGAGAGGGCAGACAGGGTAGAGAGGGCAGACAGGGTAGAGAGGGCAGACAGGGTAGAGAGGGCAGACAGGGTAGAGAGGGCAGACAGGGTAAAGAGGGCAGACAGGGTAGAGAGGGCAGACAGGGTAGAGAGGGCAGACAGGGTAAAGAGGGCAGACAGGGTAAAGAGGGCAGACAGGGTAAAGAGGGCAGACAGGGTAAAGAGGGCAGACAGGGTAAAGAGGGCAGACAGGGCAAAGAGGGCAGACAGGGCAAAGAGGGCAGACAGGGCAAAGAGGGCAGACAGGGCAAAGAGGGCAGACAGGGCAAAGAGGGCAGACAGGGCAAAGAGGGCAGACAGGGCAAAGAGGGCAGACAGGGCAAAGAGGGCAGACAGGGCAAAGAGGGCAGACAGGGCAAAGAGGGCAGACAGGGCAAAGAGGGCAGACAGGGTAAAGAGGGCAGACAGGGTAAAGAGGGTAGACAGGGTAAAGAGGGTAGACAGGGTAAAGAGGGTAGACAGGGTAAAGAGGGTAGACAGGGTAAAGAGGGTAGACAGGGTAAAGAGGGTAGACAGGGTAAAGAGGGTAGACAGGGTAAAGAGGGTAGACAGGGTAAAGAGGGTAGACAGGGTAAAGAGGGTAGACAGGGTAAAGAGGGTAGACAGGGTAAAGAGGGTAGACAGGGTAAAGAGGGTAGACAGGGTAAAGAGGGTAGACAGGGTAAAGAGGGTAGACAGGGTAAAGAGGGTAGACAGGGTAAAGAGGGTAGACAGGGTAAAGAGGGTAGACAGGGTAAAGAGGGTAGACAGGGTAAAGAGGGTAGACAGGGTAAAGAGGGTAGACAGGGTAAAGAGGGTAGACAGGGTAAAGAGGGTAGACAGGGTAAAGAGGGTAGACAGGGTAAAGAGGGTAGACAGGGTAAAGAGGGTAGACAGGGTAAAGAGGGTAGACAGGGTAAAGAGGGTAGACAGGGTAAAGAGGGTAGACAGGGTAAAGAGGGTAGACAGGGTAAAGAGGGTAGACAGGGTAAAGAGGGTAGACAGGGTAAAGAGGGTAGACAGGGTAAAGAGGGTAGACAGGGTAAAGAGGGTAGACAGGGTAAAGAGGGTAGACAGGGTAAAGAGGGTAGACAGGGTAAAGAGGGTAGACAGGGTAAAGAGGGTAGACAGGGTAAAGAGGGTAGACAGGGTAAAGAGGGTAGACAGGGTAAAGAGGGTAGACAGGGTAAAGAGGGTAGACAGGGTAAAGAGGGTAGACAGGGTAAAGAGGGTAGACAGGGTAAAGAGGGTAGACAGGGTAAAGAGGGTAGACAGGGTAAAGAGGGTAGACAGGGTAAAGAGGGTAGACAGGGTAAAGAGGGTAGACAGGGTAAAGAGGGTAGACAGGGTAAAGAGGGTAGACAGGGTAAAGAGGGTAGACAGGGTAAAGAGGGTAGACAGGGTAAAGAGGGTAGACAGGGTAAAGAGGGTAGACAGGGTAAAGAGGGTAGACAGGGTAAAGAGGGTAGACAGGGTAAAGAGGGTAGACAGGGTAAAGAGGGTAGACAGGGTAAAGAGGGTAGACAGGGTAAAGAGGGTAGACAGGGTAAAGAGGGTAGACAGGGTAAAGAGGGTAGACAGGGTAAAGAGGGTAGACAGGGTAAAGAGGGTAGACAGGGTAAAGAGGGTAGACAGGGTAAAGAGGGTAGACAGGGTAAAGAGGGTAGACAGGGTAAAGAGGGTAGACAGGGTAAAGAGGGTAGACAGGGTAAAGAGGGTAGACAGGGTAAAGAGGGTAGACAGGGTAAAGAGGGTAGACAGGGTAAAGAGGGTAGACAGGGTAAAGAGGGTAGACAGGGTAAAGAGGGTAGACAGGGTAAAGAGGGTAGACAGGGTAAAGAGGGTAGACAGGGTAAAGAGGGTAGACAGGGTAAAGAGGGTAGACAGGGTAAAGAGGGTAGACAGGGTAAAGAGGGTAGACAGGGTAAAGAGGGTAGACAGGGTAAAGAGGGTAGACAGGGTAAAGAGGGTAGACAGGGTAAAGAGGGTAGACAGGGTAAAGAGGGTAGACAGGGTAAAGAGGGTAGACAGGGTAAAGAGGGTAGACAGGGTAAAGAGGGTAGACAGGGTAAAGAGGGTAGACAGGGTAAAGAGGGTAGACAGGGTAAAGAGGGTAGACAGGGTAAAGAGGGTAGACAGGGTAAAGAGGGTAGACAGGGTAAAGAGGGTAGACAGGGTAAAGAGGGTAGACAGGGTAAAGAGGGTAGACAGGGTAAAGAGGGTAGACAGGGTAAAGAGGGTAGACAGGGTAAAGAGGGTAGACAGGGTAAAGAGGGTAGACAGGGTAAAGAGGGTAGACAGGGTAAAGAGGGTAGACAGGGTAAAGAGGGTAGACAGGGTAAAGAGGGTAGACAGGGTAAAGAGGGTAGACAGGGTAAAGAGGGTAGACAGGGTAAAGAGGGTAGACAGGGTAAAGAGGGTAGACAGGGTAAAGAGGGTAGACAGGGTAAAGAGGGTAGACAGGGTAAAGAGGGTAGACAGGGTAAAGAGGGTAGACAGGGTAAAGAGGGTAGACAGGGTAAAGAGGGTAGACAGGGTAAAGAGGGTAGACAGGGTAAAGAGGGTAGACAGGGTAAAGAGGGTAGACAGGGTAAAGAGGGTAGACAGGGTAAAGAGGGTAGACAGGGTAAAGAGGGTAGACAGGGTAAAGAGGGTAGACAGGGTAAAGAGGGTAGACAGGGTAAAGAGGGTAGACAGGGTAAAGAGGGTAGACAGGGTAAAGAGGGTAGACAGGGTAAAGAGGGTAGACAGGGTAAAGAGGGTAGACAGGGTAAAGAGGGTAGACAGGGTAAAGAGGGTAGACAGGGTAAAGAGGGTAGACAGGGTAAAGAGGGTAGACAGGGTAAAGAGGGTAGACAGGGTAAAGAGGGTAGACAGGGTAAAGAGGGTAGACAGGGTAAAGAGGGTAGACAGGGTAAAGAGGGTAGACAGGGTAAAGAGGGTAGACAGGGTAAAGAGGGTAGACAGGGTAAAGAGGGTAGACAGGGTAAAGAGGGTAGACAGGGTAAAGAGGGTAGACAGGGTAAAGAGGGTAGACAGGGTAAAGAGGGTAGACAGGGTAGAGACAATGGAGAAGATACAGATTATAGGTTAGGAAGTCCTTTCTGAAAGTATTTGTCTGCAGTTTACCATTGCATGGCAGTGAAACGAGGACGATTAGGAGTTCACATAAAAAGATGGTAGAAACTTTTGAAATGTGGTACTAAGGACGAAGATGGGTAGATCACGCAACTAATGAGGACGTGCTTAACCGAATCGGGGAGAAAAGGAGTTTCTCGCAAATCCTGACTAAGAGAAGGGATACATTGGTTGGACACATTTTGGAACTGCGAACTTAGCATTAGAAGGAAGCGTGTGGGGTAAAAATAATAGAGGGAGACCGAGGGACGAATATAGTAAGCAGATTCGAAAGGATGTAGGTTGCCGAAAGTATTCTCAGATGAATAGACTTGTGTAGGACAGTGTAGTGTGGAGATATGCATCAAATCAGTCTGCGGACTGAAGACAACAAGAACAACAACAACAGAGAGGCTAGAGACGGTAGGCTAGAGACGGTACAGAAGTTACAGGGAGGAGGGATATTGTGTGGAGGGAGGGAGGGTGTGTGTAATTAATGTAGTTTTACCATGGGGAAAAATCACTCATTAATGGCCCACGTTCTGATATTTTCTCAATTTCGTAAAGTATTAATTATTATTTAGAAAACGATACTAAAATGAGTGAGCATGCCTCGAGAACTTACTTTCCACCAAAAGTGATCATAGAAACCACTTGCTTCTGGCGAGTTAACTCACCCTGTTTCGGCTGCCGCGGCGGTAGAATCCTGCCGAGGCGTGAAATTCGTTGTACGCCTTTGGCCGCTGTATCAACATTTGAGTAACGTGCCTTATTTGTTCTGTGACTCATTTTCACATAATTATTGTATCTTGTTTAATTATGTGAATAGTACACCTGTTGTTTATGGGTGCAATTGCTTTGGTACTTTACTACGACAGACTTGAATTAGATGGCATCCCTGAAAACTACGTTGCATTATCACCATCACTTCACGCACGATTTACAGTCTCGCTTGAACACCACGGGTCTCCGACCTGACCGTCATCCATCTGCGCTGTGACATCATCTGAAAAGACATCAAGTTAGTCGAAAACTTCATAAGTAGTTAATGGTCTATTCTGACGTGGCAGAAGTGAACTACGCCCCTCACGTGTTAGCATAAATAGCGAGCTCACAGCCGACCAACAAGCAAGGCAGGGAAACCATATTCAGCGCACTTAACACAAACAAACCTATACAGTCCCACACACTTAGCCAGTTCTCTGACCGAACTTCACGGGTATTCTGCCGCAGCCGTTATTCACAGGTATTCTGCCGCAGTCGACTCAGGAGACTTCACAAGAGTTCATCTGCAGCAGAACCTCGCATCAACCGGACTGACTATAACGAACCTAGCGAAGTTAACGGTACTGAGATATACCCTTTACTAACATTACCAAACCTTGCATCATCTGTTGCAGAGAGCATACCGCTACTGCCCTTCATACCTACCCCACTGTCGCAGAGGTTTTTTTTCCCTTGGCTCTTGCCTTGGCACTTTTTTTCCCTCTTCCCTTACATACCTTTACCCTTCGTATACCTTTCGAATTCTACCTCCAGATGCACCGTACTAATGGGTGATCTTGCCCACACGTACGGATAACATCGCGGTTGCCACATCCCGTGATCCACCTTAGCAAACTAACCAAATTACGGAGGTGACAGTAGAACTTTTGTGATGGTCACCACGCTGGTGTGGGCGTGGAGAGGCCCCATCCTTAGGTCGCGGTGACACGACTGAGGGAAAGCGGACAGAAAAGGGAAGGATGTGTTGTTTAAGATGGACACCGTGAAATTTTGAAAGAGTCGACGTGACGTAACATCTCTGACGTATTAACTGACATGAAACTTGTTCCTGCAAGTGCTTCCCCAGTAAAGTAGTGCCAGGTTGCCTGGAAGCTGTACTAGAGACACGCTGTGGAGCTCAGCTGAGTCTGATGGCAGCGGCATTGATCGGCTAGCGCCTATCGCGGCTCAGTTTACGAGCGCCGTGATTGTGCGCGGCGATTTATTTGATGGCTGCTACCATACCGACGCCACCAGATGCGGGTCCGGCACCGGTCTACTGCAGCGGGGCGGCCAGCTATCGATCCAGCCCTAGTATAGCAAGCGCGGTACTTCCCGCTGATGCGCGGACCCTACTCACTGCCCAACCACACCAACAGGCCTGCTGAAGGCACTGGCCGCCACACTAAACACGCGAGGCCCTCACACAGATTTATTCCACATGTGGTGTCCCACTAGGATCCATCCTAGGGCCCAGCCCTAACATAGAGAGTGTGGTACTTCCCGCTGATGCGCGGACCCTACTCACTGCCCAACCACACCAACAGGCCTGCTGAAGGCACTGGCCGCGACACTAAACACGTGAGGCCCTCACACAGATTTATTCCACATGTGGTGTCCCACTAGGATCCATCAAGGGCCCAGCCCTAACATAGAGAGTGCGGTACTTCCCGCTGATGCGCGGACCCTACTCACTGCCCAACCACACCAACAGGCCTGCTGAAGGCACTGGCCGCCACACTAAACACGCGAGGCCCTCACACAGATTTATTCCACATGTGGTGTCCCACTAGGATCCATCCTAGGGCCCAGCCCTAGCATAGAGAGTGCGGTACTTCCCGCTGATGCGCGGACCCTACTCACTGCCCAACCACACCAACAGGCCTGCTGAAGGCACTGGCCACCACACTAAACACGTGAGGCCCTCATACAGATTTATTCCACATGTGGTGTCCCACTAGGATCCATCTAGGGCCCAGTCCTAACATAGAGAGTGCGGTACTTCCCGCTGATGCGTGGACCCTACTCACTGCCCAACCACACCAACAGGCCTGCTGAAGGCACTGGCCACCACACTAAACACGTGAGGCCCTCACACAGATTTATTCCACATGTGGTGTCCCACTAGGATCCATCCTAGGGCCCAGCCCTAACATAGAGAGTACGGTACTTCCCGCTGATGCGCGGATCCTACTCACTGCCCAACCACACCAACAGGCCTACTGAAGGCACTGGCCACCACACTAAACAACTGAGTCCCTCACACAGATTTATTCCACTACCAGACATCCAGAATGCAAGAGACTCCAGTATATATATCGTATAGTACAATATCAGCTACATGTAATACTTTAGTAAGATAAACTAGTGTCTAATTAATAAGATAAAACATATCTCTGTCACAGAGCGAAGTCCAACTCCTTTAACCACTGGACAGCTTCCTGAGTTCGGTCATCCCTCCTGAGAATGATTGTACTGGGCAATTAGTAATTATGTGGGTCATCGTTTGTATGTCTGCTCCACATTCACATGACTGGTCGTCTGTCTGCCCCATTTGAATTTCCAATAGTTACAGCGACCAACACCAGTTCGGAAGCGGTTGATCAAAGACCATTCTCTCCTGGGAAGGTCCATTCCTTGGAGCTGCTTAGAGGGATCGTCTATCCAGATGCTGTTTTTTTCCATTAACCGAATCACAAGTTCTTGCCCAGTTTGATTTAGGCGAGAAGCCACTCTCATGTAGTTGCACAGCTGTTTTAAGAGGTGGTTTACGTGATTTCAGCCGGCTTACCGGTGGTGGAAGGTCTTGCAGGATAGGAAGCTCAGGAGTGGACAAGATCTTATAATACTCTCTCATTAAGGCTTCCTTCCGTCTTAGATCAGGAGGAACGATGTTGCATAATATTGGGAGCCATTGAAGTGGTGCAGCCATCAGAGTGCCACTGATCAATCTCATTGCTCTATTTAATTGTACATCAATATCTCTCACATGAGCACTGTTGAGCCAGACAGGTGAACAGTATTCAGCTGCAGAGTGAACTAGGGACAAAGCTGTTGTACGCAAAACCTTAGCACTGGCTCCCCAAGATGATCCTGATAAGTGCTGCAAAACGTTATTCCTAGTTTTAACTTTGTCTGTTGTTTTATGAAGGTGGTACTTAAAAGTGAGAGATATATCCAAGATGACTCCTAGGTATTTTGGATGTTCACTATGTTCAAGTTGAATACCATAAAACGAGATATTAAGTTTATAGTCGGCCATCCTATTATTGAGATGAAAACGAGCTACTTACGTTTTATTTGGGTTTGGCTTTAGTTTCCACATTGCGAAGTAATTTCTGAGGAGAGTTAGGTCAGATGTTAAAGTAGTTTCTGTCACATGGATGTCTCTGTGTTGTGACACTATAGCAATATCATTGGCATAAATGAATTTTCTAGATTGCGTAGCTGGAATATCAGCGGTGTAAACATTAAAAAGAATGGGAGCAAGTGATGATCTGTCAGTGGAGAGTGCACTTCACGAAATTTATCTACAATAAGTTGGAGGTGGTTGTTGAAGGGTAGAAGAGGAACATGAAATAGTTCAAAATGGACGACAGAACAGCGACATTCCAGAAGCTGTGAACATACAAGAGATTCTGCTTGTACGTCATTACCGATATTCATACTCTGGAGACGTAATATAGAATCAAAAAGCTGTGAAAGCAAGAGAGTTCTCTCACATTATTGATTAAATTCAAGAGCCATCAGCGTTGACTTTAAGTTAGGTTGATAAAGTGTACTGCACTTCTGGCATAAAAAGCACGTTTAAGTGTACACATCGACATGTAAACATTTGTCTGGAAGCTGTGTGCGGTTAGCCTAATAATTTAAGTCACAGGTTTCCATAAATGAGAAATCATGGTAAAAATTCTGTTGTTTTTCTTAACACACCGCTGCGACTGTTACAAATTCTTTACTAAAAACTCACGACCGGTTTCGCAAATTAAATTTGCATCATCAGGTGCTTATTTCTTTCAGATCTTAACCATATGTTACTTTTTTTAATGGAAGTCCAGACTTGACGTTGCTTTCTCTGTAGCATAACGTCTGTCACACTTGAAAATGGTCTAACATAGAGGTCGAAACCGGTAGTGTGGGCTTAAATAAAGCACCAATAAATGCAACTGGAGCTGGACTTTCATTAAAATTTGAACCACAGTTGCGGCAACAGCAAGCATCCAGTGATGGAGAAACTAAAATGTGATTTGACTATACTAGCTGATCCCCATTATTACTCTTGAGTTGTAACCAACTTGCCTATAAAACCATCTGTAAAATCCATTTCTTCAAAAAGTGCTGCTCCGTCAACATGTATTGAAAACCGAATAAAATCCCATACTTGCAACAGTAAATTTTCACTAGCCATTGGCCTACCTCTGATATAAAACATTAAGAACGGTATTCATCTACATCTACATGGGATACTCTGCAAATCACATTTAAGTGCCTGGCAGAGGGTTCATCGAACCACAATTATACTATTTATCTCCCATTCCATTCTCGAATAGCGCGCGGGAAGAAAGAACACCTGAATATCTCTGTTCGAGCTCTGATTTCTCTTATTTTATTCTGATGATCATTTCTAACTATGTAAGTGGGAGTCAACAATATATTTTCGCATTCGGAGGAGAATGTTGGCGATTGGAGTTTCGCAAGTAACCCACGCCTCAGCGATAAGCGCCGTTGTTGTAATGATTCCCATCCCAGACCCTGTATCATTTCCGTAACGCTGTCTTCCCTGTATCGCGACAATACGAAACGAGCTGCCCTTCTTTGGACTCTTTCGATGTCCTCCGTCAAACCCACCTGATAAGGATCCCACACTGGGCTGCAATACTCCAAAAATGGACGGACAAGCGCAGTGTATGCAGTTTCTTTAGTAGTTCTGTTGCATCTTTTAAGGGTTCTGCCAATAAAACGCAGTCTCTGGTTCGCGTTTCCCACGACATAATCTACGTGTTCTTTCCAATTTAAGTCTGAAGTAATGGTAATTCTTAGACATTTTTTGGAGTTTACGGCCTTCACATTTGATTGATTTATGTTGTAAACAAAGTTCAACGGATTTCTTTTCGTACTCATGTGGACGACTTCACACTTCTCATTATTTAGAGTCAATTGCCAATTTTTACGCCATACTGATATCTTATTCAGATCGTTCTGCTGTTGGTTTTCATCTTCAGATGATTTTACTAGTCGGTAAATGACGGCGTCATCTGCAAACAACCTAAGAGAGCTACTTAGATTTTCCCCTAAATCGTTTATGTAAATAAGGAATAGCAGAAAGGCGCATGAAAGGCGCGTCAGGGGGTAAACGAACATAAAAATCTGCTGGAGGACTGGCGCTTTACCTCCAGAGGAGACAGCTGGGAGGAGAGGCGTGGTTGTTGCTGCCGCCATCAGACTGGACTCGAGTTACGGCTGTGCACAACGCGAAGACGCGCGCATGCGCACCATAGCGTGCCCCGGTTAAATGGTGGGGACTAGCCGTGGTAGTCAGGGTAGTATAATAGGTACCTACTAGAATTCATACCTAGCAGTTTACCACCTCAAGGTCCAACAGGTCTAAAATTATATGCAAAAAAAAAAAATGTTACTCGGTAAAACCCTAGAAAAGTTAGGTTACGTCAGTCTTTAGAAAATCAAAATTAGCCAGTAGGTTACCGTGGAGTAATTCTGCTTGACAGTTAAGAATATTTTCGGCGTCATTCTTTAAAGCCCTGAAAATTAAAAGTTCCTCCAAAATATTTAATACATTCCCTTTTTCTTCCCGGTGTAGAACCTTCAAATTTGTGGCTACATCTGTAATCAAATGGCCTGTTTCTTGGCTGACTTGGTACTAGAAGAACTAGTATGTTCCTTGAACCTTACCCCAAAACTTCTCCCTGCCTGGCCTATATATCTTGCAGGGCAGTTATCACAAGGAATACTATATATACCTGGGGATTTAAAGGGCTCCTTTTTTTACTACTCCCTGTGTCTGAATTTTTGACCAATATTTCTAGGGACGAAGTAGGCTTGGGTAATGCTCTGTGCAGAGAGGTGTTTGCCCACTTTCCATGAAACGTTACCGTAGTAAGGTAATCTATGATATTTAGAATTCCTAGGACTACTGTCCCGTATAGGAATCAAGGAAGAACCACCTTTAGACCCCCGTGCAGCACTTGAAGTAGCCTCCTTTTTCTTTAGTATACTATTATACTAAAGACGAGACAAACATCCATGCCATAGGGAGGATCCGAACCCCCGACCGTAGCGGCCGTGTAGACTGTGATTGGCGCGCCGCAGACCGCTCGGCCACTGCGGCCGACCCTCCTGCTTACCAGGTAGGCTCTATGCCAGTAAGCCACCATGACTTAACGGATACAGCGACTGCACTCATTGTCTTAAGTTACGTCTCCCTCCACAACACAAACTAAAATTCTGTCTCCTGTTCTCATATATAAATATCTTTTTACTGAATATCTGGAAGGCGTCGTATACTGACGTATCGAGTTGAAATGTATGTAACATGCTAACCTCTTGAGCCCCTTGCCCATATGAAACTGTGCAACAACATACGACCGTCGATTGCCTAGCTGAAAAGATGACACCGGGGACTCGTGGAGGAAGGGCGTGGTTACAGGCTGCAGGACGTCACGTACGCCAAACTGTTCTCAATCCGCTGGACTCGCATCAACCGTGACTTGGGGTTGTACGCGTCTGTTGGTATCTCGCACTGTACGCCATATGACGTGTACTGCACGGATCCCTCACAGTCGTTCTTTGACTTTGGCTATCATGTCGGGAGAAAACGGTGCACGTCCCAGAACCTCCCATTGCCGGCGACGGTGCACATCCTTGTCAGCACCAGTGTGGCATCGAGAATTATCATGCAGAATTGAATTGTAATGAACAGAGGGCTCCCGATTATTCTCGGCCACTGGAAGTGCAAGGTACACGAAATTCTGTGAAGTTCACTGGAACTTTCACGTTGATAGGGCAGTACTGAATCCAGCAATGATGTCGGTAGACGCTACCTGCTACTGCACGTTCCCGCAATATCACCTTCGTCCAGCGCTCTTCAGAAATCGACAACATTTAATGTAACAGCAGCCCATTATTCAGCACGACAATGCACGACGCCACCCGTTGCTGGTGTCGAGGATCTGTTATCCCGCTTACAGTGGGGGAGTCTGGAACACCCACCGTACCGTACTCACCCGACGTCAGGCCCTGTGAATACCACCTCTCACCCAAAGTTAAGGTACCTCTGCTCGAGATCCGAAACAACAGCAGAGACGACGTCCCATGCTATCATGTGGTCAATAAGAGCCATCAACAGGAATACTCGCGCGCTTAGTGTACTATACTCTTTGTACATCTCTCTTGAGGTCATATATAACGTGGCGATTGTACTGAATGCCAGATCGGGATTATAGCCCAGGACCTTTGCCTTTCGAGGGTAGGTGCTGGCACGCCTCTCGCCCTTCCCCACAGCTCTTGTTCCGCCTGTGCCCCGCGCCCTACGTTCGAAACATCGCATTTCTTCTGAGAACCTTGCACGACTAGCCATCTCAAAAGAAAGGAGATATCTACGTCTACATATATACGCTGCAATCCACCGTTCCTATTCCATTCCCAAACAGAACGAGGGAAAAAAAGGAATGCCTATATGCCTCCGTACGAGCTCTAATTTCTCTCATCTTGTCTTTGTGATCACTACGCGAATCGTAAGTAGGCGGCAGGGAGATCGTTCTACAATCAGTTTCCAATCCCGGCCCTCAACAGAATTTATCGAAACGGACGTCGTCGTTCCTCCGGCGATTCCCCTGTGAGTACCGCGAGCATTTCCGTGACAATCGCGCATTGGTCGAACCTACCGATAACAAATCTAGCTGCTCGCCTCTGAACCGCCTCTATGTCTTCCTTTAAACTGATCTGCTGCGGGTCCCAAACACTTGAGCAATACTCAAGACGTGGTCGTACAAGCGTTCTACACGCGGCCTACTTTACAGATAAAGTACATCTTTCGGAAATTCTCCCACAGATCTAGCATTAAAAATGCTTTCCTAATCAAGTATTTTGCCACAACTTGGCACCCCCTATTGCACCACTGATGGTAGAATTCAAAACATCCCGAAACACATTTTTTTAAATTCCAACTATGGTTCCAAATCCAAATTTTCGCATTTCTAGCATCAAAATAGTCTTAGTAGCACCCTTTAAATATTTTGCTTTATTTCACCCGCTGAATTTCCAAAACTATCGAAACATGTGTTTTTAAAATTCCAATCAAACATATAAATACGAAATTTTGTATTTCTTACTTCAAAACTGCCGTAATAGTAACGTATTAAAAAAAAAAGTTCATCCCCTATTTCACCCCCTTAGGGAGGAGAGTATCGAAAAATCGCCGATATCTACAGTGTAAGTTTCAATCGTCTGTAGATTCACTTTTCAGCGCCGTTTTTGTCTTTTAGAAACGGATCGAGAACCTGAAATTTCTTTCTTACGCTTTCGCAGCTTTCTTGGTAGTTTTACTTTGCAAACTGCAATAAGCACATATTTTTCTTTATTCGTAAGCTTGTTGTAGAGAAACAACTTAAGAATGTGCATCACGTTTCGATGTTTGCTCTTATAGTGTCAAAAGTCGTCGCTGGTCTTCAGTCCGAATTTTATATAAGCTGACGACTTTCAACCACTGTATCTTCCACCCTATTATATCTGTCGACACGTAAATGCTATGGTGTACAACGGGAGATTTTGTACAACAACAACAACAACAACAACAACACAGAGATAGTTCAATTCAATTGTGTATTTTTTCTGAAGAACAAAATATTGGCACACGCACGTAGAATTTATAGAAGTTGGTAATTTGCAACTCCCGTATCTTTCACCCCTTATTGTTGTCAACCCTCTACCACCAGAGTGCACAATGGGAGGCTGATACCTACTACCACATACAAACACTATTCGTTTGCGATGTGTAGTTTTGGCTGCAGAGTGAAATGTAGGCATGAACACCTCAATTTGTATTATTATAAGGAGAGCACATGGAGAACGGATTTAAAATTTTTTAAATATTTATGGTACGCAAAGTTTAGAACTGAAATAACAATCAGCGACAGCCATTCGACGCAACTCTAAATACTTCTCGAGAAAAATCGACTTTGGAGTTTTGTAAGCGTACGTACCAACGCTTGTATGAATTGCACTACCTGTCGTTGTAACTCAGGTGGCAGCTTTCTGGTCTTACAACTCCAGGGCCGGTGGTTCGAATCCTGTTGTGGCAGTTCTTCATAAGTTTTCTTCGTTGTGTTCGAATACTTATACAATTTTAATAAATAATGTTTGTAAATCTATCGGACCAAACTGCGTGCTCATCAGTCCGTAGCTTACAAACTACCTAAACCTCGGTAACCTAACCTACGGACAAACACACACACACACACACACACACACACACACACACACACACACACACATGCGCGCGCGCGGCCTAGATAGGACTCGAACCTCCGACGCTCCGCAGCGAGACGCCTTAGACCGCTCGGCTACTCCACCGCGGCAGAATTTTAATACCTAATGGTAATTTTTCAAAACGTGTACGTATTTTTGTTTTTAAGTTATTTTCTGTATTTTGTAGAGTGTTGTTAATAATGATGGCTTCAATAAAAAAAACATGAGTTACATTTTTTACAGTATTGGCTTCACTATTAGCTGACGACGGTAGTCTTCGATTGTTCAGTTTGTGAAGAGCTACGACGCTGTTTTTGGAAAGTCATCTTCATAACTACTAAAGAATTTCCAAGCAGCTAACCTAGCCAACCATCATTTTACGTGACAAGGTTTGCAGATCGTGTACTTACATATAAACGAAAGCCGACGCAATACGTGGAATTAATAACCCGAAAATGTTTTATATAACTGAATTTGGGATAGAGTAAAGTTGTTTACATCCTGAGTGAACTTTTCGCACAGAATTCGATTGGTTGATTGGTTTTTGTTTTATTTTTATAAAATATCTAAAACTAGCTTAACGCCCGTTGCTTCGCATGCGTAGGCTGGTTGGTCTGCACCAGCTGTATCTCCTTCTTAATATAAATTTTCATAGATATAGCTTAAGTACTATCATAATGAAATGTTGTGATACTACTCGTAGCCGCGACAGAATGGCCGTGCGTTTTGAGGCGCCATTCTGAGGTGCACGCTGCTGTTCGCCGTCGGGGATTCGATTCGCCCCTCGGGCATGGGTGTTTGTGTTGTCCCTAGCATAAGTTAGTCTTAAGTTTAATTAGTTTTTATGCCTTAGGGACAGATGACCCTGTAGTTAAGTCTCTTAAGATTTACATTTGAACATTTCATTTTAGTACTTGTAACTCCCTATGGCAAATATCACATTTTCTGTAATTCTGGCTTCAAAATTGCCTTAGTAGCAACGAATTTCAAAAAAATGTTTCATCCCCTATTTCACCACCTAAATGATTAATTTTCTGAAAATACCGAAACACGGGTCATTTTAGTTCTGACCAAGAAAAGAGATACCAATTTATGTGGTAGTAGCTTCAAAATTGCCTAAATAGCAAAAGATTTTCGAAAAACATACCCTCTCCAATTTAACCCCCTTGATGGTTGAATTTCCTAAAAAACCGAAACACGTATTTTGTAACTTCTAACGAACAATACACATACCAATTTTTGCAGCTCTAGCTTCAAAATTGTCTTAACAACAATGTGTTTTCGAAAAGAATTTTTGATCCCCTATTTTACCCCCTTAGTTGTTGAATTTCTAAAAATGCCGAAACACTTGTCTTTTAAATTGAACCCTCAATTAAAATACGAAATTTTTTAGTTCTATCTTAAAAATTGCCTAAATAGCAACGTATTTTCAAAAAAACCTTTCATCCCCTATTTCACTCCCTTCTGGACGGAATATCGAAACATCGTCTCTACAAAATTCAAGTTTCGATTTTCAGTGGTTTGGGCTGGGCGATGATAAGTCAGTCAGTCAGTCGGGACATTGCCTTTTATATATAGAGATTATAAATAATCAAAAATACATGCACTGTTCATAAAAATTACCACTAGGTATTAAAATGGTGTACGTAGTGGAAAATAACGAAATAAATTTAAAGCCTGCCGCGGTGGCCGAGATGACTGCGGTGCGCCAGTCACGGTCTGCACGGCCACTACGGTCGGGGGGTTCGAATCCCCCCTCGGGCATGGATATTTGTGCCGTCCTTAGTATTAGCTAGTTCATAAGTAGTTTATAAGTTTAGGAACTGATGACCCCGTAGTTGAGTCACATAAGCTATACAAACATTTGAACATTTTGAGAAATTTAAAAAATGTCTCGATAGGATACGATCCACCGACCCTAGGGTTGTAAAGGAAGAAGAACGCTACCACTTGAGCTACACTGATAGACACTGCAACTCATTTAGTGATTGGAACTTATGCTTACCTGCAAAACTTCAAAGTCGATTTTCTCGAGAATTTTTGAGACTTGTGTCGAATGGCTTGAGATGATTATTTAAGTTCTGAACTTCACGTACCATAAATATAAAGCAATTCTATAATCCGATACCCATACGGTCTCCTTGGAAGATGCAGAACGCCCAAACGGAATTCGATCGAAGTCGGTGACCCACATGTTAGGCCCCCCTCCTCGAGACCCCGCAGTCTCGGGTGCCGGCGTTTCGTGAGGACAAGAAGCAGTGCGGCGCCGACAGGGATACTTGGCAGCGTTCCCGCGCTACCAACAGCCCTGACTGCGCAGTGCAGACCAGCCGACGTCGCAACTGCAGCACCGGCGGAAGAACCCGTTTTTTCGACAACACGTTTCCGCATCTGTAGCTGAGTGGTCTCTGCCGCCGACTGACACGCAAGCGGCCCGGATTCGATTTCCGGGAAGGGAAATCCAGTTACTAGATCAGCAGCAGCGCAAGTCTCCCGCCCACGTAGCATGAAATACACTACTGGCCATTAAAATTGCTGCACCAAGAAGAAATGCAGTTGATAAACGAGAATTCATTGGACAGATATACTAGAACATTGACATTCAGCTGCATGTAAACCCAGAGTATGGCTAACATGAACCCATGAATTATTGTAAAAAGCAGTTTAAAAGTGCATCGGGTGAAATTAGGACCTGGGCTCTGGAAATAAAGACATATAAATATATTTTGGTGTGAAGAATGTTCTTTTATTTGACATTTAATTGTAAAATATCCTAAAATTACATAATAAATTACGTTTGTTTGAAAGAAACACATCCACACCCGTTTACACTGTGCTAAATAATCATAATAATAAATTATGGTGCACAATAAAGTTATTTTATGTTACCACTGAGAACATACTTCTAATTATAGGGTGTGGATTAATTTTTTTATGTCACTCCACATCAAGAATAAAACGTCCTATTCTGCAGGCCACGCCCAGGCCTTTCTTGTCGGTGTCATGCATTCAAACAATGGCACCGTTGTCGCATATGGTCATTACTTGACCTGGAAATAAGACATCATTCCAAGCCACAAGAACCAACTCCTGCTCCTGTAAGGAGCATTTCTTTGTCTTCTTTATTTTCGTGGTCTGGAAGATTACTGCGAAGAGGTGGATAAGAGGCCGGAAGTTTGCACAACGCTCATTTGTTGGCGTACAACTGTCATCTTCAGAAGTAGGTCACTTTCTCTCCAGTTCCTAATACTATACGCCATTTTTACGTTATAAACACGTTGTTCCCTAAATATATTAATTTTACTGGGCGTTCGTTTTCTGTATAAATAGAACAACAGTTATTTTGTAAAGGAATGTACACTACTGGCCATTAAAATTGCTACACCAGGAAGAAATGCAGATGATAAAAGGGTATTCATTGGAAAAATATATTATACTAGAACTGACATGTGATTACATTTTCACGCAATTTGGGTGCATACATCCTGAGAGTATCCAGAACAAGCACCTCTAAGCGTAGTAACGGGCGTGAAACGCCTGGGCATTGAGTCAGAGCTTGGATGGCGTGTACAGGTACAGAGATGCCCATGCACCTTCAACACGATACCACAGTTCATCAGGAGTAGTGACTGGCGTATTGTGACGAGCCAGTTGCTCGTCCACCATTGACCAGACGTTTTCAATTGGTGAGATATCTGGAGAATGTGCTGGCCAGGTCTTCAGTCGAACATTTTCCGTTTTCAAAAAGGCCCGTACAGGACCTTCAACATGCGGTCGGGCATTATCCTGCTGAAATGTAGGGCTTCGCAGGAACCGAATTAAGGGTAGAGCCATGAGTCGTAACACATCTGAAATGTAAAGCCGTCGATGCGAACAAGGGGTGACCGAGACGTGTAACCAATGGCTCCCCATACCATATGGCCGGGTGATACACGGGTATGGCGATGACGAATACACGCTTCCAACGTGCGTTCACCGCGATGTCGCCAAACACGGATGCGACCATCCTGATGCTGTACACAGAGGTCTGCGCGGATAAGAAAAGTGTTATTCGTATTCGCACCACATCCGCAAGGCCCATATCCGCAACCGGATCCGCGGCACTTTATCCGCATCCGCAGTTTTAAATGGATAATAGTAATAGATACCGTGGTATGTAATGATATAGTTATTGTTAAAGTGTCATTTCTGCGACAACTTAACTACTTTTGACTGCTCGAATCACAGTAGCTGTTCTATACCTACTCAAAAACAGGTTAGTCCAAAAAGGAAAACATTGGCGCGCAGAACACATTGTAACGCACAGACTTTATGAGGGCACACAATGCACGGCCGCAACGGCTATGCCATAAAGAAAGAAATCGGAGCAAAATAAAATTAAATATGTTATTCCGACCACGGATTCGAGTTGCCAGTAAAATTACAAACGCCCCGATACCAATAACAGACCGGACGGGATCTTAATTAAAAAGTAGCAAAATTAAATCAATTAATTTAGAATGATTAATACAAATAAACAATCCCAGAGACGGATTTACGTCTCAAATATGTCAAAGACGTTATTGATGTGGAGGGATATCGCACATAGACTATTCCAAGGTGCATTAATCGTTAGTGGTGTGGTAGTCTAACGGTTAAGACGTCTGCCTAGTAAGCGTAGAGGTCCGGGTTCGATTCCCGGCCGCACCACAAATTTTAATTCAATGCTTCAGATTTATCAATAATTTAGAATGGTTCATTAATTTAACCAACCAAGGTGCATCACACAATGATTGTTTACTTAGAGGACAATCTAATGGGACAGAGTAATTTCTAAATTACCCGTTTGGTTAATCTGGAAATTGCTCAAAATGCAGAATTTCCTCTAGCCTTTAAATTTAAAACCAACCGGAAGCAACGCCGTGGCAGAGACATACCAGCTTTGTCCCGCGCTCCAAACAGGTGTCCCAACCTGAGTGTCCGAGACACAGTGCCGCCCGCAAGGGCTAAGCTTCCCCAACGGTTCCTCTCCCCTACCTGTGAGGTTGGCTACAGGGACTACTTTAGAACAGCGGAAGCACACTGCGGTGCCGTGCCCGGCGAACAGCCACGCACCGCCATTCGGTTGCAGAGCTTCCAAGTATCCACCTCGCGGACAGTCTAGGGCGGAAGTTACCGCCGTATTACGAAAGTGTGACTTTGAGGACCGTCCGCGTCTTTACAATGATAAGCGAGTGGAAACATGCGGTACACTTACCATTCAGTTTATAGTGAGGTAAGCTTGGCCGTTTAGACCCTGGTCTGGTTTCAGTATTACCACTTCATGGCTAGCAACAATCTCTCTGATTCAACCACTCTCCTCTCTCTCTCTAGGGCCTACAAATGTATATGTATAAAATGTGCTTATTTCTTGACTATTGTTAGTAATTCCTTGACCTACAGCAAGGTGGTTTCGTGGGAAAATACTCTTATTTGTGAAATAATATTGAACATGCAACAGGGCTACCTCAAACTCGTCATATCTTTATGAATACAGATTTCACCACAATTCTGCTTATTTGTTCTGTAGCTTTCCTACTGTCGTCTTTTCAATTAATGTATATTCAATAAGGCAACGAAACAACTGCCAAGAGACGCCTTTACGGTCCATGGACAGTAGATCAGCAGGTGAGTGTAACTTCCTGTCTGAGAGGAAAGGCGATAGGCAGAAACCCTTCTTGCTTCATTTTCGTTAGTAGAACTTCACCGTTTACAAGCATGTAATATATAGCTAGGTAAGGCCAGAGACTTCGTACTGCGGTCGCGTTCCGAAGTTAACACTTTCGCAGTGGTGCCGACTTACAGCAAGATGTAGCATACTGCATGATTTTAATTATTATTCTCTCTGGCCCCTGTGTCATGTAAAGCAAGTCAGCGCGATACTTCACTTGCCTGGTGACTCGACAATAGACTCATCTCTATAGTCGAGCCGCCGAAAGAACGGCCCTGACCTCCCACGTGGGCCGCAGAGGGTGGGGACACTCAACCACCAACCTGAGCTCTGCAATTGGTAAACGTTGCCAGGGTAACGGTGCCGCGTTGCCACCCTGCCACTCAAGGTCGCACAGGGTGGCGTGCTTCAGTCGCTGCAAAGCATCTGTTGCGTGTTCATCGTTTGTCTCGTTGTGTTACAAAAACAAAAGCCGAAAAATCATTTATGAAATTGGTACAATTGCTGAAGAAAATGGTCAGAGTGTTGCGCCGTCCACCATATCATTGCCATTTCAATGCAATAGAACTCGTGCGGACTCAGGCGAAATCGTACGTTGCAGAAAGAAATAAAAGTTTTTAATTAACAAAAGTAGAATTCTTAGTTCGTGAAGCATTGGGCAGTATTACTCCCTCACAATGGAACAATGTTGTCACACATACGTGACACATCTTAGAAGAGGCATGGGAACGAGAAGGTACACTAGAAGAACGGGTAGAAGAATTAATAATAAGATTAGGGGACGATAGTAGCAGTTGCAGCATTGCATTGCACATGATGCTGGCCGCGACTGATTTTAATGTATAGTTTGTTTCGCAACCAAAGATCATTTACTGAAAAACTACGTTATTTTATTTCTACTTCTGTGACAAATAGACTAGCTATCGAAACTGATCTGATAATATTACTCAGACACTGTAATATGGCAGTCAACAGCGGTCATAAACGAATGAAACAAAAAAACTCTTCTTTTCATGTAAGAAGACAAATCATTTCACTGGAAGAGGCAGTTTTACTACTTGTAAAGTGATAGTCCTTATTTGTTTATCCTCTCAGCCGACTGCCACAATACAGTGTCCGAGTAATAACAGCGAGTCTGTGGAAAATAATTATAGAAGATGAAATATATAAACAAAATTCTTCAACTAGCGAACTTTGGCTAAAGACTAAATGATACATTTAATGGAATACTGGAACATATGAAGCTTTACGTTAACTCGACATATAATTCTAAACATTTTCTTTTTAACTGCAAAAAGAGTGTTTTTCATTACTTCGTGATTGTTCTCGTTCGTTCACGCTTTAGTAGTACATAGCAACGGTCCCAAAACTTTCGGACGTGATATTCGTATGCCGGCGACCGACACGGCGTAACAACAAACAGCCGCGTAGCAGCATTGGCAACATAGCTGCTAGCTGTCAGAGTCGTTCTTTCGGCGGCTCGACTATAGCACAGCAGTATCTCTGTAGTCTTCCCGGAATCGCCCACGTACAGTCGGTTACAGGGAAATCAGATACCGGCGCAACACCGCCTTCCCGGTACTCTGACTGTACCGAGTGGCTGAAGAGTACCAGACGCCACTGCACGAGCAGTCTGGCCGCGGGAACCACGGTGCACAGTAAAAGCTGTCCTCACTTCTGTCTCTACAGCAAATTTCTGTTCATTTCATTTCGACCTGCAGCATTGTGTATGTCTTTCAAGGACATATTGTTAATTTAATTAACACCAAAATGCTGCTTCACTTTGTTCTTGTTATGGTCTTCAGTCCGGAGACTGCTTTGATGCAGCTATCCACCCTACTCTATCCTGAGCAAGCCTTTCCTCATAAGAACGACAACCCACATCCACTTGAATCTGCTTACTATAAGCGTCTCTTGGTCTCCCTCTGCGATTTTTACCCCACACACTTCCCTCCAATGCTAAATTTACGATTCCTCTATGTCTAAGAATGTGTCCTACCAAGCGATCCCTTCTTTAAGTCAGGGTGTGCCAAAAATTCCTTTTCACACCAATTCTGTTAAGTACCTCTTCATTAGTTATGCTATCCACCCACCTAATCTTCAGCATTCTTCTGTAGCACCACATTTCAAAAGCCTTTATCCTCTTCCTGACCGCACTGCTTATCGTCCATGTTTCACTGCCGTACAAGGCAATACTCCACACAAATGCCTTCAGAAAAGACTTCCTTACCCTTAAATTAATATTCGATGTTAGCAAATTTCTCTTTTTCAAAAATGCTTTTCTTCCCATTGCCATTCTCCATTTTATATCCTCTGTACTGCGACCATCGCATGTTACTTTACTACCCAAGTAATAAAACTCATCTACCACCTTAATTGTTTCGCTGCCTAATCTAATTCCTTCAGCATCGCCTGATTTTCTAAGACCGCATTCCATTATTTTTGTTTTGCTCTTGTTAATGTTCATTTTATACGCTCTTCTGAACACACTGCCCATTCCATTCAACTGCTCTTCCAGGTCCTTTGCTGTCTGACAGAATTACAATGTCATCAGCAAAACACAACGTTTTTATTTCTTCCCCCTGAACTTTAATCCCTATTCCAAATTTTTCCTTGCTTTCCTTCACCGGCTGCTCTATGTACAAATTGAATAGCATCGGAGAAAGGCTACAACCCTGCCTTACTCCCTTGCCAACTGATGCTTTCCTTTCATGCCTTTCGAGTCTAATAACTGCGGTCTGGCTTTCGTACAAGTTATAAATAACTCTCCTTTCCCTGTATTTTACCCCTGCTGACTTCAGAATTTGAAAGAGTGTATTCCAGTCAACATTGTCAAACGCTTTCTCCAAATCTACAAAAGCTAAAAATGTAGGTTTGCCTTTCCTTAATCTATCTTCTAAGATAAGACGTAAAGTGAGTATTGCCTCCCGGGTTCCTACGTTCCTCCTGAATCCAAACTGATCTTCTCCGAGGTCAGATTCTACCAGTTTTTCCATTCTCCTGTAGATAATTCGTGTTAACTTCACTTTATAGATGTTAAATTCTGTTTATTAATACAGCAATAGGCCTATTTCGGCACTGTGGCCATATGGCATCGTGGAGGTATAATTTATTATAGCAACTGCATATGATTGCAGTATAAATGTACTGCCATATGCAGCTTCAACAACAAATCTTGACTGAAATGGAAAAATTTAAGTCAGTATTTCGACTGCATTGCTCCGTCACTCTTAAGGAATATTACGAAAGGGAAAGGAAAGCAACGAATACATTACTGCGAGCACTGAAGGTTGATTGTAACATTTGTGTACGGATATATAGATAGGTCCTGGAGATGCTCTTGTAGCAAAATGGTAAGACAACCACTCCGAGAATGCAGAAACCTTTCGAGCCCGGTCACTATCTTTCGCAGATGCAACAAAAAAAATCACCACTGCGACCAAATGTCCGTCTGGCCAGGGGCGTTCGCAGATGGTCACACCTATTTCGCTCAAAAAGTGAGAGAAGTACGTAAACCGGCCTTTAAAACTCCTAAAATAACTCGCCCAAAAGGGCCGCAGGGAAAAGAGAAAACGATTACGAAATACTTCCAATTACAGTGTTGGTCGAGTGTAAGCTACTTTTTAATACCAGCTTGTTTGATGTTCGCGTAGCGCAGTGGCTAAGCCAATGCATTGTTAATTTTGCAGCCCTTGTACATTCCCTATCCGTGTTTTACTCTTCTTTCTTTTACACTTTGCCCTTAAATGTTAAACTTTTTATTACGGAATTTAAACAAAGTTAAACATTTCACTGTCCCTGAACAGCAACAGTTATTATTAAAAATACTGCACATAATAGATAGAACACACTCAGTCGTGCAGCATCAATTTACTGCTCCTTTTTTCGTACCAGTGTTTCAGTATGCTGCGAATGTATCAAAATCAACAGAGTGGGAGGACTTATTTAAAAATTTGAATGACGTATGCTTCACACCAAAGAATATCTCAAATAATGTCCTCCTCCAAAAAATGCCATCAATGCTGATTATCACCCTAAAATTATAATGGAACTTTGACAGATAGTTCATTTATAGCAACTTCAGAAGTATCTCCATTCAAAACTGCACCAGATTATGAAAAAAATTGTGTTTAAATAACGTACATTAATTAAAATAAACATAACATATAAATTCGATGTAGGTATATGAACTGAAAGTACATTGAAATTTCAGAATTTGAATACTTAAAATTTCCATGAAAAAAGGAAGAAAGGGGATCCGTTGGCTTATTCAGTACGCTAGGCCAACACTGAAGCAATTTTTATTGATGATGGCACCATGAAAGGTTGTGACGCTGGGCGGTCTGAAGCCGCGTTACGATCTTGTAATTTGAAGAAATAGGCATGTGTGAACTTAGACAATTTACAGGACTGTGACTGTAGAACTTAGTCTCTGGTGAAAAGTGGTAAACTATACGCGGTAGTAGGGCTGTGGAACTGTGATAATTCAGCAATCGCGTACTCGTGTGAATAGAAACTGTGTTTTATAACCAATACTGTAATCGCTGATTAATTTGGAACTGCAATGTTCGATAGACTTCACTAACTTACGAGTGATAATTTGGAACTTTTACTCTCGAGTGCGTGTAGTACTTGAACGGTAGTTGGGGAAATATTCAGTTATTTACCGATGTATAAAGTAGGACCACTTCCGCGTTTCATGTCTAATAAGAGTAATAAACTCCAGTTATAAATAATTACTTCGTGAGTGAATCACTTTTTTATCTTAGAATCCATTTTGTTCGTTATTCAGAGGTTTCATTTATGTTTTTTTTTTTAATATATTTTCACGCCATCAGATGCAGATTGATAGACTGGATAAAGTACAGATTAATTATTGATATTGTTTAAACGGATTGGGTAGCTGTTTAGGGCATACAAGCTGACATACATAACTCACCACTATGAACATAGACAACGAGCCGTAAACCTTTTACTACCCTGAGTTATGTATTGCCCAATTCTTATTGGTCAGTACCAATAGGAAGGTCGAAACCATTAAGAAAAATTGTGGCGCGAATGAAAATGTATACTAGGCCGGGGTATCCCAGCGCATCTGCAAACTATTCGGACTCTTCGTGATCCCATGAACCAAAGGACGCCACTTTGATCTGTCCTGCACTTCCTCCCGTAGACCTTCCAGGTTGGAACTCGTTGCCTCTGTGATACCATCGATCCACCTCATCCTCTGTCGGCCTCTTCTTCTAGTGCCTTCGATATTCCCCAGCGTATTCCAGTGAGGCATGTCTTCGCATTGTGTATTCAAAATAGGTCAGCTTTTGTCTTTATATTAGACCTTCCAGGGAGCACTCTGGTTTTATTTGCTCTAATATAGATCCGTTGGTTCTCCTTGCCACACATAGACCTCTAAGAATTTTACTTCAGCTCCACAATTCAAAGGAGTCAATTCTTCGCCGGTCAGCCTTTCTAATGGTACACGTCTAACATTCATACATCACAGTGTGTATCTTAGTTGCTGAAGTTATATGTCTTGACCTTATAAATCTCAAGCTTTGACAACGCCTTTCTACCAAGCAACAAACGTTCGTTTCCTGCCTTCGTGGTCGCAGTCGCCATCATCACAGATCTGGGAACCGAGATAGTCGAACGTAGACACTGCCTCCATGGATTCTCCTACCATATCCCATGGAAGGAAAGGTGTAGTTGTCATAATATTAGTTTCCTTCACAATCAGCCTGAGACTAACCATCTTACTTTTATCTTTCACCTTCATAAGAGAGTCTTCAATACTTCTTTGCTTCCTGCCAACGGTATGTTATCATCTGAGTATCACAGGTTGCTTACATTTATTCCAGCTGTTTTAATTTTTAAAAAAATGTTCAAATGTCTGTAAATCTATCGGACCAAACTGCGTGGTCATCAGTCCGTAGCTTACAAACTACTTAAACCTAGGTAAACTAACCTAAGGACAACACACACACCCATGCCCCACGGCGAGCAACCGTGCGCTCTGCAGCGAAGAGCTTTAGACCGCTACTCCACCGCGGCTCTTCTTCATCTATCCTGTCATTCCTCATAACGTGCTCTGCAAACAGACTGAATAAGAACGGAGACAATATGCAGCCTTGCCAGACCATTTTCTGAATCTTTATCCATTTATTCTCGCCGTGGCTTCTTGCTCAAGGTATATGAATGAGGTAAACTGGTATTGCCACGTTTTGAGTACTTCCCATAATTTACTGTGACCGACACAGACAAAGGCTTTGGCATAATCAATAAAGCAGAGGTACACGTCTTTCTGGAATTCTCTTACTTTTTCCATAATCTAATGTTGACAATTTGATCTCTAATTCCTCTTTTTTTCTTTTTTTTTTTTTAATCCAGTTCGTCCTTCCGGTAGCTCTCGATCCAGATATTTGCGAAGTCTGTGTTGTAAGATTTTCAGTTCAGCTTTGGTAGCACTGTAGGAAAGTACAATTGTTCAGTGATCTGAAGTTTCTTGAGAGATTCCCTTTCTTGTAATGAGGATGAATACTGATCTTTTCCAGTCTTCTTGCCACTGCTGCGTACTCAATATTTTTTGACATATTGAGTGCAGCACTTTCACTCCATTTTTTCAACGACTTTAAACAATTCTCCTGGTATCCATCATATCCACTAGCTAAATAGTATAGCTCGGTAAAATAGACTACATCATTTTCCGGATAATGCGAGTGTTTTTTAATTCCATTAAATGGTGTGAATATTTACCACCCCATAGCATAAAACGAGTTTGTAATACGTAATAATTTGAGCAGGTTTACTGATTAATGTCCTCCAAGAAAAGATTAACAGTTTTTTAATAATCGCGTTTTGGAGTCTTAAATATGGCAGTAAAGACATTTTTATGTTTTGCACCATGTTCATTTTTAGCGGAGGATACGTGAATACAGTAATTTTACATGGTATGTTCATGTCGTAATTACTTACTTGTTTGTATATTTGAACACTATGTTTCAAATACGTTGGGGGTAATTTTGCAAGCTGTTGAATCAAAGAAGTTTATTATTAGGTTTTAACTATTCTTTGGTTTATTTCGTTTGTGGTAATATCACCGCCTATACGCAGTGTGATTTAAACAATTACATTTCATGCAACTATACCACAACTTTTCAATTTTTAGTCTTATAAATTGCTTTTTGTGTATTATATTGTAATATGTAGACGGTTGCGCTGCTAATATCGCTTGTAGGTTGCACATTTGGAAGGTGATTACGACAGCATTTATATGCTGGTCAAGGTGCTACGGAAATTTTCTAATAATTTTTGATTGCGCATTTTCGTTTGTTCATTTAACATTAGTTCTGGGTGTTTAGTCCTGTGAATATAGATTTGTTATTCTTCCAAAAGATCCAGTAGTTGCCCTTTGGATACAATTTGTAAAATTTTGATATTTTTCTCTGTACTTTCAGTTGAATGTATACTTTCTCTGAGGTATGTAGCAAATGCTGAAACATTTAACAGACAGGCAGATCTTTCAAAACTATATTTAGAGAACACAAATACAGGCGGAAATAATGTTTCGACACACACCTCAGAATAACATCCGGTTAAAACTACAGAGAAAAATCTAAAAAATTTACATATTTTATGCAAATTACAACTACTGGTATTTTAGAAGAATTACAAACCTATATTCAAACGACTAAACACCCAGAACAAAAGTTAAATGAACAGAAATTCACATTAAAATTCTTATAAATTTTCCTTAGCAGCTTGACCGGCAGATATAAAATACAATAAATTCTACCGTAATATACCTCCAACCATGCAACCGCAAGCGATGCGTTATAGTAGCACAATAGCAATATCGTCTATAAAATACAATATAATACACAACAAGCAATTTATAACACTAAAACTAGTTCAGAAGGAAAACAAAATTTATCTTACAGTTGCTTCTAATGGAACCGTGTATATCACACTGAATATAGACGGTAATGTTACCACAAACGAAGTAAAGCGAAGATTATTATTTTAAAACTTAATAATAAACTTCTTCTAATGAACAGCTTTAAAAATCACACCAAAGTATTTGGAATAAACAGCGTGAACTACAGTGTCCAAATATAACAGATTGTAAGTAATTAAGACATCAATGTATCATGTAAAATTTCTGTAATCATGTGTCCTCCAGTAAAACTGAACATTGTTCTGTGTAAGGTAAAAAAAGGTAAAGCAGTCAACAATCCGAAGATTGGTTTGAACACCACAGTGCTTTACTAGGCATGGTCCTGTTTGGAGGTGGTATGCCGTTGCCTTCCTCCGACCTTCGAACTGACTTACCCAGCCAGTTATAGGGGGACCTACAGTTTAACGTGGGTTCCGAACCACGGTGCTACTCGATATTTTTCACATGAGCAATACTGCCAGAGGTGAAAGAAGTGGAAAGTGACAGATAAAAATCCTAGGACCTGGCGGGGATCGAACCCGCGACCTTTGGATTTGTAGTCTGGCACTCTACCACTGTGCAACCGAAGAGCCTGTTCCGTGTAATAGGTTGGTAAAGAAACTGGGCGAAGCCCAAGACTAGTGAGCATTTCGACAAAAAATCAACTTTCGTGCAACACTTTTTTTTTTTCGGGAAAGGGAATCTTGTTCTGTATAGCGTATCTAGTCAGTCATCGAGTGAAGTAAGCTATGGGGGGGGGGGGGGGGCAAGGATCCCATCCACTGTGTGAGGCCGCCTTTAACCCCTTAATGCATGACTATTTATTTGAAGCTATAAAAACTACCACTATTAATGTGTAGTGCGTATATACTGAGAAAAAATGAAATAAAAAATCCTTAAAATTATTATGCATTACTAGCAACAAAAAGGTTCATAGTTGGTCAGCTATATAGTGCTTGCACGATGTACCCGGTGCAGTAAATGCCACTATTATGCCTCTCATCTTTCCAGAAAGTAACTCATAATGCAACAGTAGTATGTGATTGACTACTTTTACATGGCAAAGAAGGAATAATAAAGTATACAAAGGCACATGTCAGGAATAACTCAACGCAGATAACTGTCCAACTGATTCACTACCACTCTTCTTCTTCTTTATCGTAGCCTTGTCCCACGTCAAGTAGGGTCGGCGTTGCTCTTCTGGATCCTTCTCCTCCATAATAATCTATTCCTTGCTTTTTCCTTCTTCCACCCTTTCTCCCTAAGGTCCATCTCACTCCTTCAATCTTTATATCTTCAACTCTGTTTCCAATATACTCTTTCTCTTTTTTCTACACGTGTCCACTCTCTTCTATCTTTTTCCCCTTGGTTCCCTCTTTCTGTAATAAATTCATTTCTAATTCTGTCCTTCCTTGTTACCCCACACATCCGCCTCAGCATCTTCATTTCTACTACTTCCAACTTCCTTTCCTGGGCTACTGTGATAGGCCATGTCTCTGCCCCGTATATCAAAGCAGGCCTTACCACCGACTTGTCCACTTTCCCTTTCAACCCATTGCTCACCTTGTCACACAACACTCCGCTAATTTTCCTCCAGTTGACCCAACCACAGTTTATTCGGTGCTGTACCTCGCTTTTCAGTCCTCCGTCCCTATATATATATATATATATACGACCCCACATATTTAAATTTACAGACCGATTTCAGTTCCCCCTCCTGGATCTTGCAAGACCTTATCTGCCCATTCTTCAGTGCTAAATATTCTGATTTCGTCCTGCTAATTTTTGTCCCTCTTTCTTTTACTGCCTTCATCCAATCTCCAGCTTTTCTTGAAGTCCATGGATGCTCTGCTCACAAAGAACCACATTATCCGCAAACATCATATTCCATGGCGCTCCCTTTTTTACAACTTTCACCAGCCCATCCATAATCAGGACAAAGAGGTAAGGTAGCACACTGCAATTTATAATTTCTAAGACGAGCTACTTGCATGTTGACCACTATTTATAGAAGCAGCTACAAATAAATCTGTGGTAAAATGTCCATCATTTTGGCCATGTCTCTGCCCCGTATATCATAGCAGGCCGTACCACCGACTTTTACACTTTCTCTTTCAACCCACTGCTCACCTTCTCGTCACACAACACTTCGCTCATTTTCCTCCAGTTGATCCAACCAGTATTCGGTGCTGTACCTCACTTTCCAGTCCTGCGTCCCTCTGTATGTACGACCCCAGGTTTTAAATTTACAAACCGATTTCAGTTCCTCCTTCTGAATCTTGCAAGACCTTATCTGTCCATTCTTCAGGGCAAAATATTGTGATTTCGTCCTGCTAATTTTCATCCCTCTTTCTTATAGTGCCTTCCTCCAATCCTCCAGCTTTTCTTTAAGTCTATCGATGCTCTGCTCACAAAGAACCACATCATCCGCAAACAACATATTCCATGGAGCTTCCTTTTTCGCATCTTCCACCAGCCCATCCATAATGACAAAGAGACAAGGTAGCACTCTGCAATTTATAATTTCTAGGGCGAGCTACTTGCATGTGTAACACTATTTATAGAAGCAGCTACAAAATGAATCTTTGGTAAATTGTCCATCAGTTTGAGAGATAATGGAAAAAGGCATGTAGCTGATCAGCTACACTATGCATTACAGTGTTAAGCGGTGTTTCCGCGCGCCGTTAGAGGGCGTTTTCGGGTCGGGAGATGAGCTATGAAAACGTTAACCGCGGCCGGCCGGCACGTTAAATTTGCCCGCCTGTCGTTTATTACTACGTCACGGCTGTAATGAATCCGTGAATTACGCCTGCCTGTGATCCACACCGTTGTGTATTTACTAGCGGCGCGATGCGCGAGGGAATTTCCCGCGATTGCAGCTTGGTTCACGCTCACAACGCGCCTACGGCAACACACGTTCGTGATTCCCACACAGGGATCAATCTGCGATCTGTCACCACCTGTCATCATCGGAATGACGTCGTCCAGTCTGACGCATGTCATGCGACACGCAAAGTAGGACAAGCAAATTAAAGCAACGCAGTCACCCAACCTTAAACGCGAGAAATAGCGTTAGCGAAGTGAGACGTGCAGAAATATTTCTGAAGAATAAAAATTTATGAAGTAAATCGCAATTTGCGATCAGTTAAGTCTTCACCGTACTAGGTTTGGACGGAATACCGAAGTGCGGCGAATGAAAATTTGTGCCCGGCCAGGATTCGAACCCGGCATCTCCTGCTTACTAGGCACACGCGTTGACCACTCCGCCACCGAGGACACAGTGACCAGCCCGACTGTAGAGGACTCTTCCCTGCACGTCTCCCGCCACACCCAAATCTGCATTCGCCACGCTGTTTCTTTCCTATTACCACAGCCTATTTTTTCTGTAATGTTCGCATCCACAATACTGTATTCCCCTATCAGGGAGAACTGACCATGAGGTATCGAGACACAATTATCGTCAGGAGCCCAGCCTCGGCTTGTATACAATTATATATTTTTGACGACGTTACAGGGTTCAATGAATGAAATAAATCGCAATTTGCGATTTGGTACTCCATCTAATCCTAGTACAGTGAAGCCATAACTGATCGTATGTGTTATCCTAAGCGTATGTTAAAGAGGTTTACAAACTGTAAGTGTATAATGTTTACTTTCCGATACGTGACTTGTCATCTACTAAGAACAGCGCGTAACAAGTTTGCCATTCTGAAAATCATTGGCATTAATTAAAAAATGAATAATTAAATAAATAAAATAAATAAGCAAACAGCAGAGTTTTACTACGTTGTCTGTTTTTAAATTCCTGCTAAAGATTTTATGAAAGGGATCCTTGTTATGCACTATTCTAATACTAATGAAAGGAGGGTGCGAGATGAACGTTAGCGAGAGCAAAACAAGGCTAACTGAATGCAGTCTAAGAAAATCATACAGTGACGAAGCATGTTTGGTACATGGTCCCACCTCCCCCCCCTTTTTTTAGGTGATTATCGCTATTATTGCAGGAATGAATTTCAATATTTGTCTTTCGCAATACGCTATTATATAATACACATTTATAATTAGAGTGGAATCACTGTAATATTTATTCATTCTGTAATATTTACTTATGTGACTATTACGTCATATGAACAGAATATCTCTAACTCTTTCGGTAAATGCTATTACAGTTTTCACTCGTAACATAATGTAAAACTGTTTTTTCGTAATTATGTATACGTATTTGCAGGTTATTGGTAACTTTGTTCTAGTATCTAGTATTATTACCACTTATATTTAATTGAACTGTACAACATCTTTGATTCTGTAAATCTGTAATATTTTGAACATTTGTATATTCATGTATTTCGTTATAATGATTTTGTTTACGATCAAGCTTTGCTACTGACAAGCCAAAAATAAATTATTTGCGCAAAGTGCACACTAACCTCCTTGCTGAGGTAGATGTTTTTCATCTGTGAGCAAAGAGTTGTGATCTTTTGTTATAAATCAGAGCTCGGCACTAGAAAAAGGGGGGGGGGGCAAATTTACAGTTATGTTTTGAATTTCTGTTGGAATTGTGATATATTCAGGTAGTGTGTGATGGCGGTTACCTGATGGAAACTACTTATTTCAGTTGTAAAAGAGAGTTAAATTGGGACGTTCACTTTAGAGAAGGAAATAAAGTTCTGAAGATTTCATTTCGGCTGTTCGTTTGTGAAGCCTCAGTAGCACTTATATGAAGATAGCCTGTTATATCACGAAGAAACTGGGCGTAATCTTTTCCATCCAGAATGTGTGTGTGTGTGTGTGTGTGTGTGTGTGTGTGTGTGTGTTTTACATCAAATATTATTATAAATGTCACTGCTTTTTGGAAGCACTTATGTGGAGCGAACTATTGGACAGGAGTGAAACTTTGAGGATAGCGAGTACAGACAAAGGTAATAGAAGCGTTTGAAATGCTGTGCTACAAACTTATGCTGAACGTTACACAGGTAGACACTAAGTACTGAACAGAATAGGGGATAAAAGAAATTTCTGATATATCTTAATTAAAAGAAAGGATACATTAGTGGAACACATTCTGAGACATCAAGAAATCGGCAATTTGGCATTGGAGGTAAGTGTGTGGGGTGAAAGTGACAGAGACAAATACAGCAAGCAGATTCAAATGGATGTGGATCGCCGTTCTCATTCAGAGACGGAACAGCTTGGTCACGATAGCGTAGCGTGGAGAGCTGCATCAAATCAGTCTATCTCCGGGGACATCTACATAAACACTGTGCAAATGAGAATGACGTGCATGGCAGAGTGATCAACGAAATGCTTTTATGGTATTTTTCTATCGTTCCAGTTTTTAATAGCGCCCGGAGAAAACGAACAACTACTTATACTAGTTTTCGATCTAATTTCTCTTATTTTATTATTATGACCGAGTTCCCCTATGAAGACGGGTGCTAACAATTTATGTTTGCATTCGGAAGAGAAAGTTGGTGAAAGAAATTTCGCAACGAATGACGCCTTTATTTTAATGATTTGTACATCATTTCCATCTCTCTCTCTCTCTCTCTCTCTCTCTCTCTCTCTCTCTCTCTCTCTCTCTCTCATGTGTCTATAATACGGGGTGCCCTTCGTCAGTCTTAGTGGGGATCCCGCAATGCTCAGCCCCAAAATAATACGCGCAAGATTCGTGTGAGGAGTTGATGTAGTAGCACTGTTGTATCTTCTAAGTATATCCTTCGGTTCGCCTTCCCTGTAACACTTTATATGAGTTCATTCTAATTTAAGTTGTTCGTAATTGTAATTCCTAGGCATTGGGTTGAATTTACGGACTGTAGTATTGACTGATTTATCGTGCAAAAAAACTGTAGTGTAGGCAGTTTCTGGGCCACAATTTCAACAACAACATGGTTTTATGGATTCTTTAATTTCAATACACCCTGGGAATTCAGATTTACAATACAAGCGTTATTCGTCACAAAATATAATTATACTAACTTACACATATATAATACAATCACAATCATTACATTTTACTTTCATCGAAGTATCCTCCTTTGGATTTAATGACTGCCTCACAAACTCGAGGCATGCGGTCAACCAGTTTTTGTAGGTATCGTCAATTTATATGATTCCACACATCTTCAGTATTCCAGAGATGTTCCTTGCTGAATATATTAACTTTCCTGATACGTCGGTCCACTTCATCCCATATCATTTCCATGGGATTACAGTCGGGGCTTTGGGACGACCATACCATATCTTTCAGTACTTTTTTTTTTCTTTCTTTCTTTGATGCAATGTAGTACCTGCAGTATGCCGACCGATGTTTTGGGTCATTATCCTGTTGTAAGGTGAGCCCATTGCCTATTAAGCGCAATCCACTTCACACTGCATGATTTTGAAATATGCGGTGGTACTGCTTCTGATCCATGCATCCTTCTATTTTCATAATGCCGCCAAACTACCCCCGGCAAAACATCCACATCCACTTCCGATGTCCTATTACGATGTTTTCTAATCCATTCAAGTCTATTTATTGGCCTTAGAAGGGGTTTCTTGTTGTGACAGAACCTTTCAAGTCGACTTCGGTTAGTCTCCTTTTTACTGTTGCAACAGGTATTTTGTTCATTTGTACCAATTCTGCACGAGTTTGGGGCGCTGTTTTGAATCTATTTCTTTTAGTGGTAATTCTGATATATTTATCATCACTTTCAGTTGTTTTACGAGGTCGTTCTGGTCGCGGTATGTTCGTATTGCTACCTGTTGTCTTCTGGTTGCGAAGGGTGTACTGCACTTCCCTTATAGACACACTACAAAGTTTCGCAATTTGGCGAACAGATAAACCTGCTTGACTAAATGTTACAATTGCAGCGCGTTTTTCTATGGATATCTCCACTTCAACTGTCACGAAGCAACTGACATGCAGGAACCAGATGTTATGTATCGTAGCAGTGCTTGACGTTCGCTGCGGACACATCACTACAGGGAACAACACAGGTGCAGAAAAAGCTGCATCCCTCGGCAAGTAGGTAAACAAACGTATCAGATAGCTACGTAACGTTTATATAAACATTATTTGTTGGGTACTATTGTATCTCGATGGCCACAAACATGACATGTAGACAACTGCTTTACTATTCCTTCGCTCACTCAACGGTACCCACGGTATTAGATCTCATCTACGGAGAACTAGATGTCAATTATTGGGCGTATTGAAATTTATGAGCGGTAGTGCATGTATTTAGAATTGTGATATTTTTTTGTAACTGGGGGTGGGGGGTAGATTTTATTACGTTCGCTCTAGATGTACCTGGGAGTTGTCTGTCTGCACATTTACTGTGTATGTCCTTTGTATTTGCATGATTTATGACGACAGATATTAAAGAGTCTTTCTTGTCCTATATAGCAGGTACAATGCCGCAGAAAATTATCGAAATTAAATGGCTTATCATGCGGTGTGCGTGTCACAACTGTGATGAGGGCTTGTTTTAAATTTGGTGCATTAACGCAAATTTTTACGAATTCTTTCAGAACCCGTCGAGCTCACGATTGCTTGTTTGGTGCTCGAATTAGGCGGGACGGTAAGAAACTCTTCTAAATTTTATTGGAGCCGCCACAGGTGGTAAGTGACGTTTAGTTACAAGTGGCAGTGACTTCACTCGGCCGCAGGCTACTTGGAAAGGAAGCAGTAGCTGATCAGCACGTGATGCGTGCGTCACCAGGGTGAGCGGCAAGCGGCTTCACGGAAAGGGCAGCACCTGTAGGCCGTTTGCGTACTTCAGTAACGAGAACATAAGAAGAATATGAAGCGAGAAGGTTTGGAGCCTATCGCCTTTCATCTCTTTACACTCACCTGCTGATCTGCTGTCCTTGCACCGTAAAAGCATTGGACTTCTCTCGGCAGGTGTTTCGTCGCCTTATTGAAGATTCATTAATTGAAAAGAGGACAGTAGGAAAGTTACAGAACAAAGAGGCAGAAGTGTGGTGAAATCTGTTTTGGGAATATGACGAATGTGAGGTATCCCTGTTGCATGTTTAATATTATTTCATAAATAAGATTATTTTGCCACAAAACCACCTTGCTATAGGTCAAGAAAATAAGCACATTTTATACAGATACATTTGCAGTCCCTAGAGAGAGCGGAGAGTGGTTGAATCACAGACAATGTAGCTAGCCATGAAGTCGTAATACCATAATCAGAGCAGGGGCCAAACGGCCAAGCTAACCTCACTATAAACTGAATGGTAAGTGTACCGGATGCTTCCACTCGCCCATCATTGTAAAGACGCGGACGGTCCTCAAAGTCAGACTCTCCTAATACGACGGTAACTTCCGCCCTAGACTGTCCGCGAGGTGGATACTTGGAAGCTCTGCAACCGAATGGCGGTGCGTGGCTGTTCGCCGGGCACGGCACCGCAGTGTGCTTCCGCTGTTCTAAAGTAGTCCCTGTAGCCAGCCTTACAGGTAGGGGAGAGGAACCGTTGGGGAAGCTTAGCCCCTGCGGGCGGCACTGTGTCTCGGGCACTCAGGTTGGGACACCTGTTTGGAGCGCGGGACAAAGCTGGTATGCCTCCGCCACGGCGTCGCTTCCGGTTGCTTTTAAATTTAACAGCTACAAGAAATTCTCCATTTTGAGCAATTACTAGATTAACCAATCGGGTAATGTAGAAATTACTCTGTCCCTTCCGTTCGATTGTCCTCTAAGTAAGCAATCATTCTGTGATGCTCCTTGGCATAATAAAAACTTCCTAAATTAATTGATTTGATTATGCTACTGCTTAATTAAGGATCCTTCCGGTCTGTTATTGGTATCCAGGAGTTCGTAATTTTACTGGCAACTCGAATCTGTGGTCGTGATAACAGAATTGTTTTGCTCTGTTTCTTTGTTATGGCACAGCCGCTGCGGCCGCGCATTGTGTGCCTTCAAAAAGTACGTTGCTTTCCAGAAATTCCACTTAGCGATATAAGTTCCACATTAAATATGGTGTGACATAACTGATGACTTCTTATTTCAAATCCTAAACTGCTTTCCATGCCCGATGTCCAATTTATTTGACATTTTTTATATTGGAAACCGAGTATGTAAATTTTTTATTTTGATCAAATATACAATAGATAGGGTCTTATAGAGATGAAAAAGTACAAGAATATGTTTTATTCAATTTTAAAAATAATTGAGGACTGGACAGGTTAAATACACTCGCACTTACTGTAAAAGCGTGATGGAAATGGCAGCACTGTATGGCACATAGAACTAAAGTCAAAAAAGTTACACCTGTATTGATGCCTAAACTGGCGATCTGATCAGTATAACAACAGCGTGTAATCATTCGTTTTCTCGATTTGCATGGTGTGCCACCGATTGAAATTCATCGCTATTTGAAGTGACATATTTGGTGATGGCGTCATCGATGCGTCCAAAATACGTTCATGAGTGCGACAGCCAGTCTGAGGACGCGATACACCGAGTGGGGGAAATTGTTTTGCAGGATCGTCGAAGGAATGTGGAACACGTCACTTGCAAAGTTAGCTTTTCAATCGGATATGTGGACATGAGTCTGTAAGGGCACTCTAAGATGCGAAAAGTGTCCTCCAGGTGGGTGTGGCGAATGCTGACGGATGACCATGAGGCTGCGTGTGTGTGTGTGACGTGTAGTAGGGCAATGACGACGGGTGATCCTGAAATAACGCGCCAATCAGCTCAATGGAAGCCAGCACACGGTGGTCAAAGCAGACTCCTGAGGAAGCGTTCGTAGCGGCTATGGAATCATGACGTCGTAGTGGTGAAAAATATTGACAGCTGTAGGGAGACTACATTTAGAACTGACAGAATTTTCACAGTTTGTATGTGATTAGTTTGTGACAAAAATATTCGGAGGTGTCACAACCAATCTTCGGACTGCTTCACCTTCACCAAGGTTCGGAACCTTCCATCTCGTTAGCAGTTTCTGTTTTCCCTGGTGATACAACTGTCACTTCGCAGTATAGCCGTCTACGGACTGCCGACGTAACTTCCACACTTGCTCCCGTTCACGGGACCAAACAGGTGATATTATATATTTTTGACGACGTTACAGCGTTCAATGAATTAAATAAATCGCAATTTGCGATCAGTTATGGCTTCACTGTAGTAGGTTTAGATGGAACACCAAAGTGAAGCGAATGAATATTTGTGCCCGGCCGGGATTCGAACCCGGGATCTCCTGCTCACTAGTCGGGCGGAGTGGTCAACGTGTCTGCCTAGTAAGCAGGAGATCCCGGGTTCGAATCCCGGCCAGGTACAAATTTTCATTCGTCGCACTTTGGTATTCCATCTAAAACTAGTACAGTGAAGCGATTTATTTGAAACATGTGAAAGTCCGAGGGTACTAAGTCAGGACTGCAAGATGGGTGCTCAAGCATCCTCTCACCCAGATTTGGCGATTTTCTCACGAGCAGGAGCAACAGCACGACAAGACATCACTGTTGCGAATATGTCTGATAACGTCAGCGTTAATGTTGCAGCGTGTGCCAGGAACGGCACGACGACACTTTGAATTTTAATGGAGGCGGCAGCATTCACAATGATGCCGTGTTCAGCGAAGTTCAGCAATAACACAACATGTATATTCCAAAATATTGTCACAAGCACTTCCGTAGCAGAATGAAAAAATAAGACCGCAACTTGCCGTTATAGAAGCTAGAAACAGCATATTAGACAGTGCCCAAGATTCCGACGAGCATCTTGTTGCCTGTTATGTACATGTCTCGACGAATAAAACCAGGTGCTTCACGAGGCCCTATAGACTGGTTTTTCAAATGATTTCCACCTGCACTCTTACTACGTTATTCGTTTGCAAGTGCTCGTCTATATTTCACGTCTAATGGGCTCCTGAAGCGATACATGACAGCACACTCAGCCAATCTAAATGTTTCTATAAACAGAGTGTGACAGTCACACTTCGTCAGCGTCAATCACATTTAAATATTTAATATACATGACGAGTTACGAGTCTGTGCTGTCAACTACCTATATTAAGTACGGTATGATAGAAACGTGACTGACACAACCACAGCCACCTCTTAAAAGAAACAGTCATACTCTGACGGACTTCACTGTGAGTCGACACCGGACAATATCACAGTTCATCGAAACGGTGTATCTGAATAAATATCAGGGACAGTCCAATAGGAAACTGTCAGAATCATGGAATGGTTTTCAGACGTAATAGTCTCTTAAGAGGTATGCGCCAATTTCCATGAATTGCAATTATTACTCAGTGGTAGTAGGGCGCTGTTAAAAAGATAAAGGGCACATCTACATCTAATGGTATACTCTGCAAATCATATTTAAGTGCCTAGCAGAGGTTTCATCGAACCAACGTTATACTATTTATCTCCCATTCCATTCTCGAATAGCGCGCGGGAAGAAAGAACACCTGAATCTCTCCGAGCTCTGATTCTCGTGTTTTAGTCTGATGATCATTTCTACCTATTTAAATGGGAGTCAACAAATTTTCGCATTCGGATGAGAATATTGGCGATTGTAGTTTCGTAAGTAGCCCACGCCGCAGCGATAAGCGCCGTTGTTGTAATGATTCCCGTCCCAGATCCTGTATCATTTCCGTAACGCTGTCTCCCCTGTATCGTGACAATACAAAACGAGCTGACCTCCTTTGGACTCCTGATAAGGATCCCACACTGAGCAGCAATACTTCAAAAAAGGACGAACAAGCATAGTGTATATGGTCTCTTTAAGTAGTTCTGTTGCATCTTTTAAGGGTTCTGCCAATAAAACGCAGTATCTGGTTCGCCTTTCCCACAATATTATCTACGTGTTCTTTCCAATTTAAGTCTGAAGTAACAGTAATTCCTAGGTATTTTTGGAGTTGACGGCTTTCAATTTGATTGATTTATCTTGTAAACAAAGTTTAATGAATTTCTTTTCGTACTTGTGTGGACGACTTCACACTTCTCATTATTTAGAGACAACTTCCAATTTTTACACCGTAGTGAAATCTTATTCAGATCGTTCTGCAGTTGGTTTTCAGCTTCAGATGATTTTACAAGACAGTAAATGATGGCGTCATCTGCAAACAAACTAAGAGAGCTATTTAGATTTCCCCCTAAATCGTTTATGTAAATAAGGAACAGCAGAGGACCAATAACACTACCCTCTGGAACGCCCGATATCCCATCTGTTTTAGTCGATGCCTTATTATCGATTACTACTAACTGTGTCCTCTCTGACAAGAAATCCCCCATCCAGTCGCAAAATTTGGGGCGATATACCGCAACCACGCATTTTGATTACAAGCCGTTTGTGAGGTACGGTGTCAAAAGCCTTCTGGAAATCAAGGAATACGGAATCGATTTGCGAACCCTTGGTGATGGGGCTCTACGTTTCTTTATGCGTTTCGAAACATCAGAATTCAGGCCAGGGGTAAAACGAAATGCTAAAAGTATACAACTTAAATGTGCCTACATTCTTAGCTTCATCATCACGCTTTCCGAAGAGGCAAACTTCCCATGCTCAGAACGAAGACAGAATTGTAAATTCCGTTCTCCATCTTCACATACGTCCAAACATTAGTCCACTAATGCTAGAGCGGCTGCGTAGAGCTGTCTGAGCAGGATTTCTGAGGTTTTAACTTGTCGTTGTAATAAATAAACCACAGAGTTCTATACCTCATTTGCCTGAAGTCATAATAAAGCGGTTGGCCCACCTAACTAACATTATGACACAGTGCCTGCATGCTTCCCTAAATTCCCTTGTTAATTGATCTCAGTTAGGTTTGTAACAGTGTTTAGGCTAGAAACTAAAACAATGTCGTAAAAATGCACAACTCTAAATTTATATTTGTACAAAATATGAAAAGTTTGTGAAAATTCTGCTAGTAGACAATTTTATAATTTATGATATTTATGAGAGTTTTATAAGAGAAATATGTTTATATTTAATTGATATTAACAATAATCTGCCAAATACATTTTTATTATAATCTTTTAAAAATTGACTTATACATGTAAAGATCCACACGTTCCATATGTTATCTACACTACAGTATAGTGCGAGTACTGATTTGCTTATTTGACGTTGCAGTGTAGTACATCAGATTAGAATACGTCGGTTTTATGCGCAACTAGCTGAAAACCCTGCATTCCCCGGGTATTTATTTATTTATTCATTCCTGCCATATTTCAGGTATATATTAATTTATATAAGGGCTGTATGTCTGTAAACTCTCTTGGGAATAGTCAGTAGAGTCAGTAGTAAAGAAGAAATATATTAAAACTTGGTGCGGGAAGGGGCTGTTTTCTATGAACGTTCGGTTTAGGAGCTCAAGTCTCATGAACTACGTCTCGTACTGCTATACAATTTAGAATGTACACTCAACTATATGCGTGTATACTGTCTGTAAAATTTCCTACAGCTACAATTTGTAGTGTAGAAATTATAAATTGTAACGTCATACCGAAAGCCGTAGTTTTACTCCATAAACAGCGGAAAAGTAGTAAGCAAGAAACTTTCTTCCTTTCATCATTTTACTATGGTTGCCAGCGAGAAAAAGATTAATAAAGGTTTGAAATTATGTTTAAAGTTTGTTGCAAGTCGCTAAGTACTGACATTCTCATACAGTGTATTTCGAAAGTCTCGTCGCATTATATGGCATTTTTGCGATTTCTATTGGTTATGACGCAATATCTTTTTAACCCTCCAGTTACCTCACCTCACGGTGAGGAATGTGTGTACCAAATTTGGCTGAAATCGGTCCAATGGTTTAGGAGAAAATGAGCAACATTGTCGCAAAATGCAGCAGTTTTTCGCGCATCTCATTGTTTATGACGTCGTATCTCGTGAACTATATATCGTATGTGATTCTTACACTTACGGCGACCGTCCTCATGGATTGAAGCTTACATGTACAAAATTTCCTAAAGATTGGAACAAAAGTGTAGATTTGTATGCAACACGTACAAACATACGGACACGCTGCTTTATATATTAGACCACCCAGCGAATAACTATTCAAAATGAAAGTCATTGTGACGTGGGCTTTCAATATTAATAATTACCAGTTTTATAAGTATTTCTGACTTCTGTTTTTATTTCGTTCATGCAACTAAACCATCGCTGGCATTCAGCAGTGTGCAGGGGAGTAATGCAGGCGTATCCTTTATTTAAATCCATAATAGGGAATTGTTTGCTCTTCTTGTTAACATAAATGAAGTCTACTAGCTGTTTGAAATTCATTCCATTGCATCTACAGTTCAACTCCTTAAACAATGCCCATTCTAGTAAAATATAATTGAAATTCATAGATCTGGCAAACTAGTACATATATCTATGATTTTCTAATTGCTTTTTTTGTCGACTTTCAGTTTCACTGCGTCTAGGAGTTAGTTCCCTTTTCTTCCTCATAACAAATCTATTCCTCACTTCGTCAAATGCACAAACAGACAGCCTGCATTTGACAAGAATAAGCGTTCCAAGCAGAACAGATCAGTAATGAGATCCACAATCTCCGAGGGAATACGGCATAGCCTGATCATCTACACCTACAGAGATACTCTGCAAATCACATTTAAGTGCCTGGCAGAGGGATCATTAACCACTTTCATGACCTAATGATTTCCACCTCAAATCGTGCAACATTTCCGTGACGTTCCCCCCCCCCCCCCCTCCTGTAACGTGATAAAACAAAACGAGCTGCCCTTCTCTGAACCTTCGCAATGTCTTCCGTCAGTCCCACCTGGTGAGGGTCCCACAATGGCCAACAGTACACCAGGAGAGGACGCACAAGTGTGATTTAGGCAGTCTCTTTGGTGGAGCTGGTGCATCTTCGAAGCGTTCTGCCAATGAAACGTAGCCTATGGTTTGCCTTCCCCACAATATTTTCTATATGTTCTCTCCAGTCTATGTTGTTCGTAGTTGTAGCTCCTAAGTCTTGGTAGAATCTATGACCTTAAGGTTTGAGTAATTTATCGTGAAATTGAAATTTCTTTTAGTGGTCATGTGTATTACTTCACACTTTTCATTATTTAGTGTTAATTGCCAGTTTTCGTACCGTGTAGAAATTTTGTCTAAATCGCTTTGCAGTTGCTTTTGATCCTCTGTTGACTTCACTAACCGATAAACGACAGCATCATCCGCGAACAGTCTAAGGGAGCTATTCAGATTGTCTCCTAAATCGTTTATAAACACGAGGAAGAGTGGGGGACCTTAATGCTTCCCTGGGGAACAGTTGTGGTTTTGACCGCTATTGTTTGTGTAGCAGAAAGCTGTCGCATTTTTGCGGATGCTATTTTAAAGCTCGTCGAAGTCAACGAGTAGCATGATGCGACAAAAGCGACTTGTGAATTGAACCCTGGTTTATAATACCGCAATTCTTCTAGAACAAGAGTAGCCGGTCATTTCAGACAATATACGTTACGTATTTCGCCTCATTGTACTACATCTGTTTAATGAAGTCCATCACCAGCAAGTTGCACTCCAATATAAAATAGACTACTGCCCTGAAAAAACTTAAATTTACGAACTTACATTTTTCACTTATTTTCAAGACTCTACCAATTTATAAAATCAACAAGACTTGTATTAGTCTTTGGTTTTGACTAAGTAACAAATTTAATACTTTTAATTGTATGACTGAGGCTCCTCATGCATACAAAATCATAAATTTAAAACGGTTGTTTCCTGTATACGTCCTCCATTGAACACTAGTAGAGGTACCAGCATCCAGGCTGAACCCAACCGATTCTACCAATATATGCAATACGAGCTATTTGTAGCAAACCTTGTATCATTCTGAGGAAAGGTATGTTATTGCAGCATATGCCGGCCTTGCAGTTTTCCTACGCAATTTGGAACCACATCCTTTATTATCCTGACAACCTACGCCTTGCATTCCTGCTGCCAAATTCCCAAGAGCGTCTGAATCTATTTGGCATTACAGTTTATGGGAACAAAATTAATCTTCCATTGCATTTTATGGAAACAAAATTAATCTTGCTGCAGCTGTTCTTGTTCTAGTACAAATATGCTATTATAAACCTAATTGTGATCAGTTAACAAGGGAATTTAGGGAAGCATACCGACACTATGTCCTAATACCGAACGAGTTAGGTGCGCCAACTTATGACTTCAAGCAAATGTGGTATAGACCTCTGTGGTATATTTATTAGAACCACAGTAAGTTAAAACGTCGCAAGTCCTGCTCAGACGCACAGTCGAAGGCCATACTATAAAATGTCACGGGTAATGATGTGTCCTAATCAGGGTGTGGAATATAGGCTCGTTTGCGAGTTTAAAAAATATAAAAAACATTGTAACTGTAAATGCTTGTTTGAATTTTGTTTACATTTGCGTTGGCAAACTGCTGAACTAACCGGTATAAAGTCTGACGAATCATCGTTTACGTTGTTTCCTACAAACCGGGGTTTATGAAAATTGCTGGTGTATTTAATGTGCCGGAGCTGGAATCGACCCCGCAACCTTTTCCTTTCGCATGGCAGTACCTCGCCTCCTACCTTTCAAACTGCACAGAAGTTCTCCTGCGAACCTTGCAGGACTAGCACTCCTGGAAGAAACAAATCGCGAGACTTTGATTACACAGAGCGTTAGGGATGTTTCCAGAGCAATATTTTCACACTGCGAGCGAGTGTGCGCTGATATGAAACTTCCTGGTAGATTAAAACTGTGCGCGGGTCCCGACAAGCGTGAAGCGTGCCAGGAGAGCTCAATCAGCAGAGCGCTTCCTCGCGAAAGACGGAGTGCCCAGTTTCGATTCCCGATCCAGCACACAGGTTTCATCTGCAAGGAAGCTACACGCCAGCGCACACTCCGCTGCAGAGGGAAAACGTCCTTCTCTAACAGGGTTTATGTGTCGAAAACCGCAAATGAAGATTACGGTACGGTATGCCCACTTCATTCGGTTAAGCACGGGGAACATTCAGTCATGATTTGGACACTTTTTGCAGTGGGACATTGACGAACCCCATTTTCAGTTCTTGCAAAAAAAAATTCCAACAGCTGTTCACGTTATAATTTTATTTAGGCAATAAAACAGAACGAAGTCTTTCATTCGAATGTAATTATGGATGGTTAATTTTTGGAAAAAAAAGAAAAAATCCTTAACATATATTATGATGAGCTTCTACCACATTATTTTTGATGTTTCCATGTGTATATTGATTCCATATGAAATTGCATTAACATCTGCGACATACAGATAGCGATATGTAAGACTCTGGGTGTTGATGTTACCGTTGTTCATAATTTAGTTTCAACCTCTGCCTACTCCAGCCCTGCGCTTTAGTATATAACAAGACACGAGTTTTGCTTAGTTCCGAAATGTTTGTAGATGAATAGTTTTATTTCAGTCAGTGCTTACAATGAATGGCTTTTACTATACTGAAGGATAGTGTTTTAATTGAACTAAAAGGCCGTACTTGGTTTTGAATTGACCCATCTTCCCATTTTTATTACATGTATCTCACATCTACAGGGTCCAGTATGCTTAGGTTCTGGTAGATTAATGCTTTTAAAATACAATGAATGCCATTACTGTTCTACAGAGGTCGAGAAGTTCATGTATTTGAATATCACCGTAGTTCCAATTTTTTAGAATGACTTAATATTAAATATATTGTTTCTTTTATACGATTTATATGTTTTTACTTAAGATACGAGGCGCGTCCAGAAAGTACGTTCCGTTTGGTAATAAAATGAAATTGTACACTTACAGCCGAAATTTTTATTGCAGAAAATTCTACAACTCTTGAACTACTTTTCCACATAACTGCCGAAATTTTGCAGGCATTTGTCACAACGTGGCACCAGGTTTTGTACATCTTCTTCATAGAAATCTGTCGCCTGTGTCTTCAACCAGTTGGAAACAGTTTCAGCTCGTCGTCATTGGTGAAGTGATGACCGCCAAGGAAAGACTTGAGATGTAAGAACAGATGAAATTCGCTAGGAGCGAAGTCAGGGCTGTATGGAGCACGATCAAACACGTCCCAGCTAAATCTCTGTATGAGGTTTTTCGTCACATTTGCAGTGTGTGGTCGTGCGTTGTCGTGAAGCAAAACAACACCTTTTGACAGCAGTCCCCGGCGCTTATTCTGAATTGCACGGCACAATTTCCGAAGTGTGTCGCAATAAGCATCTGCTTTTGATTGTTTGACCACGCGGTAAGAAGTCAATGAGTAGGATGCCTTTCCAGTCCCAGAACACTTTGCACATCATTTTCCGAAGTGTCATGATTTACTTCGGCTGTACCTTTGGTGGGGATGAAGTCTGCCTCCATTCCATTGATTGCCGCTTACTCTCAGGGGTGTCGTAAGAAACCCACGTTTCATCTCCTTTGACTATCAGTCTCAGAAATTCTTCGCCGCTTTCAGCATAACGGGTCAAAAACTCAAGTGCACTACCGATCCGTTGTGTTTTGTGTTGCTCAGTGAGAATATTTGGTACCCAACGTGAGCAAAGTTTACGGAATTTCAGTTGTTTGGTAACAATTTCATGTATCAGTGATCGTGAAATGTGGGGGAGCGAGAGCACTAATTGTCAACCTACGGTTTTCCTGGATCTTGTCATCAATCGCGTGAACCAGTTCTTCTGTAACGAAAGGTGGACGCCCACTTCGTTCTTCATCGTGCGCATCACTACGCCCGTCATTGCACTGTCGGATCCATCTTCTCACCATCGAATCACTCATCGCATTTGGTCCGTAAACATCGCAGATTTGCCGATAAATTTCACTCGGTTTCACTCTCCTCGCGTTCAGAAACCGAATCACCGACCTGATTTCACAGGCGGAGGGATTTTCAATCAACGCCGACATTTCAAACAAGCACAACAAAGCGTACGTAACTGACAGCGATCTCCCAATGGCGCACGTTCTTCTCCTTGATACACATCGTCTACAGCGCATGTGCGGAACTGCAATCGCAGCGCTGCAGCGGAGCTAAATTGAAACGGAACTTACTTTCTGGACGCGCCTCGTATGTTGTTCTTATAGAACAATTATAAACTTGTTTGTTAAATTTCAATGCAATGATATGGCTGTTGAATCTGTCTAATGTTTCGTATCTATGTAGGGGCGTGAAGATGGTACAGTTGATGTACCTATACTAGTCGCCTAAACGTGAACAGTTCTTGCAAAATATATATATATATATATTGCAAGAACTGAACTGATCAGCCGACGTCCCACTTCTATCCTCAAGACGCTAGGACGAACTTCCCGATGCATGTCAGCCACAGTTTGCCGACCTTCGCTGAGGGGTCTTAGCCAACGACAATGCCGATTCCCCGCACGATTCTTCAAGACGATGAAACTGTCGTGCTGTACGACCTCTGGCATATTCAATCTTGATCCAGCTCCGTTGTTCCTGTTTCGGAAACATAGCGACACCGTTACGTTAGACCGCTCGCTCACAAGTGACTGTGTTTTCCTGGATTGTGCGCACGCTGATGACGTGGGACGGGCGAGTCCATTTGCTCGGAGGTAAGGGAGGTATGTCAACAACGTGTGTTATAGGCGACAGTAATAGATTCCACTGCATAGTGTCTCCACAGCATTGTTGACACTATCCAAGTTCCAACCCTCGTACATGGCATGCGTAAGTACTGTCTGGAGCAGCGTCAAATGTTTACTGCGACTAACAGCCAATAAAGTATAGCGGTCGACATCAATGCAGGTCTTGGGTCGGTAGAATAACGTCATAAAATTCAAATATGGATATCATTTACATAAAATGACGTGAAATAATTTTGAAATGATGCCGGTGTCTATCACAGAAATATTACTTAAACATTTCCATAAAAAAAAAAAAAAATAATAATAATCAAATCGAAAAATGTTTGGTCTTTTGAGGTCAACTGATAGTTTAGATTCCTCAGGTGTTGAAAATAAACTCAATTCGATATCTCGAAGTATTCTAGGTTGTTTAACTCCTGTCCTGTTTGGAAGTCATCCAAAATTTCTGAATTACCTAGTGCAGGTGCTTCAGAAGCCTTTATATGCTGGGCAAAAGGAAAGTAAATTTTTTGTTTATATATAAAGAAAAGTCTAGGGTGCAAAAAAATTTTTTCCGACTAGTTTCGGTTTTATTTTAGACCATCTTCAGAAAATTAAGCTCCATTGATTGAGCTGGCAGGAAACTTGGAGCCTTCTAGTGCACTGCAGTGACGCAGTATAAGGATCCTAGTTTCCTGCCAGCTCCACAGCATCAATGGAGCTTAATTTTCTGAAGATGGTCTAAAATAAGACCGAAACTAGTCGAAAAAAATAACAATTTTTGCACTCTAGACTGTTCTTTATATATAAATTTAAGTGAGAGTCCTGTTCCCCATAAGTGAAACAAATCTGTTTCCAAAAATATATATTTTTTGTGGAAGGAGTTTAGTTATGTCTATCGCAAAATGTTTCATTGGCCACCTTGTATAATCAATATTAAATAATCGGTACTTCAATTTTGGTTTTTGTCTTCTTTGTGCGAAATTCTGCACCGATTACTACCAATTTGATTAGAACAGACGCCTAAGGCAACTCAAAGTTTATTTTAGTTTTCCTTCTCTTGACTCAACCGATACACGTTACAACGTAACGTGTAGCAGACGGAAAGATAAAAATGGGAGATGCTGGACCGCAAACGCCGACTTGACAGCAATGCACGTTTCCGCGAAGAAGGGAGTGCCACCGATACACAAGAAAGCCCCGGCCGCAGCGGACAAGGGAGCGAGTTAATTGTTTCTGATGCTGCAGTGGGACTGCTAATGAGGTTTGTGCGTGTCGCGGAGTTCCATTAAGGCCACTTAGCCGGAACCCGCGACCCCGCCGCAGTTAAAGCCTCTGCCTGCTTTAGCCGTGGGTGTGGGGCCTACCTTCTGTTTTTAAATGGCAGCTGTAATCTAATCTTCTCTATATAAAGAGAAGTGTCCATATGTCTGTGTGTACAGTTTTGTTGCAATCTTGACGAATTTTGCACACTTGACTTGCAAACATACATGACGATCGCTGCTTTACAGGATCACGCACTACACCTACTTCAAGACATATGACGTCATAAACAACGATATGCGCTAAAAACTGCTGCATAACCCGATAGTGTTGCGCATTTCCTCCTAAACTACTGGCTAGAGTTCAACGAAATTTGGTGTATATATTACTTACCGTGAAGTGACAATATACGACCCAAGGTTCAGGTGATGTTATGACAAAGTGTCGCAAAAAACTGTCACGTCATAGATTGTAAGATAATGAGTGTACTTAGCAACTTGCAGCAAAATTTGAACATAGTTTAAAACCTTTATTATACTTTTTCTTACTGACAATCGCAGCAAAATGATGAAAGAAGTTTCTCGTTTACTTTTTCGCTGTTCTTGGAGTAAGATGTTACTATTTATTATTTCTACACTACGAACTGTACTCGCTGGAAATTTCACGCGCGTGTACCCACATATAGAATGTACCTTCGAAATTCTATTACAGCACGCCACGTTCATTAGACATGAGGACATAAACAATAGCGTTCATGGAAAACGGCTCTATAACGTACAACACGTTAATCTATTACTTCTGTATATCTGAATTCTCTAGACATTTTACACACTTGCCATACTTATAAAAATACATATGTACCTGCAGAAATTTTACAATTGTACAACATATAATTCATTGAACACGAGATCATATCATTTGGGATGGGTAGAAACTGCCACACAGTGTACTACGTTTCAACCCCTTTCTTATTTACCTACGACACCTGAAGTCCAGTCAACATAAGAGCATTGCTGCAAGCTGGCAGTGCTGTTAATAACTGTGAAGCCCACACGGCTGTAGGTGAAAGCAAGAGACTTCTGTACAACTATAGGCAAAGGAAGAGACTGAAACAGTGTACTCCAGCGAGTACCCGTTACTTCCGATAGATCTACCGTTTAACTTAGACTACAGAGAGACTTGCAGTTTCTATTGCGACTAATAAATCACAAGTCATTATATTAAATACTGCGGTGTTGATTTGACAATCTCCATCTTTCTCACACAGACAACTTTATGTCGCTTGCTGAAGGGTGCGTTTACCAAAGAATTTATTCACACTAGCTCCTGGACAAGTAACAAGACTTATTGTTTATAGTCAATGTATGCATGTTACATATCATTTGTATTTTGATTACTAGCTTCCTCGTCCCCCCCCCCCCCCTTCAATGCTTCAAGCGTTGCCGTTCCATTCATCCGATTGCGATGAAACTTAGTCATCATATTGTTTGCACTTTTGCAACGATTATAGGCATAATTGTACGGCTGTACATTATATTTCAGGAGACTGACGTCGTACAGAACTAAATGCGCGCAAAACTCCTGCATGACGCGGTAATGTTGTACATTTCCTTCTAAAACCACCTATTTCTGACCACAAGGTAGCAATTGCTGTATGGGCAGGAACCAGCTACGACACACAGGGCAGGAGATTATGCCGTCATGAAAACAATGAGATGCAGGATGAACCAGGGAACAAAGGCTATTTTTTGCCAACAATCTCTGAATGTTCATGACCTATTTACTGCAAATTTTTACGTGACAGTATAAAAACTTTAGGACAGACATAGGCTATATGTTTTTCCAAACAAATTTACCGTTTTGTATATATTGCATACAAATGTACATTTTTGTTCCAATATTGAAAAATTTTGCAGATTTGACCTGCAAAATAAGAGGAACGTCACTGAAACTTATCACACGTGACCTCGAAAACGAGGAGGAATCACTGTCTACATACAATTTAGTATCGTGCGTAGCGGAAGGTGCTTTACGTATAGACTTCGACATTTATACTGCGATTTTGAAAATTAATTTGCACACTCTGACTTCAAAACGAGAGGAATAGAAAGAGATAACGTGAGAGGAGATAGGCTAACTAGGAAAAGGAATAAATAAATACCCGGGCAACGCCGCGTCTTCAGCTAGTATGCTAATAAAATTGTTACATATGAAACTGTGAAATAAAAACATAGGAAGACGTGCTCATGAAAAGAAAAAACTAAGAGATCAGATCGAAAACGGAAAGATTCAGGTGTTCCTTTTTTTCCTCAAACAGTAGAGAAACATTATAAAAACGGTTCGATTAACCCTCTGCCATGCACTCTAATATGACTTGCAGAGTATCGATGTAGATAAACGTCAAGGTTTGATTTAAGTTTCTGTTTTTGTCAGTCCTGAGACTGGTTTGATGCATATCCACCCGCAACCCTAGCCTGTGTGAGCCTCTTCATTTCCGAATAAGAACGCCAAGCCGCATACATTTTAACTGTCGCATTAGGTATGGACTTGTATCAAATAAAGTTAGCATTACAGACTTGCATGTTACTATTTATTTTTGTCTGCAAGTCTACCTTAATTCTCGTCTTTTTCCACGGACGTGCTCATGGAAATAAAATCATTTCTTAAGTAAGGAAATTTGTTAACTCCAATAGAAAGAACTAGAAATTCTAAAGTGGATGATAAATTATTCAAATAAGAACGCTATGGAAGCTTTCTTGCATACAAAATTAATCTGTTTTCTTAATCTCTATCTATATAAAAACGAAAGGAGACTCACTCACTCACTGACTAAACACGAAATCTCAAAAACTACTTCACCTATGAAACTCAAGTTTGGCAGGAATATAATTTATAGGTAGAAAACTCAGCTGACTTTCGAAAATAGTTCAACTAACATTTATAGTGAAGAGAAATAACATTTTCCCCAGAAAAAAAATCTTAATTACTATACACATGTTACGTGGTAACAAAAATCAATGAATGTGGTAGTGTTTAGTCTTGGTATTAATGACACTTTCTATATGTGGATTCAAAGTTGTTGACTTTAGGCATAAATTGTGGGGTCAATTGATGCATGGGATACAAACTTTCAGCTTTGACAAATAACGGGACAAGTTCATAGAATTTCTTTGGGAATACAAATTGCAGCCAGACGTGATTCAAAAAGTACATCGAGAACCAGTCACTAAATTGGTTTGTTTTAAGCAATGTAAATTGACTGCACCCATTCCATAATAACTTCTATTCCTATACCGTCATTGTAAAACTCGACGGGCTGTGTCCCAAACTCTGTAATCCTCAAATTGAATAAATTGTTTATTGCACATAGTTTTTTTCATTTTCTTCTATTAAGATACAAACGCCGGCCGCGGTGCCCGAGGGGACTGAGACGCTCCAGTCACGGTCTGCACGGCCACTGCGGTCGGGGGTTCGAATCCCTCCTCGGGCATGGATATTTGTGCCCTCATTAGGATAAGCTAGTTGATAAGTAATTTGTAAGTTTAGGGACTGACGACCCCGTAGTTAAGTTCCATAAGCTATACAAACATTTGAACGTTTTAAGATACTAACTAGAAACTGCAGACTCGCTGAGCTCAGTAGTCGTGGATGCCATTAATACCTCCAAAGACATATTTGTAAACACTGCATTCTCTCCCTCCACACTTGATACGGGACGGACTACTCTTAATCTCACCCATGTTGAAATAAATAGAAAACGAAAAACATACACACACGTTCGATCTAGGAATGAGTAAATCTTTTGAATGTTACTCATACGCGACTCATCGCAAAACGATGATGAAGCAGTGTTGCTATATCACAGTAATGAACCACCGCAATGTCTGCTTCCTTCTCGTGTCGTCCTAAGTACGTTAGGTAGTTTTAAGATGTGTTACATAGCATGGCGGTGGCGGCGTCCAAATGATAATCGAAGAGGTTTATATCAAAACCATAGTTATCGAACAAGCGACATTTATGACTTTTTTACGATTATGTCAAAATTTTGAACGATGTGGTTAGGTAGAAACCTAAGCATACAGCTTAAATTGTTTCGAGTGAACATAATTATCGCAGTGACTTCTTTTCTTGTTCACTCACAACAATTTAACCTGTACTCTTAGGTTCCTACCTACCCACATATGTTGAAATCGTGTTTGTAATAATCACAATATTCGCCCGTTCCATAACTGTCGCTTCGGTATGAAACGCTTCGGTATACATAATTTGGACGCCGCCGTCATGCTATGTTAACACATCCTCAAAATTACCCTATTTCCTTCATTTTTATAATTATTCCTATTCAATTATTTTTAACGGGAGGTATTCATCCCCAGATTTACCAGGTATTTGAAATGCGTTAAGTATCGTCTACCCTAATGTATACTCAGACGCGATTTATTACAGTACATTTCTTATGGGAATGTTGTTGCTGTGAATATTTTAATCGGTTTGATTTACGATATCGCCGTTTCTAATTAACGTGCACAGTTGTTTTCGGTCTAAGAACACTCAGCGTATCAAGATCTTTCATTTTAACTTTTAAGCACTTACACTGATTGATAATAAAGAAAGCTATGAGTTACCATCCCATTTCTTTCCTTTTTTCTAACTCTGTCATTCCAGCAAGCACAATATTTCTAAAGAAGACAACGCAGTTCGTTAAGAACACTCATCTGATGAAGCTCCTTCATTTGAGCTTTTCAACACATTGTTTTGGAAGGAACCATACCGTCAAAGTACCACTACTATCACAAATGTTTGTAAATCTATCGGACCAAACTGCGTGGTCATCAGTCCGTAGCTTACAAACTACTTAAACCTAGGTAAACTAACCTAAGGACAAACACACGCACCCATGCCCCAGGGAGGACTCGAACCTCCACGACGAGCAACCGCGCGCTCCGCAGCGAGAAGCTTTAGACCGCTCGGCTACTCCACCGCGGCCCACTACTATCAACTTCATATTATCAACATTAACACCTAAAGCTGCAGAGCATCACAGGTAACTATCGCTTTTAAAACCTGTTTTATAAAGTCAAAAGCACATTAATGTAATAGTGTATAAACAGTTGATATTCATAATAAAATATATTGAATTGATAAATATTTACTCATTTTTACATTATGTCACTGACCACTATCTGTGCGAAGTACTTGCGTTAAATCGAAGTTAAGGTGAAATTAGCGCCTTTTAGGTGTTCATATACTAGTACCAAAAAAAGCCAATGAACATGCGTCTTTCATAGCGGGACACCATCCTTCGACCAGTGACGTCTGCGAGTTGTCTTATGACTCGAAACATTGATCATTTTCCTTCTGTTACGAATGGTGACACTTTTTACAATCCAAACCGATGAATTTACGTTCACCCGTTTACAAAGTTTCTTTGTGCGTAATGTAAAGTTTGGGTCAACTGAAGCCCGCAATACGACCCGTCGGCTTTGACCAATGACGTCATCTCTGAGTTAAAGGCGATAGTTTGTTTACAAGCAGAACACAGCTTACAGATTACGATTTTGTGTTTAAAACGTGATCTGTAACTACTTCTCTCTGATGTCAAGGTATAGGTTAACAGATTTTTTTAAAATTATTTTTCGCAAGTGAGCGCCGAAGGCGTGAATTTATGGGCCGATACCTGTGATGGATGGTGGTAATCTGTAATTTACGAGAATAATCTGATTATTTATTATATACAAAACATAAGTATCACGGTATTACCCCGTACGTTTGTATCCGTTGATAGCTTTTGTTTTGCTAGTTGGTATACCTAAGTAGCGTATCTTGTGAGAATCAGGTATGACGTTATTGGTCAAAGCGACGGTTGTATCGCGGTCTTCAATTATGCCGACGAGTCGTATCACGGACTTGAATTGACTTTTTTCCCCTTTTTTTTACGAATAAGTAAATTTTAAAGGATTTATTTAGACAGGAACCTAAGAGTACAGCTTAAATTGTTGTGCGTAAACAAGCAACGCTGATACTGCGATGCATACGTGATCAAAATGTACCGATAGCAGACAGCTCCGTGATTGAATTACATACACGAGCTAACTGAAGACCGCGATATAAGTCGTCTTTGACCAATGACGTCAGGATCACAAGATACGCTACGTAGCTATACCAAGTAGCAAAACAAATACTATCAGCGAATATAAACATACGGGATAATATCGTAATACTTATGTATTGTAGATAGTAAATAATCTGTGGTTATCCTCGTAAATTACAGATTACCACAGCAGCATGTACCTACGATTACAGGGCACGGCCCAAAAATTAGCTCACTTGTGTTTTTTTGTTTTCCCTATCAGAGAGAAGCTACAGGTCACAACACAGCAAACACAAAATCATGTCTATATGTTCAGCATGTAAACAAACACGCATAACTGTAGATTGGGATACCACCCGTCTGTAGCTGCTCTCTGATGGTTAGGTGTAGGTTAACCGAGAGACCGCTTTTTTCGTATGAGCGCCGAAGGCGCGAATTTTTTGGGTGAGACCTGTGATCGATGGTACATTCTGCTATCTACAATAACTACAGATTATTTGTATCTACAATACAGAAGTATTAAGATAATCCCGTATACTGGTTTTCCGACACCTTGATGACGTCATGGGTCAAACTAGACGGGCGGTATCCCAGTCTACAGTTATGGCATTCGAGCTTTCGGTGCTCACGGAAAAAAAAAACCTCTCTGTTACCCTACACCTTACCATCAGAGAGAAGCTACAGGTCACTTTTTAACAACAAAATATAAATCTATAATCTATATTCTGCTTGTAAACAAACTATTGACTTTAACTTAGCCACCACATAATTACTGAAGCCCACTTACAAACTCGCACGCACTTGAAGACTACCACACAGCAATGACGTCACGGGTCAGATCCGGCGGGCGGTATCCCCGTCTTCAGATGAGCCTAAAGGTAAAGCAGTCAACAATCCGAAGATTGGTTTGAACACCACAGTGCTTTACTAGGCATGGTCCTGTTTGGAGGTGGTATGCCGTTGCCTTCCTCCGACCTTCTAACTGACTTAGCCAGCCATTTATTAGGGGGACCTACAGTTTAACGTGGGTTCCGAACCACGGCGATGAGCCTATATAGTGTTGTATTATAAGATGTATCTAGTGCCGTATTGGCAGACTCACCACTTTCCTCTTCTTGCTGGGCGATGGCGGGGGCAGCGCCGCGGCGGGCCCCCGCTTGCCGCCTGCTGCTGTGGTGGACGCAGAGCTTCCGGCCGACGCCGGGGGCGGAGGCGGCGTCGCGGCGCCCCCAGCCGCCGCTGCGGGGGCGGCGCCGGAGGCCGCGGGGGCGGCGCCGGGGGCGACGCGCGCGCCGCGGGCCGCCGGCGTTCGCATCCTGTCCGAGCGCGCGGGGTGCCCGGTCCCTCACTGGTGCACAGACACACTCCACAACACACACGCCAACACTTCCTGCCGACACAGGCGAACACCACTTCACACTAGCGTTCTACTTCCAGTAGAGCACACGGCTGCTTCGACTTGTCACCACACAAACGCTGCAGTATTCCGTCACTGATCCCGGAGACACAAACACTCGCACTGGTTCCAGTCGCTCGTGGCTGCACTTCCTGCTCTGCAACTGCCCAAAGCTCTTCACAACACTGCCGGGCAGTTGAATATTCCGTCAGAACCGCGCTGCGATCTATGGCCAGCTGTGACAACTTACCAACTAGACACGGGATATACTTCCTCCAGTGGCGATAAACAAACACTGTGACAGCGACACCACAATGTACACGTACCTGAAACTCCTTGTAAACAATGGTGTAGCGTATCCCTGTTTGAGGTCAAGACGCTATTTACTTGATAGGATCGAATAACGTCGCGATTAATCTCTGTACTGCAATACACTGCTTCACTGCAGTGGCACGAATATTCTCACACAACAGCAACTAACTCGACTTCCGGTTTATTAGACACAATGGTTTACAGATAAATATTTAACAAAACGTAGCAACTTTGGTTTCGTCTAGCACAAAGAAGTGTGCGCATTTACTAGGGTACCAGCTCGGTACAGACTTATTAAACTTTCGTCGACGTGTGGCGTTTCACAAACGGCGCACTTCCTCAGTTTGCAGCTCGCTGCTGTTGTCCGCACTGCGGCCGAATGCGAAGATCGGACGAGGACCAGAGGCGGACAGCAGGGAGTGAGGTGAAAAGAGTGCGTGTGATCGGGGGGAGACAGAGGCTGGCAGACGTAGAGACAGCGGCGGCAGTGGTGGGGGGCTTCCCCCCCGTCAGGCGAGCGCGAGCGCGCCGGCAGGGCTGCCAACTGGCGCGGGCGCGCCCCGCCGGGGCATGCCGGCGCGGCTCACAGCGGCAGGGTTGGCGCGCCTGGCGCCGGCGCCCGCGCGCGCCGTCGCCCGATAAGCGCTGCCGCCGCGACGCCCTGGACGACGCCGACGTCGCCGCCGGAGGATCCTGCGGCACACAAAACACACACAGTCCTTAACAGTACTATCTAGCATAAAGCAGAGTTGACAGGATCATGTTTACGTGCGCCAATGGACTTCAACTTGCGCAAGTGATCGTTCACACGCCCGCGTAAGTTTTCAGTCCAAGCAAGTCTAGTGTAGCTTTTCAAAATGGCGCCAAATGATTTGATACGTATGAGCATCCACGTTGTTGCCTTTATTGCAATACAAAAAATCACCGAGAGCTTAGATCGGAAGTGGATAGCGAAAGTGGATCGCGAGGAGAAGAGAGCTGGGAGCTTCCACAGTTCTGATTAGGAAGTTAGAAAATGAGGACGAAGCATCATTCGAAAATCATTTTAGAATGAACTTGACCAAGTTTCGGCATTTCTTGAGTCTGGTGGGCCCAACTATTCAGAGGAAAAATTGTTTCTCTTGCCGCCACAATATTATCTAAAAACCGTTCAGCAATGTTAAACCACGGCAATGTAGGTACGTAAATTTCACTTTTTCATAAGCCACTTTCCATAGAATTTCTAACTTTGTTCTTCGCGAGGAGGTAAGCGTTCCTTAAACTCCTTATTTTTGCCTTCACCGCAATCTCATCTATCTACGGCACGTTTACTCGCATTCCGTTGATGACTGATTTCATTGCGTCCTCTTTCATGTTTCTATCTTTATAAATTGGAAGATGAATGTTCCATAAACACGGACGTTCTTCGTAGAGCTCCAGAAACTGCATTGTAAAGTGCAACGGACACTTTCTTGTAACTGACATTGCGTTTCATAATAGAAAAACAAAGTGTAGAGATCAAAACCAACACGCGAACGTAAAAACAGAGACTACATATGTTATTCGACACCAGCGGCCATCTTGCGGAAGCGATGAAAAAGTAGTGGGGGAAAGCCAACTTGCGCAGGTAAGTTGACTCGACCTCAACTTTCAATTTTACTTGCGCAAGTTGCGAATTTGGGTGTTGACACGTACATTTCCATGTGCGCAGGTCAACGTGCGCCAACGATACATGTCCGTGTCAACCCCCCTTAACGCATAAAATACAAGTCCTAGGCTACAGCTGTACTCATTTATCTACATCTACACAGATACTCCGCAAATCACATTTAAGTGCCTGGCACTTTCATAACTTTTCTCTACCGTTCCATTCTCTAATAGCGCGGGGGAAGAACGAACACCTAAACCGTTCCGTTTTCGATCTGATTTCTCTTATTTTATTGGGATGGTCATGTCTCCCTAAGTAGGTGGGTGCTAGCAAAATATTTTCACATTCAGTCGGTGATTGAAACTTCGCAAACAGATCACGCCACAATGAATAACGTCTTTTAATGATTTCCACCCAAATTCGTGCAACACTTCCGTGATGCTTTCCCTCCCGTAACGTGATAAAACGAAACGAACTGCTCTTCTCTGAACCTTCTCAATATCTTCCGTCAGTCCCACCTGGTAAGGGTCCCACACTGGACAACAGTACTGCAGGACAGGACGCACAAGTGTGATGTAGGCAGTCTCTTTGGTGGAGCTGGTGCATCTTCGAAGCTTTCTGCCAATGAAACGTAACCTTTGGTTCGCCTTCCCCACAATATTTTCTATGTTTCTATATTTATGGGAAAGTAGAGTAACAAGGAAACGGCGTGGGTATCGGATTTAGAAATTTCTTTATATTTATGGTACGTGAAATTCACAACTTAAATAACAATCAGCCAAAAATAAATAAATAAATAAATATTAATCGAAGCCAATCCAAAAATTCTCGAGGAAATCGACTCTCAAGTTTTGCAAAGTACCAATAAATTAAAAAATGGTTGCAGCATCTGTCGGCATATCTCACGTAGAGACAAACGAACTTTCGGAATGAACGACATTGCACAGTTGTCCAAATCCAAACTGCGGGCAATATTTCTCAATATTTTACAGTGTTTTTCGTATTCCACTCTGGGTGTTCCTGCAATGAAGTAGTTGATCGTTAAATTTTCTTTTGAGCCGGCCGCGGTGGCCGAGGGGACTGCGGCGCGTCAGTCACGGTCTGCACGGCAACTACAGTCGGGGGTTCGAATCCCCCCTTGGGCATGGATATTTGTGCCGTCCTTAGTGTTAGGTAGTTCATAAGTAGTTTGTAAGTTTAGGGAATGATGACCCCGTAGTTAACTCCCATAAGCTATACAAACATTTGAACATTTTCTTTTGAACGTAAAAAAAAGAAAAAGACCATAAAATAAAAAATCGCACTGACGTGTTTTACGGCCCACTTTAGATTTGTAGTATTATAAGTATTTGCAAACATTTTGGGTCAAAATAATAATCTAAATAATAAAAACTTAATTAATAAGAGTGTTTGAAACCCTTTTAGGATAAATTTAGGTAGTGGCGGGTTCCGAACCACCGACCTTTAGCGTCATAGTCCAACGCCTTGCCCAATAATCTCTTACTATTGATGGCTGTTGTTAACTGATTCTAATATGGCATTTTAGACACTAGATTATCCTTTATCGTTTTTTTTATTTTTTTATTTGTTTTTTTTCTGTTCCATAGGACCCACTTGAGGAGTAAGACTCCATGGTCATGGAACAAGTCAATACATTGTTACACAAGAATGGTAATAGAAAAAATTTAAGTAGTCCTTTGCACACGACAATCTTAAGACAAAGTGAAAAGAATCAATAAAGAAAAAATGAATTAGCTTAATTGTTTAACTTTTCTAGGAGTTCCTCGACAGAATAAAAGGAGTGAGCCACGAGGTAACTCTTCAGTTTAGATTTGAAAGCGTGTGGACTAGTGCTAAGATTCTTAAGTTCTTGTGGCAGCTTATTGAAAATGGATGCCGCAGAATACTGCACCCCTTTCTGCACAAGTGTTAAGGTGGTGTGGTGCAAATGTAGATTAGACATCTGTCTAGTATTCACCGAGTGAAAACTACTAACTCGTGGGAATAAGCTGATATTATTAACAACAAACGACATTAAAGAAAAAACGTATTGTGACGCCAGAGTCAAAATTCCCAGACTACTGAAAAGGGGTCGACATGACGTTCGCGAACTTACACCAGATATTGCTCGAACCGCCCGTTTTTGAGCCAGAAATATCCTTTTTGCATCAGGCGACTTACCCCAAAAAACAATGCCGTACGTCATAAGTGAGTGAAAGTAAGCAAAATAGACTACTTTTCGTGTTGAAAAATCACTTATCTCAGATATTGTTCTAATGGTAAATATATCCTTTATCGTACGAAGAACGACGTGTTTTTGTGAATTCTTCAGAGCGCCATTGCTCTGAAATGACAACGTGTAAGTTACAATAAGAAAATCATCAAACGCAAGATGGCGTATGCCAGAGAGAGTTCTGGGCGAGGAATGTCACGTGACATCTCCTAACGGCTGGTTTTCGTTAATCGAAAGGAGGGTGTCAAATCTCCGTTATTTTTGCAAATATGTTTCAAACGATACGAGATATGAAAAAAAATAAAAGAAAAAGAAAACATAAGGGAGCTAAGTTGTAGAGAATTTTCTCCTCTACAAATTAGGTTATTCAATTTTTGTGTCAGATGAATAGTAAAGCCGTTATTTCATTTAAATTTCGAGCTGTCAAAAGACGATCGCAAATGCCCACTTTTAGTGTTACTACCGTAACCTAAAGTGCGCCAAAAATAAAACATTCAAGCTGTCCGCAATCCAAACTACGGGCAATATTTCTGAATTTTTATACAGTGTTTTTCGTAATCCACTTCGGAGTTGGGGTGTTCCTGCAATGAAGTAGTTGTTCGTTACATTTTATTTTGAACGTAAAAAAAAAGAAAAACAAGAAAAAAACAAGAAGAAAAAATAAAAATAAATAAATAACATTTTTGTAGCTCCACTGAATGTTTTCCAGTTTTACCCTTACTTGTCCCCTATTAGAAAAAGGTTAGTTCCACTGGGGCCAAGAATAAGATTTGCCAACGCCTGAAGTGGTGTAGTTTGCCATTTATTTTTATTTTCTAGTGTAAAAGTGGTAAAAATGTCTTTTTTTTTTACTTCCTTCCTGAAAACAAAAATAAGTGGATAGAAAAAAAAAGTTGAATGCTTTGGTGAGGCGAGTGTCAAGAGCCGTAACATATTTCATAAAATGCATTTTTAAAAATCATCAGCTGTTTATTCAAAACCTTATACATCTACCAGTTTCGGTCAATAGACCATCTTCATTGATAAAAAAGGTGTTAAAACAGAATGGTAAAATGCATCAAATAAAATACATCTAACTGAGACAAACAGGAGTCAGTATAACTAAAAGTGTTAAAAATACAGTGGTCATCTTAGATAAAACCTATCAGTCAAACATAACATAAAAGGTAAGAACAGACTATCAAAATGCATGTTATAAGAAAAAATGTAGGTTAGGCAACGAGTTTTGAGTAGAGATGTTATAGGTTTGGGAAAAAAGGTGGTAGCGTTCTGGCCTCACAACCATAGAGTCGGTGGTTCGAATCCCGCTGTTACTTTTTTCCGATTTCAGTTACATAAAATATTTTTGGATCTTTAGTTCCACGTGTTGCGTCAGTTTTTGTTTATGTGTGTGTAGACGAACTGAAAACCTTGTCGTCACGTAAAACGATGGTTAAGTAGGCTAGCTGCTTGGAAAGGCATTAGTAGCCATGGAGACGACTTTCCAAAAACAGTGGGGTAGTTCTTCACAGACTGAACAATCAATGACTACCGTTGTCAACTAACAGTGAAGCCAATACTGTACATAATGTAACTTACGTTTTTTCGATTGAAACCATCATTATTAACAGCCTTCTATAAAATATAGAAAATTACGAATAACTTTTTGTAAAAATTACCATTAGATATTACAATTGTGTAAGTATTTGAACAGAACGAAAAACAGGATTCGAGCCACCGAACCTAGTGTTGTAAGGCCAGATCGCTACCAGCTGAGCTACACCGACAGGTGCTGCAATTCGTTTAATGATTGATACTTACGCTTACTGCAAAACTGCAAATTTGATTTTCTCGAGAATTTCTGGAAGTTGCGTTGAATGACTTTGGCTGACTGTTATTTGAGTTCTGAACTTCACGTACCACAACCATAAAAAAATTCTACAATTCGATACCCATGTGGTCTCCTTGTAAGATGACGAATCATTAATTTAAGGAGAGTTGCAATGCACTATCCCGAGTATGTTAAATTTAGTAACTTGGCTTCCCGTATTTCAGGACCCACTGTTGTCATTGACATGAACCTTTTACATGACATTAAACTGTACGTTCTGAATCTAATGAACTACAATAATTGCCCTTCCGACACTGCTTTTGTAATTACAATTTTTTAATTACACCGTTAAAATTTTGTTTTCTTCTTTTTGGGTTATTCTAAATAATTTTAATTATACGTAACATGATGTTCTTCTTTTAGTTCAGTCGACTCAGGATATGTATGTTATTACTCCCTGAAAATCTGAACACTCTAGTCTAAGTTGCTTCTGAGGTTTGAAGAAAAATGCAATAGAAAATGTAAATATTCAGGAACGGACTAATTTTTCTATTTTTAGTCACTTAGATGCAGCCTGCACCAAACTTATATAATCCTCTTACCTTTTTCCAAGTTTTTTCTTCTTTTATGTTTTCTCGACTCGTTAGTGGCTAACTGCGGTGCATTTTCATGACAATTTACAGCTTACGGTTTACATCAATCGACAAGAACCCAGCATCTATGGCACCAGCCGCAACGTACGGATGCATTACAACTCGATGCGGCGACCACCAACATCGTTATACACATTGTACCTCCGAAGAATGTTCTGGTACACTCTCTCCATACTAGGCCAGGGAACTCTGAGACGTTTCTCTGTCCCTAAGCAGACGTTGACGAATTACTCATCTGAACTGAAACCGTCTTAGAACGGAAACGATACGTTTCCGGACATGGGTTGCTATTCAAAATGTTACGTACTAACTACCCTCTACAAGTCCTAGAAGCTTGTTACGGGAATTTACGACTACCCTGTATATCAAACACCAAAGAGAATTTAGTGGCCGGCCGCGGTGGCCGAGGGGACTGCGGCGCGCCAGTCACGGTCTGCACGGTCACTACGGTCGGGGGTTCGGATCCCCCCTCAGGCATGAATATTTGTGTCGTCCTTAGTGTTAGCTAATTCATAAGTAGTTTGTAAGTTTAGTGACTGATGACCCCGTAGTTAAGTCCCAAAAGCTGTACAAACATTTGAACATTTTTTGAGAATTTAATGAACTGTTGTTCTTAGGTTAGAATTATGAATGGCCATTTCTGGTACGTGACGAATTTACTAGGCGGACAAGATAACAATTCGTCATCTTTCCCAAAGAATCCGTAAATAATTTTAACCCTTTCAGACCTGGAGTTTAACGTATGTTCAAATGTTTGTTAAGCTTAAGGGACTTAACTGCGGGGTCATCAGTCCCTAAACTTACAAACTACTTATCAACTACCTTAAAGACGACACAAACATCCATGCCCGAGGGGGGATTCGAACCCCGACCATAGCGGCCGTACAGACTGTGACTTCCGCGCCACAAACCGCTCGGCCACTGCGGCCGGCTCCAATAGATGGGCACTGACCTATTACGTATTTTATAAAACTATATTATCTCGTTTCACTGTGAGACCATTGGCCTATTTACTGGACATCTGTCGTCGCTTTTATTTCCGTGCTTCTTGCTACCATTCTTCGCTGTAATAGTGTACTACAATGGAAAATATTGAAGATGGCGGAACCATTGCAGAGTGCTCTAGCATGATATAAGTAGTTAATATTACTGTATGTATTCATTTTTATTCCAATTTAAGATAGAAGTTCTATAATAAATATCCTGTGACAAGTGTAACTGTTGACAAGTTATTTTACATCCTTAACTATGTTCTAGACCCGGAGATCAATTTACTGAATAATTTTTATTTTTGAAACCAAGTGTGACAAATTTTAATTTCGCTCTAATATAAAATAAATAGCCTCTTACAGACATGTCAAAGTAGAAGAATACTTTTATTCCATTTTTAAAGTAATTCGGGACTGAAGGGGTCACAGAGCTTTTCATATCAACTTGCAGTATTTAGCGTGTGTAACAATTATAAATGAAGTACCAGCAGGCAGCAAGGGTCACAGCAATCGATTTTTTTATGGGACTTCACTACGGGGTCATCAGTCCCTAAGCTTACAAACTACTTATGAACTAGCTAAGACTAAGGACGGCACAAATATCCATGCCCAAGGGAGGATTCGAACCCCCGACCGTAGTGGCCGTGCAAACCGTGACTGGAGCGCCTCAGTCTCCTCGGCCACCGCGGCAGACCAGCAATCGATGACCATTCCTGTACAGGAGGTACAAAATGGTGCTGTCGTGTATGCAACTTCGAAGAAGAAGCAGAGGAAGAAGTGACCCTCATTGCACATCTCAAACAGAAGCCGAACTGAAGAAACAGAAATATGAAATAAAGAGGCAGAAAAAATTGAATGACAAATAGGAGGCCAAAGGGAGAAGGGCAAACAAAACAAATTTGATGAGGCACTCCTAATTCCTTGATATCAGTCAACTACATCGAAGACGACGATCATCATGATTTAGTTAGAGAATAACTTTGTGAAATCAGCAATGACCGTGGTAAATAAGGAACTCAATACGGCTGTTCAAGCTGTCGTAAATAGTTCTATTCTGCCTGTACCGATACGAAGCGCAAAGCAAATGTGAGGCACTTCTGTGCTTCAAATGATTATTTTTTATGTTTATCCAATTGTTTTCCTTCGTCAACTTACCCGCCGACATTCATCACCTTACCCGCAAACGAGGGTAAAATGAAGAGTTTAACATCATTTCGTAGCAGTCACCGCCATAGATGTTAGATTTAGAAAAACTTCGAAATCTGTAGCCGAAAACAAAACTCTAAAGAAAACCATTTATTTTTCTTTTTTCTTCATAGTTGCATTATTTGGAAGCTGGTCCATCTTCAAACCATGTGCCTTATTCCAATCGTAACAATACACTGCATGAAGCAAATGACATAAAATCTATACGTTGTCCACTGTTAAAACATGGTTACATTGAAATTTGAAATAGGTTACAATAGTACACGTTGATTTCAATGAAATCATGTTTTAACAGTGGACAACGAATAGATTTTATGTCATTTGCTTCATGCAGTGTATTGTTACGGTTGGAATAAGGCACATGGTTTGAAAATGGACGAACAAGTCCGAAACTAGTTACCAGCTTCCAAATAGTGCAACTGTGACGAAAAAAGAAAAATAAATGGTTTTCAGTACATATCCAGTTGCTGATCCTGCCCCATCTTCAAGATGAATTTTCAAAACTCTAAAGGTTTCTCTGAAGTACTGTTGCAAGCGCCATGTCTAAAATAAGGCGATAAAAAAAATCGGAAGCTTACTGTCGTTATCTTACACTCCTTTCCCCTACTCCAAATATTCATACAATGCTGTAGTAAACATTCGCCCAAACATAGGCTACATATTAGCCCCATTAGGTTAATGGTAGTAATTCTGAAAGTGGACCTTTGCGATCGCTGACAGCTCGAAATTTAAATAAAAATAACGCCTTAACCGTTGACCTGAAACGAAAACTGAATAAACGTATTTGTGGAGGAGGAAATTATCTTCAACTTCGCTCTCTCATATCTTTTCCATAAACTTTCACCGTTTCAGAGACATTTGCAAAAACTATGTTCAAGAAAAATAACTTACAAGGAAAGTCCATGGGCTCGAACAAACGTATCTGTATGAACGTTTGGTTACAGGATCTCTACGTACAGCTCATTGTGCTGATGGGTGTCGTTTTTATGCAAAACTTTGCAATCATGCTCTAGATAGCACTGTAGATGTAATTGTAGACGCCATACGTAATGCAGATAACTATAGCTTAGCGTATTTTCATCAAAAGCCGTGATGATAGTTGCAACTTTAACCTTCTTCCCGAAAGACTGTTGGTATTCACTGCCACTGCTTCCATCGCCTCTTCCCGCACCTACCGTAGCACTACTGCTTGCAATGAGTTGTTCTTCATTATCAACCCTATTATCATTATTACGAATTTGTAACAACAGTATCTAACTTATGCTCATTTTTCTGTACCATAACAGATATGAGAAAGCATGCAATTGATTCATCTTCTACACGAAGAAGGGTTCTTCGTAACGTCATCTCAACTAACCGCAATACATTAGCAGGATTGCTTAGCAATCGCCGCCCCATCTGACGCTTCACCACACAAATAACGTCACAAAACGCAACTTCGGAGGCACACTGCACCGTCCCTACTGGCGAACCGACAGGTCAAAGTGCAATGCGACATGGCACACGCAGAGGCCTCTAACGGACGACAGCAGAGTTTTGCAGATGCAGGAGTATCACTAGTGCAATAAGGGACCTTTACATTATCTCTCATACGATTTTGGTGTATTTCGTTGTCTGACGAAAACAGAATAAACTTCGCTCTCTCATATCTTTTCCATAAATTTTCACCGTTTCAGAGACATTTGCAAAAACTATGTTCAAGAAAAATAAAGTCGTGTGAAATGTCAGTACAGTACTCTGATAAAAGAAAGATTATATACCTAAATAAAAGAACAGTGTGTCTTAAATTTACTGTAATTAGCATTATGTGATAAAGAGAGCATGCTCCTCTGGCATGTACGTTTGCGGGCTGATTTCTAGCAGATTTTGGAAGTTCGGTTAGCCGCAATACGTATGATAAAGTTGGCAGCACTGTTTACAATACAATACGGGGTGTGAAGCGCGGTTTACAGCGCCCTAATTGCATTCATCTTCCATCTCTCTCTGTCTCACCCCCCCCCCCCCCCCCACATACACACACACATTCGAAGCAGACACAACAGAAACGTCAACAACGCAGCGGCGGAAGTTAGTGAGTGTAGCTTGTAGAAATTAACTACGCGAGTTAGCTGCGCGAAAGATATATGTACTGCAGCCCTTTGATCACAGTAATTTAGAGATCGGAAGCGCACAACAAAGTGATAACGAGATAAAACGGCGGCGAGCACCGATTTATTTTCGCCTGAAACGCACAATTCGTAGATGGCGTGACTGATACCATTTGTAAACTCTTTTCCACAAGTCGCCACAGTTCTGAACTCTGTTAAGTGAAAACCACGGCGCTGATACGCCGTTCACTCTGCAATACCCGCAACGACATTTAATGCCGAAATTTTACTTACTACTCTGTTCTCCTAAGAGTGATGAAATCATCATGATCATCATCATGAAAATTTTCGGGTTACGCAGGTTTGTAACCAAGTAATTTAAACCTGACCGCACCATCTCCTTCGTGATCTTCGACCCTTGGATCTGCGGTCGTACGGTTTCCCTGTGATTTGATCCATACGTATCTGATAGTCGCGCCATTCCTGTGTGTCGGATTTTTCCTACTGTTCCTACAACACGGATCTTCTCAGAGCTGGCCCCTTCACACGGAGCGTGTATCTGAACAAGTGCGCTCAAAGTGCCCAGTTTGTGACGTCACAACGTGCGAACTGCATCGCAAGTTGGGAGGATTTCCTAACGTATGGGGCAGTATGAAGCACGCCAGATATTCTCAACGTGCGTTCAGAACGATCACCAGTAAGGTGGGAGAACGAACGCCACCGACGTCAGACCACGTAGGCAGGGGGGAAGGGGGATGGACCTCTTTTCCGTAGAAAGCCATATTCGCCATATTCGCCGTTAATTACATTACATTAAATATTTTATTAAATAATCATTTCTTTTGCCTTGAAACTTTTGAAAAAATGTACAAATTAAATAATCAATTAATATTAATTAAATATAACGTATAATGCTATATTCAATTAGATATGATATATTGAAATAAATATTTTATATAGCCGGCCGGGGTGGCCGAGGGGACTGAGGCGCTCCAGTGACGGTCTGCACGGCCACTACGGTCGGGGGTTCGAATCCCCCTTGGGGCATGGATATTTGTGCCGTCCTTAGTATTAGGTAGTTTGTAAGTTTAAGGACTGATGGCCCCTTAGTCAAGTCCCATGAGCTTTACAAACATTGGAACATTTTTTTTTTGAAATATTTTATATTATATAATAATATAAGAGGTGAAAATTAGGGGTCAAAATCAAATTTTGAACAAAATTTTCTCTGAAAAAAAAAAAAAAACCAGAATGTTACTTACAAGAAAGAACTTTTAATTTATGTAAAAAGGTAAAGCAGTCAACAATCCGAAGATTGGTTTGAACACCACAGTGCTTTACTAGGCATGGTCCTGTTTGGAGGTGGTATGCCGTTGCCTTCCTCCGACCTTCGAACTGACTTACCCAGCCAGTTATAGGGGGACCTACAGTTTGACGTGGGTTCCGAACGACGGTGCTACTCGGTATTTTTCACATGAACAATACTGCCAGAGGTGAAAGAAGTGGAAAGTGACAGATAAAAATCCTAGGACCTGGCGGGGATCGAACCCGGGACCTTTGGATTTGTAGTCTGGCACTCTACCACTGTGCAACCGAGGCGCACTTATAAAATAATAAAACGAATGAGATGCCTGAATAATGTATTTGATGGGTTCACATAACACTTAGGTGTTATGAAGTAACTGAGTGAATTGAGGATGTTTTATGTATACCACGTATATAGTGGTTAAGCCACAGTCACTAAAGAGTGTACAAAAGTTCTTCATTCGCAATAATGTAACCAGTTTCCATGCACTATGCGGCCATTATCAAACGTATGAATAAGAAAAATTACAAGTTGCAAAATAATAAGAATTAACATTGTCACGTAAATAAATTTTGAAAAAAAATACAGTTGATTTGGTAACTGGATCCAGGCCATTTAAATGAGTCAAAGGAGTCCCCCCCCCCCCTCATTCCACTGGCTGCAGTATCGACAGCACACGGGGTTGAACCATACGTCCATGGTTCAGACGCACCGTGGTCTCGGTACGTGGACCCCACTCGTTCACACGCCGCTCTCGCTGCCACAGGAGGTTTCCTGGGAACCCCCCGACCACTTGTTACAGTGGCGGGATTACCCGGGAGGGGGCTCTACAAGTTGTCCCCTGGGACTCGACACCTCGGGCGTCTGCATTTGTCTGCCTGCCTGCTTAACCCCCGGGACTTCCACACCACCCTGCTGCATAGCTGCCAACTTTTGAAATGGACTACCAGTAAAAACCACGACCGGCAAAAACATCCGATGAATTTCGACACACCCGGGCTTGACGAAAATAATAGTGACACTTCTATGCTACAAAATAGAGTAACTCATGCTCAAACAGGATTCGTATCTACACACATCATAGGCCAATATTTCGAAATGAACATAACAATCAAAAAAATACTTTCTTTCGTTATTGTTACTTGTGACTATTGTGTTGTTGTTGTTGTTGTTGTGGTCTTCAGTCCTCAGACTGGTTTGATACAGCTCTCCACGCTAACCTGTCCTGTGCAAGTCTCTTCATCTCAGAATACTTTCGGCAACCTACATCCCTTTGAATCTGCTTACTGCATTCGTCCCTCGGTCTCCCTCTACGATTTTTACCCCATAGACTCTTACAGAACTTCTTCTACACTTCAAGCATGTTGGTGCTGGTGTGATAAGCCAAACGCCGGCCGTGGTGGCCGAGGTGACTGAGGCGCTCCAGTCACGGTCAGCACGGCCACTACGGTCGGGGGTTCGAATCCCCCCTCGGGCATGGATGTTTGTGCCGTCTTAGTTCGTAAGTAGTTCATAAGTAGTTTGTAAGTTTAGGGACTGATAACCCCGTAGTTAAGTCCCATAAGCTTTACAAACATTTGAACATTTGATAAGCCAAACAGTAGGTGAGTGTGAGAGGTCAGGGCTCCACGTCTTTCTGCTTGTGCAGCAGCTTCACGCCAGATATCAGGCGAGGCTACTACCTGCTAGATGATACAGCTGCTCCACTTTGGTTGGTCTCAGACAGCCAGTAATTATGCGACACGACTCACGGAAGGAGCTTCCCCGCAGGATGTGGACATGTCTGTCTTACTCACATCCAGCTGTCCCCTGCTAACGACATAACAGCATTCGAAATGAATTGTGACTATTGTAAGGTGCCGATTTGCTATGAACATTACAAAAAATAGTGTGTAAATTGTTGTAGTAAACAATAAAACTTCATACTGTTCATTTTTTGTGAAAAATACTTTCTTTCGTTATTGTTACTTGTGACTATTGTGTTGTTGTTGTTGTTGTTGTGGTCTTCAGTCCGCAGACTGGTTTGATGCAGCTCTCCACGCTAACCTGTCCTGTGCAAGTCTCATCATCTGAGAATACGTTCGGCAACCTACATCCCTTTGAATCTGCTTACTGCATTCGTCCCTCGGTCTCCCTCTCCCCCACACGCTTCCTTCTAATGCTAAGTTGACAATTCCTTGATGTCTCAGGATGTGTCCCACCAACCTATTCCTTCTCTTTAGTGAGAATACGCCTTTTCTCCCCAATTCTGTTGAGAACTTCCTTATTAGTTACGTGATGAACCCATCTAATATTCATCATTCGTCTGTAGCACCACATTTCAAAAGCTTCTATCATCTTTTTGTCTGAACTTCTTATTGTCCACACTTCACTTCCATACAATGCTACACTCCAGACAAATGCCTTCAGAAAGGACTTACTTTATAAATTAAGCAGAGATTTGATAGTTGAAAAAGGCTTTACACAATAAAACTATGTTAACGTAATATGTTCAAGAAATAAAATATTACACATAGCAACTCATACTCTAGTTCACAGTTATGGCCTACTTTGTCATTGTCGTGAATAAAAATAATAATAATAATAAAATATAAAATAAGAAACAATAAAGAACCTTGTTGTGCGTACTGGGGTCGTACCCTGCGTAGACGTTGCATGAAATAGGTCATGATTTCAACATCGTTCCCTCACGTAGAAATTACCTGTGACTAATGTCTTGAACAATCGAAAATGGTGATGAGCATCGTCTTGATGCGTCATTTTCGGCTATGACCTTTTTTTGCGACGAAATGATGTCGGAGAATACCATACCACGCTTTGCCGTTTCTTTTCAGGGTCGTTCCGGAGACACCAGGTTTTATGCTCAGTGACAATATGGTTCATTATATCTACAAATATACTCCGCAATCCACCGTAAAGTGCGTACCACTACTAGGCATTTCCTTTCCTATTACACTCCCAAATAGAAGGAAAATAGAATGTCTATATGCCTCTGTACGAGCCCAAATTTCTCTTGTCTTTGTGATATTTACGCGGAATGTATGCAGAAAAATCGATCTAGACTCAGCTTCAATTCCGGCCCTCTAAATTTACTCAACAGAATTTCTCGAAAATAACGTCTTTTTCCAGCGATCCCCATTTGAGATCTCGGAGCAATTCCGTGACACTCGCGCATTGGTCGAACCAGTAACGAACCTATAGTCGGGCCGCCGAAAGAACGGCCCTGACAGTTCGCGCACGTGGGCCGCAGAGGGTGGGGGACACTCAACCACCAACCTGAGCTCTGGAATTCATAAACGTTGCCAGGGTAACGGTGCCGCGTTGCCACCCTGCCACTCAAGGTCGCGCGGGGTGGCGTGCATCTGACGCGTGTTCGTCCTTTGTCTCGTTGTGTTACAAAAACAAAAGCCGAAAAATAATTTATGAAATTGAGACAATTGCTGAAGAAAGTGGTCATAGAGTGTTGCACCTTCCACCATATCATTGCCATTTCAATGCAATAGAACTCGTGTGGGCTCAGGTGAAATCGTACATTGCAGAAATAATAAACGTTTTTCATTAACAAAAGTAGAATTCTTAGTTCGTGAAGTATTGGGCAGTATTACTCCCACAAAATGGAACAATGTTGTCACACATACGTGGCACATCTTAGAAGAGGCATGGGAACGAGAAGGTACACTAGAAGAACGGGTAGAAGAATTAATAATAAGATTAGGGGACGATAGTAGCAGTAGCAGCGGTGCATTGCACATGATGCTGGCCGCGACTGATATTTAATGTATAGTTTGTTTCGCAACCAAAGATCATTTACTGAAAAATTACGTTATTTTATTTCTACTTCTGTGACCAATAGACTAGCTGTCGAAACTGATCTGATAATGTTACTCAGACACTATACTATGGCAGTCAACAGCGACCAGAAACGAATGAGACAAAAATTCTTTTTATGTAAGAAGACAAATCATTTCACTGGAAGAGGACGTTTTACTACTTGTAAAGTGGTAGTCCTTATTTGTTTACCCTCTCGGCAGACTGCCACAATACAGTGTCCGAGTAATAACAGCGAGTCTGTGGAAAATAGTTATAAAAGATGAAATATATATATACAAAATTCTTGAACTAGCGAACTTTGGCTAAAGACTAAATGATACATTATATTTAATGGAATACTGGAACATATGAAACTTTAACTCGACATATGTTTCTACACCTTTTCTTTTTAACTGAAAAAGTGTTTTTCATTACTTCGTGATTCTTCTCGTTCGTTCACGCTTTAGTAATACATAGCGACGGCTCCAAAATTTTTGGACGTGATATTCGTATGCCGGCGACCGACACGGCGTAACAACAAACAGCCGCGTAGCAGCATTGGCAACATAGCCGCTAGCTGTCAGAGTCGTTCTTTCGGCGGCTCGACTGTAGCTGCTCGCCTCGGGACTGTCTTCCTTCAAACTGATCAGCTACGGGTTACAAACACTGCACTACGGTGGGGCAGGTTTTCAACCGCAGCCGCTACGCAGGTTCAGCGTTGTGATTCGCCTGTGATGCCCGATCGACCATGCTGACTTCATTCACTGAACTTCATGGTCACTAGTTGTATTTGTGAAATGGTTGGCATGGGTTGTCGGGTAGCGCCGGGGCAGCAGGCAACCCACAGGTACGTGCCTCCGGGGCGTGTTGCCTGCAGCTGCAGGCTGAAGCTGCATACACCTGCCGAGGCAGTGGGGGCACGCGAGGAACCGCGTCCCGCGCTGGACAATCTAGTAACGTTTGTTTGACGAACCGACACCGACTACAGCTCTTGCCAAAACTTACGGCCACGATAAGGCTAAAAACTGATGCTACAGACGCTCGTATGCAGAGCGTTCCTTTTGTGTTGGACTGCTGTTATTTTAAAACGTCAGTTCAACGATATACAGGGTGTTACAAAAAGGCACGGCCAAACTTTCAGGAAACATTCCTCACACACAAAGAAAGAAAATATGTTATGTGGACATGGGTCCGGAAACGCTTACTTTCCATGTTACAGCTCATTTTATTACCTCTCATCAAATCGCATTAATCATGGAATGGGAACACACAGCAACTGAACGTACCAGCGTGTCTTCAAACACTTTGTTACAGGAAAGTTCAAAATGTCCTCCGTTAGCCAATTCCTGATGCGCTGATGCAGCCCGTCTCTGACGCTCACATTAGGGTTATCGTCAACTGCACGAAGAATTGCCTCGTCCATTTGCATGTGTCCTCGTCGTTCTAGGTCTTCCCCAGTCGCGAGTCACAGGCTGGAATATTCGGTACCCCCTAAGACGCCGATCAATTGCTTCGAACGTCTTTCTGTCGGGACACCTTCGTTCTGGAAATCTGTCTCGATACAAACGTACCGCGCCACGCCTATTGCCCCGTGCTAATCCATACATCAAATGGGCATCTGCCAACTCCGCATTTGTAAACATTGCACTAACAGCAAAACACGTTCGTGATAAACACTAACCAGTTGATGTTACGTACTGATGTTCTTGTTGCTAGTAGTGTAGAGAATGAGTCGCATGTCAATACAAGCACTGTAGTCGACATTACCTCCCTTAAAATGTTGAAATGTTTGTTAAGCTTATGGGACTTAACTACGGGGTCATCAGTCCCTAAGCTTACAAACTACTTATGAACTAGCTAAGACTAAGGACGGCACAAATATCCATGCCCGAGAGGTGATTCGAACCCCCGACCGTAGCGGCCGTGCATACCGTGACTGGAGCGCCTCAGCCCCCTCGGCCACCGCGGCCGGCTACCTTCCTTCAATTGGGCCAACTGGCGGTGAATCGAGGAAGTACAGTACATACTAACGAAACAATTGGGTATTTTGACAGTTGTCTGCACGAATTATTTCAATTTACATTTAAAGAGAAATACTAAAATGAGCATTAACATGGAAATTAAGCGTTTCCGGACACATGTCCACGTAACATATTTTCTTTCTATGTGTGTGAGGAATGTTTCCTGAAAGTTTGTCCGTACCTTTTTGTAAAACCCTGTATAGTGAAAGGGAAAATCCTCGAGGGTCAATTTACATAGCACATCATCCGAAAGCTCGTGTACTTATCCCGAAAGTCAGTTGCAATATTTTCTTTATTTCAATGACGCGTTTTGCCATTTTGAGGCATCATCATATAATGTAAACGATATATGGTAAACTAACTGTGATCATTGCAAAATAAACCATATTAAAATAAACCATTTAGCATAGAAATCTATCGTCAAGCCCAAATTTTAAACGACTATGACGATAGGTTTCCATCTAAATGGTTGCCTATCGTCATAGTCATTTTAAATTTGGGCTTGACGATAGGTTTCCATCCTAAATGGTTTATTTCGCATTGATGACAGGTAGCTCACTATATATGATTTACATTATCCGATGATGCCTCAACAGGGCGAAACACGCCAATGAAATAAAGAAAATTTTGCAACTGAGACTGGCTTTGTGGAGAAATTCATAATCTGTTGCTGTGCCAGCCACAAGTATGGAATAGAACCAGTATTTATATTCAGTCCGGTCGTTTGGCGGCTGTGGGCAAAGTTGTGTATGAATGTAAAAAAATAGAATCAGACATTGAACATAAGACATATCTTTATTTTTCTACATAATTTTCAAGTACATTGAGACGTTTGCCACACCGCTTTATAAGCTTCAAAAAGGCGTCCGGGGAAAAAAATCAGGGCGTTGCATACGAAAGAAGCGTTGTGCGGCTATGGGCGAAAGACGACACAGCAGGTGAACGCGCACGTGCAAGGCACCGATACACCATCGGGTAGAGATCGACCATGAATATGGCAAGGACTTTCGGATTGTGACGGGGATGAAACGTGGGTCCACCATTACACGCCCGAATCGGAGGCCTCATGCATAGAAACATTTTTTTTTTTTTTTTTTTGTTATCAAAACAAGTGAACCACAACTTCATAAAAATTGCTGATTTTAACATTATCAAGGTTTCTTATATGCACATTAACGAGAGCAAACATTAACAAGAGCAAAACTGGGATAATGGAGTGCAGTCTAAGAAAATCAGGTAATGCTGAAGGAATTAGATTAGGTAAAGAAGCAATAAAGGAGTTTTGTTCAAATGTTTGTATAGCTTATGGGACTTAACTACGGGGATATCAGTCCCTAAACCTACAAACTACTTATGAACTAGCTAATACTAACGACGGCACAAATATCCATGCCCGAGGGGGGATTCCAACCCCCGACCGTAGTGGCCGTGCAGACCGTGACTGAAGCGCCTTAGTCCCCTCGGCCACCGCGGCCGGCTGAGTTTTGTTACTTGCGCAGTAAAGTAACAAATGATGGTCGCAGTACAGAGGATATGAAATACAGAATGGCAATGGGTAGAAAAGTGTCCTTGAAAAAGAGAAATTTGTTAACATCGAATATTGATTTAAGCCTGAGGAAGTCCTTTCTGAAGGCATTTGTATGCCTTGTATGGGAGTGAAACATGGACGATAAATAGTGCGGATAAGGAAGAGGATTGAGGCTTTTGAAATGTGGTGTTACACAAGAATTATTAGGTGGGTGGATCGCGTAACTAATGAGGAGGTACTGAACAGAATTGGGGATACCTTGGGCATACATTGACTAAAAGAAGGGATAGATTGGTAGGGCACATTCTTAGACATCAAGGAATTGTGAATTTAGCGTTGGAGGGAAGTGTGTGGGGGTAAAAACCGCAGAGGAAGACCAAGAGATGGATACAGTAAGCAGAGATTCAGACAGATGTAGGTTGCCGTTCTTATGTGGAGATGAAGAGGCTTGCTCAGGATAGGGTATTGTGGAGAGCTGCATCAAACCATCTCCGGACTGAAGACCACAACAACAACAACAACAACATCAACAAGAAGGTTTCTTATGAGGGGGCGGCAATTTTGCGCCTCGCAAGGGGCGGCCCTGCTACACACGGTACTATCGTACACATTGCGCACCCTCTGGTGACTACCCACGTACGTACGGTTCTTTCTATGTGATCGTGCGTCGTATACATCCCAAAAAATGTGTAACTAACATTCCTCTATGCTTACTCGACGAGCCGGCCGCGGTGGCCGAGGGGACTGAGTTCGGGGGTTCGAATCCCCCCTCGGGCATGGATATTTGTGCCGTCCTAGTTCGTAAGTAGTTCATAAGTAGTTTGTAAGTTTAGGGACTGATGACCCCGTAGTTAAATCCCATAAGCTTGACAAACATTTGAACATTCACTCGACGAATTCATGGTGTTCTTTTTTCATTTTTCAGGAATGTAGTTGCAAGGAAAGGAAGAGTATGAAACAGAATATATACAGCGAATACCCATATTTCCGACAAATCTGCCTTTTAACTTGAAGAGACTGCCATTTCCAGCGAGACTTCCATTTTCTATTACGAGTAATAAATCACAGGGCAATCGATTAAACGCTGCGGAGTGGATGTGTCAGCTCCATGTTTCTCATGCGGACAACTTTATGTCGCTTGCTCAGGGGTGAGCTCCCCAAAGAAAATTCAAATTCAAATGTTTGTTAAGCTTCTACAGTGTAATGAACATGAGACTATGTGTAAAAACTGAACTATAGTAACGCTATTGTCATTCATAAGATTCCACTCGGTGGCACCGCAGCGGTTCGCCGCATATGAACAATCGGCTCGTAGCTTCAGCTTAGCAGTGACAAACAATAGCTGTAGTATGAAAGCTGGTCGCGGCGGCATTAAGACCGCTCACAGTAACAGCAGCACACGTTCTCAGTGGCGGCATCACGTTGGCGACACATTGTCACGTTCACTTGTGCTTGGCAAATTATAGTTACGCTGTGATTTATTACATGTGTACTATTTCAAATTTCAGGTGCCGTACTGATTAAAAAAATTTAATAAACGAAAACAATGAAAATAATAAAATTAAAAAAATCTTTAGGAGTTACAGCCCCATCGGCCGCCCCCCCTCCCCCCCCCCCCCCACCCAGTGGCTGCGACACTGAATTTATTCATATTAAATTCTGGACAAGTAACAAAATGTTTGTAAATCTATCGGACCAAATTACGTGGTGGCCGAGGAGACTGAGGCGCTCCAGTCACGGTCTGCACGGCCATTACGGTCGGGGGTTCGAATCCGCCCTCGGGCATGGATATTTGTGCCGTCCTAGTTAGTAAGTAGTTCATAAGTAGTTTGTAAGTTTAGAGACTGATGACCCCGTAGTTAAGTCCCATAGACTATACAAACATTTGAACATTTGAACATCAGCTTACAAACTACTTACACCTAGGTAAACTAACCTAAGGACAACACACACACACCCATGTCCCAGACAGGACTGGAACCTTTACGGCGAGCGACCGCGCGCTCCGCAGCGTGACGCTTTAGACCGCTCGACTACTCCACCGCGGCTGAACAAGTAACAAGAAGTATTGTTTATAGTGCACTTTTTAGTTAAATTTACGTATGAATGTTACATATCGTTCGTATTTTGATTACTACCTTTCTCAGCTCGGAGGCCGGCCGCGATGGCGAAGCGGTCTGCAGCGCACCAGTCACAGTCTGCACGGCCGCTACGGTCGGGGTTTCGAATCCCCCCCTCGGGCATAGATGTTTGTGCCGTCCTTAGTATAAGGTAGTTCATAAGTAGTTTGTAAGTTTAGGGACTGATGACCCGCAGTTAAGTCCCCTTAAGCTTAACAAACATTTGAACCTTTCTCTCAGCTCGGAAGTTCCAAATAATGAGAACCCTGGGCCTGAGAGCCTATCATGTTGCGGGATGTCGTTTGGTGAATCTGTGCGACGCTTTCGTCAATGTCGGTGACAGGAGAAAGGGCGCCAAGAACACGCATAATAATGAACAGAACACGCCGTTCATGATGGCCACGAGTAAGATATGAAGAGGTGACCGACGTGGGGCAAACCCGGAACATAGCCTCTACATAGCTATGAAGATTATGCGTTTGCGACCGACCGAAGGTGTTATTTACGTGTGTCATAGTATTACTACCAGACTAGCTGGTATAGAAACATGGGACTAAGATGCCGTGGTCCAAGTGTAAAACATTCCGCTGACGTTTCACCTTCGACTGCGGAAGGCGTGCAAGGGTGCTCGAGTGAGTGCCGTATATATAGGCCATCCAGAGGGCACCACCGTCGATCATGTGACTTCGTCTGCTCCATGGACACTGATGTTGCCAACATTCTCGATTGAAAAAATCCACTGTCACGGCAATACTGACATCCTCTTTCCTGTTAAACCTTTCATGCATAGTGTAGCTAATCAAGTGCATACCCAGTTTTTCTCATTATCTATTTTACTACAATTTCATTTGTACAGATAGTGTTACATATGCAAGTAGCTCGTCCTAGAAATTATAAATTGTAGAGTGCCGCCGGCCGTGGTGGCCGCGGGGACTGAGGCGCTCCAGTCATGGTCTGCACGGCCGCTACGGTCGGGGGTTCGAATCCCCCCTCGGGCATGGATATTTGTGCCGTCCTTAGTATAAGGTAGTTCGTAAGTAGTTTGTAAGTTTAGGGACTGATGACCCCGTAGTTAAGTCCCATAAGCTTAACAAACATTTGAACATTTTTTTTGTGGAGTGCTACTGAATAATTTCGACAATTAACTGCATTGAGTTACTCCTAACTTGTGTGTTTGTTTAGTTTAGTACCCCTTCTTTGTCATGTAAAAATAGTATGAATGACATACTACTGTTGCATTATGAGTTACTATCTGGAAATATAAGAGGGTACATCATGGAAGCAGTATACAGTTGACCAGCTATGAACTTTTTGTTGCTAGTAGTGCATAATAACTTTAAGAAATTTTTTAAAAATATTTTTCTCAAAATATACGCACTATACATTAATTGTGGTAGCTTTTATAGCTTCAAATAAAAAGTCATGCATTAAAGGGTTCAAAGTATTTCGATATTTGAAAATCTCCATGACCACTCTATACACACGCGCATAATAATGTGATGCCTTTGCTATGACGCTCCTTTCGCCAAACTTTATTTCATGGTCACCTCCTTGATAATCATGTTCCGCTACGGCTGACTTATCGGTGTGTCCTCGCCGGCAGTTTCTTTTAATGATAAAAATAACAGTCCAGTTCGCAAATTATTTTTACATTTTATTAATATGGTGACCGGTTTCGATCTAGGTGTTAGATCATCTTCAGACCTCGCTACAGATGTTCAGGCGGTGAGCGTGCGGTCGCAAATGTAAAAATAATTTGCGAACTGGACTGTTATTTGTATCACTAAATAATAAGTTCGCTGTTTATTCCAAGAAAGGAAACAATGTTTTCCGAACTGATTAAGTTCCTTTTAAGTTCGCAAAGACTGGTCTTATCAGTCCCTTTCGTTTTACCAATATAAACAATTGCGGGGAATTTTTGTGAACTGCGGGTGTAGTCAGACGATGACGCATATCTTTTGCCAATCGCACAATTTTTTTTTCCCTGCTGGGTGTAAAAATAGTTTCACATCATATTTTTATAACACTTTCCCAATGCGATCTGTGATCTAACAAATAAATGAAAGAAAACTTGGGCTAGTGACGTTCCTCGTTGATCTTGGTTTAACAAGTCCTGTGAATATGAACCTGCTATCTCCAATCTTTACCTTTCTCAACATGAATGTACATCACTGCCCGGAGTGTGAGTCAGAGCGATCCATCACTACCACACACGCGACATGCCTCTCATTACGACTAATCGCTCCCTTCTGTCCGTCGCTGTTCTCTGCATCCAGCGATTTGAGATCGTCATCACTGTTGTTCGGTTACATCACGATCACCTATTTCTCAGAAGAATAATCCGCAATCCTTCCTCGTTCGTTCTCCGAAAGGCATCGAAAGACGTTCGCTGTCCACTAAGGGCAATACTGACGTAAAAAAAAATTAATAATAATAATAAAACGCCGGCCGCGGTGGCCGAGGAGACTGAGGCGCTTCAGTCATGGTCTGCACGGCCACTACGGTCGGGGGTTCGAATCCCCCCTCGGGCATAGATATTTGTGCCGTCTTTAGTGTTAGCTAGTTCACAAGTAGTTTGTAAGTTTAGGGACTGATGACCCCGTAGTTAAGTCCCATAAGCTTAACAAATATTTGAACATTTTTTAATAATAAAACGCAGGAAATAACAATTCCAGTGCGTCCGCACGGACGCCAGTTCCCTCTACGCCGCTACTGGCGGAATTGCTAATCGCCTGCATCCTTCTTCGCCGAACACGGTTGCTGCAAAATCCGCTTGATTTGTATGCTCCCTTATGGGTGTTGTATTTCGTGTTGTAGGCAGTGTACAAAAAATTAGCATTACGCACCTCTTCTCTGCCCCCTCCCCTGTTATTAAAAGTCCCCTCTATCCATTCTCCAGGCATTTACCGTCCTGCGGAAACACCAAACACACCTCCCCTTACTGTCTTTCGAAATAGTCACCTACAATAGCTATGCACCGCTGAGATCTGTGATACACGTCCTGGAAACTTTGCACGAAGTCTTCCTTTGCGATGGTGTTCTAAAGCCACGGATTTAGAAAATATCGTTCATGCGAAACACAACTAGCTCTATATTCACACGAAGTGATGGGTGCTATCGACAAAGGTTCGCAAATCGATTCCGTATTTCTTGATTTCCAGAAAGCATTTGACACCGTACCTCACAAACGGCTTTTAATCAAATTGCGTGGTTATGGTATATCGCCCCAAATTTGCGATTGGTTAAGGGATTTCTTGTCAGAGAGGACACAGTTCGTAGTAATCGATGGTAAGGCATCGACTAAAACTGAGGTGATATCGGGCGTTCCACAAGGTAGTGTTATTGGTCCTCTGCTATTCCTTATTTACATAAACGATTTAGCGGAAAATCTAAGTAGCTCTCTTAGGTTCTTTGCAGATGACGCCGTCATTTACCGTCTAGTAAAATCATCTGAAGATCAAAACCAACTGCAGAACGATCTGAATAAGATATCAGTATGGTGTAAAAATTGGCAATTGACTCTAAATAATGAGAAGTGTGAAGTCGTTCACATGTGTACGAAAAGAAATCCGTTAAACTTTGTTTACAAGATAAATCAATCGAACGTGAAAACCGTAAACTCCGCAAAATACCTAGGAATTACTATTACTTCAGACTTAAACTGGAAAGAACACGTAGATAATATCGTGGGAAAGGCGAACCACAGACTGCGTTTTATTGGCAGAATCCTTAAAAGATGCAACAGAACTACTAAAGAAACTGCATACACTGCGCTTGTCCGTCCATTTTTGGAGTATTACAGCCCAGTGTGGGATCCTTATCAGGTGGGTTTGACGGAGGACATCGAAAGAGTCCAAAGAAGGGCAGCTCGTTTCGTATTGTCGCGATACAGGGAAGACAGCATTACGGAAATGATATAGGATCTGGGATGGGAATCATTACAACAACGGCGCTTATCGCTGAGGCGTGGGTTACTTGCGAAACTCCAATCGCCAACATTCTCCTCCGAATGCGAAAATATATTGTTGACTCCCACTTACATAGGTAGAAATGATCATCAGAATAAAATAAGAGAAATCAGAGCTCGAACAGAGAGATTCAGGTGTTCTTTCTTCCCGCGCGCTATTCGAGAATGGAATGGGAGATAAATAGTATAATTGTGGTTCGATGAACCCTCTGCCAGGCACTTAAATGTGATTTGCAGAGTATCAGATGTAGATGTAGATGTAGATGTCTCGTTTCCTTGGATGTCAGGTATATCGTCAAATCGATTTCCTTTCAAAGCCCGGAGGGAATGGGAAGAAGATTGGGAGATTGAGATGGTTGGTTGGTTGGTTTGGTGTTTTAGGGGGACAAAACTGCGGAGGTCATGAGTCCCCCATTCCATCAAAGAGCGAGATAAATTTGGGAACACTGAAAAATTCGCCCAGAGTTAAAACGGCTACGGGAGGAAAACCCCGCTCAATCAATAAAATGTCAACAAATTCGACAAGGGACAACATGACAGGAGACAACACGAAAGGAGACAATCACATGGAAACAGCAAACAAGTGTGGAAATAAAATGACAAAGCCAAAGTTCGTGGTTGACCGACCGTGAAAATAAAATAGGAAGGGTCAGCCACGGGGCAACACAAGCTTCATATAGAGTTGTAAAAACCGCTGTCACGAATAAAACCTAAGACAGAATCAGCTATAATGGCATCGTTACGTAAAACTTCAGATAAAATTACAGGAAAATTAAAATCCCGCCGCAGGGCGGCTAAAAGATGGCAGTCCATCAAAATGTGGGCCACCGTCCCACAACGGCAACGAGGCGGGTCCTCACCGCGGAGAGATGGCCAGAAGACTGAGAAACAGCGAGTGTGGTGGATGTTGAAGTAGCACCACTCCCTTTATTACTAGGGACTATCTGACGATATTGGCTGTGTTGGCGAGCATTATCGTGAATAAAAACGTACCTTCCAGCGTTCAACGTCGTAGTAATTCCCTAAAGTCGTCCTCATACGGGACGTGTTGTCCCAACGTGTCGCAGGCCAGACGTGCTGTCTACCTAGTCTAGTCTAGTACAGCTACAGCACGCTCAGAAACCAACCGCCACATCCCACGGAACACAACGAGCTGCTCACCGTAGTTTGCTTTGCGACCGCAGTGCTCTCCAGCGACCGTAGCGGGCTGGCGCGTAGATCATTGTCTTTACAAAGATGGATGTGCGTAAAATTACACGGTATCTGTTAGGGATCGCCGAAAAAAAACTGAATACTGTAGCTTTCTTATGCTTGCACGTTGCACGCAATACTCTTCCAAAAATTGTAATTTTTTCTTCAAGGAACACAAAGACGGTACATTAACTGAAAGCGTTTGATAATGATAACAAAATGTACACCCAATTGACGTTTGGCAAAATATAAAAAACTATAAACGGTGAAACCGTTCATCTGCGCCAGCTCCACTTGTCTTGCTCTCATATATTGCTATTTTTCACGATGCATTCTGCATATCCAAATGTTTACTTTGGCATTCCTTCGAAGATAATAAGTTCTGCCTGATACAGTCTACTTGTTCATACACGCGAAACAATGCCTCAGCTCGACAATGTTCGTTTTTGATTTTAGTATTGTACGTAAACACTTTTTCTCCTTTACTTCACCTGCTTCCATAGCCATACTCTCTCTGCACTGTGAAACTGAAATATTCCAGCACTGTACTGAACTGCGACAGAATTCAAACAACGTGGCGAAAGCCGAATGACGTGAGGTACTGTCTCGAAATTTATTGGTAGCTGTGCCCTTGCACGACATACTCTACAAGTCCTCTCGTGGGCAGAGTTCGTTCATGTTTGTAGTAAATAACGTCGAATACTGGTTATTATAATTGTATTAAATTAACAAATAAATTACATAAACCGTAATGAAACCAAATCATTAAAAATATCTCCGAGAGAGTAGATGAAAACCTGTTATTTACATTTTTTTCCCCCATACCTCGTAACGCTAACCACCATGCTAATCCGTCGTCTATAAAAGGAATAACAACGAATATCGGATTTTACACTTAAATTAATAACAAAGAACCAGAAACATTAATGAAACAAAAAGGAGAAAAAAATGTAGAAGTATGTGATCGCGAACCCGACTTACTCCCAACTTCTGCTCCGCATCTCATCGCACTACTAACTGCGCTATTTCTCCTCGGAAGAGAGTGCGCTGAATTTGTGATATACTATGCACTTAAAACATATTGTAATATTTATTTATGACAAAAAAATCATAAGGACGCTCCTTTCATAGAATGGCTTAGGAACGATATTCTTTCACAGTATACAAATTATAACGTTAAATACGATATCCTTTAAAGTTATGAATATATAGTTTCCGGTAATTTATAGTAACAAATCTTACCTAAAATGATGCTTTGTCAAAAGTTCTTCAATTTTCTGGCGCTTTAAAAAAGATTATATTTATACATCTTACGCTAAAACGAAAGAAGGAACGAAATACGGAGTTCCGTTTGCAATATGGCGGATGCAATGTTGTGCTTGTCACGTGAAAACTAGGCCGCTTCTCACTGGCCACGTTTCACTCCACGAAGCAAAAATCTAACATGCCGGATCCTTCATTGCACGCTTGGCAGGGCAGTGGAACGTGGAACTCCACGCTGCAACGACACCACGTCCTCCTCCACGTGCGTTTCCACGTCCCGTGAGAGGACGGCATAAGGGCCATGCTGACGTAAACAAAAACCGCACGAAAAAACAATTCCAATACGTGTTCCCTCTACGCCGCTACTGGCGGAATTGCTAATCACCTGCATCTTTCGTCGCCGAGCACGGTTCTTACAAAATCCGCCTAATTTGTATGGTCGCTTATCGGTGTTGTATTTCGTGTGGTCAGCAGTGCACAAAAATTAGCATTACGTACCACTTCTTTGCCCCACCCTCTTTTATTAAAAGTCCCCCTCTATCCATTCTCGAAGCGTTTACCGTCTGCGGAAACGCCAAACACTGCTCGACATAGTCACCTCCGATAGCAATGCACCGCTGAGATCTGTTATACACGTACTGGTAACTTTGCACGAAGTCTTCCTTTGCGATGGCGTTCTAAAGCAACGTTTCGTTGGATGTCAGGGATATCGTCAAATCTTTTTTCTTTCAAAGCCTGCAGGAAATGGGAAGAAGTCTGAGATCCAGCGAGTGTGCTGGATGTTGAAGTTGCACCACTTCCTTTATTTCAAGGCACTGTTTGACGATATTGGCTATGTGTGGCCGAACGTTGTCGTGAACAAAAAAAAAAAAGACCAGGAATCTTGTTGTGCGTACTAAGGTCGTACCGTGGGCAGACGTTGCATGAATCGGGTCGAAACTTCAACGTACCATCCAGCGTTCAAGGTTGTAATTCCTTGAGGGTAATGCCTTGACTATCGAAAATGTGAGGAGTATCGTTTCGATGCGTGATTTTTCGGCTCTGACCATTTAAAAAAAAAAAAAAAAAAAAAAAAAAAAAAAAAAAAAAAAAAAAAAAAAATCAAATGTTTGTTAAGCTTAAGGGACTTAACTAAGGGGTCAACAGTCGCTAAATTTACAAACTACTTATGAACTACCTACAACTAAGGACGGCACAAATATCCATGCCCGAGGGGGGGGGATTCGAACACCCGACCGTAGTGGCCGTGCAGACCGTGACTGAAGCGCCTCAGTCCCCTCGGCCAACGCGGCCGGCTGACCTTTTTTCTGACGAGGTGATGTCGCAGAACGCCGTTTCGTGCTTTGCTGTTTCGTTTCAGGATCGTATATCCTCAGTGACAACACGGTTCAAGAGACTGGGTGTCGCATCCGCCGTTTCGACAAATTCCCGTGAAGCCTCTAATCGTGGCAGCTTGTGATCGGCAGTTGGTTGGGTTGGGTTGCTTGGTTGGGTCAGGGGGACTAAACTACTGGGGTGGGGAGGGGAAGGAGTGAGGATAGGAAAGCAGGGGAGGGGGAAAGGAAATGCCGTCAAATGTTCAAATGTTCAAATGTTTGTTAATCTTATGGGACTTAACTACGGGATCATCAGTCCCTAAACTTACAAACTACTTATCAACTACTTACAACTAAGGACGGCACAAATATCCATGCCCGAGGGGGGATTCGAACCCCCGACCGCAGTGGCCGTGCTGACCGTGACTGGAGCGCCTCAGTCACCTCGGCCACCGCGGCCGGCGAAATGCAGTCCGGGAAGTAAAGAAGGAAGGAAGACTGCATTAGCTCGGGGACCCGTGCTCGCCACGCACGTACTCACCATAGAATCGTGAGCCTTGGGGAGTCATCGGCAGTTAATTAATGTGGGCCGCGTGGCGTGAACGTGCGCTCTAAGGCGTTTTTCTGCGGTGCACGCGGTTGCTCGCCGTCGGAGGTTCGAGACCTCCATCGGGCATGGGTTTCTGTACATAAATTAAAGTAGCTTGTGAGCGTAGGAACATAACCGCAGCATTTAAGTCCCTTAGAATTACAAACATGTGAACTGATATGGGTAAAGCCCTTTCTATACTGTGAGCCTACAATATTACCCATGGTGCACCGATCACGCCGGCCGCGTACAGTGTAGACGCGTCCACTTGTACAAGATGCATGCATAAGATCGCTAGTAGACGGAATAGGATGGATCGTATTCTCATGCATATGGAAGTGCTTCATTTACTGGTTCCACTGTAAACTTTATTTTAACATTAACAAAAGCAAACTAGGGTAATGAAGTGCAGTATAAGAAAATCAGGTGATGTTGAAGGAATTAGATTAGAAAACGAAACCGTAAAGGTGGTAGATAAGTTTTGTTACTTGGGCAGTAAAATAACAAATGATGGTCGCAGTACAGAGGAAATGCAGAATGGCAATGGGTAGAAAAGTGTCCTTGAAAAAGAGAAATTTGTTAACATCGAATATTGATTTAAGCCTAACGAAGTCCTTTCTGAAGGCATTTGTGTGGAGTGTTGCCTTGTATGGGAGTGAAACATGGATGATAAACAGTGCGGACAGGAAGAGGAGAGAGGCCTTTGAAATATGGTGCTACAGAAGAATGCTAAAGATTAGGTAGGTGGATCGCGTAACTAATGAGGAGGTACTGGACATAATTAGGGAGAAAAGGAATTTCTGGCATACCTTGACTAAAAGAAGGGATCGATTGGTAGGACACATTCTTAGACATCAAGGAATTGTAAATTTAGCGTTGGAGGGAAGTGTGTGTGGTAAAAACCGTAGGGGAAGAGATGGATACAGTAAGCAGATTCAGACAGATGTAGGTTGCCGTTCTTATGTGAAGAGGCTTGCTCAGGATAGGGTATTGTGGAGAGCTGCATCAAACCAGTCTCCGGACAGAAGACAACAACAACAACAACAACAACAACAACGTGAGAGTCGAGTCGACCTCGCTAATGTTCGTTACCGGCAGCTGACACCGTGGCACGAGGTTGTCTAGTGACGCAACACTAAATTCCTGTCTAGAAAGCAGTGGCTATAAATATCTAGGGCGATCTCATGAACGCTGTTAGGCGAGATTCAGGATGGGGGTTAGGTACAAGATGGCGGCGACTGGAACCTCGTGAAAAGCGATACGTCTGGCTGACCACAGCGACCGCACTTCACGCGGGTGTGAAATTCTAACGACGCGAGGTGTGGGCCAAGTCCGCCGTGAGATGTCGCAACTCTCTCCTGTCGCTAAAGCACCGCTATCCACGCCGCGGTGGAGTAGCCGAGTGGTCTAACGCGTCTCGCTGCGGAGCGCGCGGTTGCTCGCCGTGGAGGTTCCAGTCCTGTCTGGGGCATGGGTGTGTGTGTTGTCCTAGGTTTGAGTACTTTGTAAGCAACGGACTGATGACCACGCAGTTTGGTCTGATAGATTTACAAACATTTGAACATTTTTGAACCGCTATCCACAATGCATGCGCACGTGAACAACGTTCTCTTCGACAGGAATGGCATTGTAAAATGTTAACTTTCACGGCCGGTAAGGTCAAAATTACTAAAAATTTCCGGGCTACTATGCCGTGGTCTTATGGATTTATTATTAAAACCCAACGTTTCGTCCCCAAGTGCGGAGGACATTTTCAAGGGGGATCGTGGCACTTTGGGGTGTCCGATTCACACCCTGGCTCGCTGCTGACTGAAGCCAAACTCCGTTTACGAGGGCTCGCGCGCAGAGGCGTGACGTCAGATGTTTTGGATATGCGCGCGCAATTCGTCGTTGCCGATTACCGTCGTCCATTAATATCGTGACATGGTCGAAGACTGTTACATTTCTTCTTCAAAACCGGAATCGAGATTTCATTTAGTTTCACGCCCTCCTCCATCCTATTGAAATTATTGGGATGTTTTACAAATTTCTATAGCCTCTCTGTACAGTCTTTCGTGGTATCCCGAGCCTTATCAAATCGAATAAGGTTCCCCTTGTGCTCTTCTAGTCCTCCGTCAATCCCACCTGATAAGGATCCCCCACTGGGCAGCAATACTCCAAAAAAGGACGGACAAGCGTAGTGTATGTAGTTTCTTTAGAAGTTCAGTTGCATTTAAGGGTTCTGCTAATAAATCGCAGTTTCCCACGACACTATCTACGTGTTCTCTCCAGTTCAAGTATGAAGTAATAGCAATTGGTAGGTGTTTAGTGGACTTTACGGCGTTCACTTTTGATTGATTTATCTTGTAAACAAATTTTAATGGATTTCTTTTCGTATTCATATGGACAATTTCACACTTCTCATTATTTGGAGTCAATTGCCAATTTTTACACCATACTGATATCTTATTCAGATCGTTCTGCAGTTGGTTTTGATCTACAGATGATTTTACTAGACTGTAAAAGACGGCGTCATCTGCAAAACAACCTAAGACAGCTATTTAGATTTTGCCCTAAATCGTTTATGTAAATAAGGAACACCAGAGGACCAATAACATTACCCTGTGGAACGCCGGATATCACCTCTGTTTTAGTCGATGCCTTACCATCGATTGCTACGAACTGTGTCCTCTCTCATAGGGAATCCCAGTCGCAGAGGGTACTGTATGTGGTTTGCCCGTAGTGTATTTAACATATGACCAAAATCTCTTTGAGTTTCGGTCAAATTTCGACACTTTGTAGAAGATCTACATCTACATATGCCTCTGTACAAGCCCTAATTTCTCTTGTGTTTGTGATCACCAGGCGAAAAGAACGTCGTCTTTCCTCCAGCGATCCCCAATTGAGTTGCCGGAGCATTTCCGTGACATTCGCGCATTGGTCGAACTTACCAGTGAGAATCTTAGATGCTCGCCTCTGAACCGCATCTAGGTCTTGCTTTAAACTGATCTGCTGCGGGTCCCAAACACTTGAGCAATACTCAAGACGTGGTCGTACAAGCGGTCTCCTTTACAGTTGAAGTTCATCTTCCCAACATTCTCCCAATAAACCGAAGTCGGCTGTCCGCCTTACTCACAACTGTCCTTACATGTTCGTTCCATTTCATATCGCTCTGCAATGTTACGCCTAGATATTTGAACGACGCGACTGCATCAAGAAGCTCACTACCAATGCTGTATTCGAGCATTATGGGATTGCTTTTTCTACTCATGCGCATCACCTTACATTTTTCTACATTGAGAGCTAGCTGCCATTCTTGGCACCGAGTAGAAATTTTGTCTAAGTCATCCTGTATGCTATTACAGTCAGTTACGGACGACACCCTCGCATACACGACAGCATCACCAGCAAAAGAGCCGCAAACTATAACTTACTCTGTCCATCAGATCATTTATATAGATAGAAAATAATAGCGGTCCTATCACACTCCCCTGGGGCACGCCTGACGATACACTCGTCTCTGATGAACTCTCGCCGTCGAGAACAACGTACTGCGTTCTATTACTTAGGAAGTCTTCCAGCCAGTCACAAATCTGTGAAACTATTCCATAAGCTCGAATCTTCGTTAGCAGTCTGCAGTGTGGCACCGCGTCGAACGCCTTTTTGAAGTCCAGAAAAAGACAATCCGCCTGTTGCCCTTCGTCCATGGCTAAGATGTCATGTCAGAAAAGGGCAAGCTGAGTTTCACATGAACGATGTTTCCTAAACTCGTGCTGATTCATAGAAAGAAGCTTTTCCGCAGAGATGTAGCATGCGAGGGCGGACAGCGCGGCGCCGGTGCACAGTGTATGTGTATGTGGGTGGGACGCGCCTAGCCGGCCGGCTGGTGGTCGAGAATAGCCGCGTGTGGAGGCACAAGGCCGAGCGAGGCTGGGCGGCCTTGCAGCCCGCCAGGTGACTGACCAGCGCCGCTGAAGCTGCCGCGGCTCACGAGGGACTCTGGGGGGCTGCTAGCGGTCCACTCCACTACCCACCAACAGCCAAACCTCTTGCCAAACGGCCCCTCACGAGCCAAACGCAATACTGACTTTGCGCAACACATTCACCAGCTGGCACCTGCACTAACTACTTGGACAGGGAGGCTCGCAATGGCATTCCATACACACACACACACACACACACACACACACACACACACACACACATTATACAGGGTGTTACAAAAACGTACAGCCAAACTTTCAGGAAACATTCCTCACACACAAAGAAAGAAAATATGTTCGGTGGACGTGTGTCCGGAAACGCTTAATTCCCATGTTAGACCTCATTTTAGTATTTCTCTTTAAATGTAAATTTAAATAATTGTTTCGTTAGTATGTACTGTACTTCCTCGATTCACCGCCAGTTGGCCCAATTGAAGGAAGGTAATGTTGACTTCAGTGCTTGTGTTGACATGCGACTCATTGCTTTACAGTACTAGCATCAAGCACACCAGTACGTAGCATCAACTGGTTAGTGTTCATCACGAACGTGGTTTTGCAGTCAGTGCAATGTTTACAAATGCGGAGTTGGCAGATGCCCGTTTAATGTATGGATTAGCACGGGGCAATAGCCGTGACGCGGTAGGTTTGTGTGGAAACAGATTTCCAGAACGAAGGTGTCCCGACAGGAAGACGTTTGAAGCAATTGATCGGCGTCTTAGGGAGCACCGAATATTCCAGCCTATGACTCGCGACTGGGGAAGATCTAGAACACCAGCAATGGACGAGACAATTCTTCGTGCAGTTGACGATAACCCTAATGTCAGCGTCAGAGAAGTTACTGCTGTACGTTGACCACGTCACTGTATGGAGAGTGCTTCGGGAGAACCAATTATTTCCGTACCATGTACAGCGTGTGCAGGCACTAACAGCAACTGATTGGCCTCCACGGGTACACTTCTGCGAATGCTTCATCCGACAATGTGTCACTCCTCAATTCTGTGCAAATTTTCTATTTAAGTATGACGCTTCATTCCAACGTGATTGTAAATTTTCACAATCAACATGTGTGGGCTGACGAGAATCCGCACGCAATTGTGCAATCACGTCATCAACACAGATTTTCTGTGAACGGTTGGACAGGAATTATTGGTGATGTCTTGATTGGGCCTCATGTTCTTCCACCTACGCTCACTGGAGCACGTTATCATGATTTCATACGGGATACTCTACCTGTGCTGCTAGAACACGTTGCTTTACAATTACGACACCACATATGGTTCATGGACGATGGAGCTCCTGCACATTTCAGTCGATGTGTTCGTACGCTTCTCAACAACAAATTTGGTGACCGATGGATTGGTAGACGAGGACCAATTCCATGGCCTCCACGCTCTCCTGACCTCAACCCTCTTGACTTTCATTTATGGGAACATTTGAAACCTCTTGTCTACGCAACCCTGGTACCAAATGTAGAGAGATTCTTCCTGCTCGTATTGTGGACGGCTGTGATGCAATACACCATTCTCCAGGGCTGCATCAGCGCATCAGGGATTCCATGCAACGGAGGGTGGATGCGTGTATCCTCGCTAACGGAGGACATTTTGTACATTTCCTGTAACAAAGTGCTTAAAGTCACACTGGTACGTTCTGTTGCTGTGTCTTTTCATTCCATGATTAATGTGATTTGAAGAGAAGTAATAAATGAGCTCAAACATGGAAATTAAGCGTTCCCGGACAGATGTCCGCATAACATATTTTCTTTCTTTGTGTGTGAGGAATGTTTCCTGAAAGTTTGGCCGTACCGTTTTGTAGCCCCAGCCTTACATTGATACTGGTGAAAGTCGTTTTTGGAATAGCTGTCTTAGTTACGCGTCTTACATCGCGAAGTGAACTTCAACATCAATTTTCTCGAAAAGCAAAACCCGTCAGTAATTAAAAAATAAATGAATAAATAAATAAAAGCACACTCAGTGTACGTCCCTCTACAATACATGCGACTCCCACCAAAATACGTTATTTATACTTATTATGGTCTCCTTGTAAGTAAAAACTTTGCAGACGTACCCCAGACGAGTAAGCAGGTGACATACCGACAGTTTTATCCTCCATTACTGAGTATGCATCAGAAACGTGCTTTACGAAGCAAAGGCAGGACAGTAGAATACAGGCTTGTGAGATGAAATTCCACAGAAGCAGGATTGGCGTAACCAGAACGGATAGAATGAGAAACGAGAAGGAGAAACCTCTACAAGACACCACGGAGTAAGATGGTATGGACACGTCAAGAGAATGGAAGGTGGCAAGATTCCAAGGAAAACCCATGAGTTACAACTATAAGGCAGGAGACTAACAAGGGAATGGTCAGACTTGTCATGTCGAAACCTGTGCTGCTATTTTTACCACTGTGAGTTAACATTGAAGGAAGTCTGTATGCAGACTGTTAGCTGCTGACATGACCTGGAAGTCTGTAAAAACTTTTATGTAGTATGACATTATTGTCGCATGGTTCCCGCGCTTATAACTGTCTGCTGTACAACCCTGACCCCTCTCGCTACGTTATACCAACGCCATCTAGGGACAAGGTGGCGTTAGCTACGCGCCGCTCTCCTGCCACAGCAGTAAGAGAGCTTTTCGTTGACAAATGTAGCTGAAATGTTATCTACAACATTCTTTCCAAATTGCTATGAAATAGACACAAATACATATACGGTTTAGAACACGTCAAACGTTTACTTCTTGTAATTACCGCAAAAATGCAAAATATTGATACAATGTTCAATACATAGGTTTTTTGCGAACCAAGAACATACAAGCAAAGACGGCATATGACAGCCCTGCGAATCACAGACGTTGTTAGACGTCCGTAAACAAAACTCGGCCGGTGTTAGGAAGGAATCAGGCTTAATACCAATATATTTCGAGACGTGCCACTCATATTTAACCACATTTTGAAACAGTGCGGAGGAAAACTGATAATGTACGACTGATTGCAATTTGCGAATATTGTCACAGCGATAGACAGGAAACTGCAGTGATTCGCAAACAATAATTTTCTGTGTTAGTTTTCCGTAAAATGCCTTCCACTGGCGGAAAAATTCTCTGTCTAACGGTGGAATTACGTTCGTCGCGCCGGGTGGAATCTGAAGTGTCTCAACTTTTTTGTCAGGGTGAGCTCGAAATACAGCTTTTAATGATTCAGAACTTTTATGACGTGACCACGAATCTAGAAGGAGAAGAGATTTGTTCCCGCAAAACGGAAGAAAAGCATGACGCATGAAAAGTGTGACGTTATCATTTCCCATTTTTCCAGACTTCGATGCGTCTACCTCAAGATTGTCTGCGTAGAACATTGTTTCTTTTACATGTGGTCCAAAACGTCCAGTTGGTTCTTGAAGAGACACATATAGTTTGGCAGCAATGAACCATCCAGACTAATTATGGGCATTATAGTGTATGAATGGGTGAGTACCGTCGTGGACTGCGCAATTGCCACAATATGTTTTTCCCCTTTGAATGACAGTGTTCTTTTCGCGTGCATTTCTTTTTGAAAACCTGACTGATCTGCATTGTAAACGTAAGATTCACTAAAACTGGCGAGCTTATTTTTTTCACCGAGCGAGGTGGCGTAGTGGTAACGCACTGGACTCGCATTCGGGAGGATGGTGGTTCAAATCCACCTCCGGCCATCCAGGTTTAGGTTTTCCGTGATTTCCCTAAATCACTCCAGGCATATGCCGGGATGGTTCCTTTCAAAGGGCACGGCCGATTTCCATCCTCATCCTAACCCAAAAACTCCGAGCGTTAGCTCCGTCTCTAATGGCCAAGCTGTCGACGGGACGTTAAACCCTAAGCATCCATCCATCCTTATTTTTTGCAGTAGTAAGAAAAGCTTCTATTATTTCCATTTGAGTCACTTCATTTTCGACCTGTTTCTCGATACAAATTTTGTTATTTTTCCTGCCACAGTTTTATGTGATCTATTGAAGCGACTAATCCAGCTTTGAGAAGCTGTAATTTCTTTAGCGCCTATCGCGTTGGCAATCTCTAACGCTCAATCACGTAAAGTTGTGCCGCTGACACTCAATGACTGTCGTCTGGCATAGGTAAATTGCTCAAAAAGTCGCTCATTTATCTGCGTCACAATTTCCAGTCGACTCTTACGTCGTTCAACGACTTCCTTTTTCCATCTATACAATTCACGTTCAGAACGGACAAAGTTATACCTATTTTGAACAGTACTGACAGGTAGAAGTTTCTTACCACTTTCGTTCAACCAATATTTCACCTCTTTTTCTTTGTCTGATAATGTAATTGTAGTTGCTGGTGTTGCTTTCGGAGATAATTGATGATGGTACGTGGCACTATCACTCGAAGAGTCTTCAAGTGTGGAACTTTCTTCCGTTTCTTTGCCGTCTGTATATTCACAGTCTGCAATATCGAGTGTTTCAATCGTTTCTAGCCACATGTCTGCACTATTTACATGCTCGTCTAGAAGTTTAACTACCATGTCGCACATCACATAGTCTTCACGCGTGTTTTCTGTTGATTGCTTCATTTGGCGTCTGTAGTATATCTCCATGGCAAGCAGCAAAACATTTACAGGGTTTACCATCACCTGTGAGGGGAGATTGAATGTTCACCGTAAAGTGGCTTGCGGAGTGTAGATGTAGATGTACAGAATATCTTTCACGCCTCTAACCAGTTTCAGGACGGTATATTTCGAAATACGTACCAGAAATGAAAAGGAAGTGCATGCCACAGAGACGAATGTTCGTTTCCCCTGTCCACCAAAACCGTGCAACGCTATTCCTCTTCAGTGAACGCAGCGATAAGACGGCCGCACCTCCCGACCATGCGCACAACGCTCACCATGACAACAGCTCGCGACTCGCCAATTCCAGGGGTGGCCAGCCGTCACCGCAAGCGCCAAGCAGGAAAAACAGCCATTTTCGTTATTTTTGTAGGTGACTTCCAGGTCATGTCAGCAGCTAACATTCTGCATACAGACTTTCTTCAATGTTAACTGCCAGTGCTAAAAAATTGATACATGTTTCGGCATGACAAGTCTGACCATTCTCTTGTAAGAAAGGGCAAGCGACAGATGAACCATGGAAGTAAAGCAAGGAGTGCAGAAGAGAAAAGAATAGGACGAAGTGCAAGAGGAATAGTGGGGGGGAGAGTAGCGAGCGATAGACAGGCCTGAAAATTCTATTGGATGATGATGATGATGAAAAACTTTGCAGCGCTAACACTACAATCCATATAGTAAATAATTGCTTGTCGCCATTAAGGTTGCAAGAACCTTGAAGAAGTACACAATTGCGTGGCTGAGTTCTCAGTAATCAGCACAGCAGCGGAATGTAGGATAGGAGAGTGAAGGGGAAATTGTGGCAGTAGCTGGCAGTAGCATGGTGAGTTTAGCGCTGGCCAGCCGGTCGCTTTGTCTGTAGTGTGTATTGTGCGTCGCGCCTCTCCGATAAGGAAGCTGCCGCATTCCTGGGTACGGCGGGATACACTGCAAGGCTACACCGGCCTGCTTCCTCCACCGCCTGCGTCTTCTGCTAATCGCACTAGCCTGCCCTCCTGCACTCCATAACGTCTGCACTCGCGAACCTTTTACTGGTGATTAAAGTCCGACCGAAACATGATTTGTGGCCGAAACCGAATATTCGGCTTCTTTTCTAGTTTCGGACGAAACCGAAACTTGCGAAAGTAACTTAAAATTGCTGTATATTTCTGTTACACCACAAATCGGTAGTTTTTCCACATTTTCAAGGTCCTCTCGCTTCAGTAAGCCTTCTTGAGTGTGTGTGTGTGTTAGTGTATAAGACTAATCAGGAGTCCGGAGAAGATAACATGGGAGGCGACTAGGTTTAGGCCGGCCGTAGTGGCCGAGCGGTCTGCGGCGCTCCAGTCACGGTCTACACGGCCGCTGCGGTCGGGGGTTCGAATCTCCCCTCGGACATGAAAGTTTGTGCCGTCTTCAGTATAAGCTAGTTCATAAGTAGTTTGTAAGTTTAGGGAATGGTGACCCCGTAGTTACGTCCCATAAACTATACAAACATTAAGAAGACTACGATTAGACAAATCGACGGTACTTTCATTGAAGTGCTTTCAAATTGGACTGTTTTCTCCTCGTTGTGACATTTTCTACCTAAAAACGAAAAATTAAAAGAAATAAGACAATAAGTAAACTGAACTCGATACATTGGGGTCTCGATATTTCCAATCTCGGAATTAAGAGTTTCCTCTAAATACGAGGGCCATAAAACAAAGCAACAACTGCAGGTACATTCTATCTTCACAGAAAAAGGCACTCCGCCATTATAAATAAATAGTGAATATACTTTAAAACATTTCCATGCAACTTCTTCCTGTTTTCTCGACTCATCTGTGTTCAATTTTTCAAGGCCTATCCACTGCGCCAACTTATATGTAAATCTGAGGGGGATGCGACGGGGAGGTTTCCTTGTAAGGAGGTCCATTCATGTCATATAACAGAAAAAACGGAGCTTGCATAACTGACCATGGCTGTTACTGACTGGGACTGTTGCACCAATCTAGATTTGATGTGGCCATGGGACGGTGAGTTCGCACTCCGCATCCCCGCCAAGTGGGCCCCAACCGGGTGAAGTAAGCACTCTGTTGGCTACTTTGGAAATAAACTGCCAGCTAGGAGATACAGGCTGCCACATAATAAAGGGAATGTTTAAGATAAGTAGTGGTAGCCACGGGGACTGAGGCGCTCCAGTCACGGTCTGCACGGCCACTACGGCCGGGGGTTCGAATCCCCCTCGGGCATGGATATTTGTGCCGTCCTTAGTATTAGCTAGTTCATAAGTAGTTTGTAAGTTTAGGGAATGGTGACCCCGGAGTTAAGTCCCATAAGCTATACAAACATTTCAATTTTGATTCAAAAGGATGTAGATTGCCGAACGTATGCTCAGATGAAGAGAATTGCACAGGACAGGTTAGCGTGAAGAGCAGACATTTAACGAGTAAACAGTAACTACCGGTCACGACTGGGATACTGTCAACAAATTTAAACGAAAATAAACAATGACGATGAATTTCTAAACAAGTTGCGGATGTCAGATAAGGCACTTTTCATCTCACAGGTTATGTGAATAAACAGATCATCCGTTACTGGGCAAACGCAAATCCTAATGACGTTCAAGAGCGCCCTGCACACGCTTGTAAAATGACAGTATGGTGTGTGTTTTTTCGCAAATGAACAGGCAAGCACGATAGATACGCGGAGATGTTACGAACTTTTGTTACACTTGCATTGAACAACTTTCCACACGCCCAAGATCTCTGGTTTCAAAATGACGGAGGGACAGAAGACACTGCACGGCAATCAAAGTCATGTGTGCGAGAATTGTTCCGTAACCGTGTGATCTCACCGATTGAAACGTTGTTGTGATGCTTAGTGTAAGGAAGAGAAATGCGTACCATCAAGTTTTCGACATTGATAAAGGTCGGGTTGTAGGCTATCGCGATTGCGGTTTATCGTATCGCGACAATGCTGCTCGCGTTGGTCGCGATCCAATGACTGTTAGCAGAATATGGAATCGGTGGGTTCAGGAGGGCAATACAGAACGCCGTGCAGGATCCCAACGGCCTCGTATCACTAGCAGTCGAGATGCGAGGCATCTTATCCGCATGGCTGTAACGGATCGTGCATCCACGTCTCGATCCATGAGTCAACAGATGGGGACGTTTGCAAGACAACAACCATCTCCACGAACAGTTCGACGACGTTTGAAGCAGCATGGACAAAGAGCTCGGAGACCATGGCTGCGGTTACCCTTGACGCTGCATCACAGACAGGAGCGCCTAATCTAATTCCTTCAGCATCGCCTAATTTGCCGACATTGCATTCCATTACCTTCGTTTTACTCTTGTTAATGTTCATCTTATATCTTCCTTTCAAGACAATGTCCATTTAATTGCCCTTGCAGGTCCTTTGCTGCGTCTGACTGAATTACTATGTCATCAGGAAACCGTAAGGCTTTTATTCCGTGTCCCTGAACGTCGATTCCCTCTCCAAAATTCTCCTCGCATTCTTTCACTGCTTGCTCATTGTACGGATTGAACAACGTAGGGGAAAGGCAACAACCCGGTTCTGGGAAGATAGAAAGAAAAAAATATCGTATCATAGTCTTAGGCTAGTTTTTCTTTATATCTTTCCAGAACCGGGTTGTTGCCTTTCCCCAATGTTGTTCAATCTGTACATTGAGCAAGCAGTGAAGGAATGGAAGGAGAAATTTGGAGAGAAATATCGTATCATAGGCTATAAGCAGTGCGGACAGAAAGAGAATAGAGGCTTTTGAAATGTGGTGCTACAGAAGAATGCTGAAGATTAGGTGGGTAGATCGCATAACTAATGAAGAGGTACTGAACAGAATTGGGGAGAAAAGTAATTTTTGGCATACCCTGACTAAAAGAAGGGATCACTTGGTAGGACACATTCTTAGACATCGAGGAATCGTAAATTTAGCATTGTGTGGGGGTAAAAATCGCAGAGGGAGACCAAGAGACGCGTATAGTAAGCAGATTCGAGTAGATATGGGTTGCCGTTCTTATGAGGAGATGAAAAGGCTTGGTCAGGATAGAATAGGTTGGAAAGCTGCATCAAACCAGTCTCCGGACTGAAGACCATAACAACAACAGTCTTAGGCTCTAAGCGTAATTTAATTGGCTAAATTTTGTATTACAAAATTTACTCTCTGGTATTTTTCTTCCTCATTTTGTGTCGAGCATCCAGAAAAATTTCGTCGGGGTGCACTAGAACGCACGGTTTCGGCGCTCCTGGAGGGAGGGTTGAATTTCTCGGCATACGCCGCTCGCGCTGACGCAGGGGTGTCGGTGGCGGCGGAGGTGTCGGCGCTGCCACCTGTCGGTGACGGCGTGAACCACGCGGTCCGCAGCGGCGCGGCGCGGCTAGGCACGGCACAGCACAGTGGGATGAGCGATGGCGGCTGGCGAGGCGTCACACAGCCTCCCCAGGCCCCGCTATTGCCGCCAAATCACGCGCCAGCCAGCCAGCCAGGTAGCGGAGCCACGCAGGCGGGGGATCCCCGCAGGGGGGGAGGCGGCGGCAGCGCACAGTGGCGGCGTGGCGCGGCAGGCGCGGTGCTTCCCCGCTATCGATCGCGCCAGCCACCCGCCAGGGGCGCCACCGTCGCCTCCGCAGGCCACTCGACGGCCGAGCACTGCGGCCAGGCGCCGCGGCGCACGCGGCCGGCCGAGCGGGGATAGGCGCGCGCGCCCGCCCGTCTGCCACGAATATCCGCCGGCGAGGGAGAGGCTGGGCGGCATCCCCCCACTGGCTAACGATCCGGAAGCGGCGCACGTGGCCTCGAGTGACTGCGGGGCCGCTCCTCTGTCACGGGCGAGGCGTACAGTGGCGGAGCCCCCCTTCGTGTATGCTGCTTCCGTCAAAAAAAGGTCCTGTCTAGAATGAAACTTCCACTCTGCAGCGGAGTGTGCGCTGATATGAAACTTCCTGGCAGATTAAAATTGTGTGCCGGAACCGGGACTCGAACCTGGGACCTTTGCCTTTCCCGCCAAGCGCACTACCGACTGTGCTATCCCGACACGACTCACGATGCCGCCTCACCACTTTACTTCCGCCAGTACCTCGCCCCCTGCTTTCCAAACTTCACAGAAGCTCTACTGCGAACCATGCACTTCGGTTCCGGCACACAATTTTAATCTGCCAGGAAGTTTCATATCAGCGCACTCTCCGCTGCAGAGTGAAAGTTTCATTCTGCAAACATCCCTTACGCTGTGGCTAAGCCATGTCTCCACCATGTCCTTTCTTCCAGGAGTGCTAGTCTTGCATGGTTCGCAGGAGAGCTTCGGTGAAGTTTGGAAAGTAGGAGGCGAGGTACTGGCGGAAGTAAAGTTGTGAGGCGGCATCGTGAGTCGTGTTGGAATAGCTCTGTCGCTAGTGCGCTTGTCGGCGAAAGGTTCAAGTCCCGGTTCCGGCACACAATTTTAATCTGCTAGGAGGCTTCATATCGCAGCGGTGGAGTAGCCGAGCGGTATAAAGCACCTCGCTGAGGAGCGTACGGTTTCTCGCCGTGGAGGTTCGAGTCCTCCCTGGGGCATGGGTGTGTGTGTTTGTCCGTAGGTTAGTTTACCTAGGTTTAAGTAGTTTGTAAGCTACGGACTGATGACCACGCAGTTTGGTCCGGTAGATTTACAAACATTTGAAAAGTTTCATATCAGCGCACACTCCGCTGCAGAGTGAAAGTTTCATTCTGGAAACATCCCTTAGGCTGTGGCTAAGCCATGTCTCCACCATGTCCTTTCTTCCAGGAGTGCTAGTCTTGCATGGTTCGCACGAGAGCTTCGGTGAAGTTTGCAAAGTAGGAGGCGAGGTACTGGCGGAAGTAAAGTTCTGAGGCGGCATCGTGAGTCGTGTCGGGATAACTCAGTCGGTAGTGCGCTTGCCCGCGAAAGGCAAAGGTCCCAGTTTCGAGTTCCGGTTCCGGCACACAATTTTAGTCTGACAGGAAGTTTCAAGGTCCTGTCTGTTTCAACCATTGTTGCCACATATCAGAGATAGAAAATACATACAGTCTCACAAAAATGTACCCTACTTTCTCCCTACCACCTCATAAATGCCCCTACATCAGGCTCGCAGCCAGGATTTGGGTCTGGGAGGGGCTGAATCCAGAATTCGGCCAGCAGAGGTTAACCAGTTGATTAATGTGACACGACCAATTTTGAAAAACCTTAAAATAAATATTTTTCATTATGCTTCACTTGCTACATATGTTTTTCCACTGACTGATCGTTACTGCTTGAGGGAGTCAAGTGTAGATTATGCCGCGAATTCCAAGTGCTTTGCTACAAGAGAATTACTGATTTATCGACCGGACAAGAGTACATAAAGAACCGGTCAACCATAGAAAGCAACATTATTAATTAGTTTTGCCAAATATGCCGCTAATTCCTCATGCACTGTTACACGAGGATAACAACTGATTTAGTGACCACACAAGGATACATCGAGAAACTATCAACCATCGAGACACTATCACTAATTATTTAGTTCAGTCAGCTCAAAAAAGGAAGGCAGTCACTCTACAAGACGATATTTTCAAACAATAATGCTATGTTGCCATCGAATATCTAGCGCTTTGTTCAATTATAACGTTGGCTGACACAAAGATTTTAGCGTTTTCTTGCCAGCATCTTCTCATTTACAAGTACTAAATAGTGTATCGTCCTGACGTAACAAATAAGAGTAGTCAAGGTAATATATCGTCTTTAGTTCATGGAAACAATGAATTTTTCTTGTGCTGACATTTTCTAATACTATTTCTAAACCGACTCTCCGTTTCACTGATATACATTGAAATCATTTTGCATCAATTTTACTGTGTCCGAAACTAAGTTACCAAATTAATATTGTTTACTATGCACAGAAAACAACTATGCCGTCGTCTAAAATACCATTGGCTACTTCAAACTTTGCCACAATTGGTCGGCTTCATTCTCTTCTGTTGCCAACGTTACCCGCTAGGCCTGTGTTGGCGATTATAAAATTTTCCCAAAGTACCTAGGCGTTGGGGACTTTTGGATGAAAATTCCCTACATGATTTTCATGCTTAAAAGTACCTATGTGTAGGGAAAATTCCCTACGTCTGGCAACACTGGTTTCAACGACAGTCTAACGTACCAGTCACGACACTCGAGCAAATTTTTGTTCCCCGCCGCGTCAGAAGCGCACCAAGCCACCGGCAGGGAACACTAGTGAGGTGGCGCTGGTAATTCGTGCGTTGTACGTCGTGTTACTCGTAGCTTATATTTTTTTTAGTCTTGCTTTCCGGAACGGGGAACGCTTGTAGCGCAATAAAATGTAGCAACAACCTAAAAAAAAAAAAAAAAAAAATATGAACAACTTCATTTGCCTGTTTTCAAATTTCCTTAGGACACTGAGAGGTGTGTAACTATCATTCTGCTGAAAAGTTTGCGTTACGATTCACCTGAAAACTGCATATATTTATATACGAGGCGCGTCCAGAAAGTAAGTTCCGTTTGGTAATAATTTGAAATTGTACACAGATAAGGAAGAAATTTTTATTGCACAAAATTCCACAACTCTTAAACTACTTTTCCACATAACTGCCGAAATTTTGCAGGCATTTGTTATAGCGTGGCACCAGATTTTGTACACCTTCTTCATAGAAATCTGCCGCCTGTGTCTTCAACCAGTTGGAAACAGTTTCTTTTAGCTCGTCGTCATTGGTCCATAGCGAGAGCACTAATTGTAAACCTACGATTTTCCTGGATCTTGTCATCAATCGCGTGAACCAGTTCTTCTTAATCAAAGGTGGACGCCCACTTCGTCATCGTGCACATCACTACGCCCGCCATTGAACTGTCGGTGCCGCGGTGGAGTAGCCGAGCGGTCTAAAGCGCCTCGCTGCGGAGCGCGCGTTTGCTTACCGTGGAGGTTCGAGTCCTCCCTGGGGCATGGGAGTGTGTGTTAGTCCGTAAGTTAGTTTACCTAGGTTTAAGTAGTTTGTAAGCTACGGACTGATGGCCACGCAGTTTGGTCCGATAGATTTACAAACATTTGAACATTTTGAACTGTCTGACCCATCTTCTCACCATCGAATCACTCATCGCATTTAGTTCGTAAAAATCGCAAACTTGCCGATAAATTTCACTTGGTTTCACTTTCCTCGCATTCAGAAACCGGATCACCGACCTGATTTCACAGGCGGAGGAATTTCAGTCAACGCCGACATTTCAAACAAGCACAACAAAGCGTACGTAACTGACAGCGATCTCCCAATGGCGCACGTTTTTCTCCTTGATACACATCGTCTACAGCGCATGTGCGGAACTGCAATCGCAGCGCTGCAGCGGAGGTAAATTGAAACGGAGCTTACTTTCTGGACGCGCCTCGTATAATAGTGATTGGTTGACCTTTTTAGGAGACGAAAATGGCTCGTAGAGTATATAGACAACTATGTACTGCAGTCTGGATGTCCAAAGGAGCAGAAAAAAGCGTATCATAGGAAAAAGATATTAAGTAACATTCTGAAGAAAACATATTTTAGTAAAAAATTGAAAGTTCGCGAAATAAGACGAAAACCATATAATTACGTAGGCTTCCGCGGCCAGAGTCAGATGACATAAAAGTTTTCTGGGTATGGTACCGCGTCATTATGTAAAGCTATTACTTAAATAATCCAACGTTTCGGCCAACGTTACAGTGGCCTTCATCTGGGTAACTGACGAAAACCATCTACGGGGATAGGCAAATACCCAATATTTACAGTACATATTAACGCCAAACTCAAATCTAGGTGTCAGTGGTCAAACTCTTCCTTTTTTTCTGAAATATGCACGTAAACCTAAGAAGGACACTTCGTTAACTTTCAACTATAAAAAAAGTTTTCTACGTATTTCAGCTATTAGTTGGAAGCATATCGTCTGACACAGAACAATAAGAAAGACGAAAGTCGTACTTTTGCTAACAGTTGTCCTAAAAACTAAAACACATAAGGAAATGAAAAGAAATTGTGCATCATTCGCGTTTACTTTGGAAATACACGGTACGCTTCATAGGTTTACACTACTTCCGTTTCAGGGGGAAAGCTGCAAAAATATTCGGAGGCACATGTTTCTGCGTGACTAGGTTCCAGCTTTCGTCGTTCCATTCATCCATCTATTCCACTGTTGTTTATATATGCATCATCCGTTTCGTCTAGTATTAGACTAAAACCTTTGTAACTAAAGTAAAACAGTCGTATCGTGAATTACGTGGGAAAGGGTGTGAGAATAAAGTGTTATGTGTGTGTTTATGTGTGTGTGTGTGCGTGTGTGTGTGATGTTAATAGGCGGCTGCCTTGCTCACCGCTTGGAGCGCTAGTGTCGTCCTAGCTGTCAGGCGGTAACAGATTTTACACCAGTGAGTGCCGCGCCTGGTATGTTAGACTGTGGTTTCAACTATCGTTCTTCGTTTCATTCTCGATCAAGTTTCGGCCCACTTTAGGTTAGTAACACTGAATGTACGCCGTTTGCAATAGCCTCTTGACAGCTCCAAATGCAAGTTCAAATAATGCCTCAACCGTTGAACGAAGGACGAAAAATGAATAAGTGGATTAGTAGAGGAGAAATTTCTCTACAAATTTGCTCTGTTTTTCCCACATCACGCACAATTTGACGGATACACTCACAAGAGCCTAAGAAACTGGTGCACGTGCTTAATAATAGTGTACGGCCCCAGTGACAGTGGTGAATATATTCTTCAAAATGAAATGCCAACATCGTAAATTAATAATTTATTGAATGACGACCGGTTTCGATGAACTGTGTCACCATCATCTGGTCATATAAATTTTACAAGCTGGTTATCTTATTTGAAAAATTGTCATAAAATAATAAGTACGACATAGCACTTAAAAAATACAAAAATTAAAACATGACAGCTTACAAAATATAGCGTATATTTTCGGAGCGGACGGAACACGATTAATAAAGATAACTAATTTTAAGTAGATTCCCCTTCAAATTTTATATCAATTTAGCTGCTGAATTTGAGAAGATAAGTTGCTCTGAAGCTTTTTTATTGTTGACAGTAGATCATAAAAATGTAGCTACCGCATAAGGAAAAAATAGAGAAAAAAACTGGCAAAAACTTCACACCGTTGTCACCCCACTACAGTCACCGATACAGGAAAGTATGACTGTCTACGACGGCAATGCCTTCAAGTATCATTCATTAAAATAGTTGCTATCCTGTACTTATATTTTCTTTACATTCACTGTTTCGTGGGCGGAGGCAAACACCATTGCTTCACCCCCTCCTTTTTATACGCCACTGGCTGCTTCAGGCAACCCCATGAATATATATATATATATATATATATATATATATATATATATATATAAGTGCGAGTGTGAGTGTGTGTGTGTGTGTGCGCGCCGGTTGCTTTGCTTCTCCAGTGTATCTCTGAAGTTGTGCAAGATGTGGTAAATACATAATAGAGTAAAACTCTGCTAGTATTCATCTGGTATATACCGGATGATCAAAAAGTCTGTATAAATTTGAAAACTTAATAAGCCACGGAGAGGTAAAAGTTGACACACATGCTTGGAATGACATAGAGTTTTATTAAAAAAAAATTTAAAAAAAATAAAAAAAATCCAAACATGTCCGACAGATGGCGTTTCATCTGATCAGAAAAGCAATAATTATCATAACAAATTAAGACAAAGCCAAGATGATGTTCTTCACAGGAACTCCTCAATATGTTCACCATCATTCCTCAACAATAGCTGTAGTCGAGGAATAATATTGAGAACAGCACTGTAAAGCATGTCCGGAGTTATGGTGAGGCACTGGCGTCGGATGTTGTCTTTCAGCATCCCTAGAGATGTCGGTCGATCACGATGCACTTGCGACTTCAGGTAACCCCAAAGCCAATAATCGCACGGACTGAGGTCTGGGGACCTGGGAGGCCAAGCATGACGAAAGTGGCGGCTGAGCACACGATCATCACCAAACGACGCGCGCAAGAGATCTTTCACGCGACCATTTTTCTGTTCTAATTAAACCCTATGTGTGTCAGTTTTTACCTCTAACTACATTATTCTGTGATTTATTAAGTTTTCAAATTTATACTGACTTTTTGATCACGAATAGCCGGGACAGTCGATAAGACTCAAATTGTGATAGATACATATCAAATTTCCTTTTATTTCCTAAACGCTTGACCACCTGAAGTTCCCATTTGGAGCATTTTCGTGTCTCACCACGCCTTACATGTACAATTATCTTGGACGAATTCGGCGATGACGAGTAGACGTCCTCTCCTTGTGAAACGTCAATCAACCGCCTGGAATTGCGGCAGCGTGTGTAACATACGGAGTCGTTTGAACGCCTGTACTCAAGACGTCAAGTCTCAGAACTTAACTGACACACTATATTAGCAGGATTAATTACCAATCGCCGACCCATCCGACGCTTCACCACACAAATAACGTGACAAAGCGCAACTTCGGAGGCACACTGCACCGTCCCTACTGGCGAACCGACAGGTCAAAGTGCAATGCGGCATGGCACACGCAGAGGCCTCTAATGGGCGACTGCAGACTTTTGCAGATGCGGGAGTATCACTAGTGCAATAAGGGGTCTTTACATTATCTCTCATACGATTTTCGTGTATTTATATTTGTTCGAGCCCAAGTAGTTTCCTTGTGAGTGTAACGCACATATCGGCTGAATACGCCTTCCCAACGTGGGCTGTGAGAAGCCAGTTAGCCAGGGTATGCCCTGCAGGTTAGAGCCACGCGTCGGGAGCCACGGAGGCGTGGCCTGGCGGCTAACGCGCCTGGCCGCTTTAAAAACGTTTACGGGGCAGCGCGGCGTCGCTAATCTCCGCGAGATAGCGGCTGACACGGCGGCCTTGCCCGCTGCCATTGTCCTCGCCAAATTGCATGGCTGCGGCGCCACACTGCAAATTATCTGACGCCCTGGCGTATCGCAAACGACGCATCACTCACGGGCCGAGCCACGTTAACCAGGAGCCACGTATCTGCCATATGCGGCTCAATCACTTGTCTCCACACGGCACAGTTTCCGGTCCACTTCTATTTCCTCTAACCCCTTTTTCGCCCTACTGCTGCATCTACATCCTGCAGCAGATCTCCTGCTTCACTAGCGTATGGTCCCCAGAAAGACCAGCCACGCTAACCAGAGGCCTCGTATCTACTGTATGCGGCTGAATGACGCGTCTCCTCAGGGCTCAGTTTCGGGTCCTCTTCTATTTCCTCTAACCCCTTTTTTCTCCTACAGCTGCATCTGCATCCTGCAACACATCTCCTACTTCACTCGCGTATGGTCCCAAGAAGGAAAAAAAATCGCACTGACGTGTTTACGGCCCACTTTAGATTTGTAGTTTTATAAGTGTTTGCAAACATTTTGGACCAAAACAATAATCTCAATAATAAAAAATTAATTAATAAGTGCCTGAAACCCTATTAGGAAAAAAATTAGGTAGTGGCGTGTTGCGAACCACTGACCTTCAGCGACACACCAAACACAAGTTGCGTTCTATATTTTCGTACTACTGATGGCCGTTGTTAACTGATGCTAATATGGCATTTGTAGACACTAGATTAACATTTATCGTATGAAGAACGACGTGTTTTTGTTAATTATTCAGTGCGCCATTGCTTTGAAATGACAACGTGTAAGTTACAATAAGAAAATCATTAAATACGCAATTCAAGATGGCGTATGCCAGAGAGAGTTCTGGGCGAGGCATGTCACGTGACATCTGCGAACGGCTGGTTTTCGTTAATTCAATGGAGGGTGTCAAAACTCCGTTATTTTTGCAAATATCTCTCAAACGATCCGAGATATGAAGTTGTAGAGAATTTTCTCCTCTACAAATTCGTTTATTAAATTTTCGCGTCAGATGATCGGTTTATTTGCAATTAAAATTACATTTCCAACGTTTTTTTCGTATTACTAACGTATTTCTTGTCCGAAATGTTTCAAAAAGCGAGGTTCTGGTCTCTGGTAGCCAACGACTTTGTCGGTAAAATTTGGTGCCGATCGGTTGAACGGTTCGACCTAAAAAGTGGGAACACGTTACAGCCAGACAGACATCGTCAAATCGCCGTTATTTTTGCAAATATCTCTGCAACGATGCAAGATATGAAAAAAACATAATAGAGCGCAGTTGCAGAGAATTTTTCCCTCTACCAATTAGATCATTCAATTTGTGTTTGAGATGAACAGTTCGTTTGCAATTAAAATTATATTACAAACGATTTTTTTTATTTTTTTTATTTTATTTTATTTTATTTTTTTTTTACTACCGTATTTTCTGTTCGAAAATTTTGGAAAAGGGAGGTTCTGATCTCTGGCAGCCTACAATTATCTCTGTAAAATTTGGTGCTGATCGGTTAAACGGTTCGTTTTAAAAACAGGGAACATGTTACGGACAGACAGACAGACATCCCAAAATCGCCGTTATTTTTGGAAATATTTCTGAAACGAAATATATCTGAAACTAACTGATATTGTATATTATAGAGTTGGTGGTACCAACTTCGATCATTGTAAATTTAAAAGACGAACTACTTTGAATTATCAGTCCAGCATTTTCCGCCATTTTAACATAGACGCTCAAATTTGATGAGAGGAATTTAACCATTTGCAATGAGATTTTCATAGTCCTGTTAAAATAAAACGATGTGTCTACGGTAGGAGAACGCAAATCGTCATAAAAAAAGGGGATTTTTGGAAAAAATGTGAGTATTCTTGCCCAGTGTGGGATCCTTATCAGGTGGGTTTGACGGAGGACATCGAAAGAGTTCAGAGAAGGGCAGCTCGTTTCGTATTGGCACGATACATGGCAGACGGCGTTACGGAAATGATACAGGATGTGGGATGGGAATCACTACAACAACGACGCTTATCGCCGCGGCTTGGGATACATTACGGAGCTCAAGTCGCCAACATTCTCCTCCGAATGAGAAAATATATTACTGACTCCCACTTACATAGGTAGAAAAGATCATCAGCATAAAATACGAGAAATCAGAGCTCGAAGCGAGAGATTCGGTTCCCCGCGCGCTATTCGAGAATGGAATGGGAGGTAAAATAGTGTAACGGTGTTTGATGAACTCTCTGCCAGGCACTTAAATGTGATTTGCAGAGCAGCCCATGTAGATGTAGATGAGGGATATGACGGGACAACAGCTGGCTGTAGCGACTCGTCTACCCACAAGTCTTGAATTACGCGACGTGGATCACTGTATCTCAAGACAGTATCCGCCAGCTCTATGGTGGAATGCATGCCGTAATCTGCGCCTGTGTGGCTGCTCGCGGACGCCACACCACGTCGTAATTTGGGTGTGTCAGCAAGAATAGAAGACACCTGCTTCTGCAGTACCGCTTGAGCTGTTGATCTGCAAATGCAATATGTTTTCTCCATAAGTATTGTTCCAAAAATAATTTCTTAACTCTAAAACTCTAAGAGGACGAACTAAATGTTGAGCCAAATTTTTACCCGTTCACACGACGCAAACAGTTTTAGACATTGAACAAAAACTTCTCGGCTTTCCGTTCGCGTCAAGTGGTTAACCATTTGACAATGGCCAAGGAGTGCTTGGCTGAAAGCTCGAGGAGTTTTCAACACTTGACGCGGACGGAAACCCGAGAACTTTTTATTCAATGTCATTGCCGCGACAAAATGCATTCTTACAGTTTCTACACAATTCCAGAACATTTGCAAACGTAATGGCAACTCACAAAAATCTGGACAATTGCCTCTGTTCTTAGTTAAACTTCGCCAACTATTAAGTCTTCCTCGCGATTATACTGTACCATTAGTACATCAGTCCATACTTACTGCTACAAAGATAACTGCCTCAAACGAAACGTGAAATATCTGCTAGGTTCCCGTCTTTGACGCTTACCTGCAACAAAAAAAAAGAATAGTCTCTCGTTAACAACAGACGCGTTTAAAAAGCTGCAATAAATACATAAATAAATAAATGTTTGTAAATCTATCGGACCAAACTGAATGGTCATCAGTCCGTAGCTTACAAACTACTTAAACCTAGGTAAACTAACCTAAGGACAAATACACACACCCATGCTCAAGGGAGGACTCAAACCTCCACGGCGAGCAACCGCGCGCTCCGCAGCGAGGCGCTTTAGACCGCTCGGCTACTCCACCGCGGCAAGAATCTGCACACGTAATGTAAACAGCTTTGCATTTTACAAGCTGAAATTATTTTCAAAGCAGTTCAGATATGGAGATTACAAGCGGTTGCAACTACAGAATACTTAGTGATTATGAGTAGAAATGATAACAAAAAATAAACAAATAAAAGGAAGATAAGCGCTTAATGTCCCGTCGGACGCTCCTACATAAGGTGGATTGCACAAATTTGGATACTTTTCTTAAGGTTGGGGAACGAAATGGGTCGTGTCATTTTAAGGAACCAGTCCCAGTATTCAGCAGTAGTGGATATCACGGAGAACCTAAATCTGGATGATCGGACGTGGATTTTAATCGCCGTCCTCTCGAATGAGAGAGCATTTCGATAATAATGACAGCCAACTAGATAAACCTAACCGTGCTTCGATGTGGCTCAGTCTGGTGCGAAACGAATGAGAAACAAGGAAAAAAGTCTTGCGACATTACACTTACCCAGAAAACTTCGTTATATCAGTGCGCTACTGTCCGTCGCTGTGGCTGTATCAAAGAGAAGGAAAGAAAAATACTGCTACTGAGATTTTTTTTTTTTATTTTTTTTTTGGTAAAACCAGTGGAGTAACTAAAGTGTTAGTCTCTTCGAATTCTAAATAACAACGACAAAAACAAATATGCATAACATTTGTTTGAAATGTCTCGATCGCACTGCATTTTATTTTATCATTACTGATCTGTGGCACAAATAACAGAAATAAATTACATTTCGGGTGTTTACAGTTGGTAATCACAATATTCATAAGGAGCAGAAACACATTATATGCAAATATACTTAAAAACTTTTTTTTTTTTTTAGAAACGATGGTAATTAAGATATATGTTATTGGAGATGACTAACTAAAATATAAACCTCCATCGTGGAACACCTTCACTAGACATCCACGATGATGGTTGATATTTTAGTTAGTCATCTCCAAAAGGATGTATTTTAATTACCATCGTTTTTAAGAAAGTTTGTAAGTATATTTGGATATAATGTGTTTGTGCTCCTTATGAATATTGTGACTATGAACTGTAAATATCCGAAATGTAATTTATATTGTGACTATGAAGTGTAAACAACCGAAATGCAATTTATTTCTATTATTTGTGCCACAGATCTGATGATAATGTATCGAAACGCGTAATGATAAAATAAAATACAGTGCAACCAAGACAATATATATATATATATATATATATATATATATATATATATATATATATGCCAAGGTATGGTCGCTTGTCCGCAAAAAATGGAAGAGTTTATGAACCAAGTGATAAAATCAAACATTTTCTACATCCAGTCCATTTTCCATCCATTCTATGTAGTTCCCTTTTTCTTGTCATAGCTACTCAAAATGAAGAAAAATTGGGAACTTGTTTCTAGTTTTGCAGTATGTGCGTCACCTGACCAAACCTTCACTTTTACAGAAAACCAGGAAAAATAACGACGTTTTCTCGATGAGGAAAATCATTAACTGTACGTCATTTATAAAGACTGTCGGTGATGATGATTTCGTGTGGCATTGTTGGCAGTTAGACCCCAGATGGTATCGTGTTGGCCTGCCTTGTGCAAGTCTTCAGGTGTCGCCACTTCGGTGACTTGCGCGTCAACGATGATATGATGATGACGCAACACCCAGTCCTAGAGCGGAGAAAATCTCCTGCCGCACCGGGAATCGAACCCAGGCCCCCTGCGCGGCAATCTACCACGCTGCCCACTGGACTACGTAGGCGGATTACTGTCAGACTACTATTTCAGATCCTAGCGGTCATGTAAGATTTCGACTTCTGAGTGCAGTGAATCGTGAAAAAGTTACAAAGGTGATTAACTCTCGAATATCTAAAAAAGTGAGTTTAGTTGTTATCATTGCCAGCTATTGAGAAGAAAGAACAATGGTAGGCAGGACATAAGCCTAGTGGTGTGTTCAGGGAAGAGGGAAGGCGAAGCGCCTCGGAAACGTCGTAAATAACAGATTGCGTTCCTGAGCTTCAATAATGCAAGAACCTCCTTAACACTGCTAGGGTTACAGAAAAGTTAGAACCACGCTCACAGGAACGACATGAAAAGTCTGAAAATTATTAACCATTAATATTTAGTAGCTTACAGTCCGAATCCGCAGTTCAGTCGACAGCGACCTGGGAGGCCACGAACGACGATTTTCATGCGCAGTCACTGAAGTTTTGCTGTCCAGTGCCATCTGTCGGACACTTTTTGAACTCTTATTTTGGGGGGTCTAATAAAACCCCATGTCATTCCAAGCATGTAGGTCAATTTTTACCTCTCTATCTACTTTATTTCCTAATTTATTAAGTTTTCAAATTTATACTAAGTTTTTGGTCACCCGTAAAATCCATAACAAATAATAAACAGAATGGGCTCGGGAACGACAACGACAACAAGGTTAAATACTTCCACAATCGACATCAAGTTGCGCGATCTCACAGACAGTAATGACGTCAGCGTGTTCCGGCTGGCCCCTGCTTCTGCTTTCATATTACGGATCTCATATCTAACAATATTCTCTCCTTGGACCACTCTTAGAGACTTCACGTCATCTCCTGTTCTGCTTGTCCCAGCGCAAATTCCCTTCTTGCTGAGTTACACAGATTTGTGAGTGAAAGCTAGAAAAAATTTGATACGACTATGTCAGATTCGTGTGTTCTTTCCCTGAAATATATACAAATTTTTAGTAACAGTTATTGGCTGTCATGTCCTGTAACTGTCCCATTATTCCTTTATTTTATTTGCAAATTATTGATGAAGGAGAGGCAGGAGGAAGGATTTGGTAGAAAAGGATTGACAGTGGCTGCATTAGGGCACTGAAATTAAAGGTGACAAGTGAAAATGTGAGCTGGGCCGGGAATCGAATCCAGTCTCCTGCTTTGGGCCAGTGGTCGCCTTAACCACTTGACTACCTGTGCTCGCCTTCCATCCGTCTCAAAGTTTCACAAGTCGCACGCTATGCTTGTAGCACCCCTTCCGTCCATGCCCTCTTACACTCGCCATTACGGATTCCCATGTGAGATCGAACGTATGATTGCTTCTCCAGTGAAGTAAGTGAAGCTAAGGCCGACTTTGTGTATAAATACTTATTATATTGGTTTGGTGTCTGTTCTTTCAGACGTTAGCTTATATATATATATATATATATATATATAAGTCATAAATGACGAAATATTTCGTGCAAATTGTCACATACAGATCTACAAACATAAATTCGTTTTCCTCATGTTCCTACGTCAATAAATGACTATGCAATTCAATGGTAAAAATCTGGAAATATGAATGGTGTTACTGTGCGCCAACATTGGCCAAGGGGACAGTTCGACAACAGGGCACGACATGCGAGTGTTGCAGGTAGTCTAGCCGCTCACGAGAAGGCGAGGCACGCGGCGTGAAGCGACGGTCTGCGAGACACTGCGAGGCGAGCAATGGCGAGGCGAGCAATGGCGGCGCTCACGTCTGTCTCGCACCGTTTTCGCTGACCGGTATTATATATCGTGGCTAGTTGGCATAGGGAAAGGAACTTGGCTCCCCAAGTGCACTTCATATTTCCAGATTTTTGCTACTGTACTGCATTGTCATTTATTGACATATGAACATCCAGAAAACGAATTTATGTTTGCAGCTCAGTGTGTGACAATTTGCATGAAATATTTTTATGTGTGTGTCGATTATGTGACCAAATACTTGCCGAAAGAAGTAGTCCGACACCTTTACGGTCCAGGGACAACAGATTAGCAGGTGAGTGAAACACGCGAAAGAAAGGTTTGCAAGGTCTGATGAACATAAACGTCAAATGTGTATAATGCAAATAAAACACAGATCCTTAGATAGTCCGTAGAGATCAGTCAACCCGCACGAAGATGTAAACAATCAGGCAGGAGCAATGCCAATGCGACGGAGTACGTAAGATGGTTGATGAGTTCCAAAGCAGCTGCAAAATGGTTTAGATAAGATATCCGAATCGTGGAAAAAGTGGCAATTGACCCTACATAATGAAAATCGATTTTGTATGCGTCAGGAGCCTCAGTCATATAATTTATTTTTAAAAGAGTTGACCGCCATTTGACTGCATGGTTTCAGCCCTAGGCCATTTTCAAGTACTGTGATAAAAGTTGTCAGATAGGTTTCTTTACGTCACGGTCATAATAATAAAAACAATAAAATATTCGGAGTTCAGTCAATGTCGGAGAGTAGAGTACCGTCAAAATTTTATTCCGCCGGGCGGATTACCGCGTAATATTTTGCACTTCAATGTGAGTTGCAGTGTATTTATGTACATGTAGACGTAGAGGTTATAACACCAGGAAGGAAGTACACTGTGTCGACTGTTAGAAGGTCACTTTCGTACTTTGACCGTATACGCATTGTTACTTAGTGTCAGGAGGGACTGTCATGAAAAGAAGTTCCCAGACGGCTCAAAGCGATGTTGTTCAGACGTGGTGGAGGTACATAGATGCGGGAACCGCCCAAAGGTTACCACAGCATCCGCTAACCGCTACTCACGAATTTCAGCTGGGAGGAACCCCGAGAGAAACTCCAACGTACTGAATAATGATTTCCGTGCTGCCGCACGACGTCCTGTTTTGTAATAGGCTGCATGGGATGCAACTTTATTCCCTAAGTGTATGGCGAGGTCCAGCTTAGACACATCCCAATAAGAAGTAATACACACCAATCAAAAGATGAAACTTCCTGGCAGATTAAAATTGTGTGCCGGAACCGGGACTCGAACCTGGGACCTTTGCCATTCGCTGGCAAGCGCACTACGGACAGTGCTACCCAAACACGACTCACGATGCCGCCTCACAACTTTACTTCCGCCAGTACCTCGCCTCCTACTTTCCAAACTTCACAGAAGCTCTCCTGCGAACCGTGCAAGACTAGCACTCCTGGAAGAAAGGATATGGTGGAGACATGGCTTAGCCACAGCCTAAGGGATGTTTCCAGAATGAAACTTCACTCTGCAGCGGAGTGTGCGCTGATATTAAAATTGTGTGCCGGAACCGGGACTCGAACCTGAGTTCATGTACGTACTGCACTGATGCATCACTTAAAATACAATTAACAGCCCTTATAAAAACTTCTTACTTGGTTTAAATAAAATCATGAAAAGCGGCTTACTTCAAACACACGATATGTCGTGTTACGTTAACAGTCTGAAGCAAAATTGAAATAAACTATTGATTACATGTATATGGATATATTTTCATTGCTACCTCTCTGTGAGACTAATTACTTCTAATACAAATAAAAAAAAGGAAAGGTTTTGTACTTAACGTAACGCAGATAGTTGCTCGACTTTAGCGTCCATGCTTGGCGTCTGGAATATAAAACACAACTTTTACGCCGATCTATGTTTGAAGGAAACCGATATGACTTACAGCAACCATATTTGCTATTATTGGAGCAATACGGAGCTGCACAACTAACCATTTCACACAGTGAAACAATAAAATCAATAAATATTCGCTTATTCACTTGGCTACACTACACAAAGCATACAACACTGTCGTAGGATTGGGATTGAAATTGGCGGATTGTTCAACTCGGTATATCAAGCGGTTCGGCACAGACCTAGCTTAAACTCGCTGCCGTCGTCCGTGGTTCCAAGTATACTAACTGTGGCGTTTCTGTCCGTGAAAGTTTTCACTTATATAGCGTACCACCCATTTCAAAACTACAAAGAGCCGCGGACTATGCACACAGATCATCTACCCATGCATGAGTGAACTGCCTACGAGACTCATAACAGGGCGATTGGTATGCAAAGTTCGTCGGTACTTTGCACCCGTCCGTATATAACGCACTGTCAACAGAAAAAAGCACTTAGCGCGTCTGATGTATGATGGCGCCATCATCGGCTGCTGCGGGCACGCCTACACGCACACACACACGTGCAGTCAAATACATAAAGCGCACATTTACATTCTGCTCGGCTGTCGAGACGTTTCGAAACACACTCCTCCTCCTCCTCCTCAGGCGCTCCTCGCCGCTTTGGAGACAGGAAGCGAGATGGCGAAACTAGTGAGCAGGTAAACAGCGTAATAAATACGGCAGTCGTCGTAACTCACCGCCGCGGCAAACACTTACGCGGAAAGCGAGCTGATATCCTAAAGGGCACTCATTGTGCTTGCCGACATGACGGTTCGTCAACGCCACAGCTTTCAGAATGCAGGGACTGCAGTGTGATGGAGGGAGAACAGGTAGGCCATTATCTCCAGTTTTATAGCGCTGCTCATTCATGGCTGCCGATACCTGTGGTCAAGCGGAGACCGGGGGGGGGGGGGAGAGGACATCCCCTCCTCCCTTCTAGCTCTCAGGAAAAGGAGGAACAAAAATAGTTCCCAGAATTCATGTCACCCAGAGAAGCACAAGGTGACTTCATACAGAACAATGCTCAGCATAATGCCCAAAACACCATCCGTGGCAGTGTTTGACGATACATAATTGTTTTCAAATTTTTAGGGTGTCCCAGCTATCTTGTCCACCCAAAATATCTCCGGAACAATAACAGCTATTGGAAAACGACTTTCACCGGTATCAAAGTACGGCTGGGGCCCGTGAATGTACATACTTCGAAACATTCTAAAACGAAAGCAAATGTGTTTTTTTAACACAAACTTATGTTTTTTTTAAATGGACACCCTGTATTTTTTCTTCGGCAATCCATAGCATGACAAATCAGATAAACAATGGCGTTGATTCCATCGCAATAAGCGAATTACATCCCGAGATATTGCGACGCGAAGTTGACGCTTGAAATACGCGAAACACGCGGCTAGCGCACGTCGTGAGACTCATGGGTGAACCCCATTGCTGCTCAGGACGAGCGCTAGCCGCGCGTTTCGCGTATATCAAGCGTCAACTTCGCGTCGCAATATCTTGGGATGTAATTGGAATATTGCGATACAATCAACGCCATTGTTTATGTGATTTGTCATGCTATGGATTGCTGAAGAAAAAATTTAGGGTGCCCATTTAAAAAAACATAAGTTTGTGTTAAAAACACATTTGCTTTCGTTTTAGAATGTTTCTAAGTATGTACATTCATGGGCCCCAGCCGTACTTTGATACCGGTGAAAGTCGTTTTCCAATAGCTGTTATTGTTCTGGAGATATTTTGGGTGGACAAGATAGCTGGGACACCCTGTATATATATTTGTACTTAAAGAACGGAATATACTCCAACTCAACTTATTACTGTTACTGATACTACAGGGTGTCTCACGAAAGACGCCTGCCAGGCGTCCTTGGATCGCTGTGTTGGGTACTGTACGGCTCCCGGCCGCCGCCACCGCATCCGCCGACCATGGCAGCGTTAAAGTCTAAAAAACATTCCCATCTGAGTTTACCTTTATTTACAGCAGATGTTCAAAATGGTGTCCCTCCATGGAAAGAGCGGCCTGACATCTCTTGAACACATTTGCGAACACTCGACGAATTTCGGCTGCTGAAATCTGCGAAATGACTAGTGGAATCGTTTTTCATGAAACAATAAATTCTTACAGGTATGTGGACAATATTCTGCATCCATTTTCTCAAGAACTTTCACTCAGCGAAAAGCTGCACGGTTATTTCCATGCAGGACAATGCAAGACCATACACTGCCAATGCTTCTGTGGCAGCAATACGCAGTATTTTTGATGATAGGTTAGGTGACTGGCCTTCTCGTTCTCCAGATCTAAATCCCTGTGACTTTTATCTTTGGGGAATGTTAAAAGACAAGTTGTAAGCAAACAATCCCCATACACTCGAAGAGCTGGAAGACTGGATTCGACTAGTCATTTCCCTGATTTAGGCAGCCGAAATTCGTCGAGTGTTCGGAAATGTGTTCAAGAGATGTCAGGCCGCTCTTTCCATAGGGGGACATCATTTTGAACATCTACTGTAAATAAATGTAAACTTAGGTTACTCAGATGTCAATGTTTTTCAGACTTCAACTCAGTGTATGCGCCCGCGGCACAACAGAGTCCCAGAATCGGGCGCTGCCGTGGCCGGCGGATGCGGTGGCGGCGGCCGGGAGCCGTACAGTACCGAACACAGCGATACGAGGACGCCTGGCAGGCGGCTTTCGTGAGACACCCTATGTATTTCAGGTTGATTGTGTCTTGACATTTAGTATAAGATTCCACTTACGATCGGAATCGGAATATGTTATATTTTCTTTTTTACTATTACAGTCGACGTATTTCAAAGATTATTTAGAAGAAAAGGCTGTTGACAATTATATGTTTGGCCATCGTCAACTTATAATGATATTAACAATTTTTCTTATGATTAAGAATAGTTACATTCACAAAATACTTGGAATGAATCTTTTTAACACAAATAATTACATGTAGGTATTATATGAAGCATAATATGCTAAAACCCTGAGATATGTGTGTGTCGCATGAGGTGATGTAATTATGACTTAAACTGTATTATATATACAATGGTTCAGCGAACGCTGTCTGTGTCTGTGTTGTTATGAAGTTTATATTCTGAAATGATAGAAGCAGTGAATAGCTGGCAGATGTATTTCGTCAGTAGCTAAACTAGCAAGGAATATTTTACGTTATGCAAATTGGTGAGGGGCCTATGCTGTGAGCGGTTGGCTGATGTCAATATTCAGTATGACAACTATTCTGGACTTTGTAATGGAGGTAATATCTGCTTGAAAGGAAGTATATTTAAAATTGTAATTTGGACCAACAAAGAAAATAGTTTTGATTTATGGACTATTGGTGTTTAAATAAAAGTTTTGTATTCTGAAGAACATTTATGAGAGCAGTATGGATAGAATAACCTGGTAGTTTTATCCAGATTTACAAAATAAATAAATAAAAAAAATTACAGTTGTCTTTTTGTGAGTGTTTACAATTATAATTGCATACATCGTTCAGTTGAGTCACTTCAAGTGGACCAAACGGTGGATCTAAACACTAGTAAAACAAGCTTACAATAATGGCTACGATCTAAAATTAATAGACGCACTGAACAGTAAAGCACATTCCGACATAAGGTACCACAATAACAAAACAACATGAAAGAAAACCGCACTGCACCCAACAGAAACAATAAGTGAGCTTACCATTTGTAGCAAATGTGTCCTACATTACAGCTAATACACAAATAACAAACTACAAAACAAAGCAATCTATCCCGAAAGTCATTCTCAGTAGCAAAATTCTCTTTATTTCAGTGAGGCGTTTCGCCCTTTTGAGGCATCGTCAGATAATCTGAACGCAAAAGACACGATTGATGTGGTACATACTACATATATGCACAAAGAATTTTAACTGTTATGAAAAATAACAATAAACCAGGTGATGGGGATCGGGATTACCATATATGGCATAGTTCTATGCTGTACGAACCATCGCATGCCAATTAGTCTAGCAGTTTCAAATGGACAAGTACACGGTCACGACGGTTATGGATAAAATTTTAAATTGCGGTATCATATTTCCGTGATTGCGAAATAAAGCCCCCATGTTGACCAAGAATGGTTCAATATTCCTGTCCAAATCCAATGAGAGTTCATCTAGCAGTTTTAAAGATTGGCGAGTTCGAACGAAGACACAGACACGATTATTTTAGAAACAAATGTCTTAAAAAAATGTTCAAATGCTTGTAAATCTAATGGACCAAACTCAAAAGGTCATCGGTCCAGGCTCTAACAAAGTAATTGCACTAACACTAGGGAAAACAAACACACATCTAATGACATTTTACTAAAGAAATTCCAATTTGCTGCTAAGTTTAGATATTTTCATTAAGTCACAACAGACTGTTTCGGCGCATTAGTGCCATTTTCAAGTGACCTGCAGATATAGGTAATAATTTGTACATAGTTTTCGTAGTTGTAATTATAAATCGTGTTCTTAAAGTAATAACTTACATCTAGATGGAATGACGTGCATATATCATCGAATCAGACTGTCTTCTGGTGTTATAAAATTTTTAAAATATTTTTAAATTATGTTTGACAGTTCCGATGATATATTATCTTTTGATGGTGACAAAGATGATCTGTTTATCGCTATCAGTTGTAGCTGCAATCTCTGGTTGTTGCATTATGTTTAAGTGCACCGATTTTGCAGTTAATATACCGTATATAAACGTCGTAAAATCGGCGAAACGTTGATGTCATTACTGTTGTGTAATGCTATGTGGCATCTTTTATCGTATTTCTAAAGTTTGGTGCTATAATTTCGTATTTTTCGCTTGTTAATATAGCAGTGTTATTATTTGTCTAAATTGCTGTTTTATTTAATGGCTTAGAAATTTTGATAAGGGCGATCTTTGGTTGAGCAATGGCTTCGTAATTTTAGCCTTTTTCTTTTATGAGAATTTCATTAAAGTTTTTAATGTATCGTTGGTGTTTTAGCTCTGTTTGCTCATTCAGAATTTCTAGGGGTTGGTTTTTTCATATGTATATAAATCATCCTTGTTACCATCAAAAGATAGTATGTAAACATATATCATCGGAACTGTCAAACGTAATTTAAAATATTTAAAAAATTTTATAACACCAGAAGACAGTCCGATTCGATGATATATGCACGTCATTCCATCTAGACGTAAGTAAAAAAAAACCTTTGTTATTACTTTAAGAACAAGATTTATAATTAAAATTACTAAAAATTTCCGGGCTATTATGCCGTGGTCTAGTGGATTTATTGTCGAAACCCAACGTTTCGTCCCCGACTGCGGAGTGTATCGGACATTCGAAGTGCCACGATCCCCCTTGAGAATGTCCTCCGCAGTCGGGGACGAAACGTTGGGTTTCGACAATAAATCCACTAGACCACGACATAATAGCCCGGAAATTTTTAGTATTTTTGACCTTTCCGGCCGTGAAAGTTTACATTTTACAATAAGATTTATAATTACAACTACGAAAACTATGTACAAATTATTACCTATATCTGCAGGTCATTTGAAAATGGCATTAATGCGCCAAAACAGTCTGTTGTGACTTAATTAAAAATCTTAACTTAGCAGCAAATTGGAATTTATTTAGTAAAATGTCATTATATGACCTTTATGGTGCTGCAGGCCCCAAAGAGCAAAAACAAACACATCTGTGCTGAAGGGAAGACTTCCTGCAGTACTGTTCTACAGCATTCTCTAACAGCTTCTAGGTCCGCCTGTAAGAAGCAGAGCACGTCGTTGTAGTCGTCAGCTTTGCCGTGCCCGGAAATGTCTATCGTCTGCTGGGCTTCTTAGCAGAATGTGTGCAGGTTGGGTTGCGCCTAACGTGTAGGCTGCCAGCCACACTTATCAGTTAAGTGGTTTGCAGGCTCGTAGGGGCTACCGTGGAGCCGCCACATCCCAGGTAGGAAAAAGTCCGCACCCGGCAGAGGGATTATGCACGCGAGCTCCCTGCGCTACCCTCGTACGTGTGTCAGAGGGGTGTGTCAGGGCAACAAGTAGCGAGTGGGGGGCGGCAGGGGAGTTTGACGCACGCGAGAGCTTAATTACACGGCGGTTAACCTCCAGGGGGCGCTACGGGACCACCGCAGGCAGTCTCCGCTTGTTTCTTTATTTATACGCCTACGATTCCAGGCGGGCTGACACGTCTTTCTGACAGGCGTGACCGGTGTGTTCGGGTGTTCACAGTGGTTTGATCCAATTGTCGATACATACCTATCTGCGCAACACTCTTTGTCACTGTTAAAATGTTCAAAAGTTTGTAAATCTATCGGACCAAACTGCATGGTCATCAGTTCGTAGCTTACAAACTAAATAAACGAAGGTAAACTAAGGACAACACACACACCCATGCCCAGGGAGGACTCCAACCTCCGGCAGCGAGTAAGCGCGCGCTCCGCAGCGAGGTGCCTTAGACCGCTCGGCTACTACACCGCGGCCTTCATCACTGAAGAATTACCGCAAACTCAATTAATTTTTGATTAAAAAAGAGGGATCTTGCTTGCACAAATACGACGTTTTCTTTATTCACACGTGACGCGTTTCGCCTCTTATAGGCATTATCAGACGTTCTGCGGAAATCGCAAACGTGTTTAAAAACATATGCAAGATTTAATAGGGAAGATGGAAATTAATTAAACTGCAGATGACGGGGAGGTGTGGGGTAAAAAATTGAACTTCTCTCTTTGAATCAGCACGAGTTTAAGAAACATTGTTCATGTGAAACTCAGCTAGTCCTTTTCTCACATGACATCTTGCGAGTCATGGATGAAGGGCAACAGGCGGATTGTGTTTTTCTCGACTTCTAAAAGGCGTTTGAACGGTGCCGCACTGCAGACTGCTATCGAAGATACGAGCCTATGGAATAGATTTACAGACTTGTGACTCTCTGGAAGACTTCCTAAGTAATAGAACGCAGTAGCCGGCCGCGGTGGCCGAGGGGATTGAGGCGCTCCAGTCACGGTCCGCACGGCCACTACGGTCGGGGGTTCGAATCCCCCCTCGGGCATGGATATTTGTGCCGTCCTTAGTTGTAAGTAGTTCATAAGTAGTTTGTAAGTTTAGGGACTGATAACCCCGTAGTTAAGTCCCATAGACTCTACAAACATTTGAACATTTTAGAACGCAGTAAGTTGTTCTCGACGGCGAGTGTTCATCAGAAACGAGTGTATCGTCAGGCGTGCCCCAGGGATGTGTGATAGGACCGCTATTATTTTCTAGCTATATATATGATTTGATGGACAGAGTAGTAATTTGCGGCTGTTTGGTGATGATGCTGTGGTGCATGGGAGGGTGTCGTCTTCAACTGACTGTAATAGCATACAGGATGACGTAGACAACATTTCTAGTTGCTGCGAAGAATGGAAGCTAGCTCTCAATGAAGAAACATGCAAGGTGATGTGCATGAGTAGAAAAAACAATCCCATAATGTTCGAATACACCATTAGTAGTGAGCTTCTTGATGCAGTCGCGTCGTTCAAATATCTAGGCGTAACATTGCAGAGCGATATGAAATGGAACGAACATTTAAAGATAGTTATGAGTAAGGTGGACTTCTGTTTATTGGGAGAATTTTGGGAAGATGTACTTCATCTGTAAAGTAGACCGGTTATAAAACGGTTGTACGACCACGTCTTGAGTATTGCTCAAGTGTTTGGGACCCGCAGCAGATCACTTTAAAGGAAGACATAGAGGCAGTTCAGAGGCGAGCACATAAGTTCGTTACTGGTAGGGTCGACTAATGCGCGAGTGTCACAGAAATGCTCCGGCAACTCAATTGGGCATCGCTGGAGGAAAGACGACATTCTTTTCGTGAAATTGTTGAGGAAATTTAGAGGGCCGGAATTTGAAGCTGAGTGTAGAACGATCTTGCTGCCATCTAATTACATTTCGCGTAGTGATCACAAAGACAAGAGAAATTAGGGCTTGTGCGGAGGCATATCGGAATTCTTTTTTTCTCGTTCTCTTTGGGAGTGGAATATGAAAGGAAATGCCTAGTAGTGGTACAGTGTACCCTCCGCCACGCACCTTACGGTGGATTGCGGGCCGGCCGCGGTGGCCGAGGAGACTGAGGCGCTCCAGTCACAGTCTGCACGACCACTACTGTCGGGGGTTCGAATACCCCCCTCCCCTCGGGCATGGATATTTGTGCCGTCCTCAGTGTTAGCTAGTTAATAAGTAGTTTGTACGTTTAGGGACTGATGACCCCGTAGTTACGTCCCGTAAGCTCTAGAAATATTTGATCATTTTTGAAACCGGGCACCTTGTTATAAATGAAGTATATAAATGTGTTGCGAACTAGAGCCACTAGCGGCAGTTATCGCATGGGCCAAGCGCATGCTCCGTGGACGTCGAGCCTGCGCCACATAGGTAAAGCATCTGACACGTAGTTTTTAATCTTTATTTCCTGTATAATCTTCTGACTTGTCTTATAATCTTGTATGTTTAATACTTTACAGATCTGAAGTTGGCCCTGTAAACAGGCCGAAATCGATATCATTTCTATAAAAGATTTTTTTTTTTTTTTTTTTTTTTGCTGATTTGATTTATAAATAAATTCCACACAGACTCTCGGTGCTACTTCACTCTCGAGAAAGTTGGCGGCAGTTGCAAGTGTCGGCTTGTAAACGAGCGATGGCATCTCGGAGTCTTTAGCAATAAGCCTCGAACCACTGCGGAATACTTCAGCACGGTGAGGACCCTCTTTCCACGAAGCGATGCAGTCTGTCTGCCCACACCCCGTATGTACCGGCTGTTCAAGCTGCAGTACAGCCAATGACAGTAGACGCACGAGATTGCCTTGTTAACTTGCGCGGGAATCCAGGAAGTCTCGTTGACAACGCTGCGACGTCCCCACGGCTGGGACCGTGGCAGAATCGATGGTGGTCTCGAAACTCCACAGAGACAGCCTCTGCAGGTTTGTGTGTCGTTGCAGCCGTGAATGGTCAGCCATGGGGAAGTCTGTGCCATTTAGCAAGCAAAATTGCGGCGGTGTTAGTTGCCACTGGGGCATCTCGTTCGGTACCGACGGGAATAGAAGCTGGTTGTATAAAGGTGGTGAAAGAAATAAAAATTAAAGAAAAAAATAAAAAAAAATAATAATAAAAGAACTAACAAGGCTGCTGTTGGCACCTTTTCTTCAGGGGAAGCTAAGGTCACAACTGAAGCTGCAAAACTGTTAGGTTGCCACGACACTAGCGCTCCTAGCGGTGGGCGAGGAGCCATAAGGGTGACGTTTGTTTATAATTATTTGTGTACGTGACTAACGAAATAGTATAATTTTTGCGTTCCAAGCGTTAGGAACATGTCAAGAGACATACGTAAACGGAAATTAATATAAAAACAGCCGAACTTAAGTGATTCAGTGGTGTAACGAAGAAGTTCGTCATGCACCAATACTTACGAACATGTGTATATTTGCAGCTTATTCTCCTGAAAGTAAGTAGAATATAAACATAAGAGAAACATAAATTTCTATTAGCCCTGTTCTTACTATGAGAAAGAGTCTTTTGACACGTATCAATTCGATATGAAGTCTAATGATTCGCACATTTTAAAGCTTCACTCGTCTTCCGCATATTGTTTTCAATGTGATTACTTTACCTTAAGAAGATAATGTCTTGAAGAATCTTGCCGTTTGTGTTTCAGCTGTAGCAACAATTGTGAAATTGAGTTCTTCTTTAAATATCATTATAATTGGAAATTTATAAACCCGGAGACTGTTTTTCGTCTTGAACATGTCAAAGACATTAAAGATAAAGGTAAGGCATTGAATTAAAACTTCTGATGCCTTCGGAAATCGAACCTGAACCTCCATGCTTAGTAGGTAGACGTCTTACCACTAGACTACCGCACCACTAGTGATTAAGGCGCCTCGGAATAGTCCGATCACGACTTCCTAATCACTAGTGGTGCGGTGGTCTAGTGGTGCCGGGTGCCGTGGCTAAGCGCGCCCGGTCAGAATGATGAACGCCTTCTGTACTAAAAAAAAAAAAAAGAGAGAGAGAGAGAGAGAGAGAGAGAGAGAGAGAGAGACTGCAAAGAGATCTACCTCAAGGGGAAAAAAGTAAAGTGGTAAGACGCCAGCATAGCAAGCTTGGAGATCCGGGTTCGATTCCCGGCCTCATCACAAATTTTAATTCAATGAGTTACTCTTTGTTAAAACACTTTGATTGCTTTTTTTCGATTTCTTGCCACGTCTGTGACGTTTTGCCTTCAACTACAGTTGGGATGGCTGATTTTGTATGTTAATTACTTGCCTTCTATGTACGTCTCCTACGTTCCACCTCACCGATTTTACTGGAAATGTAGTGAAGAAACGTCATGGTTCTTGGTACAAAAGCGACTTCTTTCAACCAAAGGCCAGGTTTTCTGGTGTTTCTTAGCCATTTTTCTGTTTTTAATAGAAAATGAAATTATTCAGTAAAAGCCTGTAGGTCACAAGATAATTGTAAATAAACTGTGCTAGAATGTACCGTTTCGTACCTTGTCAGGGATCTTAGGAAACTATTTTTACGTTATTACCTATTTTCAGATACTACATACGTTTGTTGGTTCCTAATGTAAAAAGAATATTAATGTCAATCCAATACCGTATTCAGAAATGTAGCTTGCCGGCCGCTTGGAGCGCTGCTCTTGCAGTTTGTAACAAAGTTCTGCGGGAGTGCCGTGACTGTACATGTTAGACTATGCCACTGCCGTGCAGGTGAACTTGGACAGGTGCTGTGGAACGTGAGCGTGGGAGGCCGTCTGGACGGAGAGCTGAGCCTGTGTGGCGTTTTGTAACGGCAGTGAGTCAAGCGGGAACAGGTTGCGAAAATGGGTTGAGGCGGCAGCAAGTGGCTGCCGTTACGTCACAGCCCAGTCTCGGCAGACGCCGCTTCTACCGGGCTCGCCACTGCCCTACTGCCCGCGCACGATAACTTGGCACGACAGGAACTAGGGATGCGCAGCTTATATCAAAAGATCGATTTTAAGATCATTCTAGATCTGCATCGATTCTGGAAAATATTGAAATGAGAAAGATCGATCTATCAAGAAATGAATACAAATTAACATTGGCATCGTATCTCTGAATCAGGGTGGGAAACTTACGGTCGCCAGCTCGCCATTAGAGACCGAAAATTGGCAGCTGGCGATCTGGGCTTACATATACAATTTATAAATTGTAACATCGGCATGGTCTATGAACAGTGCGACTAGAAATTTTTTTAAAATGAAACCATATAAAAATGTACTTATGTGCCACAGTCGCTATATTGCCACGAGACAGAATGTAAATCGGCTACCGGCGTGGCGCAGGGGATAGCGTCACCGACTGCGGTACTGAAGGTCGCTGGTTCAATCCCGCCCACCGGCAAAAATTTATTTCTTTGTACTTAACAATTCCAGAATGTTCTACATCTTTCTTATGTTCACTTGTAAATTCTAGTTGTTTCTTATGTTAACTGTTCTTTTAATTTCTGGTTCATTCTGTCTGTGTATAAATAGCAGAGCACTCTGCCCGAGAGGCAGTTAGTGCTGCTTGTATGTTGAGTTTGTAATAAACGTGCTTTGAGTGTAAGTGCTGTGTTCAGTTGCCTTCGAAGTCAAGCCTGCTCCCATTTGAACGCGACAATAATATAACATTTCTTTATTTTGCACAACTAGTTTCAGTGAAGCTATGTCACCTTTATCAGGTACTTCTGCATCAGCAGAGGCACTTCTTATCCTCTAAAAAATTAAACTAGGACAAGTGACTACAAAAATAAAAATAATGAAAATAAAATATCCTGTCTAAAATAATGGATTACTACATCATTCGTATAATAATAGAACAGGTCTGAACTGAATTATTATAAGCTTTCTTCCTATGAACACTTGTTTGTTCTCTTCACTGGAACAAAGCTTATAATCAGTTCAGACCTGTTCTCTTATTACCGGAATGATGTAACAACCTGATGTAGTAATGCATTATTTTAGACAGGATATTTTACTTTTATTATTTTTATTTTTTATAATCACTTGAATTAGTAGAGGCCAGTACTTAGTTCAATTTTGTTTTGTTTGTATAGTTTATGGGACTTAACTACGGGGTCATCAGTCCCTAAACTTACAAACTACTTACGAACTAATTACGTACTAGGACGGCACAAATATCCATGCCCGAGGGGGGATTCGAACCCCCGACCATAGTGGCCGTGCAGACCGTGACTGGAGCGCCTTAGTCCCCTCGGCCACCGCGGCCGTCTTCAATTTTGTGAAGAGGTTTTTTTATAAGGGATAAAAAACGTCTGGTGGTACAGAAGTACTTGAGAAAGGTGACATAGCTTCACTGAAACAAAGTAAAGAAATGTTATAGCGACTGTGGCACATAATTACATTGTTTAAATGGCTTCATTTAAAAAAATATATTGTTTTGAAAATGTGCATGAATCACTCCAGGCTCACCAAGAAGATCCTCACAGTGACAAGCAGGGGAAAGGCGTCCAAAGCCAAGTGGTTCACCTCTGTTAGATCAGACTTAGAGGAACTGCAGAGCCCATTACAGATAACCAAGAACCGAAAGCAATACCGTCAGGCCATTCTACATGGAGTCTACCCACTATCTCTCACAAGCAAGAAGTGTACAGGCACCACCAGACCTAAATGGACGGATGAGAGGAAGCAGGCTCACAGCCAGAAGATGAAGGCGTACTGGGCCGAGAAAAGCGGAAGACCCTAGCTGAGAGTTAAGACGAACCTCGTGGTCCCTAGTAGGCCGAAACGAAAAAAGAGCTGGGTTCAAAATTGTACAAGCCCGAAAAGGTGAGCAGTAATTTTACCGATGAATAATGAAGGCCTACATTTCCAGCTAGTTGTATCAATATTTTTTTAACATGCTTCCTCAGTACAGTATTATTATCAATGACAGAATTAAACGTCAGTTTTGTTTCGACATGGCGGCTATCCTACCTCCTCCGTACACTTCAGGTTCGTTCAGGCAACTGTCAGTGGGTTCACGCGCATGCGCAGAGCTGAAATTGTGCATAAGCAATGACAGCAAGCAACCAGACTAGCAGGTTCTACTTGGAATTTTTTTCTGGCGCTTACAAGCTGCCAGATACACCATTGTGCAGAGGTCTCTGACAAGTGAGTTGAGTGAGGTAAAACTCAACATGATTCGTGTCTTTATGTGTGGCGGGTGCTTAAAAGTCTAGAAAGCTGTTGCAATTCCCGCGTTCGACTATTCCACATTCATGTTTCATAGTCAATTGTAAGGTAAGTAGGCTATTTCATTAAATCCTATAAAACACCTTTACACATCAGTAGCTCATTCATCCGCGAGAATTCGACCGGAAACGGCGCGAAAAATGTATTATCAGAGTAAGTACCAAATACTAAATGCTACAATCAGCGTGCAGGACTTGGCCAAAGACAGATACACTGGAGGATTTGCTGGTAATATCTGTGAATTAGGCCTATAAGTTGCGAGAAGTTACTGCAATAACTATTACCTCATAGCAAAAAATACGAGAGTATAAAAAAATTAAATTTTAAATATAGTTTAAATATAGTTTCAATTACATGAAACTCGATGCAAGAAGGCGACCATGACCAATAAAATTCGCAAAGTTGGAAAAAACTGTTATTCTTAATTAAATAAAAAACATTGGTTTCGCGAGAAAAATGTTTAATAGGAATGTTATAGTCCTTAAGTTTAGATTGCTATATTGTACACATTGTTGATATATTAATTTCATGATATATCAAAGAAAAACTTTTAAAAATTCAAAATTTGATTGTTTATAAAATGTCAACATTCACGTTTGCAAATACTTAAAAAAACTTGTTCAAAAAAATTAAAAAAATTATGAGTATTTTTCGAGATACATTTGATCATCTGCCTATTATCTTCGTAAACAGCTTAGACTTTGTTAGTTATAAGTATAAAAAATGACTTTTGGGGCTGATATTTTCGTTTTCTTTTATTTATTTTTTTTTCAACCGACTATTGCTATTTTTATTTTATGAAAGTAACTGTCACAGATGTACATTGCTGACATTTTTTAACGAGTAACATAGTTCTATGACCTTTTGAACCGAAATAAATATTTTTCTAAGAAAAAAAAGTCTAATGGGCGTAACTGACATTTTACAGCGATGAGCTTCACAGACCTTAATATTGAATACTTACATTTGAAACAAACAAACAAAAAAAAAAAAAAAAAAAAAAAAAAAAAAAAAAAAAAAAAAAAAAATAAGATATGATGCTGCTCTCCTAGTCAAAGAAAACGCAACGACAAGATTGATTTGATTTTCTCAGGGAAGCCAAAACAGTCTTGATCCAACCCGCCACTGCCCGCACCGAAACCAAGTTTATTGTGCGGTATCGCTCCCTGTATGTCTAGTAAAGCCAACCAATGCCCTTGAACAGTGCAAGGAGTCCCTTTACCAGTTCTTTATTAGACACAATTTCTTCGGGTCTGGTTGTCCCAACTGTTTTGTGCCTTTTACTCTCCAATGCAATGCATTCGAAGATCCTCAGATCCTACATTTAGGGTCCTCTTCTGTTATTCCCATTGTCTGTAGGTGTATTTTGAAATTCCGATGGCCTGTCAGCAATCCAACCATGGGTCTAATCTATCTTCTGTTCAGGCCCAGGATTGCAGAGCTTCTTTTAAAATATGGCTTTGGCATCATTACCATGCTTTTGTTGATAGACTTTGGTCCAGTATTCTACGTGCTGTCTTCTGAGCCAGTTACGTAGCTCCAATTTGATCATTGCCTTGGTGATTGTCTGGACAGGTTCCGGTCCAATAAATGGAGTCTCTGCCCCCATCCTGGCTAATCTGTCGGCATGTTCGTTGCCACTGATCCCCGAGTGGCCAGGGACCCACAATAGGTGTACTCTAGCTCCAACAGAACCCTGTGACCGCAACAGCGGATCGACGCTTAGTACAGCCAGCAACAAGTGAGAAAAATGTGTAGCGTATTGCGTGTAAAACAAGTAGAATAACTGTTGTAGGATTAGATGATTGTAGTACAACGAGTGGAAGCAGTTATACCCATGCAGGAGAGCAGCTAGGGGCGATCTGAAATGGATCGACCACATAAAATTAATTTTGAGTAACGTAGATGGCAACAAGAGAGTCGTTAGATGACTAGCGGCAGAAGGCGTGTTTTACTGTTCACATTTCTTGAGAGTGAGTTCCCAGAAGTGTCAGCCAAGAATACTGCTTCCTCTTACGTATAAAATGCGGAAAGATCATGAAGGAAATGTTACCAAGATTCCAGCACACGCAGAAACTTGCCAGCATTCGTTCTTTCCCGGAACAATTCGCTACTGCTAAAACAGGAAAGGGGGAAAGTGATGTTCCTACACTGAGTGTCCTCCACCACATAACGTTCCTCAATTTGTGTGCTGCTTACTCTGTACCATATGATAGATAAATAAATAAGTAAAATAACAAAATTCCGAAATGTGGAATAAAAGAATTCGAAGATGACGAAATGCGCGTAGCTTCGTTGTACATTTTCGGGCATCCTTTTATCTCTCTAAGACCCCTGAATAATCCCACCACTCACACCACAAAGAGGCCTGCCGCAGTGGACTGCGGCGCGTCAGTCACGGTCTGTACAGCCACTACGATCGAGGGTTCGAATCCCCCCTCGGGCATTGATATTTGTGCCGTCCTTAGTAATAGCTGGTTCATAAGTAGTTTGTAAGTTTAGGGACTGATGACCCCGTAGTTAAGTCCCATAAGCTATACGAACATTTTGATTACATTTATCAGATAGGACCAGTAGCAGAATAAGAGACGTTGCTGATGATGCTGGTGTTTACAGAAAAGAACCGTAATTGAACATTAGTAAGAAAATACAGAGAGACATGTAGACGACTCCATCTGGAGTCTGGTGCAGAGCGACCATATTAAAATTGGGAGAACCAGCTTTGGCCGCAATGAAACCTTTATTTTTTATATTACAGATCGATTTCAGTCAGTGTTTGATCATCTTCATTGCTAGAAGCCAAGCCCTGTGAACCAACAAAAAAAAAAAAAAAAAAAAAAAAAAAAAACTTTCACTTTGCATATTACCATAATATAGGAAGTACATATAGAGGATGTCAATCATAAACGTGATTGACATCATCCATATGTACTTCCTATATTACCTCAGAGGGCTTGGACTCTAGCACTGAAGATGGTCAGACACTGACTGAAATCGATTTGTAACAAGAAATAAAGGCCTTTAACGCGGTCAAAGCTGGTTCTTCCAATTTTATTAATTACTCATAAAATTTCCATTTCTAAATCTACATACATACTGCGCAATGCACCCAAAGGTGCGTGGCGCAAGATACCTGGTACCGCTACTAGTTTCTTGTTTCCGTTACACCCCCATATAGAATAATGGAAACACGAATGCTATAAGGCATCCGTACGAGCCCTAATCCCTCTAATCTTATCCTTGTGGTCTTTACGCAAAATGTAGGTTGACAGCAGTAGAATCTTCCTGTCAGATTAAAATTGTGTGCCGGAACCGGGACTCGAACCTGGGACCTTTGCCTTTCGCGGGCAAGCGCTCTACCGTCTGAGCTATCCCGACACGACTCACGATGCCGCCTCACAACTTTACTTCCGCCAGTACCTCGCTTCCTACTTTCCAAACTTCACAGAAGTTCTCCTGCGAAACTTGCAAGACTAACGCTCCTGGAAGAAAGGATATGGTGGAGACATGGCTTAGCCACAGCCTAAGGGGTTTGGAAAGTAGGAAGCGAGGTACTGGCGGAAGTAAAGTTGTGAGGCGGCATCGTGAGTCGTGTCGGGATAGCTCAGTCGGTAGTGCGCTTGCAGCGAAAGGCAAAGGTTCCAGGTTCGAGTCCCGGTTCCGGCACACAATTTTTATCTGCCAGGAAGTTTCACATCAGCGCAGACTCCGCTGCAGAGTGAAAGTTTCATTCAGTAGTAGAATCGTTCTGCAGTCCGCTTCAAATTATCACCCTCTAAATTTCTTCAGCAGCGCTTCTCGAAAGCAAAGTCACCTTCCCTCCGGCGACTCCAGTTGAGTTACCGAAGCATTTCGGTAACACTCGCGCACTGATCAAATCTACCAGTTACAAACCTAGCCGACCACCTGTAATTTGCGTCTAAATCTTCCATTAAACCTATCTGGTGCGGATTGCAAACGCTTGAGCAATACGACGGGGTGATATAAGCGTTTTATATCCGGTCTCCTAAACAAAAGGATCAAATTTTCCAAGATTCTCCCAATTAAACCGAATTCGGCCTTCCCCAGCATCCCCACGACTTACTTACATGCTCGCTTTATATTATACCGCTGTGCAGCGTTAGTCTTAGATATTTACTTCAGGCGACTCTGTGGAGCAGCACACTACTATTGCTGTAATCGAACATTACGGGAGTGTTTCTTCTAGTCATCTGCATCACCTTACATTTTCCTACATTTAGGGCTAGTTGCTCAAAAAATGTTCAAATGTTTGTTAAGCTTATGGGACTTAACTACGGGGTCATCAGTACCTAAACTTACGAACTAGGACGGCACAAATATCCATGCCCGAGGGGGGATTCGAACGCCCGACCGTAGTGGCCGTGCTGACCGTGACTGGAGCGCCTCAGTCCCCTCGGCCACCGCGGCCGGCACGCTAGTTGCCATTCCTCACACCAACTAGAAATTTGGCACAAGTTATCCTGCATCCTATTCAGGCCTGGCGGTAGCTGCGCATACTCAAAACATTGAGAGAGGGTAAAATAGCCACTCTTGATTTGAAGGAATATTTATTCATATCGAGCCAGTCTGGGAAAAAGAGAAAATCACTTTTTTGATTTTAGTGCTGGTTAAAACTATTGGCAGTATATATGACCACCCCACAAGGTTCTATCAACTATCAACTTCCAAGTAGTTTCGCACACATTACCACCATCTGGCTGGCGCCACCGACGCTGGCGTTGTCTGGCAACAGCGTCTGGAGCAATACATGTCTCCAGGGGCAGTGTACGGTGCTTTCCAATGCAGAGCTGAGACGCCTGGCGCCGAGTTGGCGAACGCCAGGGTGGAACCCGCTAGGTCATTGTACGTCTCTGGCGCCATGCTGGCGGGCGCCGCAATTATATAATAGCGAGGGAGTTTGGCGGTTTCCTGGGAACAACTTGCTGGCCGTGTTTTCGAAGGTGCTTGAAGGCCATCCACCGCTACCGTGAGAACGCTGGACGTAAGGGCGAGGAACGACCGTTGTAAACGCGGGAGAGCTGGCCATTGGCTGCTGTTTTATAGTAAGGGGGTTCAGCTGTCCGACTCCCGAAAGCAAGCCGTGATTTGCCGTACTTTGGCGCCTAGCTGTGGATCGGCGTTTCAGTAAACGTAGGTGGAGCCTGGAGGCTTTGCAGAGAGACGAAGATTTTAGAAGTAGAGGGAAAGGGACCGGTGTTTGGGCAGCCGAGGAGAGCAGACGCTCCTCTTTTGCTCTCAGTTCTTACTTGTCTTCGAGCAGCGGTACTTTGTGGTACAACTTTTGGAGTTGCTCCAAAACTTGTGCGGCAAGCCAAGAGCAAGGTCAGCCTGCCTGGCATTAGACGCTCCAACGCGCTAATTGAGATTGTCACTATTTTCGTGTCACCAGTGCCGACAGAACATTCGAGTATCACACGTAAATTGTCTGTAGTGGCACGACATAACCGAACGAGTGAGATCGTAGGCACTGAGATCCGCCGGTGTCGAAGTTGGCTGATATTATTTAAATATCGCTCCTGGAATACGAAGCTGAATTACCTCCGGGTCCGCGACTTGCAGCCATCGACGCACACAGCCGCCGCCCAGCCGTCGTGTCGCTGTCATCGCCAGCCAGAACAGTTTTGCTACAGTATCGCGTGCATTTGCTAGTGTTTCAAGGGGACTATTGAAAACGTTAGATAAACTCACAGAAATCTGGTATCGAAATATTCCTCTCGATTAAGCCACGGTTTCCAGTTAGATGTGGGTTGTCACAAGTGTGTCAGATACAATTACCCTCAATTTACAAGTTACTTGCTTTAGGAGTGTATATTCTGTTTTGTAAATTCGTAAAATATGATCTGTGTTCAATTGTATGTGAATCTTGATTTCAAATCTGATGTTCATTTGACTTCAGAGAATGAAAACCAGTCAAAACAAATATCAACTCTGACATTTATTTGACTTCAGAGAATAAAAAGCAGCCAAAACAAATTTCAACTCTGACGTTCATTTGATTTTAGAGAATAAAAACCAGTGAAAACAAATTTCTTTACTCAAATCATTCAAATTAGTTAGCTCCCTTTACACAATTTTGGATGGATTTTATTAATTGGAAATAACATAATAAATTAATTAACTGATCGATGGTGGGTCAGACACGCCTATCCTTCAATAACGAGTTAACAAACCATTTGCCTATTCCATTTGCATACCGTCCTTTTTCTTTCCTTTCTTGCTTTTACTTTTCAACACACCCACCATAAAACATATCTTTCAACCTTTTGAGCTGCTCTATCTGTGAGGTTAGTATAATGGCCTCGCGGGAGTAACCGAGCGGTCTGCAGCGCCATGTCGGGGATCGCGCGGCCTCCCGCGTCGGAGGTTCGAATCCTCCCTTGGGCATGATGTTTCTGCTGTATTTAGTATAAGTTAGCTCATAAGTAGTTAGTAAGATTAGGGACAGATGACCCCGCAGTTAAGTCCCATAAGCTTAACAAACATAATCTTTAATGGTCATACTTTTAATGGTTGTATTCTACGAACAGGTTTGATTATAAATTGAGGCATAAAAACAGTTTTCCTGGGAAAAGGAAAATAAAACTGCACCATGGTGGATTTGTCCTTGAACCTATAAAAATGAGGGCGAATTATTTATGTATGAGCCTGGTAATGCTTTGCGAATGTTCGACAAAAGTTGGGTTAAAGCCTCGTTCTTCGATAGTATTCTCCCCAAATGATGTCATCTGGAAGGAACTGTTGCACTTCCGTATATTATATAAGAAATGCATCGACCGAGAATCTTGACCTGAAACCAATGATGCCAGTGGCTTTGGTGGCGGTGTTAATTCTGGTAACGTGATCTTTCCACCCGCACAACATAATCCCGACACTCCTTACAGCAATCTCAAAGCATGGCAAAATTGTCGACCATTGTTTGTTGTTCCAAAACCAACTGATGCATCCGCTGGCTGTGTAATCTACTGCCGGATCGTATCTGAACGCCAAACGTTCAGTTCTAATCGTCTCACGTGGCCGTCTGTTTTGTCGACTCTACGAATTATCTTGTCTGTAAGCTGCAACTGAGCGAGTGGAACTCGACTGTACCCGTTATTACAGAGTCATAACGGATCGCGCTTGAGAATTTATCGATTTACCTCCAAGCTCTGTGTACCATCTTCGTCGGTCTCATTGATTCTATGATCAGATAGTAAGACTGCGCTGCGCGTACGCCGACAGATATTACGACGCCGCAATGGAGGCATTGTTCTAAAAGAATAAACCACGATCTGTAGGCAATATGTTTGTAAAACTCAAACATACCACGAACTGACATCAATCATATCTTTGCAACGCTCCAAGGGTATGATCACCACCAATAACACTATGGAGGTTACAATATAGCGGAGGGGCTTGTAAAGAAACAACGTTTCATGTTAAATCTGTCTGACAGTTTTAGCCTTGTGTGCATAACGCCATCTCCCTTTATTCTGACCTCCTTGGTGTATTTGCTCGTTCTGTTACAGTGTATTTAGTCGCCAGGCGAGTAGCGAATGAAAAATCTGATTCTTGGAGAATCTAGAAAATGATCCGAAATGTTGGAGTACTTACAGTTTTTCTCAAATTCTGATATTTTCCGGTAGATTTTTCCAAAAAAATTCTTTCATACAAACCTTGTCCTCATAATTACGAATAGAACAAAGAAAAGTTCAGGCAAATCCGTGAAGTCACTCTCAAATGATTCGCTTTCATACATGCGGCAATTCACTTTTATTAATACCTCGTACATATAGATGTACAAAGTCACACTTCACAATATTGTCTATACTACTTTTGCCCAGAAGTTGGCGACATCCAGTGCATCTTCTCTAGCCTGAAGCAGAGCTTGTATTGTTCATGTTTTAGGGCAGCAACTACACTGCAACAGATGAGATGTCGTCTGGACTGCACCACACTCACGCAGTGGGGGCTCTGTGTTGAAGCCGCACCTTCTGTAGGTTTTTACATCTTGCCACGCCTGCCCGTAATCTGTTCAGTGATCTCCAGGTACTCCGTTTCTCCCTGTGAGCGGGTGGCAGTTCTACGCTAGGTGTCAGCCATTCTTCGGAGCGAGTGCAGTTTGCGCGCCACACGTCGATTCGTGTTTGCTGAGGTGTCCCGTTAAGAGCCTCTGTTGTTCTGAGGAAACTTTTCCTAGCTCTGAGTATTGGAGTAACAGGCCTGTATCCAAACAGAGGTGAGCTTCAGATTTTTCCGCCTTCTTCCTCTCATTTTTTGCTGCAACCTCTCCACGAATGTCAGGAGGGGCAATACCAGCAAGATGGTCCAGTTTGTCCAACGTGGTAGGTCTTAGACATCCGGTAATGATGAGAGCAGCATCTACCATCCTGGCGTGACATGACTTGTACCATACTGGAGATACATATTCGGCAGCAGAGTAACATAGAGCAATGGATGACGTTCTCACGGTATTGGGGTGTGCCACACACATGTAGTGCCAGGGCAGATCCCTATACCAATCGTAATTTTGATTAAGAACGGAAGAGTGAGATAAAATTGCAGAACTGGACCAAGAGGTAAATGCAATGAAAACAGTATTCGCCCAGAACCAGAACAACCTCTGTATAAATCCGGCGTCCTCAACGTAACAACTGAGAACGCTGGATGTTTGAAGAGGTTGAGACAGGATAGTAAACCATGATGGAGCCCGTAAAATGAATCGACATGAAGAGCCAAGCAGAAGTGCGTGCTGTCTAAGTGCAGGCTCGGTTGGCCACAAGACGAAGGTGCAACACCTGGGACGCGATCAGTCGTCGCGTCTGCATGACGGTCACGTGCCTACGTCTAGTGGAGGCATTTCCGTGGGCCTTGGCGGCTGCCAAACTTGATCGCGCGACCTGTGATCGCGTGAGGGAGGCCTCACTGGTTTGGCGCGGCCAGTCATGGCGGACACGATGACCGTGGCAGCTGGCGTCGCCAGTAAAGGGATGTCTTCCTGGCATCCACATCGGCAGGTCTACTCTGCATTTTCAAGTGCAAGTCAGTGGCTTCTTCCAGTTACTCATCGACATTGGGATAAGAAAAGTGTTATCCGCTTCCGCAACACTCGCAAGGCCCATATTCGCAACCGCATCCGCGGCACTTTATCCGCATCCGCAAGTTCGATATCCGCATCCGCAGACATTAAAGTTTTAAATGGATAATAGTAATAGATAGCAGTATTTAATACCGTGGTATGTAACGATATTGTTAAAGTGTCATTGCCGGCCGCGGTGGCCGAGGGGACTGAGGCGCGTCAGTCACGGTCAGCACTGCCACTACGGTCGGGGGTTCAAATCCCCCCTCGGGCATGGATATTTGTGCCGTCCTTAGTGTTAGCTAGTTCGTAAGTAGTTTGTAAGTTTAGGAACTGATGACCCCGTAGTTAAATCCTATAAGCTTTACAAACATTCGAACATTAGAAAGTGTCATTTCTGTGACAAATTAACTACTTTCGACTGCTCGAATCACGGTAGCTGTTCTGTACATACTCAAAAACAGGTTAGCCCAAACAGGGAAACATTGGCGTTCCGGATACATTCACCCCGTTTACATGGGCTCCCAAAACCGGATTTCGTAAACCGATTTCCCAATTCCGCTTTTGGTTGGTCATGAAAACACTCCAAAATCGATTCTGGAAATCCGCTTCTCTGAACCAGTTTCCCAGTTTCACAATCGATTTTCGTGCCCATATAAACGCAACCATTTTTGAAGCGTTCTTGGCTTGTCAGATTGTGTTTCCTTGTTAAGAATTTTCGGCACATATGGAAAGAGTGATATTTTCTAATGTGAAATAAAAGTATAAATACTAGAGTGAACATAAATCTGTGTATTTTAATAAAGAAAAATAGCGATTGTGCTGACTAAATAAAGATCTGAATCAGCTGTTTCCCAGCCGCCATTTTAAGTGAGCTACGATTTCCGATTCAGGCTATGCCATGTAAACACGACAGCGAAAAACGGTTTACGGAAATCGGTTTTCGTCTTCCGGAAGATGTGCTGCACGTAAACGTAGTGATTGTAACGCACAGACTTTCTGAGGGCACGCAATGCACAACGCAAATGCCATAAGAAAGAAATCAGAGCAAAATAAATATGTTATTGCGACCACAGATTCGAATTGCCAGTAAAATTACAAACTCTCCGATACCAATAACAGACCGGGTGGGACCTTAATTAAAAAGTAGCAAAATTAAATCAATTACTTTAGGACGGTTTATTAATTTTCACCAACCAAGGAGCATCACAGAATGATTGCTTATTTGGAGGACAATCGAATGGAAGGGACATAGTAATTTCTACATTACCCGTTTGGTTAATCTAGAAATTGTTCAAAATGGAGATTTTAAATTTAAAAGCAACCAGAAGCGACGCCGTGGCGGAGGCATACCAGCTTTGTCCCGCGCTCCAGACAGGTGTCCCAACCTGAGTGTCCGAGACACAGTGCCGCCCGCAAGGGCTGAGCTTCCCCAACGGTTCCTCTCCCCTACCTGTAAGGTTGGCTACAGGGACTACTTTAGAACAGCGGAAGCACACTGCGGTGCCGTGCCCGGCGAACAGCCACGCACCGCCATTCGGTTGCAGAGCTTCGGAGCACTATGTCAGCTGTTTAATACAGGCATCTTCTTAAATTTCAGTGGTTAAAGTTGATCGGAAAGGAGGATATTTTACTGTGTTTACATTTAGAAAAAAAATGTTCTTTCGGAGTTTTACGAAACGGACGCTTCATTTTCCCCATATTAACGCATAAGAGGTTATGTGACACAAAGCAAAGCATGTCATTTCCAGTGTTAAAACTGGCGTCTACTTCTAATTGGTAACTGTCAGCAAAAAGAGACAATGTCGGCTGCAGACTATACAATCTAACATTGTATACCCTCCTAAATATGATAATTTCACTGGAACCGTATCTGATTATGATAGTTGCTATAAAATACTATTGTGAATCTTTATTAATTCCGTCATCATGTATCTAGGCCTAATACATAAACATGAATGTTTGTTCGTATTTTATGCGCGACTGCACCGTTCATTACGTTGCAACGATGCAGTGTCAGAATGTACTTTTTTACACGCAAAACAGGCTACTATATCGTTGATCGTTTCCTTGCCATCAAATATGTATCCACTTTTTTTCCAATTTGATTTCCATTTTTGTTTTACTTTACTAATGTCAAATCACCTGTTTTCACTTTACACGACATACCATCCATTGATGTCGTGTTCATTTTAAGAAAGAACTGTCACTGTATTCACTATGATATGCGTTGTCACTCTGTCATTACAAAGCGCTAACTGAAGGCACCTGTGGTGGGCAGTGGGCCGGTTTGCCACCCAGAAAGCAGTCGACAGACCGCAGGTAAGACACGGATGCGTGAACGGACTAGGCGCAGGTCCGTCGGGTACAGCTATGTGCGCTGTGGCCAGGGGCTGACGACAACAGACTTCCGCTCTGTCTGAGCCCTGCAAGGATTCTAACATTGTCCACAGGCTTGAAGTTTTCAACTAACGTTTTGACAGATTTACTGGACGGATGTCCTCTTTATCCACATATAACACGAGGATATCCGGGCCGCTCACAATTTTATCCGCAATGTAGGAAATACTGCAGATATCCGCATCCACGCAGATCTCTAGGAATAAGCGAACGTACCATCAGTAGATGTTGTTAAATTTATTTATTTATTATTTCTGGGGGGGGGGGTTCGAATCTCCGCTCGGGCATGGATATTTGTGCCGTCCTAGTTCGTAAGTAGTTGATAAGTAGTTTGTAAGTTTAGGGACTGATGACCCCGTAGTTAAGTCCCATAGACAAACATTTGAACATTTATTATTTCTGAGGAAAGAGGTAGGGGACGTCTGCCTGTAACGACGGACCATTTCGTTTTTAGGTCATTAATGTAACTCAAGTGATATGAAATTAAATTCGCCTAATTCAGTTTGTGACACTTGCACGGAGTGGCACTTGCCTGGGGAGGGAATGTGTTAACACTTGCCTGGAGCCCCGGACACTGCAGGTAGTGGACAGGGTGTTCCACAAGTAGAATACACCGACCTGCTCGCCGCAGGTAGCTTTCGATTCACTCGCCGTCTGTGTTATGAGAGCTCACTGGAAAATGGAACGGGACGGGCCGCCGACGTCGTTACGTAGCAGTGAACGGCATGACCGACTTGGAAGCACACGAGAATTAGATTCGGCGTACTCTTATAAACGAAAATACAGCACATACGGCGAGACCCCACCCAAAAATTTAACTTTCCTTCTACTTTGGCGAAGGGAACAAAATTTTGAAACAGTGTCTGCTATGTAAAGATGCAGTAACATCAACTTCATGGGAATGAAACTTTCACTCTACAGCAAAGTGTGCGCTGATGTGAAACTTCCTGGCAGATTAAAATTGTGTGCCGGAACCGAGACTCGAACCTGGGACCGCGAAATTCAAAGGTCCCAAGTTCGAGTCCCGGTTCCGGCACACAATTTGAATCTGCCAGGATGTTTCATCAACTTCGTGGGTTTTCGAGTTCTGAAATTTTAAATTTAACGGTATACTAGAAAACCAACTTTCAATACTATCAAATAACAGTTCAACAGTTCTGTGCCTTTATCTTATTAGATATATAGATCATATTTTTCAGTGTTCAAATTTCAGTAAATGGATTTTAACGTTTTACATTAAAAATGCAACTGCAAGACATACAACCACTAAAATTTACGGACACCATAACGTTTCCCCTTCCTGATTATATGAGGCTACTTCGTTTGTTATCTTTTTTCTTGAATTCCAGACTAAATATCTACTCACAGACGTCTTGAGGAGAAGCAATGGTACGGTTATCTGATTGCCTACATCCTTAGAACCTTTAGATTGTACGGAACAGGAGTTCAGTGTATTCTCGAATTTATATCCACAGTGTGCAACGATTGGCTACCGACTGTTATGCTTCAGTTTTCCTGGAAATCTTGTAACTTCTTCTCCCTGGTTGATTTTAGATCAAGGTCGGGATAAAAATGGTTCTGTTTGATGGTGACAGAATTACCTGTAGCATCTTTCGTTGTGCTACAGTCCCTTACATAGTCCATATTTGAAAGATTTCTTAGACATATTTATATTTCGAATACAGCCAAATAGTTCTGGGATCTAAAAGTAAACACTCAAAATACGTAAAATAAACATTTTTTTTCTTTAATTGAAGCTTTAGGGTGGAGTATTCCGTTAAAATAGAGAGTAGCTGTTTTTTAAGCTATGAAAGTAGCGTGATGTTCGGGTTAGACACATTACCATATCTGTAAAGGATGTCTGATATGTTTATTCTGTGTTTAGTGTTCTAAATAAAATTTTAAGAGGTAACGGTATGACTCGAGGAACTCATTATAGACGCCTCAGTAACGTTCCAAACTGTTTCACTATGAAAATAATTTTTTGTTAATAGGAGGAAAACTCAAAGAATTAATCTGTAGTTAGATCATGTTGCTATACTGCTCTTCAGCAAGCAATGAGTTTTGGAATGTTACTGATTTTCGTGTTACGTTGACAGTGTGGAAACTTGTTAAGAGCTAGAAAGATTGTGTGTTCAGTGTCATAGCAAAATTAGTTTCGCACACTTCTGTTTCCTGAGTGTAAATTTGCAGCTACCTTTATGTCGACGTTTTACACATACCTGCTGCTTTTTTTTTTACGAAAGAAGAGTGCGAAATCGACCCGTAGAAGCTCAGTGATAGATTTCAACTTAAGAGCTTGTCATTTTCACAGAATATATGACTTCTACAACGAAAGGGAAAAGCGGAAAATGTGTACCCAGCGGGGATTCGAAGCAGGGTCTTCTAGTTTCCAGGCAGTTGCGCTGCCCCTACAACAGTGGGGACACCGCACCTGCAAGGACTACTTAAGCACGCCTCCCGTCAGAGACAAATTCCCAGCTTCGCCCTGCCCACAGTACTCAAACTCGTAGTCACTTTGTACTAATTCCCGTAAGAATAAGGGCTCCAAACTTGCCCACACCTCGCCACCAACAAAAGGATCATTGCCCGTCACTGGCATATTTTATCTATTCCGAAAGAACAGACGTTACTTCTGATCCTGCAGTTGTTATTGTTTTCATATTCGCATAATATATGACTTCAACTGACGGAAGGCGTGCTTAGGTAGTCCTTGCAGGTGCGGTGATCACTGTGTCCTCACTGGTGTAAGAGTCAGCGCAACTGCCTATAAAGCGGAAGACCCAGGGTCGAATTCCAGCTAGGAACACATTTTCGGGCAGTTGAAGTCATATATTCTGTGAATATTAAATAATAACAAGAACTGCAGGATCAGGAGTGGTGTCTGTTCTTTCAGACGCGACATGTATATAAAGAGCTTGTCTTCGAATTAACATTACTGGAAAAGTGGTATCACCAATTGTATTCGTTGACATTTTGTGTTTATATTTAATGTTTAAATAAAATGATATATCCATGGAGTATGGCAACCCTAGACAAAACCGGCCACTGAGACTGAAAGTACGCTGATTAGGAAAAAATGTGTTCAAATACGGGAGAACCCGGAAAATACGGGAGAGCTGGTCACCCTATCTCGACGCGACATGTATCACCGCGACATACGGATTCGTGTGTGGCGGGAATCACCTTCGCTGTGGTGTGGAAAGAAATCACCTCGATTTAACGCCTGGCGACGCGTCCGCCCGCTCCCTGGCCTGCGCTTATCGTCCAGCGAGCAGTGCGCGGCTGATTGGCCATAATCTGCGCCGGCGGCTAGCGGCCGCCGCCCACGCGCCACGCGTCCGCCCCCCGCCCCCCGGCCGGGCAGCTCCCCACGGGCGCGCTCCGCCCCCGGCCCCCGATCGCTCCCCACGTGGTTTGTGACGCCCACCCTCGTAAACTCGCCGCTGTGCTGTAATTACCTTGACGCCGCTCCCCGGCCGTTATTAAAACAGCGCGTCACCCGCCGATAAACACCCGGAGCCTAAATCACTGACGGCTAATTGCTGCCGCTCCATTACACCCGCACACGAGCGCGCCAAAGCTGCTAGCTAGCACTTCGAAACGGCCCAGACGACCGCACGCGTCTGCATTATACCATACCATCCGACGTGGGCATCTCCCAACATTGTCGGGCCCGGTGGTCTATATAAGGCAAGAAGAAGAAGAAAAAAAATGACGAAACCGTTGACGTTGAAATCGATCCAAATATATAGGTACCAAAACTAATAAATTTTTTTAAAACCTATTACAAGGATAACAATTTCAATTATACAAGAAGATGTATCATATTTTTGCATTGGTCAAGGCAATGACATTTCGTTTCATCACAGTAGAGACTGCTGGACTTCATTTCTCGTTCTTTTTCTCGAATCATAAGAATTTTTTTTCCTTTAAAATTAGTGATTTCTTTAGTGCGGAAAAATATATTGCGTTATATTGTCAAGAAGAAATTAACAGCACCATGGGAAACTTGGTTGGATTATTTGATATATATAAAAATATAATTTGCCAGCAGAAATATATTTTACGAAAGAAATTACTTTCCTGATGTAAATCGACAGTAGCATGACCGACTTCATGAAGAATAATTATTTAATTCTTATTTAAATAAAAAAATCAGCAACTGGCGACTTAGGAGTTTAAGAGAAGACAAAAATAAAGAAAAAATGAAAAAAAAAATAATTGATAGTCAAAAGGTAAAAACCAGGAATCTTGCTGAATAAGCAGCTCACTTTTCCAGAAGATCAGCTTTGAGGTCAGACAGAAAAAAAATAATAATAATAAAAATAGAAAAAAAAGTGGTCTTCGGGTAAATTGCTCGACTGGCAACCGAAGGGTCGCGGGTTCAAAACCCGGTCGGACCTCGGATTGTTTCAGTCTGCACTTTAACCCGTCCTTCACCTCTCAACGATGTGAGGAGTCGCCAGAAACGACGCGTGGTTCGGATTCCACGTTAAGCTGTAGGTCCCCTTTCCTTTGCCCGGTTGGGTAACTGGGCTAGGCTAGGGACACGCAAGTCGCCGACGTGGCGTCCAATTGAAAGACTTGCACCAGGCCAACGAGCCACACGAAATTATTATTATCCCCAACATTCACCAAAGAAGACGAAACCAATATTCCTGATTTCGAATTACAAACAGAGGCCGTAATGAGTAACGTTGAACTAGATATCCTCGGAGTAGTGAAGCAACTTCACAAGAACAAGTCATTTGGTCCGGACTGTATACCCAATACATTTATATTTGATTATGCAGAAGCGATAACTCCTTACTTAGCTAACAGCCATATACAAACGCTCTCTCAAAGGACGATCTGTGCCAAAAGACTGGCAAGTTGCACACCTCGCAGTAGGAGTAGCCCACTGAACTACAGGCCTATCTCATTCACATCAATTTGCAGCAGGGTTTTGGAACATACCCTGTATTTAAATATTATGAATTATCTCGAACAGAATGACCTATTGGCTCAAGATCAACAGGGATAAAAAAAAAAAAAAAAATAAAAAAAATAAAAAAAAAAAATTAAAAAAAAATCGTTCGTGCGAAACGTTACTAGCTCTTTACTCACACCAAGTGATGAGTGCTATCGACTAGTGTTCGCAAATTGATTTCGTTTTTCTTGATTTCCAGGAGGCTTTTGACACCGTAACTCACAAACGACTTTTAATCAGATTGTGTGGTTATGGTATATCGCCCAAATTTGCGACTGAATTGGTGATTTCCTGTCAGCGAGGACACAGTTTGTACTAATCGATGGTAAGACATCCACTAAAACTGAGTTCATATCGGGCGTGTTATTGGTCCTCTGCTGTTCCTTATTTACATAAACGATTAAGGGGAAAATCTCTGTAGCTCTCTTAGGTTGTTTGTAGAGGACGCCGTCATTTAACGTCTAGTAAAAGCATTTAAAGATCAAAACCAACTACAGAACGATCTGAATAAGATAACACTATGGTGTAAAAATTGGCAATTGACTCTAAATAATGAGAAGTGTGAAGTCGTCCACATGAGTAAGAAAAGAAATCCGTTAAATTTTGTTTGCAAGTTAAAGCAATCAAAAGTCATGGCCTTATACTCCACAAAATACCTAGGAATTACTATTACTTCAGACTTAAACTGGAAAGGACACGTAGATAGTCGTGGGAAAGTCGAACCAGAGACTGCGTTTTATTGTCAGAACGCTTTAAAAGATGCAACAGAACTACAAAAGAAACTCCATACACTACGCTTGTCCGTCCTCATTTGGAGTATTGCTGCCCAGTTTGAGTTTGACGGAGGACATCGATAAGTCCAAAGAAGGGCAGCTCGTTTTGTATTGTCACAATACATGGGAGACTGAAATGATACGGATCTGAGATAGGAATCATTACAATATAACTGCGTTATCGCTGCGTTGTGATCTACTTACGAAACTCCAATCGCCAACATTTTCCTCCGAATGTCGAAACACATTGTTGACTCCCACCTACATATAAATGATCGTCAGAATAAAATTCGACATATCGGATGAGACGGAATAATATTTTATCTCCGCAAAATGGGTGATAGTAAATTGTAATCCTGACGTTACAGTAGCGGTGCTTTTTTTTCCAGACGTGCGTTGGCCCTCCTGGGTCTCGGCATCCTGGGCAACCGCCTGGGTCGCCTCACCCTAAAACCGGCGTGTCCTAGAGGTACAAACTATTGTACTTAAATTAACTTACACTAACGACAACACATGCCAGAGAGAGAGAGAGAGAGAGAGAGAGAGAGAGAGAGAGAGAGAGAGAGAGAGAGAGAGAGGAGTTGAACCTCCGACGGGAGCGGACGCGCGAGCCGTAACTTGACGCTTCGGACCGAACGGCCATTCCTGCGCGGCCCTGCAAAATCGTACCGTCCTGCAACAAGTACTTAGGAGGTATGACAGCATAAATTTTGCCGCGGCGGAGCGGCCGAGGCATTGAGGCGCCATGCTACGATGCTCAATGCTCAATATGTCCACCATTTCCTTTCCTAACTTCCTTTGAACGAACACTGAAGTTGGTGATTACCCTACGGCACACGTTTTCCGTAATTTCACTGCAAGCTTGAAGAAGAAGTCTTCTGAGCTACATTAAATCACGTGGACGTTTCGGGAAATTTTTTTCCTTTAGGTACCCCCAAAGAAAAAAGTCACAAGTCTGGACTATTGGGGGGGCCAATTTTGTCCGTATTTGAAGCGACCTGGAAACCTGAATGAAATAATCCGCATGTCGAAATGCTCCAGTATGTGGCCTTGCTCCATCTTGCATGAACCACTGCGTGTAGGAGGGGAACGCAGTAGCAAGAAGCTGTGGAATGAAGCTATTGCGAAGCATGCTCTTCAAAGAAAAAGGGCCCGTGACTGGAAATTGCTGCCCACGCTGTAATCCTCGGAGCATAATGTTGTCGTTCATGAAGGACTTGTAGGTTTTCAGTGGCCCAAAAGCGTACATTTTGTCTGTTAACCACACCGCCTAAATGAAAATGCGCCTCGTCTGAAAACCAAACCTTGTTGAGAGTTTTTTCGCTATCCTCCGCCTACTGAGCAAACAGTAGTCTCAGCTGCTTGTGTTCTTCCTTGAGCTTCTGTGCACAGGTGATACATTCGGAGGTCACTTTTAAGAATGCGTTGAACGGAGCGTCTGGATATTCCCATTTCCACTGCTGCCTTTCTACGCGATTTTCCCGGACTTCTCTGTACAGAGACTCGTACCGCCTCAATGTTCTCCGGCGAACAAACAGGCTTAGGCCGAGGTCGCTTCGCTTCCAATACTGTTCCTTCCCGTACAATTTATCGTACAACCTGTGGATGGTCTTCTTGCAAGGGACCCATCGTGTGTTAAACTGTTGTCGAAAACGCCTCTGAGTCACAAAAGGGCTTTTCGTTTCATTAAAAAGTAACAAAATTGCCGATCGTCTTCCATTGTCATCCATTGCTGCTTACTAGCGGCAGTATCGTGAATTACTCGTTATTTCGTAACTCCTTTGTTTTTCCAAGTTCTGCTGGTTCTACTGTAGAGACCTCAGCGGGATATCTAATGTGCGTTCGTAAATAGTGAAAGAAACAATTGAGGCATGTAAGTAAATAACGGGTCAAGCGCCAAAAAAAGGCAAATTTGAGTTATTGGTGAAATTCCGCTGTAAACGCCAACGCCAATAACATGTATTCTGATACAAACGCCAGAGCAGCGCGAAACTGTGTTTACAGCTGTTGCAAGATGGCACTGGCGCCAAGCGCCAACATCGATGTTCAAATAACGAGCCATGCGCCCTCTGTTCTCTGTTAGTGTCTTGGCGCGTATTTGTGTGAATTGTTGACAGTTGAAGTAGCTCTGTGGTTTTTTTGCAACAGTAGGACACTGCTGAAGTTATTATTACAGATACATAATACACAATATTGAATAGTGGAAAGGAAAACTGCACCAAAACGGAGGAAGAGAGGTGAAGGTAATGCTCAAAGTGAAAGGAAGAAATTACGCAGCGAAGGGAAGGATCATACTCGAAAAGAGAGCACTGTGGTTCCAGCCAAAGAGGCTCCCAAGCACCAGGTAGGCCTCGACTGTCGTTTTAATTTTCATTACAAGGGTTTGAATCTGCATGAGTTATGTTCTAGTATTTTATGCGTTTAATTTATTATTGAAACCAATTTCTTATGGTCAAAAATCATCGGTCTGATTATGAGGTTATAGTTAACCTCATCACTGAAGCTACGCACACAACACCATGCATAGTGACTGTTATGCAAGATACAGATTTTTAAGTGAGCTGCTGAAAAATATATGAACCTCACCCATGTGCATAATTCAAAAGCACAATGGATCAGAGTGACTGGGGTACTGCAAGTTCGGTCAACTCTTAATGGCATTGAAGAGTTCAAGGAATATTACATCGTGAAGAGAAACGTGAAGCCTTCTAATCTTCAACACGTGCAGCTGGAAACACCACACCGTGAATGTAGACTGTCTGAAGAAAGGAGAAGGGATTTAGCTAAAGTGATATCATTTGCAAAAGAGGAGAATACGTTATTTTACGAGAAACTTGTTAAATGAGTGAAAATGTAAATGATGGCACTTGTATCGTTATTTATGTTAAACCTAATGCAAACAGAACATTTCATTTTCTTCAAATTTTGTATCATTTTGTTCTAAAATCCATTAATATAGAATAAAAACACGCATGTGACAAGAAACCTATATAGTTTTTGTGTTTGTACAGTGGTCCTCAACTTTTATACTGCTTTTGTTGAAGTGCTATACACATTTCGTTGATTATCTCTAAATCAGTTTTTTCGCACTTGAACCATTATTTACAAACATGCCACAATTGATCATACAATGTAAGCTTTCACGGCCGGCGTCAACTTCATTTAAAACTTCCGGGCTCATAAGCCGTGGTCGATTTATAAAACTTTCCCCTAACGTTTCATCTTCGGCTGCGGAAGACATCTTCAGAGGTAGAATGGCGAACTGCGATGAGAACTTGAGGGAGCGTCGTATATATAGGCAATGTAGAGGGCACCACAAGACATCACGTGACGTCTGCTACGACACTATCTCACCTCCGTGAACCTGGCACCCGACTTAAAGAAATCGCTTTTTACTTTATGCAATCTTAAAGAGCTTCGTTTGTAGTGGATTGTAGTACAAAAATTTTTGTTTGTAGTTTTTCGGAAAAAAAATTATGAGTCACTCAAAAAACAGCCAGCGCCCCACTTTTACGAAATAAAATTCTAATGGATGATATGTGTAGGGAATCGTTTGTAGTGGATTGTAGTGAACGAATTTTCGTTTGTAGTAGCTTGTATATCCCACAAAACGAGTTCAAAATGGAAGCCGCGAGGTCCATACTGCTGTGCACTGCACCCACTGGCAGCACCCCACTATCAAGAAATTTAATTCTAATGGATGATATGTGTAGGAAATAGTGTGTAGAGGTTTGTAGTGAACGAATTTTCGTTTGTACGAACTTGTATATCCCACAAAACGAGTTCAAAATGGAAGCCGCGACGCCCATAGTGCTGTGCACTGCACCCACTGGCAGCACCCCACTTTCAAGAAATTTAATGCTAATGGATGATATGTGTAGGAAATAGTGTGTAGAGGTTTGTAGTGAACGAATTTTCGTTTGTAGTAACTTGTATATCCCAGAAAACGTGTTCAAAATGGAAGCCGCGAGGTCCATACTGCTGTGCACTGCACCCACTGGCAGCACCCCACTTTCAAGAAATTTAATGCTAATGGATGATATGTGTAGGAAATAGTGTGTAGAGGTTTGTAGTGAACGAATTTTCGTTTGTAGTAGCTTGTATATCCCACAAAACGTGTTCAAAATGGAAGGCGCGTGGCCCATACTGCTGTGCACTGCACCCACTGGCAGCACCCCACTTTCAAGAAATTTAATTCTAATGGATGATATGTGTAGGAAATAGTGTGTAGAGGTTTGTAGTGAACGAATTTTCGTTTGTAGTAACTTGTATATCCCACGAAACGAGTTCAAAATGGAAGGCGCGAGGCCCATACTGCTGTGCACTGCGCCCACTGGCAGCACCCCACTTTCAAGAAATTTAATTCTAACGGATGATATGTGTAGGAAATAGTGTGTAGAGGTTTGTAGTGAACGAATTTTCGTTTGTAGTAGCTTGTATATCCCACAAAACGTGTTCAAAATGGAAGGCGCGTGGCCCATACTGCTGTGCACTGCACCCACTGGCAGCACCCCACTTTCAAGAAATTTAATTCTAATGGATGATATGTGTAGGAAATGGTGTGTAGAGGTTTGTAGTGAACGAATTTTCGTTTGTAGTAGCTTGTATATCCCACAAAACGTGTTCAATATGGAAGGCGCGAGGCCCATACTGCTGTGCACTGCGCCCACTGGCAGCACCCCACTTTCAAGAAATTTAATTCTAACGGATGATATGTGTAGGAAATAGTGTGTAGAGGTTTGTAGTGAACGAATTTTCGTTTGTAGTAACTTGTATATCCCACAAAACGAGTTCAAAATGGAAGCCGCGAGGCCCATACTGCTGTGCACTGCGCCCACTGGCAGCACCCCACTTTCAAGAAATTTAATTCTAACGGATGATATGTGTAGGAAATAGTGTGTAGAGGTTTGTAGTGAACGAATTTTCGTTTGTAGTAACTTGTATATCCCAGAAAACGTGTTCAAAATGGAAGCCGCGAGGTCCATACTGCTGTGCACTGCACCCACTGGCAGCACCCCACTTTCAAGAAATTTAATGCTAATGGATGATATGTGTAGGAAATAGTGTGTAGAGGTTTGTAGTGAACGAATTTTCGTTTGTAGTAGCTTGTATATCCCACAAAACGTGTTCAAAATGGAAGGCGCGTGGCCCATACTGCTGTGCACTGCACCCACTGGCAGCACCCCACTTTCAAGAAATTTAATTCTAATGGATGATATGTGTAGGAAATAGTGTGTAGAGGTTTGTAGTGAACGAATTTTCGTTTGTAGTAACTTGTATATCCCACGAAACGAGTTCAAAATGGAAGGCGCGAGGCCCATACTGCTGTGCACTGCGCCCACTGGCAGCACCCCACTTTCAAGAAATTTAATTCTAACGGATGATATGTGTAGGAAATAGTGTGTAGAGGTTTGTAGTGAACGAATTTTCGTTTGTAGTAGCTTGTATATCCCACAAAACGTGTTCAAAATGGAAGGCGCGTGGCCCATACTGCTGTGCACTGCACCCACTGGCAGCACCCCACTTTCAAGAAATTTAATTCTAATGGATGATATGTGTAGGAAATGGTGTGTAGAGGTTTGTAGTGAACGAATTTTCGTTTGTAGTAGCTTGTATATCCCACAAAACGTGTTCAATATGGAAGGCGCGAGGCCCATACTGCTGTGCACTGCGCCCACTGGCAGCACCCCACTTTCAAGAAATTTAATTCTAACGGATGATATGTGTAGGAAATAGTGTGTAGAGGTTTGTAGTGAACGAATTTTCGTTTGTAGTAACTTGTATATCCCACAAAACGAGTTCAAAATGGAAGCCGCGAGGCCCATACTGCTGTGCACTGCGCCCACTGGCAGCACCCCACTTTCAAGAAATTTAATTCTAACGGATGATATGTGTAGGAAATAGTGTGTAGAGGTTTGTAGTGAACGAATTTTCGTTTGTAGTAACTTGTATATCCCACAAAACGAGTTCAAAATGGAAGGCGCGTGGCCCATACTGCTGTGCACTGCACCCACTGGCAGCACCCCACTTTCAAGAAATTTAATTCTAATGGATGATATGTGTAGGAAATGGTGTGTAGAGGTTTGTAGTGAACGAATTTTCGTTTGTAGTAGCTTGTATATCCCACAAAACGTGTTCAAAATGGAAGGCGCGAGGCCCATACTGCTGTGCACTGCGCCCACTGGCAGCACCCCACTTTCAAGAAATTTAATTATAATGGATGATATGTGTAGGAAATAGTGTGTAGAGGTTTGTAGTGAACGAATTTTCGTTTGTAGTAACTTGTATATCCCACAAAACGAGTTCAAAATGGTAGACGCGAGGCCCATACTGCTGTGCACTGCGCCCACTGGCAGCACCCCACTTTCAAGAAATTTAATTCTAACGGATGATATGTGTAGGAAATAGTGTGTAGAGGTTTGTAGTGAACGAATTTTCGTTTGTAGTAACTTGTATATCCCACAAAACGAGTTCAAAATGGAAGCCGCGAGGCCCATACTGCTGTGCACTGCGCCCACTGGCAGCACCCCACTTTCAAGAAATTTAATTATAATGGATGATATGTGTAGGAAATAGTGTGTAGAGGTTTGTAGTGAACGAATTTTCGTTTGTAGTAACTTGTATATCCCACAAAACGAGTTCAAAATGGAAGCCGCGAGGCCCATACTGCTGTGCACTGCGCCCACTGGCAGCACCCCACTTTCAAGAAATTTAATTATAATGGATGATATGTGTAGGAAATAGTGTGTAGAGGTTTGTAGTGAACGAATTTTCGTTTGTAGTAACTTGTATATCCCACAAAACGAGTTCAAAATGGTAGACGCGAGGCCCATACTGCTGTGCACTGCGCCCACTGGCAGCACCCCACTTTCAAGAAATTTAATTCTAACGGATGATATGTGTAGGAAATAGTGTGTAGAGGTTTGTAGTGAACGAATTTTCGTTTGTAGTAACTTGTATATCCCACAAAACGAGTTCAAAATGGTAGACGCGAGTCCCATACTGCTGTGCACTGCGCCCACTGGCAGCACCCCACTTTCAAGAAATTTAATTCTAACGGATGATATGTGTAGGAAATAGTGTGTAGAGGTTTGTAGTGAACGAAGTTTCGTTTGTAGTAACTTGTATATCCCACAAAACGAGTTCAAAATGGAAGCCGCGAGGCCCATACTGCTGTGCACTGCGCCCACTGGCAGCACCCCACTTTCAAGAAATTTAATTATAATGGATGATATGTGTAGGAAATAGTGTGTAGAGGTTTGTAGTGAACGAATTTTCTTTTGTAGTAACTTGTATATCCCACAAAACGAGTTCAAAATGGAAGCCGCGAGGCCCATACTGCTGTGCACTGCGCCCACTGGCAGCACCCCACTTTCAAGAAATTTAATTCTAATGGATGATATGTGTAGGAAATAGTGTGTAGAGGTTTGTAGTGAACGAATTTTCTTTTGTAGTAACTTGTATATCCCACAAAACGAGTTCAAAATGGAAGCCGCGAGGCCCATACTGCTGTGCACTGCGCCCACTGGCAGCACCCCACTTTCAAGAAATTTAATTCTAATGGATGATATGTGTAGGAAATAGTGTGTTGGCTTCGAGACTTCGAGGCGCTACTGTGCGTGTCCGGAGCGCCAATGTTTCCCTGTTTGGAATTCAAATGTTCAAATGTTTGCTAAGCGTATTGGACTTAACTGTAGGGTCATCAGTCCCTGAACTTCCAAACTACTTATGAACTAACTGATACTAAAGAGAGCAGAAGCAGCCATGCCCAAGGGGGGATTCGAACCCCCGACGGGGAACGGCCTCGCACAGCGCAACGTAACCCCTCAGTAGTAGTTTGGAAATATTTAGTTAAAATCTTATCTATTGGAGTGAACATTCTACGATTCAGAATTTTGTTCGTCTGTTGAGTATCAGTATCTTGTGAACACACAGAATTGTTGATGAGAGTAACAGATTGTATACTTAGTTCCTCCACGTTCAATTAATGTTTCTTAAATGACGTCATGTTTCATCCTTAATGTATTTTCGTAAATTTAGTACTGGCCGATTCTAGCAATCGGACAATAATAAAACGTAATCTTGGTAGGTTTTTATTCAGACCGTAAAAATTGAACACTTGCAGCTGTCTTGGACTAATATTTCACGTGATTAAGCTGTCTTCTATTTTGCTGTTTATATCGGATTTTCACGGCTGCCCGTCGTCGGAGCTTAGTCCTCTCTCGGCCATGCGTGATTGTTGTTGTTCTTAGCATAAGTTACTTTAAGTCAGTATAATGGTTTTTAAGTGTAGGGACTGATGACCAACGTAGTTAAACATTTGAATTTCACGGATGACCATAACCAAATACTGTCATTGCTAGGCTTTGGCGCAATGTAAAGCATTATTACAACGTCAGTAATAATCTGTTTTCGTACTATCGCTGTACATGATAAGACTGTAAAGCATCCCCAAACAAAATTTCCAGATTCTGGTGCTGTCCTGAAAAGGCGAAAAGCGTTTAAAAATAAATTGTTGCAACCAAGACTGTGTTTTATTAGAAATTAACATTTATTTTACTTCTCAGAAAGACGTGTTACGCGACAGTGTTAAATATTACAATATGTAGTGCGATACGGTATTTACAATATCATTGTACTCTTTATTTATAACATTTTAAGATATGGCACCTCAATATTAGCAACATTTTTCGGAATAAGTGGCTAAGCGAAATGCAAATTAAAGACTTCAGCGCGAGGTACTGGAGAAAACAGTTTTAAATAAAAACTGTTCTTGCCTTAGCATCTTCGTTCACCAGTAGTACACCCGGCGACTGGGAAGTATTTTCGCTATGGCAAGCTTTCGGAAATCTGTATCGCTATGCCAGGACTTTCAGGTCTCAGGACGTAACTTCGGTTAAACGGCACAGTAAGGCAAAACAGTATATAATTTGCCATTTTCCAAAGCTTGCACTATCAAAAATACTCATTTCTGTGCATTACTGTACGCGATAGCTTTGTTAGTGACGTCACTACTGACGAATTCAGACGAGCAGCTGCACAGTCAGCGTTGTACCCGCATCAACTAGGAAATTACTCTTTTTCATATTACTATTATTATAAAAACTGAATTAATAATTTACAGCTTTTTATTGTAAAACCGCGGGATTTTGAAAGCCATCTGGCGGGATTATTTAAAGACCTGTTTGCAACAAGGAATTTCTGGATCCCATTTCTTATTCTATTTTTAAAGTGCCAGAATCACGTCTTTCCTTCTTCAAGAAGTTCAGAAGTCTACTTTTATGAATAATTTCAAAGTATTCAAAAAGGAAATATTTGAAACGTTAAGAAACATATGCAGTGCGTGAAAGCGTGCCAAGGATGGGCTTTCTTTTATGTACCGGCAACAGGCGAGAAGTATTTAGTGACGCAAACATTGTAAGTTTCGACTACGTGCATACGTCCAGGGTGACCAAAGTAGCAATTTTGTCGCTAAATTACGAAGCGAAACAGCGACAGCTGCAACTATTGCAATGTCCCAAAGTGTAGTTTCCATGACCTGGACGCGATTTCAGACAAGACCCACTAAAAAAAGGCAAGGCCAAGGTCGTCCACGGGTAACATCAGCTAGAGAGGACCATTATGTTCAGTTAACAAATAGACCGTCGAGACAGGAGGCTGAATGCAACTCAGTTGCAATGCACCCTCACACAGAGGCCTATGGTGCGTGTCCCATTCAAACCAGGAACCCGGCAGAAACTGGGCGGAGGAACATCGGGATTGGAGCCGTAAACATGGAGCAGTGTTCATTTCACATATGAGTCAAGATGTGTTCCGCCGGACAATCGTCGTTCCCTCATCTGAAGAGAACGTGGAACTCGCAACAATCTTGCTTTTATATACGAAACATCACCAAATGTTGGTGGACGAATGGTGTGGGCAGGAGTCAATATTGGCTGACATACGGACCTCTATGTCGTTCAGAATGGCGCTTTGACTGTTCAAACGCACAGAGACGAGATCCATCGATCTATGTTCTGCCTTATACTGATGCCATAGGAGATGGGTTCCTTCTGGTGTGGTGGACGATAATGCTCATCTCCACAGAGTTGCACTGGTGGACAACATCTTTGAAGCTGAGGGAATTGAACGAATGGAGTGGCCGGCTTTTCACCTCACTTGAACAGGAATAGACATGTCTGGGATCACTTGGCAGATGCGTTGCAGTCAGACCAGCACCTCCCACAAAGGCTGCAGGCCTAGTTATTGCGTTCCTATAACAATGACCAAATATACCTCAAGTTCTCATTGTTGTTGCTGCTGTGGTCTTCAGTTCACGGATTGGCTTGATGCAGCTCTCCACGTTACACTGTCGAAAGCCCCTTCATCTGAGAATACGAACGGCAACCTACATCCTTTTCAATCTGCTTATTGTATTCGTCCTTCGGTATCCCTCTGATTTATACCTCATACGTCCTTCTAATTCTAATGTTTAAGATTTGTAGATGTCTCAGAATGTAACCCACCAACCCATCCCTTCTCTTAGGACATGCCAGAAACTTCTTTTCTTCCCAATTCTCTTATGCACCATATTAGTTACATGATATACCCATCTAATCTTCATCATTCGTCTGTAGCACCACATTTCGAAAGGTTCTATCAATTTTTTGTCTGAGCTCCTTGTCCTCCAAGTATCACTCTCATACAATGCTACACTCCAGACAAATGCTTTTAGAAATTTAGTGACACTTATATTACTACTGGATGTCAAAAAACTGTCTTCTTCAGAAACTCTTTTCTTCCCACAGCCATTTTGAATTTTATATTTTCCTTACTTTGGCCATCAGACATTATTTTGCTACCCAAATAAGAAAACTCATCTACTACTCTTATTGTCTCATTACCTAATGTAATTCTTTCAGCATCGTCTGTTTTTCTAACACTACAATTCCATTATCCCTGTTTTACTCTTCTTAATTTTCATCTTATACCCTTCTTTCAAAAGTGTCCATTTCGTTCAACTGCTCTTTCACGTTCTTTGCTGTCTCTGACAGAATTAGTGTCATCGGCAACCGTAAAGTTTTTATGTCTTGTCCCTGAATTTTAATTTCTTCTCCAAATTTCACATTGCATTCCTAAACAGCTTCCTCAATGTACATTGGGGAAGGGCTACAAATCTTACTCCCTCCCCAACAACTACATTCCTTTCATGTACTAAAACTTTGACTGCTGACTGGATTTCGCTCCCTGTATTTTGCCCCTGTAACCTTAAGAATCTGAAAGAGTGTATTCCAGTTAACATCGTCAAAAGCATTCTACAGATTTACAAATGCTAGAAACGTAGGTTTGCCTTCACTTAACCTACCTTCTAAGGTAAGTCATAATGTAAGTATTGCCTCCGGTGTTCCTACATTTCTCCTAAATCCAAACAGATCTTCCCCAAGGTCGGATTCAACCAATTTCCATTCGTCTGCAAATAATTCGTGTTAGTATTTTGCAGCAATGACTTGTTAACCGGATAGATCTGTAATTGGCTGAATTTACTTTCTTTGGTATTGGAATTGTACTACTACAAACGAAAATTCGTTCACTACAAACCTCTACACACTATTTCCTACACATATCATCCATTAGAATTAAATTTCTTGAAAGTGGGGTGCTGCCAGTGGGTGCAGTGCACAGCAGTATGGGCCTCGCGCCTTCCATTTTGAACACGTTTTGTGGGATATACAAGCTACTACAAACGACAATTCGTTCACTACAAACCTCTACACACCATTTCCTACACATATCATCCATTAGCATTAAATTTCTTGAAAGTGGGGTGCTGCCAGTGGGTGCAGTGCACAGCAGTATGGACCTCGCGGCTTCCATTTTGAACACGTTTTGTGGGATATACAAGCTACTACAAACGACAATTCGTTCACTACAAACCTCTACACACCATTTCCTACACATATCATCCATTAGAATTAAATTTCTTGAAAGTGGGGTGCTGCCAGTGGGTGCAGTGCACAGCAGTATGATCCTCGCACCTTCCATTTTGAACACGTTTTGTGGGATATACAAGCTACTACAAACGAAAATTCGTTCACTACAAACCTCTACACACTATTTCCTACACATATCATCCATTAGAATTAAATTTCTTAAATGTAGGGTGCTGCCAGTGGGTGCAGTGCACAGCAGTATGGGCCTCGCGCCTTCCATTTTGAACACGTTATGTGGGATATACAAGCTACTACAAACGAAAATTCGTTCACTACAAACCTCTACACACTATTTCCTACACATATCATCCATTAGAATTAAATTTCTTGAAAGTGGGGTGCTGCCAGTGGGTGCAGTGCACAGCAGTATGGGCCTCGCGCCTTCCATTTTGAACACGTTTTGTGGGATATACAAGCTACTACAAACGAAAATTCGTTCACTACAAACCTCTACACACTATTTCCTACACATATCATCCATTAGAATTAAATTTCTTGAAAGTGGGGTGCTGCCAGTGGGTGCAGTGCACAGCAGTATGGACCTCGCGGCTTCCATTTTGAACACGTTTTGTGGGATATACAAGCTACTACAAACGACAATTCGTTCACTACAAACCTCTACACGCCATTTCCTACACATATCATCCATTAGCATTAAATTTCTTGAAAGTGGGGTGCTGCCAGTGGGTGCAGTGCACAGCAGTATGGACCTCGCGGCTTCCATTTTGAACACGTTTTGTGGGATATACAAGCTACTACAAACGACAATTCGTTCACTACAAACCTCTACACACCATTTCCTACACATATCATCCATTAGAATTAAATTTCTTGAAAGTGGGGTGCTGCCAGTGGGTGCAGTGCACAGCAGTATGATCCTCGCACCTTCCATTTTGAACACGTTTTGTGGGATATACAAGCTACTACAAACGAAAATTCGTTCACTACAAACCTCTACACACTATTTCCTACACATATCATCCATTAGAATTAAATTTCTTAAATGTAGGGTGCTGCCAGTGGGTGCAGTGCACAGCAGTATGGGCCTCGCGCCTTCCATTTTGAACACGTTATGTGGGATATACAAGCTACTACAAACGAAAATTCGTTCACTACAAACCTCTACACACTATTTCCTACACATATCATCCATTAGAATTAAATTTCTTGAAAGTGGGGTGCTGCCAGTGGGTGCAGTGCACAGCAGTATGGGCCTCGCGCCTTCCATTTTGAACACGTTTTGTGGGATATACAAGCTACTACAAACGACAATTCGTTCACTACAAACCTCTACACACCATTTCCTACACATATCATCCATTAGAATTAAATTTCTTGAAAGTGGGGTGCTGCCAGTGGGTGCAGTGCACAGCAGTATGGACCTCGCGGCTTCCATTTTGAACACGTTTTGTGGGATATACAAGCTACTACAAACGACAATTCGTTCACTACAAACCTCTACACACCATTTCCTACACATATCATCCATTAGCATTAAATTTCTTGAAAGTGGGGTGCTGCCAGTGGGTGCAGTGCACAGCAGTATGGGCCTCGCGCCTTCCATTTTGAACACGTTTTGTGGGATATACAAGCTACTACAAACGAAAATTCGTTCACTACAAACCTCTACACACCATTTCCTACACATATCATCCATTAGAATTAAATTTCTTGAAAGTGGGGTGCTGCCAGTGGGTGCAGTGCACAGCAGTATGGGCCTCGCGCCTTCCATTTTGAACACGTTTTGTGGGATATACAAGCTACTACAAACGAAAATTCGTTCACTACAAACCTCTACACACTATTTCCTACACATATCATCCATTAGAATTAAATTTCTTAAATGTAGGGTGCTGCCAGTGGGTGCAGTGCACAGCAGTATGGGCCTCGCGCCTTCCATTTTGAACACGTTATGTGGGATATACAAGCTACTACAAACGAAAATTCGTTCACTACAAACCTCTACACACTATTTCCTACACATATCATCCATTAGAATTAAATTTCTTGAAAGTGGGGTGCTGCCAGTGGGTGCAGTGCACAGCAGTATGGACCTCGCGGCTTCCATTTTGAACACGTTTTGTGGGATATACAAGCTACTACAAACGACAATTCGTTCACTACAAACCTCTACACACCATTTCCTACACATATCATCCATTAGCATTAAATTTCTTGAAAGTGGGGTGCTGCCAGTGGGTGCAGTGCACAGCAGTATGGACCTCGCGGCTTCCATTTTGAACACGTTTTGTGGGATATACAAGCTACTACAAACGACAATTCGTTCACTACAAACCTCTACACACCATTTCCTACACATATCATCCATTAGAATTAAATTTCTTGAAAGTGGGGTGCTGCCAGTGGGTGCAGTGCACAGCAGTATGATCCTCGCACCTTCCATTTTGAACACGTTTTGTGGGATATACAAGCTACTACAAACGAAAATTCGTTCACTACAAACCTCTACACACTATTTCCTACACATATCATCCATTAGAATTAAATTTCTTAAATGTAGGGTGCTGCCAGTGGGTGCAGTGCACAGCAGTATGGGCCTCGCGCCTTCCATTTTGAACACGTTATGTGGGATATACAAGCTACTACAAACGAAAATTCGTTCACTACAAACCTCTACACACTATTTCCTACACATATCATCCATTAGAATTAAATTTCTTGAAAGTGGGGTGCTGCCAGTGGGTGCAGTGCACAGCAGTATGGGCCTCGCGCCTTCCATTTTGAACACGTTTTGTGGGATATACAAGCTACTACAAACGACAATTCGTTCACTACAAACCTCTACACACCATTTCCTACACATATCATCCATTAGAATTAAATTTCTTGAAAGTGGGGTGCTGCCAGTGGGTGCAGTGCACAGCAGTATGGACCTCGCGGCTTCCATTTTGAACACGTTTTGTGGGATATACAAGCTACTACAAACGACAATTCGTTCACTACAAACCTCTACACACCATTTCCTACACATATCATCCATTAGCATTAAATTTCTTGAAAGTGGGGTGCTGCCAGTGGGTGCAGTGCACAGCAGTATGGGCCTCGCGCCTTCCATTTTGAACACGTTTTGTGGGATATACAAGCTACTACAAACGAAAATTCGTTCACTACAAACCTCTACACACCATTTCCTACACATATCATCCATTAGCATTAAATTTCTTGAAAGTGGGGTGCTGCCAGTGGGTGCAGTGCACAGCAGTATGGGCCTCGCGCCTTCCATTTTGAACACGTTTTGTGGGATATACAAGCTACTACAAACGAAAATTCGTTCACTACAAACCTCTACACACCATTTCCTACACATATCATCCATTAGCATTAAATTTCTTGAAAGTGGGGTGCTGCCAGTGGGTGCAGTGCACAGCAGTATGGGCCTCGCGCCTTCCATTTTGAACACGTTTTGTGGGATATACAAGCTACTACAAACGAAAATTCGTTCACTACAAACCTCTACACACCATTTCCTACACATATCATCCATTAGCATTAAATTTCTTGAAAGTGGGGTGCTGCCAGTGGGTGCAGTGCACAGCAGTATGGGCCTCGCGCCTTCCATTTTGAACACGTTTTGTGGGATATACAAGCTACTACAAACGAAAATTCGTTCACTACAAACCTCTACACACCATTTCCTACACATATCATCCATTAGAATTAAATTTCTTGAAAGTGGGGTGCTGCCAGTGGGTGCAGTGCACAGCAGTATGGGCCTCGCGCCTTCCATATTGAACACGTTTTGTGGGATATACAAGCTACTACAAACGACAATTCGTTCACTAAGAACCTCTACACACTGTTTCCTACACATATCATCCATTAGAATTAAATTTAATGAAAGTGGGGTGCTGCCAGTGGGTGCAGTGCACAGCAGTATGGGCCTCGCGCCTTCCATTTTGAACACGTTTTGTGGGATATACAAGTTACTACAAACGAAAATTCGTTCACTACAAACCACTACAAACGATTCCCTACACATATCATCCATTAGAATTTTATTTCGTAAAAGTGGGGTGCTGGCTGTTTTTTGAGTGACTCATAATTTTTTTTTCGAAAAACTACAAACAAAAATTTTTGTACTACAATCCACTACAAACGAAGCTCTTTAAGATTGTATAAAGGAAAAAGCGATTTCATGAAGTGGGGTGCCAGGTTCACGGAGGTCACTATCTCTGGTATTGCCAACATTCTTGGCAGAGAAGAATCGATTGTCATATCGCTGGTGTAAAGCAGAAGTCCAAATTCTGTCTAATTTAACAGCTTCCTCTTTCCTGTTAAAGTTATTACGATGTTTATAGATCTCGATTGCTTCTCTATATGTGCGCGCATGATAGTGCGAAGTTTTTGAGATGACACTAGTCTCATTAAATTTAATTTCATGATTGCCATCTTGGTACACATGTTCTGCTACGGCCGATTTCTCCGTGTGCCCCAGGCGGCAATTCCTTTTATGTTCGACCAGACGAGTATTGACGCTCCTTTTTGTAGTTCCAATGTAGACTGAACCACAGCTGCAGGGAATTTTATATACACCTGGTGTATTCAACGGATGTCGTACATCTTTTGCAGATCTTAAATACACTTTTATCTTCCTTGTAGGTCTGAAAATGGTTTCTACCCCAAACTTGTCCAGCACTTTTCCAATGCGGTCTGTAACCTTATTTATGAACGGAAGAAAAACTTTCCCCTTAGGCGGTTGTTGTTCCTTGTTAACATTAACTTTCTCCCTGGGACGAAGGGCTCTGTCTATTTCTTTGGTAGAATAACCGTTCTTCTGGAAGGTGGATCGTAAATGCTCCAACTCATCTTTTAAATAAGTGGGTTCACAAATTTTATGCGCCCTGTCAACCAATGTTTTAACCACACCTCTTTTTTGTCTGGGATGGTGGTTAGAGTCTTTATGCAGGTAACGGTCAGTATGCCACAATTGTTAACACATTTCGTGTGCCACCCTGTAGTTCATGAGTAGTTTGTAAGTTTAGGGACTGATGACCCCCGCAGTTAAGTCCCTTAAGGTTAACAAACATTTGAACATTTTAGCATAAACTTTTTAATTCGTCAAAAAGTTAAAATGGGCATTTAGGCCACGCTAAATGGGTCAAAATGTTACAACTGTTTTCCCTTTTAAAACGGAGTGCGTAATAGTCTCGCCGTACTCGGCCAGTGCGTGTTAATGGAATCACTTAGCGGGCTGCAACAAGCCTGAGACGTGCCGTGGAGGCGCTGGCAGAGGTGTGGTGTGGTGTGGTGCAAGGCGCTCAGCGGCCGATGCGTCCACCTCGGGTCTGGCGCCGGCACTTAACAGGCCGTCTCTAAACGCTGCGCTCCCAGGCTCCCAAGGCTGCCCATTTACACTGCACACTTTTTTGTCTCGCCTGACTACTCGCCGCGAGTCACATGTCTCTGAGCTGGCATCACGCCGTACACATCACGTCATTACATATTTGTTGTTTTAACTACATGAATTGTGCACTGTGGGCACGTTTCATTGTTTTCCACCATGTACGAACGCTAAGGATTGATCGAGAGAGGGTATAGAACAAAAAAGAAATCTCTTGAATATATGACCTGAAATGCATGGTTCCCATGCCAGAGACCATTCACCCAACTCCAATTTATCACAGATACTGCTGTCCAGCACACGTTGCACCGTGCAGCCAAAGACGCAGAACACATGCTTTTCTCCTGGAGTCGGGCTGTCCAAAAGGTGTTGGAACACTTGCGGGGAGTGACACTTGCGGGGAACCCGGGGCCCTTGGGGGCGACTAATGGCTTTTCCTGGGGACAGGCACACCAACAAGTCTAGCACTGTCAAGATAACACGAAACTTGTTCTAACGACATATTAATTCGTGGAGTGTTCCTCCTGTAAACATTAAGGTATTTTAATAGTGATAATGCTTGGAGGTGCGCCTCAGTTGCACAGTGGTAGAGTGCCAGATTACAAATCCAAAGGTTGCGGGTTCAATCCCCGCCAGACCCTAGGATTTTTATATGTCACTTTCCACTTCTTTCACCTCTGGCAGTATTGCTCATGTGAAAAATACCGACTAGCAGCGTGGTTCGGAACCCACGTTAAACTGTAGGTCCCCCTATAACTGGCTGGGTAAGTCAGGTCGGAGGAAGGCAACGGCATACCACCTCCAAACAGGACCATGCCTAGTAAAGCACTGTGGTGTTCAAACCAATCTTCGGACTGTTGACTGCTTTACTTTTAATGTTTGGAGAGTTATTAAGACATTCCCTGCTACTACAAGACGATGACTTTCCACAGTCATACCTCCTAAAAGCATATTATTCAGAACACTAAGCATATCACGACACCTGCGCAAGCAATAAAAATAGTAGGCATCCTGCATAGATACGTTGATGTAATTGACCGCTATGTAGTTAACCCCACTATCACGCAACTTCCTGCCGGCCGCGGTGGCTGAGGGCACTGAGACGCTCCAGTCACGGTCTGCACGGCCACTACGGTCGGGGGTTCGAATCCCCCCTCGGGCATGGATATTTGTGCCGTCCTTAGTCTTAGGTAGTTCATAAGTAGTTTGTAAGTTTAGCGACTGATGACCCTGTAGTTAAGTCCCATACACTATACAAACATTTGAACATTTGAACGCAACTTGCATCTCTTCAAAAATAGCTACTATGCTTTTTAATAGGAGACGCAACTTTAAACCTCCAATTAAAAAACGTTAATAATAAATCAATGAGTATTTTACATACTTGAAGCGTTTACTCGTAGACCCCAAACGATTTGGCTGTATTCGAATTACAAATACATCTAAGTAATGTATGAAATACCGAATGTGTAAGGGCATGTCACACACCGAAAAATGCTAAAGATAAATTCTATTTTTATCACCGTCATATAGAACCATTTTTACTCCGAACTTGGCATAAAGCAACAGGGAGAAACAAGTTGCAAGACTTCCAGGAAAAATGAAGCGAAATTGGCAGCTACTGCTCCACCTCGCTCGGTTGGCCTTTCCCTGAATAATGCACAGGTAGCGGCTGGAGGGCGTGGAGTAGGGGTGGTGTATCCCTACTTGTGGAACACCCTGTCCACTACCTGCAGCGTCCGGGTCTCCCCACAAGTGTCTACACATTCCGTTTCCCCGCAAGTGTCACTCCACGCAAGTGTCACAAACTCGTCCAAAGCACTGCCTGGGGGCCACAATGGAGCCCATGGAGACGAGGAGTCCGTCCCCGCCAAAGCCTGACGGTTTTATTTTGTCAGACACAGCAGTAGGTGCGTTTCTCAATCAGTGGCGTCTTTTTCAGACTCTGAAGATGAAGGTGAACAATGAATTACAATGTGTGATGCGACCGGGAATCGAACCCGGACCTTCATACTTACTAGGCAGAAGTCTTACCGTTAGACCTCCGCAACACAAACGATTAAGGCGCCTCGGAATTGTCTAAGTACGACTTCCCTCCACGGCACAAACCTTAATTCAGCTTCCTTGTTCCATAGATAATTGCCACTACTGCCAAGGGTCTCCATGCGGCGGAATAGCACCCCAGCTATGGAAATAGTGGAACATTCCTGCTGGTATAAATACCAATTTTAAATATAAATTAAGAATCCCTGAGACGGTTTTTCGTCTCGTTGCTTCTTCACCTTCATCTTCAATGTGGTGGACATATTTGAGACGAGAAACCGTCTCAGGGTTTCTTAATTTATTTTTAAAATTGATATTTATATCAGCAGGAATGTTCCACTATGTCCATAGCCGGGGTGCTGTTCCAATGCATGGAAAGCCTTGGCAATAGTGGCAATTATCTATGGAAGAAGGAAACTGAATTAAGGTTTGTGACGTGGTGGGAAGTCGTACTTAGACTATTCCGAGGCGCCTTATTCGTTAGTGGTGCGGTGGTCTAACGGTAAGACATATGCCTAGTAAGCATGGAGGTCCGGGTTCGATTCCCGGCCGCATCAGAAATTTTAATTCATTGCTTCAATTTCAATGTCATGGACATATTTGAGACGAAAAGCCGGCTCAGGATTTCTTAATTAGTATTTAAAATTGATACTTTTCAGACACGTTCGGCAGACGCCAATACGCGAACACTGCATGTTCCCGACCTGTTCCAGAAACAGAGACCTTGTCCACCACAAAATGAATAGACATTGGACGTAAGTTTGCTGCGAAAATTAAGAAATGAGTATGAGGAGAGACTGACAGATTTTAATGATCAAGAGCCCTACATCAAAAGTTCCAAAATCCTTTTGAGGTTACGATTGAAGATGCCACGTTACACCTGCAGGTTGAGTGAGCTTCGAAGTAGTGAAAGTCTTGAAACAGCCTGTAGAACGGAGGGACAGGATTATACCCGATCAGTATTTCAACCTATTCAAGTTAGCACTTCAGTTTAGTTCTTATTTGGAAGCAAATATATCTTGTGAGCTTTTTGTCCCATGAATGAAACCTGTAAAATCTAAAACAGATGGGAATCTGAGCGGAACTTTAAGATCGTAGACGTCGAAGGTAAGGTAAAGCAGTCATCAATCCGAAGATTGGTTTGAACACCACAGTGCTTTACTAGGCATGGTCCTGTTTGGAGGTGGTATGCCATTGCCTTCCTCCGACCTTCGAACTGACTTACCCAGCCAGTTATAGGGGGACCTACAGTTTAACGTGGGTTCCGAACCACGGTGCTACTCGGTATATTTCACATGAGCATTATTGCCAGAGGTGAAAGAAGTGGAAAGTGACAGATAAAAATACTAGGACCTGGCGGGGATCGAACCCGCGACCTTTAAGACTTGTAGTCTGGCACTCTACCACTGTGCAACCAAGGCGCACAGACGTCTACGATATCTCCAAATATCAACGAAGGATGACACGGCAGCCGGTCGGTACCCCGTTGCGTCCTTGAGGTCTGTATGGCACGGAGTTAGTTAACATTATAATGTAAAATGCATTTTGCCTTGCCTAACGAAAAATTATGTTGTATTTCAATAGGTTTAATAATTTGTTCCCCAACAAGATCTTTTTTCGTCTCGCCGTCATAGTGATAAAAGATTATAATTAGAAATTCAGCAGAAACCCCTGTCCTTAAGGGTCGTACTGATAGTCACACATTACCAAGCTCCTTTCCGTGCCACAGTAATTGGCAATGTTGTGTCCGATTCACTTCTCTTGCTGAATCACATTGTGATGGATGTCATACAGTGATGGATGTCATACAGTAGTTTAGTCTTCAAAACGAGAGCGTGCCGACATTGTGTTTACTTGCGGAAAGACAAATGGCAGAGGGCGGCGAGCAGAAACTATGTACCGAGAGACGTATCCCTACAACCTCAGGATTCAGTGTTTGCAACAGTGTTTGCCGTTTGCCTGAGACGGGGCGCTTAAGGTAGCAGGAAACCATGAAGGTTGTACCCAAAATGTCCGTGTGGTGTCGCACAAGTCCAAAGTGCGCGCCACCTACTTTCGCCGCGCGCCGCCATGCACGCATGGCGCGGCGTTCTTACGACGTCAGCCACGAGCGCCCTCTGCTACAACTCCGCTCGTGGCCACCACTGAACGACATCGTTCACTTGGGACTGAGATAGCAACCAGTTAGGACCTTTGGAATCAAATAGGCACCAGTGAAGACTTGGCTATCGTATAGGCACTAGGCAGGCCTCAACTATGTATCAGCATTCTGTGTACTGAACTAAGTAAAAGTTAAGTATTGTATAAATTCTAGTGTTTCTAGTTTCTGGCTGCTCCCCTCCGTACCTGCACCAGCGTGCTATCTTTATTCCTGTGTCGGTCTCATTCCACTCGGCCACCGACACCTACGACGGAAACGAGACACAAAAACGGCGACGAGGCTGGGACACAAAAGTCCGGACACCAGACTTGGGAGGAAAATGCGATTAAAACTATGGAAGGCGACTGACACTACCAAGTAGTTGGCCAGCCATGTGTCGCACAGTTCAGCGATGTACGGTTACCTGAGGTGACTATTTTGAAGGAACAGTAGGTAACAGTAGCTCATAGTTCATATAGGTTAATGTTACAGGACTGTTCACAGAATTTTATTGTCAGGAGTTCTATTTCGAGACCATCAGTGGCAGCATCAACACAGAAATGCAGTATGTCGTCCTTGGCGGTGAGTGTTCATCGGAGACTATAGTGCGCAACACACAGGAAGGCAGCCGACTTTTCAGCCGTTCTGCGCATCCCCCTCCATTACCGCACTGACAGCCAATAATATTCGTTGCCTAGGCGCGCGGCTGCCGCAAGTTACGATAATTTTTCTGCTGCAGACTCCAATGTTGGCGTTCGGCCGTAGCTCCGCCTATCGCTCCACCTCTGTGCGCGGAAGCGCCTTCCTACATGACACCAACTATTGTGAGCAGTGTTTCAGGGAAGTGTGATAGCACCGCTATTATTTTCTATGTGCACAAGTGATCTGACGGTCAGGGTGAACAGTAATTTTCAGCTGTATGCTGATGATGTTGTGGTGTACAGGAAGGTGTCGTCATTCTACATCGACATGGGATACTCTCCAAATCACATTTAAGTGCCTGGCAGAGGGTTCCCATTACATTCTCGAATAGCGCGTGGGAAGAAAGAACACCTGAATCTCTCCGTCCGAGCTTCGATTTCTCATATTTTATCCTGATGATCGTTTCTTCCTATTGTATTGTCAGAGTCGGAAAGCCGGAAGAAGGAACTAATTATTAACTTCTTACGATTTTCGGGTACAACCTCTACTCATAATAGTTAACAGGAACCATCAACTTCGCTACACGAAAGACTACTTTTGACGGCGACAAACACACCTCCACCTATTTTGTTTAATCTATCCTTTCTGAACACAGATCTTTTGCAAAAACTTCTGCTGAACTTATTTCCTGCTTGAGCCAACTTTCACTGCCTGCAATGATGTGTGTTTCAGTGCTTCCTATTAACGCTTGGAGTTCTGGTACTTTCCCGACACAGCTACGACAATTTATACCGTCCTAGACCCACATTTCTCCTGTGATCCACCTGCAACCTTTGAGATTGCTCATTTTGTTTTTCCCCGAGGCCCTCTATCCTAAAAAATGGCCCAATCCACGCCACACAGCCCCCACTAGCCATGTAGCCGCTTCCTACGTGTATTGGACTCCTGACCTGTTCAGCTGAACCCAGAAACCCACCCGATGTCGCAAGTCAAGGCCTCTGATTCAGACCCTCCACTCGGCTCTGTACCAGAGGTCCACAGTCGGTCCTGTCAACTATGCTGCAGATCGTGACCTCTGCTTTCATTGATTTACTGTAATAGGATGCAGGATGATTTAGACAAAATTTTTAGTTGGTTTGAAGAACGACAGCTAGCTCTAGACGTAAAAAAATGTACGCGATGCAGATTAGTAGGAAAACAATGCCAAATGTTCGAATACTGCTTTAGTAGTGTGTTCTCTAACAGAGTCGCGTCGATTAAATATCTAGGCGTAACGTTACAGATGAATATCAAATGGATGGAGAATGTAAGGACAGTCGTGGGGAAGGCAGATAGTCGACTTCGGTTTATTGGCAGAATTTTAGGAAGGCGTGGGTTATGTGTAAAGCAGATCACGAGTGTGACGTTTTCGTCAGTGCAGCTCAAATGTTTGTGTTTAACGGAAGACATACAAGATATTCAGAGGCGGGCTGTGACGTTTATTATTGGTAGGTGGAATCAATGAGAGAACTCAAATGGGAATCCTTGGATGAAAGCGACGTTGGTTTAGAAAAACATTATTCACGAAATTTAAAGGGTTAGTATTTCAAGCTGAGTGCAGAAAGGGTGTACCCTCCACCACGCACCTTGCGATGGAATGCGAAGTATGTACAGGGTGTCCAGAAAAGAGCACCTTGATTTCAAAATTAAATATCTCGAAAACAAAGATCGATAGAGGAATGCAGTAAACGGTATGTTTATTGTGAAATCTGTAAGAAGTTTCTACAGCAATTTCAAATTATAGCTACAAAAGCTGCTAACAGATGGCGCTGTACGCTGTACAACTCATATCAGCATACATAAGTGAAATAATCGTATGTAAACACTCTTTGCAAACAATCACATCACAATGTTTTCAAAATGTTCACCACTTGCACTACAGAGGTGGCGCAAACGAAGAACGAAATTCGCCATCACATTTCGTAGTGTCTCAACCGAAATGGATTCAAATGCCACAGAGATCGCCGATTCAAACTCGTCCAGCGTGGAGGGATGCTTCGGGTAGACCATGTCTTTCACTGTGCATCACAAAAAAAAAAAAAAAAAAAAAAAAAAAAGGGTCACAGGCAGTCAAATCCGGGGAATATGGAGGTCAATCCATGCCTGCACCTGTTAATTTGGGATTTTCCAAAGCAATGACTCGATTCTCCAAGTATTCCACAAGAAAGCGAAACACTTGTTCGTTCCTATGTGGTCGGGCTCCATCTTGCATAAACCATTCAGTACCTGGTCGCTCCTGTAACGCTTGCTGTGTGGCGACAAAATTGGAACTTAACGTGCATCAGTGACTGTTTCTCGAATGAAAATAGGGCCAATAATGTCTCTGCTGCATACTGCAGCCCACACAGTGACTTTAGGAGAATACAGGGGTTTCGCTTCACACCAATATGGCTTTTCGGAACCCCAAAATCGCCAGTTCTGCTTATTCGCGTATCCATTCAGGTGGAAGTGTGTTTTATCTGTAAACCAGATGCCGCCAACATCAAATCCTTCACTATCAATCATTGTGAGTATCTGATTAGCAAAAGCAACCCTTTGTTGCACATTTCGTACGGGTATGCCCTGGTGAGTCTGAAGTTTGAATGGAAACACGTGTAGGCGCTTTCTCAGTATTTTCTGCGTGCTGGAACGCTTCAAACCAGTCTCAGATGCAATTCTACGGACGGATGACATTGGATTTCGCTGAATAATTCCAGAAACTGTGGCGATATTTTTAGGCGTAACTGCGGTTTGCTTGCGGCCAACATGTCCCACTAGATCATCAGTTACGCTGGCTGTTCGTTGAAATTTTGCGAAGATCGTACGAATGGTTATCGCATCGGTTCCTTTTGTAACATTACATCGTGCTTCAAAACTTCGCCTTGTTGCCGTAGTACTCTCTTCTAACCTGTGATACTCTAGCACCAGAAAACCCATGGTTCAATGGAGTACATGGTTTTAGTCTCTTCCTTCGGTACGCTAACCTCCTTTCACGTTTCAATAGTGGAACAGATCGCTCTGGGCTTCGGATCACTATCTATACTAGGCATTACGTATGGCGATTACAGCGCAATCTGTTAGCAGTTTTTGTAACTATTATTTCAAACTGCTGTGTAAACGTCTTAACGCATTCACAATAAACATACCGTTTACTGCATTCCTCTATCGATCTTTTGTTTTCGAGATATTTAATTTTGAAATCAGGGAGTCCTTTTCTGGACACCCTGTATGAACAGTTAGATGTAAATATAGGGGGAAACCTGCAGTTACTCCCCACAGGACGGAGTATCTGTGTATACAACCTTGCAGCACGTTCACAACGCACAGAGCTGTCAGCAGAAATCTGGTGACGGGCTAAGCTCTCCACCCTGGTCTACTGGTCAGTGTGCCAAAACTGTGTGGGGGGGAGCCCTCAAGTGTATGGTGTATCGCAACAACCGCCCCAGTGTTCAAGAACTGCAGCACAACGTTTCGGATGGGGTGCCAGCCCCACCTCCAGAAACAAGCTGACCACGGCCCAAAACTGCTCATAGATGAATAGAGGTCACTGTAGAGATGCGCTTGAGTCAGTACAGCATTTCATTTCCTCTGCTGTATTTGTCTATTTTGTGTCCCAGCCTCGTCGCCGCTTTTGTGTCTCGTTTCCGTCGTAGGTGTCGGTGGCCGAGTAGAAAGGAACCGACACAGGAATAAAGGATGCACACTTGTGCAGGTAGGAGGTGACCAGCCAGTGGGACAGCAGAAACTAGAAACACTAGAATAAATTAGAAAGTGATATATATATTTCTTAGAGACTTAGTAATACTTAAATTTTACATAGCTCAGTACTGCAGAATGCTGATACATAGTTGAGCTAGAGGCCTGCCTAGGGTCTATCCGATAGCCAAGTCTTCACTGGTGCCTGTCTGATTCTGAAGTGTTAGCTGGTTTCTATCTCAGTCCCAAGTGAACGATGTCGTTCAGTGGTGGCCACGAGCGGAGTTGCAGCAGAGGGCGCTCGTGGCTGACGTCGTAAGAACGCCGCGCCGTGCGTGCATGGCGGCGCGCGGCGAAAGTAGGTGGCGCGCACTTTGGACTTGTGCGACACCAGAGTCTGTACTCTGGTAGTTGCTTTCCCAGACGCCTTTATTTGCAGGCTGTTTACGCACCGGAAGATACGGGAAAACCCCAGGAATATTTTCATCCGGGAGGAATACGGGATATACACGGAAATTTTTTTACAACTCCGGGAATTTATCATTGTTTAAGTTACAAGTTAATTTCTTTGTAATTTTCGCTGGTAAGAACTTCCCTTTAGCCCACCACTGCACAATAATACTGTAGCAATAAAACGTAAATGAGAGAATACTGTTTCCTGCACAGATACCTGAAGAAGAGCAATTATTGTTCGAAACCGATTGTAAATAAATCTGCAACCTTACAACTGGTGGCTGTTTACGTTTCCAACTAACACGAAAATTAAATTTTCGTTAGAACGAAAATGCGCAATTACCAGTAATAAAACATCGAGCGTCTAGCGTACAAGCGCCTGCCTATAGCAGAATGTATCTAAAGCATTAAAACGAAGATTATGCATTACTTGACAACGAACTGCTTTCGATGATCTTGATGTGTCTTTTGTTTACGTTTGTAACAGGTCTCGGGTAAAAATAGCGAATAGTGGCTTGAGAACCATTACTATCAAAGTAAATGGCCTTTAAACGTATGACGTACGTTAATAGTGAGGATGTGGTAAGGCCTTCTTAGATCACGGAAATTGTGATTCCCGTTTAGAATTTAACACGTATATGGAAATTTACGGCTCTGAAGGCCAACCATACATGCCATTATAAAAATTAAAAAAAAAAAAAATAATTAACGTCACATTTATGTTTGATATTTCTCAAATGGTAACACACGCTATAAAATACGAACATTCAAGGTTAATTTATCATATTTATTTTACTACTTTAATAGATTACAAATTATGCAGCCAAGATAGCAAAAAGTATAATTATTCTTACAAATCATGGTAATTGAAGACAGCGAATCAGGAATGTCTAAACAATTATGAATTTTGGTCGTACTTTCGCTGTTTTAATTACGCTTGTGCAGAACAACTTAATCAAAAATCGTAACATATTCGAAGAAAAGATTGAAATGTTTTCACAGACAAGGCGGTTCTGTCGGGTTCTAGCCTAACAACATACGCGAAAACTGGAACATATTCGTAAAAAACTGCAATGTATTTTAGAAAACGAAGTAAATGAGAAATGACCTTCGCACAATTTACATCATCTTCGTCAATATATATATATATATATATATATACGCGAACTACATTTATGAAACAGAAGTAATACAAACATCATTCTCACTGGTTGTTTGCAACTGATGCACGAATATCATTTTTTTTTAAATAGATATGTTATCTGCTCCAAGTCAAGTATATTCTACTTATAACAGAAAAAAAGTAATTCACCAGCTGAAAAAGTGTGTTTCACTCAGTGTTGAAGCGAGAAAATAAAATAATGTCGCAAAAATGCATAAATCTAAATCTATATTTGTGCAAAAGTGAGCTAGTAAATTTTTTGTTAATTATGCGATTACTGAGGATTTTAAAAGTGAAATATATGTAAATTGAACTGACGTTAAAAATAATCTGCTAAATAATTTTTTTAAATTGACTTATTGACTTTTTCATGCATGGATCCACACTATCCATATCCTATGCTCATTACACTAAACTGTGAATACTCATTTGCGTAACTTGCATTGCATTATATTAAATTACAATACGTCATTTTTATGTATAATTCACACAGTCAGTGCCTTTCAAAATGAAAGGCATTGCGAGGTAGGCCTTCAATATTAATCATATGAAGTTTCGTAACTCTTTCCATAGAAGATTTCTGATTTCTGTTTTTATTTTGTTCATGGAACTAAACCATTGCTTGCAGACAGCTATTGCAGAGGAATACTGGAGGCGTATTCTGTTAAATCCATAATAGGGAATTGTCCGCTCATGTTTTTAACATAACTGAACTCTATGAGCTCTTTGAAATTAATCCTATTGCATCTGCTTAAACGATGCCTGTTTCATTAACATATTATTTAAATTCATATGTCTAAGAATTAATGAGTACATTATGTTTATGTGATTTGCTTATTGTTGTTCTTTTTGTTTATTCATTTGTGTGTCCATTTTCAGTTTCATTGCGACTGGTAGTTACTTCGCTACTCTTCCTCAAAACAAATTTATTTTTCGCTTATTCAAATGTACAAACATACAGAGTCTGTATTTGACAAGAATAAGCGAACTAAGGAGAACGGATCAGTAATAAGAAGCAGAAGCCAAGACGGAAAGCGGGACAATGTTACGGTTCAAACTGGAAAGATTGTGTTTTCAACCTCTATTGTTTTCAGGTAAAATTTCCGGGCTGATAGGCTGTGGTCCAGGTACAAAACTTCCTCCTGACGTTTCGCCTCCATCTTCAAGGGTCTTCTGGCTACTGCCACTGTGGGTCGAGGGGCTCTCGCATTTATAGAGGGCACCACCATACGTCACGTGAGGCTGACTGTGTGGCTATCTCTGGATGAAGTCGTCATTCTCGATTAAAAATAATCGAGTGTCATTTTGTTGATGCAGTGTCGACATCCATATTTTATCTAACTTCAGACCTTCTTCTTTCCTATTAAAATTATTCTGGTGTTTGTAGATCTCTGTTGCTTCTCTATACATGCGTGCATGGTACTGAGATGTCCTAGCTAAAACGTTCGTCTCGTTAAATTTTATTTCATGATTTCCTTTTTAAAAAACATGTTCAGCCACTGACGATTTTTCCGTGTGGCCCAGACGACAGTTCCTTTTATGTTCAGTTAAGCGGCTGCTGATGCTCCTTTTAGTTGTTCCAGTATATACTTCACCACAGCTGCAAGGAATTTTGTATACCCTAGGTGTTACTAGGGGGTGGCGTGAGTCTTTTGTTGATCTCAAATATTCTTTGATCTTCTTCGTGGGTCTATAGATGGTTTCGACGCCATGCTTGGCCAATACTTTCTCGATTCAATCAGTAATTCTGCTAATGTACGGCAGGAAAACTTTTCCAGATTGTTGCCATTGTTGCTCAGAACTTCTGGAGTCTTCTTCGATGGAGAGACTTTTGACTGACATGAAGAGTTAACCCAAAATATTATACCATATGACATTATGGAATGAAAGTAAGGAAAATATGCAAGCTTTGTCAGTTTTATGTCTCTTATGTCTGATAACAAATGTTCAAATGTTTGTAGAACTTACGGGACTTAACTACGGGGTCATCAGTCTCTAAGCTTACAAACTACTTACGAACTAGCTAAGACTACGGGCGGCACAAATATCCATGCCCGAGGGGGGATTCGAACCCCCGACCGTAGTGGCCGTGCAGACCGTGACTGGAGCGCCTCAGTCCCCTCGGCCAACGCGGCCGGCTGTCTGATAACACTCGTATTGCAAATACAGATTTGTTAAGTCGTTTCTGCAGTTCTGTGGTGTGCTCCTCCCTACTGAATTTATTATCAAGCTGTAATCCCAGGAATTTAATACTGCCAACCTCATCCATCTGCTCTTCTTCATACTTAATGCATATGCTGGCGGGAAATCTCTTACATGTTCTGAACTGCATGTAGTGAGTCTTTTCAGAGTTTAATGACAATGAGTTGCCTTAAAACCATTTATTAATGTCCATGAAAATATCATTATCAGACCTTTCTATAACTATTGTTGACATACTTTTTATTGCAATACTTGTATCATCTGCAAACAAAACGAACGCTGTTTCTGGTAGTGTAACTGATGAGAGGTCATTAATGGACACAAGAAAAAGCAATGGCCCTAAGATGGAATCTTGTGGAACACTGCATGTAATTTCTTCCCAATCCCGTGATGACTGTGGCTTAATTCACTAGTCACTTGCACTGACACCCTTAACCATTTTGCAGCATTTCCCGTGACCCCATAGAATTCTAATTTACTTAAAAGGATGTTATGGTTCACACAATCAAATGCCTTTGACAAATCACAGAAAATACCTGCTGCTTGCAATCTACGCTGGCGGTTTTAACACAGAGAGATTAGGTACACGATGGCGGCCCAGTTTGTGAACTGGCGCACTGCAGCGCAGTACGCGTTTACTGTTCTCAAGTTGTCGCCAGCAGCCAACGTGACATCCAGGGGCAGGAAAGCGCTGGCGCAGCTTCAACACTTCGACTGCATGTAGTGAGTCTTACCAAAGTTCAATGACAATGAGTTGGCTTTAAACCATGTATTAATGTTCATGAAAATATCATTAGCAGACCTTTCTATAACTATACTTGACATACTTTTTATTTAATATTCACAGAATATATGACATCAACTGCGATTGGGCCAAGCTGAAAATGTGCACCCAGCCGGGATTCGAACCCGGGTCTCCTGCTTTCAAGGCAGTTGCGCTACCCCTACACCACTGGGGACATAGTGATCACCGCACCTGCAAGGACTACCCATGCACGCCTCTCGGCAGATACAACTTCCCAGCTTCCCAGCTGATGTAGGGGTCATCGCAACTGCCTAGAAAGCAGGAGATCCGGGTTCGAATCCCGGCTGGGTGCATATTTTCAGCTTTGCCCAATCGCAGTTGATGTCATATATTCTGTGAATATTAAATAATAACAACTGCAGGATCAGAAGTGACGTCTGTTCTTTCGGAACAGACGCCACATGTATATATACTTTTTATTGCAATACTTGTATCATCAGCAAACAAAACGAACTCTGCTTCTGCGTATACACCCTGATTTGGCCCACCCTGTATTGCACAAATACCTCCCATGACTCCTCTAATCGTTCAGCAGCATCTGTCCTTCCAACATCTCTCCGTCTTACGTCACGCGTCGGCGACAGTAGCCCTTCTCAACAGAAACTTGAGAGTAAAGCTAGGGCCGCGAGGACCAGAAACGTTACGGATTGAGTTTCTGTCCCGCGTGCTTGGATTACAGTCTTGCTGAACACACGACCCTCCGAGACTACTACTTACCAGAGAGCGGACTGAACGCCGGTGACAGCGACTACAAAGCTCTGTCCGGAAGAAGTGGCCACACCGGGCGTCGGTGAAAGCGCTGGGAAGCGGCGGCGAGGCGACGCTCACAAAGCGACGTGGCGTAGCGTGGCGTGTGAATCACATCCAGGGCGGGCTTTTCTTTATTACGGCTGGCGCGAGGATTACGTGGGAGTAGGGGGGGAGGGGGGACTATTAATCATGCGAGGCGCGGCTGGGCCCGCGTCACGGGCGCAATTGTGGGACCCTCAACAGGCGGCAAAACACCGGTTGAACACGCCTTAATGTCGGCGCGTGAAGTCGGCCGACAAGTAAATTCGTGAAATTAATGTCTCTACTACTGCAACACGTGCGAGCGCGCGGCGAACAGGTCCACTACTGCGTCGGCGGGCGACGACACACTCGCCAGTACCAATGTCAACGACTCAACTTTTTTTCCGGGAAACCTTGATAGTTCTAAAATGGCGGTCCTGCCAACAGAGCTGAGAACAGGTACGCGTGGTGCTAATGCAATGCAAATCGACACCCTGTAACTGGTAAAGTTTTACTAATGAAGAGTAAGCAAGAAAGGTAGCTGCCTATCGCCTTTCCTCTCAGACAGGAAGTTTCCCTCACCTGCTGATCTGCTGTCCTTGGACCGTAAAGGCGTCGGACTTCTTCTCTTGGCAGGTGTTTCGACGCCTTATTGAAGATTCATTAATTGAAAATAGGACAGTAGGAAAATTACAGAACCAAATAGGCAGAACTGTGGTAAAATGCCGCGGTGGAGTATCCGACCGGTCTAAAGCGTCTCGCTGCGGAGCGCGCGGTTGTTCGACGTGGAGGTTCGAGTCCTCCCTGGAGCATGGGTGTGTGTGTTTGTCCGTAGGTTAGTTTACCTAGGTTTAAGTAGTTTGTAAGCTATAAATGATGACCATGCAGTTTGGTCCGTTAGATTAAAAAAAAAAAAAAAAAAAAAAAAAAAAAAAAAAAAAAAAAAAAAAAAAAAAAAACCTCGCGACTTAATCAAGCAAATTGTTTTGTTTACAGAGGTCCATACTATCATGTTTCGCTTTTAATACGCCTTCTGGTCGGCATTCAACCATGCCAATGGTGCCGTCAAGGCACCTTTTAAACGTGACAGTGTTTTCTGGCATTCCCACAGTCACAGTCCCAAATCAACCTTCACAAATGGTCCGGTCTTGGAGAAAAATAATGGAAATAACCATAGTAAACCGGATTGATGATATATGCTAGATCAATACTATAAATATAATGCTCTAAGAAGATGAACAGCAAAAGAGAAAAACGGTATCGGATGAATGAATAAAAATGTGGTATCAGGTTATACAATAGAGGATGGAATCGGATACTACAGTAGTCGTCTGCTCTAACCGATACATTACAGTGTCTAATAAATACAAACGTGACAGCTGGATTATGTGCCGTATTAATCGTATGTCTCGCAAGTAAAATAAATTAACTCTTTCTGACAATTCGCGGCCAAACAGTTGTGCCAACCTGAGTGGCTGACAGACGAAGCCGCCCGCGGGGGTTGAAGCTGCGTCAGCGCTTTCCTGCCCCTGGATGTCACGTTGGCTGCTGGCGTCAACTTGAGAACAGTCAACGCGTACTGCGCTACAGTGCGCCAGTTGACAAACGGGGCCGCCATTGTGTTACAACTATTGTACCTAATCTCTCTGTGTTAAAACCGCCAGCGTAGATTGCAAGCAGCAGGTATTGTCTGTGATTTGTCAAAGGCATTTGATTGTGTGAACCATAACATCCTTTTAAGTAAATTACAATTCTATGGTGTCACGGGAAATGCTGCAAAATTGTTCAAGTCGTACCTCACTAACAGGAAACAAAGGGAGTCAGTGCAAGTGACTAGTGAATTAAGCCAACAGTCATCACCGGATTGGGAAGAAATTACATGTGGTGTCCCACAAGGATCCATCTTAGGGCCATTGCTTTTTTTTGTGTACATTAATGACCTCTCATCAGTTACACTACCAGAAGCAGAGTTCGTTTTGTTTTCAGATGATACAAGTATTGCAATAAAAAGTACGTCAACAATAGTTATAGAAAGGTCTGATAATTATATTTTCATGAACATTAATAAATGGTTTTAAGGCAACTCATTGTCATTAAACTTTGAAGACACTCACTACATACAGTTCAGAACATGTAAGAGATTTCCCGCCAGCATATGCATTAACTATGAAGAAGAGCAGATAGAAGAGGTTGACAGTATTAAATTCCTGGGATTACAGCTTGATAATAAATTCAGTTGGGAGGAGTACACCACAAAACTGCAGAAACGACTTAACAAATCTGTATTTGCAATACGAGTGTTATCAGATAATAGGTGACGTAAAAATAAAAAAGCTTGCATACTTTGTTTATATTCATTCCATAATGTCATACGGTATAATATTTTGGGGTAACTCTTCAAGTCAGTCAAAAGTCTTCAGAGTCCAAAAGCGTGTAATACGTATTATTTGTGTAATAATTCACGGACGTCCTGTAGAAGCCTCTTGAAAGAACTGTGTATATTAACTACTCCCTCTCAGTATATTTATTCCTTAATGAAATTTGTCATAAATAATATAACCCTATTCCTAACAAACAGCTCAGTTCATACATACAGTACTAGGAACAAAAATGATCTACACAAGGACTTAAAAGCGCTTACTTTAGTTCAAAAAAGGGGTTCACTACTCAGGAACGCACACTTTTAATAATTTACCATCAACTATAAAAATTTAGCTACAAATAAAGATCAGTTTAAGAGGAGCCTAAAATACTCTAGTGGCTATCTCCTTCTACTTCATTAGTTAATTTCTAAATTGTAACAAATGTTGCATGTATCGGTAGTCATACGATATTAGTATTATAGCATTGTCAGCTCAAAAAAAAAAAAAAAAAAAAAAAACACTTTTTAAAAAATATGTATGTATCTGTATATTATTAGTATTATCTATTATTCAGCTTGTAAATTTTGTTTTTGACATGTTCCACATCTACGAGGATCTCCTCAACGCGGATCTACGGGACGAAAAACTAGTCTAATCAAAGATGAGCATGATTTCCATTTAGAAGCTTGCAAAGTGTTCAAATGTTTGTAAACCTGAGGATCCAAACTTCTAAGGTCATTGATCCTTAGGATTAGAAACTACTTAAACGAATTTACGCTAAGAACAACAATCAAGCGCATGTCCGAAGATGGAGGATTCGAACTACCGGCGGGAGCGGCCGCGCAATCCATGACACGTCGCCTTAGACCACGCGGCCGTGTCGAGCGGCTAGAAGTTGGCAGCAGTGAAGTTCCATGTTACTGAGCGGTAATTCTGCTTGCACCATGGACCAATGAGGTGAATGTAATTATAAATGTCTGTAAATCTATCGGACCAAACTGCGTGGTCATCAGTCCGTAGCTTACAAACTACTTAAACCTAGGTAAACTAACCTACGGACAAACAAACACACACACCCATGCCCCAGGGAGGACTCGAACCTCCAGGGCGAGCAACCGCGCGATCCGCAGCGAGACGCTTTAGACTGCTCGGCTACTCCACCGCAGCAGTGAGGTAAACCTGATCGCTTGTGCCCTTCTGCTGTTTTCGCAATACACGTCTCCACGCTCGCAATACTCTCTCGCTAAACCACTCTCGGCTCATTCTATATAGACTGTACGTAACCTCGTGACCTTCCCAGTCGTTTTACGTAATTTTGCCGTATCATTTCCTTGTCCTCCAGCAACGCAGCTTCGTACCAAGTTACTCAGATTGTGAGTGAATTCTAGAAAACATGAGACAGAGCTACCTCACACTCGTGTGTCCTTTATCTTCAGTATATGCTAAATCGTTATCACAGCTGCCTTAACTTCCCCGTTGCCCCCTTTTCTATGGATGATACTATCGATCAGAAGACTAAACACCTGCCGAGAGAAGGAGTCCGTCACCTTTATGGACCGGGGACAGCAGATCAGCAGCTGAGTGAGACTTTGTGTCTAAGAGGAAAGGTGATAGACAGAAGCACTTTATCATAAGCATCTTCATACAGCAGGACTTCGACATTCAAAGACGCCTCACGTCAACATTCCATCAATCACTCTGCAAGACTCGCGAGAAGCTCTGCAGGAAGGGTTGACGATATTGCCTCGACATAAAATTGATGGCATCATTGGCAGCACGCCCCGCAGTCGACAAGCCTGTATTGCTCTCACAAGTGATCACACACCCTAGTGAATGCAAACACTTTATGGCCTGATTTTTATCTTTTCCATTTGATAATTCGAAAGTTTTCTATGTCATTTTAATTGTTGGGAAATATGTTTAGTATAAAGAAAAACCAAATCAAATGATATTATATAGGCTTCAAGAGACTTACAAGTACCTACCAAGTTATATTTGCATATTTATTCTGTGGTCAGAGCTGCGTATGAAAGGAAAAAAATAGAATGAGACATTAAAGACATATCTTTATTTTTGTACATAGTTTCCAAGTACATTGAGACATTTGTCATACCGCTTTATTAGCTTCAAAAAGCCGTCCAGGAAAAAAATCAGGGCGTCGCATACGGAAGAAGCGTTAACGGCTTGTTTGACGTCAGCATTGCTACCGAAGCGCCTTTCGTCGAGAGTCTTCTTCACAGCTGGAAACAGTTGGAAGTCACTTGGTGCGAGATCAGCTCCGTAAGGCGGATGGTGTAGGGCTATAGGCAATCCCAAGTGAGAGTTACGATATGGTTTTGCGTTGCCGTCGCCAAGTTTGCTCTCGCATTGTCATTCAACAGCGGATCGCCACATCTGAGAAGACCAGGCCGCTTTTTCTGAACCACCTCTTTCAACTTCGACAGAGTGGCACAGTACCACGCAGCACTGATGGTTGCATCCTCCAAAAAGTCGAGCAACAAAACTCCTTGGGCGTTCCACAAAACGGCGAGTAGCGCTTTACCTGCAGGCAGAGTGCTTCTGAACTTCTTTCGGACAGGTGATGACGGACGTTTCCATTCTACAGTCGTTCAATGCTTCTTCCGTATGCAACGGCCTAAGTTTTTCCTTGACGGCTTTTTGATGCTTATAAGACGGTTTGACAAATATAAATTAATGAAATGCAGCAACCAGTTGCTTGTGGTTATTTATTTTTAACTTTAATGACCGGTTTTTGTACTGTTGCTTCATGAATGTACATGCTAGAAGGAGACTCAACACTACGTCAAATGTTCCAAATGTTTGTATAGCTTATGGGACTTAACTATGGGGTCATCAGTCCCTAAAATACAAACTACTTATGAACTAACTAAAACTAAGGACGGCACAAATACCCATGCCCGAGGGGGGATTCGAACCACCGACCGTAGTGGCCGTGCAGAACGTACTGGAGCGCCTCAGTCCACTCGGCCACCGCGTCCGGCCAACACTATGTGCAGAGATTATGGAATGAATAACAATCAGCTGCTAACAAAGTATCTATGGATACATCATTTGACAAATGTACTTGGAAACTATGTAGGAAAAAAAAAAAAAAAAAAAAAAAAAAAAAAAAAAGATATATCTCAATGTCTCACTCTTTTCTTCCGTTTCATACCCAACTCTGCGCACAGCCGACAGGGGAAACTTATTTCCCAATTCCCCCTCGTAGTAACAAAATAATTTCTATGTAATTATTGGCTATACAGACAAGACATTTAACAAAAAGCTCATTTTTAACGTATACGCACATCAAAGTATTGGGAAAATAACACAGTTTCGTTGCATTTACCCGTTATAAACGAAAATGGCGCCTGTTAGCGCAATTTATTATTTCTGAAATTGTCTCTCAATGCTAAATCCATCAGGTCTGTAATTTAGAAACGACGCGACAGGGTGTGACACAAATTTAAAAACGCGTATTAAAACGGCTCAAGATCGAAAATCTTGTTTAACTGAACTCTGAAATGTTGTTAAATTATGAAAAAACGTTCAAAATGTTCAAATAATCCGCTAGGTTAGCCGTGTGGTCTAACGCACCGCTTTCCGAGACGGGGAGGCGTACCGGCCGCGGTTCGAATCCAAAAAAAATGTTCAAATGTTTGTTAAGCTTATGGGACTTAACTATGGGGTCATCAGTCCCTAAACTTACAAACTACTTATGAACTACTTACGAACTAGGGCGGCACAAATATCCATGCCCGAGGGGGGATTCGAAACCCCGACCGTAGTGGCCGTGCAGACCGTGACTGGAGCGCCTCAGTCCCCGCGGCCACCGTGGCCGGCGGTTCGAATCCGCCCGGCGGATTAACGAAGGGGGTCGGAGTGCCGGCCAGCTTGGATGTGGTTTTTAGGCGGTTTTCCACATCCCCCTAGGTGAATACCGGGCTGGTTCCCAAGTCCCGCCTCAGTTACACGAGTCGCCGACATTTCGTAACACTTTACACTTTCGCACATATATAACAGTACACGCAGACATTTGGGGTACACATTTCCTCCCGGAGGGCATGGAGTGGCGGCAGGAAGGGCATCCGGCCACCCTGTAAATATTAAAACGTGCCAAATCCGAATATACAAAGCCAACCCTGCAGGTGCAGGACTATGGCGCAAGAGAAAGAGAGAAAGAAAGTTCACAATGTTCAAATGTTTGTAAATCTATGGGACCTAACTGATTGGTTATTAATCCCTAGCTTGCGAACTATTTAAACAAAGTTCAGCTAACCATGCCTGAGGGAGGACTCGAATCTCGACGGCGATCGGCCACTCGTACCGCAGCCTCAGTGTGCACGGCTATCACGTCGCGGCTAACAAAACGTACTTAAATTAATAAATAAGTATAAAAAAGCTGTTACCTTTCTGTAACACGTAAACCTGTACCAAATGCGTACCATCATTTAGTAATGTCACAAAAAAAAGTGATTTAAACTGAGATCCCAGTCAAGAAAAACGTCATCCTGGCAGAGAAAGCCGTTCTTCAAACGAGGCCCAGAACTGCGAGATAAGTGCTATAGAGTTCTAAAAAATTTAACCATCGGTCTAGCAGTTAGTCAATTATTACAGAATGCATTGAGCAGAATTCAATTTTTTCCTTTTTTTTGACCAGGATTTCGGGGTAAATACTTCACTATGCTACGTCTAAATAACCTTGTTCTTGCAGGATGGCGATGTTAGTACGTTGAGGTTTTCCTGAAATGAAGGTGACAACTTGGACGGCGGTAGCTAGCAAATCGTACACTGACTTTGGCGGTCGTTGCTTTGAACATGTTCTATGAACTACGATTGTAAATGAAGTTTAAGCAAGAAGGGTTGCTGCCTATCGCCTTGTAAGAGTACACCTGTCGCTGTATCTTACAGTTTGATTTAATTTAATGTATATATTGTCTTAAATTTTTTAATTTCATGTATTTTTCATTCCTTGTATGCTAGATATATTTCTTATGTAACGTCATCATTTAGTGTAAACATGTACAATATGTGTAAACCCGCATGAATGCACGGACATTCTTATGCTGTAAGTTGGCAATGCGCCAGAGAAAATGTAGAACCTGTTGTAAAGACTGTACTACAGAAGTAGTAGCTGTGAGTGTCGCGCTGCTGAAGCAGTCGCGGAGCGGACTCGCTATAGTAAACACATAAATGTTTTGTTGATGGTGCAGAGGCACGGTAGGCGCAGTTTGGCGCGAGTTTAATGCAATTGCAATAAGCTTGAGAGGCGTACTGTTTAATGTATTGAAGGAAGTGTGAAATAAGTTTATTCATACTCGAAAGTGATCAGAGTAATTTTTTTTTGTGTGTGCAAGAAAAGTAATTGTTTGGTTATCAAGTCTATTGTCACCGAGTGTGATCGTTGCTGTAATTAAAAGGTGTATCAAGATGATATCAATGTATGGAGATTACAGCCAGACGAGCTGAACAAAGAGTTGTCGATAAAAATATTTTGAACCAGCAGTGAGAGTACCTATTGTAATCATATCTGTCTTGTATGGGCTTCATGACGAAGACGACGAAAGCAGATGAGTACTTTTGTAACATTTTATTTTGCATGCATGTAAATGTACTGTCGACCCAATCAGAACTTTGGTTCAATTACTCATGACTTATTTTGAAACCAGTCTTAATTTTGTAAGTAGTTATAGTCACCCCATTATTATCATTATTAGATTATGTTGATTATGCAAGCCTGTACATTGACCTATCATGTTTCAAAGTAATTACGATCAGTTTTAAAGAAATTGCTAGACGAGTTAAAGAATTGCTAAACGTGTTACAACCACAGAGACTAGTAATTAAAGTGCAAGAGAGTGCAAGAGAGTTTGAAAGAAAAGTCAAGTTGGTTTCATTTATGTAGAAAGTAACCAGGCTAACAGTAGTCAAAGTATTATAGTTGATTAACTACACTTTACTGAAGTAATTTTTATGAAATACGTTAAATGCTCAGCCAGTTACACGCGTACGCTACCCAGGCCCTGGAACCAATTTAAAAAAAAAAAATAGTTTACGTAAAGTTTGATAAGGAACTTGAATGCTTTAAACAATAATATCAAAATTATTGTGAACTTTGACTGTAGTATTTGTGAAGCTCATTGCACCACGGAGTTTCACTGTATTGAGCTATTATCATTGCAATCAGAGTCTATCTGCTATTACAATTTTGATTATAACACGAACACGCCATCACCACTACATGAACTCTGACACATTTATTAGTGAAGTTGTGCTGTTTGTGAATCGTAGAGGTGCTAGTTGGAAGCTGTAGTCAATGCTAAGTCAGATAGGGCCAATCTTAATTAATTACCACAGTGACTGTTTCAAGTTAATTAATATAAATTTTTATTTATTCAAAATTTTAACTTACACTGCGAAAGTGTTGTTGCGACCCATTAGTTGTGATTTGCTGCAACATTCAATAACGAAATTATTATTACTAGAGTATATTATTACGCATTCTAAATTTTTAGATTATTTGACGACCTCCAACAGGCAATTTTCTTACAGCCTTTCCTCTCAGACAGGAAGTTACACTCTCCTGCTGATCTGCTGTCCTTGCACCGTAAAGGCGTCGAACTTCTTCTCTGCCGACCGCGGTGGCCGAGGGGACTGCGGCGTGTCAGTCACGGTCTGCACGGCCACTACGGTCGGGGGTTCGAATCCTCCCTCGGGCATGGATATTTGTGCCGTCCTTAGTGTTAGCTAGTTGATAAGTTGATAAGTTTAGGGACTGATGACCCCATAGTTAAGTCCCATAAGCTATACAAACATTTGAACTTCTTCTCTTGGCAGGTGTTTCTTCGCCTTATTGAAGATTCATTAATTGAAAAGAGAACAGTAGGAAAGTTACAGCACAAATAGGCAGAACTGTGGTAAAATCTGTATTCATAAAGACATGACGAATTTGAGGTAACCCTGTTGCAAGCTTTATATTATTTCACAAATCAATTTTGCCACGAAACCATCTTGCTAAAGGTCAAGGAATTACTAACAATAGTCAAGAAATAAGCTACATTTTCAGTCCCTAGAAAGAGCGGAGAGTGGTTGAATCAGAGAGAATGTTGCTAGCCAGGAAGTCGAAATACTATAACCAGAGCAGGGGCCACTGTTTGCCCCAAAAGGTTCGTGACACCCTACATACAGAGGTTACTACAGCTGAAGTATTTCTCGTTGCTGTAGTGTTGAACCTCCAATGCAAAGGAGGGGAGACACCGACTGCTAGAAATTTCCGTCTTTTTTCTAGTGAAGCGGTAGTGCTCAGTTTCGCGGAGGGAACAAGTGGCCTCTGTTCCAATCGCCTGTGACTGAAACTTCCTGACGCTCCGTTCAGCCGTGCTGAGTTTCGTCAGGCGAGAACTGACTTGTAAACGCGAATGAAACAAACAGTGTTGTTTGCACGGAGAGGGTCTGTTGTTTGGCGCTCGTTGTCAAAGCCGGGCTTGCTTTCTCCGTTTCCCGCTCTTGTTTCCAAAGAAGATGCATAAAGTGGGGACTAAAGAAATGCGTAGAGAGAATTACCGATATTTTATTTGAAACTAGCTGTAAACCCGGCGTTGCCCGGGTGTTTATTTATCCTTCACTCTCGTACTCCACATCCCCTTACCCCGTCCGTCTGCATTCACCTCTTTCGCTCCAATCTCTTCGTTCGATTCCACCTTTTCCTCTCTCAGCAGTTTTCTACAATGTACCCTCTGACCTGCACCATAGAAACATTTATATACCCAGTAATCTTCCTCTTCGTTTAAAGGTCATATGTGCAAAAAGATTGAAGCAAAACTATGCAATTTGTAAAATTCAGTAAGTTAAGTACACTCCACCATGCACCGAATGAAATTTTATACAGACAGTTTGTTTTCAAGGTAGAGTGTACAAAATTAAATCAATATCGGAACAATACTATACATTTCTATGAAATAGAAACGCAGGGTCACATTGAAAAACGCACTTTGTTGTACTCAAATCTTCCAGTTTTATTTCATACAACCCTTGTTAATAACGAAAACAACAAAGAAAGGATCTGTGAAGTCTGTCGAGCCGTTCTCAAGTTAAGTCGCGACCAAGATATTTAGGGAACCATTTTTATGTTGCAAAGTACCTTCCCCATGCACCGTATGAAACGTATAGTAGCCGGCCGCGGTGGTCGAGGGGACTGCGGCGCGCCAGTCACAGTCTGCATAGCCTCTACGGTCGGAGGTTCGAATCCCCCCTAGGCGATGAATGTTTGTGTCGTCTTTAGTATAAGGTAGTTCATAAGTAGTTTGGGAGTTTAGGGACTGATGACTTAGCATTTATGTCCCTTAAATTTAACAACTAAACGTAAGGTAGACGGTGACCTTACTCTTGTTCTGAAGGTTAAAGGTCCAAAATTTCGTGAAGATCGGAATGAAACTATAGAGTTCGCGAGCCTGTACGAGAAGTATGCTCCGCCATGCACCTGTCACAAAATACTTTCTTAGCTGACATTTTCTACCTATAAACAACATTCCTGCCAAATTTCAGCTTCATAGGTGAAGTAGTTTTCGAGATTCCGTGTGTACTGAGTGAATGAGTGTCATTTCGCTTTTATATAAATAGAGATTAAGAAAACAGATTGCTTAATTTTGGATGCAAGAGAATAAAGGGAGACTTGAAACAAAAATTAGTAACATGCAAATCTGTAATGCTAACTTTATTTGATACAAGGTCATGCCTGATGCGACAGTTTTACTGCATCTACAGCGAAACTGTTGTGAGCGGTAGTCTTCTTTCCGTTTCATCATTTTGTGGCGTAGGTGTCGGTTACAATACGCTTCATAAACGCCCGAAAATACATGAAAACTTTTTTTCAGGTCCCTAACTACTCCCATTTTCCAACAATCTCCTGAGCTATGTGTTGTGCTCTTTTGTTTTTGAGTCAGGAACATTCGTGGGCGTACGATGAACAGTTCACCAAAGTTTCATTGCAATCGAAAGAATAGTTCATGATCCATAGAGGAGATACAGACGAACATTCATTTATATATATATATATATATATATAGCTTATTTTGAGACGATTTATAGGGCTTTTTTTATGATCATTCAGACAGAATGAAAATTTTACGCTGACAAGGTAAGAAAGCTTAGCGCTTTGTAGAATTTCTCAGAGAGACATTATTGTCAACAGCATGAATTACGTCTCTTAATAATTCGCTTTGTGCCCTCCACACAAAAACGTACCTAATAATACTTCGCTTTTGTTTCGTAAACTGATGTGATTTTTTCCCTAATTGGTTTTAATATTGTAGTGTCTGTCACTTTAAGAGTCGCGCGGGAGTAGCCGAGCGGTCTGGAGCGCCACGGTGCAGATCGCACGCCCTCCCGCGTCGGAGGTTCGAATCCTCCTTCGGCCATGGATGTTTGTGCCACCTTTAGTATAAGCTAGTTCATAAGTAATTCGTAAGTTTAGGGACTCATGACCCCGCAGTTAAGTCCCATAAGCTGTACAAACTTTTTTTTTTTTTTTTTTTCACTTTAAGGAAGTAACTGTTTTGGTGCAAAAATGTTCAAAGGTTTGTGAATCTAAGGGACTTAACTACTTTTTTAATTAATACTTTCCTTTTAATGCTGCTAAATAGTTTTATTAATCCATTACAGCTGTTTCGCACCGTATGGCATTGTCAAGTGGTCTGCAAAATTATAAATACGGTTTTTTTTTTTACAAATATGTTTCGAAATGAAAAAAAAAAAAAAAGATCAAATGGTTGTTAAGCTTATGGGACTTAACTACGGAGTCATCAGTCCCTAAACTTACAAACTACTTATCTACTACCTTATACTAAGGACGGCCGGCCGCGGTGGCCGAGGTGACTGAGGCGCTCCAGTCACGGTCAGCACGGCCACTAAGATCGGGGGTTCGAATCCCCCTCGGGCATGGATATTTGTGCCGTCCTAGTTAGTAAGTAGTTCATAAGTAGTTTGTAAGTTTAGAGACTGATGACCCAGTAGTTAAGTCCCATAAGCTTAACAAACATTTGAACATTTTACTAAGGACGGCACAAATATCCATTCCCGAGGGGGGATTCGAACCCCCGACCTTAGTGGCCCTGCAGACCGTGACTGGAGCGCCTCAGTCCCCTGGGCCACCGCGGCCGGCATTTCGAAATGAAGTATAGCTGATTTTCATAATGCCAAATGTGGTACTTACATTTTATTTTGCTGCACATACCATCTGTACCTCTAACTGATGTTATGTGGGTACAATTATAGAAAGTCGTTTATGTAATTGACTTTTCTATTGACAGATGTTATGTGTTTACAAAGAAGTTATATTATGAATTTCAAAAATGTTCATATGTTTGTATAGCTTATGGGACTTAACTACAGGGTCATGAGTCCCTAAACTTACAAACTATTTATGATCTAGCTTATACTACGCACAAACATCCATACCCGAGGGGGGATTCGAACCCTCGACCGCAGCGGCCTTGCAGACAGTGACTGGCACGCCGCAGACCGCTCGGCTACTGCGGCCGGGATTATGAATTTGATGGTGTCTTTGGTTATGATATATTTGCCATCATTGGTCTCTGAGATATTTATTTTAAAATTGGGTGTTCTCTTTAACTATGCTTACAAAAATTTTGTAATATGAATTTCGTGGTGTCTGTTGTTATGAAATAGTGTGTCTCTGTGGTATTGTATATTATTCGGAATTTTGCTTTATCTTTGGGTATGAAGTAATGGATTGCTCTGCTTACTAAGATATTGTCTTTTCGGAATTTTGCGTTATCTGTAAAAGATAACATCTATGAAATTAGTTGTTGCCAAGCTTAATTAGATCGATGAAATTTTGTAAATAAATTTTCTGTTTAAAATCTGCGTTCATTGAGAATTTCATTATGTAATGCGTTCATATGTATGTATATTTTTAATTCTTCCAGAATGTGCATTTCTGTGCCTTTGTGAATTTTGTATAATATTTTTAAAGCTCTCTGGGTGTTTGTGGTGGTATGATTTTGATCTTTTCAAATGCTGATAGAAAGTGAATGGATTTCCTTCTGTGGTTCTTACATGTTCTCTGAACCTTATTCTAAAATTTCGTCCCGTCTGATCTATACAAAATTTGCTACAGTTTTCACATGTCAAGTAACGGGCATATTTCTGCATTTTATAAGGTTAAAATAAAAAATCAGGAAGGTAACTGAAGCCATAAAATATCACAAAAGATGTTTAAAATTTGGAGTGCTTCCTTCATACATTAACAAAAAAATATCGGCTACAACGAATCTCACCCATCTTATCAACAATTTCGCGCATATCCTGACTGTGCCTCGGTTGCACAGTGGTAGAGTGCCAGACTCTGAATCCGAAGGTTGCGGGTTCGATCCTCGCCAGGTCCTAGGACTTTTATCTCTCACTTTCCACTTCTTTCACCTCTGGCAGTATTGCTCATGTGAAAAATACCGAGTAGCGCCGTGGTTCGGAACTCACGTTCAACAGGGGACTGATAACCCAGCAGTTGAGTCTACAGATAGAAAAAGAGGACAAATGTAATGCGTAGCTACCTTCGTGTGTAATGCCATGCTTCTCTAAGTTCCATAGTACGTCACATTAGTGTACTCAATGGACAATATGAACTAATATAAAAGTAAATCAATCTAATTATTACAGCATCTACTGATTTTCTTAGACTGCACTCCATTACCCTAGTTTTGCTCTTGTTAATATTTATCTTATATGCACCTTTCAGCACACTGTACATTTAGTTCAACTGCTCTTCCAGGTCCTTTACTGCCTATGACAGAATTACAATGTGGTCGGCAAAACGCAATGTTTTTAATTCTTCTCCTTGAACTTTAATCCCTATTCCAAATTTCTCCTTGCTTTCCTTTACAGCTTGCTCAATGTACAAGTGGAATAACGTTGGAGAAAGGCTACAACCCTGTCTTACTCCCCTCCCAACCACTGCATCCCTTTCATGCCCTTCAACTCTGACAACCGCTGCCTGGTTTTTGTACAAGTTGTAAATAACCTTACGCTCCCTATATTTTACTCCTGCTTGCTTCAGAACTTGAAAGAGCTTATTCCAATCAATATTGTCAAAAGCGTTCTCCAAATCTACAAAAGCTAGAAATGTAGGTTTGCCTTTCGTTAAGGTGTCTTTCTTCTATAGGGTAAGATGGTACAATTTCGATCATTTCGGACAAATGTCATTGTAACTGGAAATATATTGAGAAAATAAATAATTGTAACTATTTCACTTGTTCCCGGATGTTTAATGAATATATAACACAGTTAGACAGTTACAATTGTTGGTATAAACACTAGAAAAGATTACAGAATTGAGAAAAATCGATCGAAAATGTACCACACTAGGTACAATTATGATCACTTCCTCGTACAATTTTGACAATGGACATCTACCACATAGAAAGCACTTTTTCCTTAAGGCACCAATGCACACTTCGTGGTAACAAACATTGCATATTTAGCAGCGAATCCAATCACCCTTAGCCGCGGTGGAATAGCCGAGCGGTCTAAAGCGCCTCGCTGCGGAGCACGCGGTTGCTTGCCGTGGAGGTTCGAGTCCTCCCTGGGGCATGGGTGTGTTGTCCTTAGGTTAGTTTACCTAGGTTTAAGTAGTTTGTAATCTACGGACTGATGACCATGCACTTTTGGTCCGATAAATTTACAAACATCTACATCTACATACATACTCCGCAATTCACCGTAAGGTGCGTGGCGGAGGGTACACTGTACCACTACTATGCATTTCCTTTCCTATTCCACTCCCAAATTGAACGAGGAAAAAAAGAATGCCTATATGCCTCCGTACGAGCCCTAATTTCTCTTATCTTGTCTTTGTGATCTTTACGCGAAATGTAAGTAGGCGGCAGCAAAATCGTACTACACTCAGCTTCAAATTCCGGCCCTCTAAATTTACTTAACAGAAATTCACGAAAAGAACATCGTCTTTCTTCCAGCGATCCCCAATTGAGTTGCCGGAGCATTTCCGTGACACTCGCGCATTGGTCGAACCTACCGGTAACAAATCTAGCTGCTCGCCTCTGAACCGCCTCTATGTCTTCCTTCAAACCGATCTGTTGCGGGTCCCAAATACTTGAGCAATACTCAAGACGTGGTCGTACAAGCGTTTTATACGCGGTCTCCTTTACAGGTGAAGTACATCTTCCCAAAATTCTCCCAATAAACCGAAGTCGGCTGTCTGCCTTACTCACAACTGTCCTTACATGCTCGTTCCATTTCATATCGCTCTGCAATGTTACGCCTAGATATTTGAACGACGCGACCGCATCAAGAAGCTCACTACTGATGCTGTATTCGAACATTATAGGATTGTTTTTTCTACTCATGCGCATCACCTTACATTTTTCTACATTCAGAGCTAGCTGCCATTCTTCGCACCAACTAGAAATTTTGTCTAAGTCAACCTGTATGCTATTACAGTCAGTTACAGACGACACCCTCCCATCCACCACAGCATCATCAGCAAACAGCCGCAAATTACAACTTACTCTGTCCATCAGATCATTTATATAGATAGAAAATAATAGCGGTTCTATCACACTCCCCTGGGGCACGCCTGACGATACACTCGTCTCTGATGAACACTCGCCGTCGAGAACAACGTACTGCGTTCTATTACTTAGTAAGTCTTCCAGCCAGTCACAAATCTGTGAACCTATTCCATAAGCTCGTACCTTCGTTAGCAGTCTGCAGTGTGGCACCGCGTCGAACGCCTTTTTGAAGTCGAGAAAAACACGATCCGCCTGTTGCCCTTCGTCCAGGGCTCGCAAGATGTCATGTGAGAAAAGGGCAAGCTGAGTTTCACATGAACGATGTTTCCTAAACCCGTGCTGATTCATGGAAAGAAGCTTTTCCGTTTCAAGGAAATGTATTATATTCGAACTGAGAATATGCTCCAAAATTCTACATGAAACCGATGTCAACGATATTGGCCTGTAATTGTATGGGTCAGTTCTCTTTCCTTTCTTATACACGGGAGTCACCTGCGCTTTTTTCCAATCACTAGGAACTTTGCGCTGAATTAAAGATTCGCTATAAATGCAAGCTAAGTAGGGGGCCAATGCCGAAAAATAGTCTTTGTAAAACCGGACTGGTATTCCATCCGGACCAGCAGACCTTTTCGTATTTAGCTCTCTCAGCTGCTTCTCTACAACGGAAATACCTATTGCTATGTCCCCCATTTCGGAATTAGTACGCTGATCAAATGATGGTACATTTGTGCGGTCCTCCTGTGTGAAAGATTTCTTAAAGGTTAAATTTAGAACTTCAGCTTTCCGTTTGCTTTCTTCTATTACTACCCCGGAATGATCAACTAGTGACTGGACAGTGGGCTTTGACCCGCTTATCGATTTTACATAGGACCGGAATTTTTTCGGGTTCTCGGAAAGATCTTTTGCTAAGGTATGGCTGTGATAATTATTGTATGCTTCACGCATCGATCTTTTTATAGACGCACGAATCTCTACTATATTTTGCCTGTCATCATTTGAGTGTTCTTTTTTGAATCGAGAGTGCAACAGCCTTTGCTTTCTCAGCAGCTTTCTAACATTATTATTATTATACCACGGTGGATCTTTTCCATCCTTAATCGTCTTTACTGGCACATATTTCTCTAACCCTTTATTAACATTTGAACCAATCACCCTTAAGCAGAAAATGTATAAGAGCGCGTTGGACTAAGTAGCTTCACTTACCTCTTAAAAGGAAAAAAATTATATCTCCGTAGCACAAAGTGGTGTATTCTTGGAAAAGACAGGAGGAGCTATAGAAACCTGCTAAACTACAACGCCACACAACGAGACACCGTGGAATTGACAAATGGCGCGAAAACTTATGTTGATCGGAATTGTACCTATATAGAATTTGTACGACCTTACCCTATAGTTAGGGCACTCTAAAAGAGATGGTAGCACAAGTTTAGGTGGGGACACTGAAGTTATAGCGAGAACAGACAGTGGCGGCGCTAGGCGTCGGCGACGTCGGCCACCGCCGACAGCCTCACGCCTGTGGGGGCCTCGCAAAACATTGTAAACATTTTAGTTTTTTTTTTTTCTTTTTTTTCTCTTTTTTTTTTTTTTATTTGATGTTTAACGGCGCTTTCCAACTGCTACGTTATACAGCGGCGACCTAAATCTAATTTACACTAGCTTAACCAATGGACGAACACAACATTCGTACCCAAGTGTAGGATTCGACCCCCGGCGATAGCGATCTCGCTTCCCGTGGTATGATCCTTTAGTGCGGTCCGCCATTTCCGAATGAGTGCAGTAGTGATGCAATCTTTAGTTAAATACTTACATAATAATTTCTTCAGTACATTTTAGAAAACGATTTGGAAGAAGTATATCCAAATGTTTTTATAACAATCAGAATCATCCCCCCGTTACAGTCAGTACAGCTTCGGTCGAGAGAAGCTTCACAAAAGTGAAAATTGATTAAGACTAACTTGAAAAGCAAAATGAGCCAGAAAGACTATCTGCGTTGTCAGTACTATCAACTGAAGCCGAAATAGCGGCTAGTATTAAGATGTGGTCTTAAAAAATTCAGTGAGACGAAAAGGTGAAAAGTTCCTCTAATTTGTGTTTTGTTTATTGTAATTTTTGTCATTGCAATAATATTCGTATATCATACTAATAGAATTTTAGTATAATGATTATTGATGTGGCCGGCCGCGGTGGCCGAGGAGACTGAGGCGCTCCAGTCACGGTCGGCACGGCCACTACGGTCGGGGGTTCGAATCCCCCCTAGGGCATGGATATTTGTGCCGTCATTAGTATAAGGTAGTTCATAAGTAGTTTGTAAGTTTAGGGACTGATGACCCCGTAGGTAAGTCCCATAAGCTTAACAAATATTTGAACATTTTTTGACCACAACAACAACAACAACAACAAATCAGAGACAGCAAAGGACCTGGAAGAGCTTCTTATCCTTTGTTTATCAACCCACAGGCTGGTTTGCAGCATTTGTTCATAGTATCCTGTTGCTTGCCGTCTGTTTAATGTCGCTCACTTAATGTCTATCACTTGTCTCATATACTCCAGCCTGTGTCTTCCTCGCCCTGTATCATTGATACAGATATCGAGTCATAAGGACTCATGTAATCCGCAAAAAACATTTAACAATGAGATCCATAAAACATATAAATAATAAGTCGTACTATTACAAGTTTGCCGGCCGCGGTGGCCGAGGAAACTAAGGCGCTTCAGTCACGGTCTGCACGGCCACTACGGTCGGGGGTTCGAATCCCCCCTCCGGCATGGATGTTTGTGCCGTCCTAATTCGTAAGTAGTTCATAAGTAGTTTGTAAGTTTAGGGACTGATGACCCCGTAGTTGAGTCCCATAGACTATAGAAAAATTTGAATTTGAATTTTTATTGATGTGTAATTCAGCTCATTTAACATTTTCTTCATTAATGAAAATTGCCGCGCGTGGAGTAGCCGAGCGGTCTAAAGCGTCTTCCTGCGGAGCGCGCGGTTGCTCACCGTGGGTGGAGGTTCGAGTCCTCCGTGGGGCATGGGAGTGTGTGTTTGTCCTTAGGTTAGTTTACCTAGGTTTAAGTAGTTTGTAAGCTACGGAGTGATGACCACGCAGTTTGGTCCGATAGATTTACAAACTTTTTCTTCATTAATGAAACATGAAAGGGGCCTCGCAAAGACGAGTTCGCCGACGCCCAGTATTCGTCTAGCGCCGCCACTGAGGAACAGACGGCTGGGCAGAAGGCCGCGTGGCCGGCCTTGGACGGCCCTGGCAGGTGCCGGCGGCGGCGCGTGCCGCGGGGTCGCGCGTGGCGCGTGAAGGCCGCGGCGGCGTGGACAGCCCTGGCGCCCGCGCCCTCATTCAGCAGGCGGCGGCTCCCGGCGCTACCGCCCCGCGCCTCTGCCGGCAGCGGAACCTGCCGACCGCCTGCCCGCTAGCGGCTAGCGGCCACCTCGCGCTGCCAGGCAAGGGCGTGTAGACGCCACCCGCTTTACATATCACTTGTTTTGCTACCGTTAAAGTTCAGTACGCCTCTGTAGCACAGTGGCAGAGTGGCAGACTGTAAATCCAAAGGTCCCGTGTTCGATCCCCGCCAGGTCCTGGGATTTTTATCTATCAGTTTCCACTTCTTTCAGCTCTGGCAGTATTGCTCATGTGAAAAATACCGAGTAGCACCGTGGTTCGGAACCCACGTTAAACTGTAGGTCCCCCTATAACTGGCTGGTAAGTCAGGTCGGATGAACGCAACGGCATACCACCATGCCTAGTATAGTACTGTAGTGTTCAAACCAATCTTCGGATTGTTGACTGCTTTACCTTTTTCAAAAAAAAAAAAAAAATGTTCAAATGTTTGTACAACTTATGGGACTTAACTACGGGGTCATCAGTCCCTAAGCCTACAAACTACTTATCAAGTAGCTTATCCTAAAGACGGCCGTGGGGGGATTCGAACCCCCGACCGTAGTGGCCGTCGGTGGCCGAGGTGACTGAGGCGCCCCAGTCACGGTCAGCAAGGTCACTACGGTAGGGGGTTCGAATCCCCCCTCGGGCATGGATATTTGTGCCGTCCTAGTCCGTAAGTAGTTCATATGTAGTTTGTAAGTTTAGGGACTGATGACTCCGTAGTTAAGTCCAATAAGCTTTACAAACATTTGAACATTTGATTTTCTAGTGGCCGTGCTGACCGTGACTGGAGCGCCTCAGTCACCTCGGCCACCCCGGCCGGCCTTTACCTTTTTAAAGTTCATCTTATACTCTGCTTTCAACACAATGGATATTCCGTTCAATCGCTCTTCCAGAAAAGACAAGCAAAGGAAGAAAAAGAACAATATTTGGAAAAAAAAAGAAAAAAAGAAAATGGCGGCTAGCGGCTACCTCGCGCTGCGGCCGTGTCGACGCCATGCGCTTTATATATCACTTGTTTTGCTGTTGTTAATGTTCAGTGCGCCTCTGTTACACAGTGGCAGAGTTGTAGACTACAAATCCAAAGGTCGCGTGTTCGATCCACGCCAGGTCCTAGGATTTTTATCTATCACTTTCCACTTCTTTCAACTCTGGCAGTATTGCTCATGTGAAAAATACCGAGTAGCACCGTGGTTCGGAACCCACGCCAAACTGTAGGCGTAAACTGGGTAAGTCAGGTCGGAGGAACGCAACGGGATACCACCATGCCTAGTAAAACACTATCGTGTTCAAACCAATCTTCGTATTGTTGACTGCTTTACCTTCTTAAAGTTCATCTTATACTCTGCTTGCAACACAATTGGTATTCCGTTCAATCGCTCTTGCAAAAATGACAAGCAAAGGAAGAAAAAGAACAGTATTAGGAAAAAATAAAATAAAAAACAATAAAAAATAAAAAAAAATACAAGGAAGTAGAAGACCTTTTCAGCAACGGAAAACTGGATGTAGTATATAAAATTGTCAGTACATTTTTGGGTCGCAAAAGATCAAAACCAACTTTGAAGATCAAAACCAACTGCAGAACGATCTGAATAAGATATCAGTATGGTGTAAAAATTGGCAATTGGCTCTAAACAATGAGAAGTGTGAAGTCGTCCACATGAGTACGAAAAGAAATCCGTTAAACTTTGTTTATAACATAAATCAATCAAATGTGAAGGCCGTAAACTCCAAAAAATACCTAGAAATTATTATTACTTCAGACCTAAACTGGAAAGAACACGTAGATAATATCGTGGGAAAGGCGAACCAGAGACTACGTTTTATTGGCAGAACCCTTAAAAGATGCAACAGAACTACTAAAGAAACTGCATACACTGCGCTTGTCCGTCCATTTTTGGAGTATTGCAGCTCAGTGTCGGATCCTTATCAGGTGGGTTTGACGGAGGACATCAAAAGAGTCCAAAGAACGGCAGCTCGTTTCGTATTGTCTCGATATAGGGAAGACAGCGTTACGAAAATGATACAGGATCTGCGATGGGAATCACTACAACAACGGCGCTTATCGCTGCGGCGTGGACTACTTGCGAAACTCCAATCGCCAACATTCTCCTCCGAATGCGAAAATATATTGTTGACTCCCACTTACATAGGTAGAAATGATCATCAGAATAAAATACGAGAAATCAGAGCTCGAACAGAGAGATTCAGGTGTTCTTTCTTCCCGCGCGCTATTCGAGAATGGAATGGGAGATAAATAGTATAATTGTGGTTCGATGAACCCTCTGCCAGGCACTTAAATGTGATTTGCAGAGTATCTCATGTAGATGTAGATGTAGATCATATTTTATGAGATGTTTAGAATTTGGACTTCAACGTTACAACATCGTAACGACAATCGATTCTTCTATGTCAATAATGTAGGCAATACCAGAGACAGGCTGGGATCCGACGTCACGTGATAGAGAGCCTGCATAGGAGAGAGTGGCCATGCGTGACACCGCTCCTGACGCCATGTTTCTACCAGATTTGTCGAGCTCCGTATATTTGTGAATGGCTACAGTGTCCGTTCCTGTAAAGTGGAGTGCCTTAAAAGCTCCTGACGGCGATTTCACTGTACAGTTACGTACAGGTTGTATTACGGTAGGCACTGCTTCACTTTTGCACGTCTTCTGTCGGTTCTATTTTCGAAAATTAACGTGTTGTTCGTCGATCGTTGACGATAACCTTACAACCTCGCTGCAATTTTTAAGATTAAATGTTGTTTTGAAGTGATTTACTGAGTGTAGTTAATAATTTGTATTACATAGTCATTAAAGTCAGTCAAGAGAAATGCTTCGTTGTTCCTCTCTTGGCTGCAAAAACCGAAGTGATGATTGCTATATGATGCTTGTGTTTGCAAGGAATGACGAAATACGGAAACAATGGGTGCTGAAAGTTAACAGAGACATCGAGAACTGTAAAGGCGGCTTTTGGAGCTGCAAGTTGGTGCAAGAAAGTTGGTGGAAGAAATACATCGATAGACTGTTGTAAAACACATGCGTCACTAACAGACCAGGATGTCCTTGAAAACGAATCGGAAATTGATATGGACGAACTTGGAGCCAGTATATTGAGAGATGAATTTCATCACGCGCTAAATAAAATGAAAGATAAAAAAAAAGCACCAGATATTGATGACTTGCCTTCGGAATTCCTTAAAGCAACCTCATATGCGATGAAAGATGCATTGTTTACATTGGTATGTGAAACATATAATGAAACACGAACTTTGCCTGCAGATTTCAACAAATGTTTCCATATCATTGCCTAAAAGGTCATCAGACAAAAAAATGTGAACATTATCGTACACTGAGTATCATTTCGCATACTTCAAATATACTAACAACAAAAATTTAGAATTGAATTTAATACAAAATAGAACCTTTGCTTACTGATGATCGGTTTGGATTTAGAAGAAGAGAAGGAACTCGCCAAGTTATTTTAGCACTTAGGCTAGTTTTGGAAAAAAGATTAAGAACAGGTCAAGACAGCTTCATAGATTTAGAAAAGGCTTTCGATAACGTGAAATGGGATATTCTGTTTAATATTTGAAAAGAATCAAAGGTCAAATATAACGATAGAAGAATAATTTGGAAATTATATACAGATGAAACAGCTGCAATTAGGTCTGGAACGTATGTACAGAAAGCAAAAATAGAAAAAAGGGAGTAAGAAAAGGATGCTCACTTTCACCTATTTCATTCAATGCATATCTTCAAATAGGATTGTATGAAGTTAGAGAAAAGATGCAGAATAGAAAAGAAGGTGTGGTGATACAAGGAGTAGGAATTGGCATGTTTCGATTTGCCGACGATATTGCAGTGGTAGCGGACAATGGAAATGAGTTAACGTCTATGCTCAGTGAAATGCAATCAACGCTTAGCAAGTATGGACTGAAGATCAACAGAAGCAAAAGTAAAATTTTAACTGTTAACAAGTACGGAACCCATGCAAGTATTATGTTACATGGAACGTCATTTCATTTACATACCTGGGAATCAAGATCATTTCAGATGCTAAATCTAAACGAGACATTCACAGTAGTATATGCCAAGCAGAATTTGCCTTAAATAAGAAACGTAAAATTCTCACGTCCAACAACAAGAACATCCTTTTGAGGAAGAAGTTGTTCAAGACTTTTGTATGGAGTGTGATGTTCTATGGAAGTGAATCTTCGAACATGGGAAGACCGGAATATCGAGAGACAGACGCGTTCGAGGTGTGGTGTTACTGTAGAATGTTGAAGATGTGCTGGGTTGATAAAGTAACAAACGAACAGGTTTGGCAAAGAACTGGGGAGGGGTTGTCTCTGATCAAATCTCTGCAACAAAGGCGCAATATCGGTATTGGTCATTTCTTGAGGCATGAAGGATTGCTAAATATCATCTTGGAGGGATTGTCGGAGGGAGTGAACTTGAGAGGAAGACACAGGCTGGAGTATATGAGAAGTGATAGACATTAAGTGAGCGACATTACGGCAAGCAACAGGATACTATGGAAAAATGCTGCAAACCAGCCAATGGGTTGATAACCAAAGAAGAAGAAGCTCTTCTAGGTCCTTTGCTGATTTATGATGTCATAATCAAAACGCAATGTTTTTATTTCTTCACTTTCAACTTTAATTCTTTTTGCAAATTCGTCCCCCTTTCCTTCACAGCTCGTTCAATGTACAAATTGAACAACATTGAAGAAAGGCTATAACCCTGTCTTACTGACTTCCTAATCACTTTCATCCGTTTCAATTCTTATAACTGCTGTCTGTCTTTTGTAGAAGTTGTAAATAATTTTCCGTTCCTTGTATTTACCCCTGCCGACTTCAGCATTTGTACAATATTTGCCGTACATCAAGGAGCCAAAGCGTCGCAAAGGGTAGTTATTATTAAACATAAATAACACTCCAGCTGCCAGTCACTATTTTTACATTTCATTTAACACGATGCGTTTCGGGAAACTATTCCCATTCCCGAAGGTTCGAGTGGTTCAAATATTCAAATGTTTGTAAATCTAACGGATTCAACTTCAGTGGTTATCAGCCCTTAAGCTTACAAACTACTTAAACTAACTTACGCTAAGGACAACACACACACACACACACACACATCCTGCAGAGGCGGAGTGGCCGAGCGCATTGAGCCACTAAGCTCCGATGCGCGAGGCCGTTCCCCGTCAAGGGTTCGAATCCTCCCTCGGGCATGGAAGTTTGTGTTGTCTTTTCTATAAGTTAGTTGATAAGTAGTTTGGAAGTTTAGCGACTGATGACCCCGCAGTTAAGTCCCATAAGCTTAATTAACATTTGAACACCCATGCTCAAGGGAGGACTCAAACCAGCGCTCCGCGGCAAGGCGCCTTAGAGCGCTCGGCCACTCCGCCGCGTCTCGAGTGCTCCCACGGGCGTGGGTGTATGTGTGTTTTCTTTAGTATAAGTTAAAGTAGTTTGTAAGTCTATGGAATGATGACCAGAGAAGTTTGGTGCCTGGGGATAACAAACATTTGCTTTGAGAGCCAGAACAAGACATTAGTGTGGGGGTCCATACTTGATCATAAAACGACAGTTGTCTCGTGCACTGTACCTTCATCTGCTAAGACAAGTACCCGGAATGTTTCCTGTCTTCGATGCTTACCTGCAACAAAATAAAAAGTTTCAAATTGTTGAGAAAGATCAGGTAAAAATGCTGCACAAAAACAGTATAGTGTCTGTGTGTTTGTGTACGTAATGCATACAAAATTACAGTTTCGTTCCAATCTTCATGAAACTTTGGACACGTAAGATTCAATCCATGAGGACGGTCGCCGTTAAGTGTAAAGGATCACGTACGAGGCGAGGTTTTTTTTTTAAGTAAGTTCCGTTTTGAGATTTAAAAAAAAAAAAGTGTAAGATATGTAAATAATTTTATGCGCACTGGGTATCTACATCTGTTGTCTACGCACTGACGCCTTTACGGTCTGATTGTTCCTTGTTTACATTGTGTACTGAGTGTTCAAGATGCCTCCGATAATCATGACTCCCGCCGTGAAGTACGGGCTGTTATGAGATTTCTTAGTATTAACGGCCTAAAAGCGATCGATATTCATCGTGAGATCTGTGCAGTTTACGAAGATAACGTTATGAGTGATGGAATGGTAAGAAAGTGGGTGAGAGCATTTAAAGATGGCCGCACAAATGTGCACGATGAACAACGGCGTCCTTCGGTCGTTAATGAAAGTTTGGTGCAGGAAGTGGACAATAAGGTGAGAGATAACAGACGCTTTACGATTTCCTCCTCGCGGGATGACTTTCCTAATGTTTCTCGTAGTGTTTTGTATGACATTGTGCCCGAGCAAAACGGTGACGAAGTTAAAACAGTTGTGACGCAGTGGTTAACAAGTCAGGCGGCAGACTTCTATGAGGGGGGTATTCAAAAACTGGTACAACGTTATGACAAGTGCCTCAATATTGAGGGAGATTATATACAAGAGTAGATTAAGGCACAGGCTTTTTTTTAAATTTGGCATGATTTTTTACATTGCTCTGTAGCAGTAGGCTATGTGCTCCGTTTTTTTTTTTTTAATTTTTTAATTTTTTTTATGCATTTGGTAGGAAACTGTCAATTGCTGTCATTGCTACAATCTCTGACAGTAAACATCTGTGAATAGTTCTGAAACATTAACGCAGATGACCTATGAACTGCAGTTACCGTACTATCCTTCGAAATAGTCACCTTCCATAATTATACACGACCGAGCTCTGCGATTCATGTCCAACGTTTCGTTGGATGACGGGAATATCGTCAAATCTCTTTCGGTACAAAGAGAGTTTGAGTCGAGAGAATAGGAGGCAGTCCGGCGAGTATGGTGAACGTTCAAGTTGCATTCAACACTCTCCCACACACACACACTCGGTCAATGTCGTGACACATTTCCTCGGAAAAAAGGGGGTTGCAACTCGAACATTCACCACAATCACCGGATCTCAATGTTCCACACTTCTTCCTGTTCCCTCGGCTCAGACTGACTTTAAAAGGGAAGACATTTGACAACAATGTTTCCATGAGTCGAAACGTGAAAGGGTTCTTTCTTTAACACCATCCGAAAGGAGGAATTCGTCCAAACTTTGTAGGACATATATCGCACAGATCAGCCTTTCATCTACATCTACTTCTACTTGGGAAACTTTGCAAATCAAAATCAAGTGCCTGGCAGAGCGTTCTTCGAATTACCTTTGTACTATTCATCTCCCATTCCATTTTATTATAGCGCGCGGGAAGAAAGAACGCCTGAATCTCTCCGTTCCATCTCTCATTTCTCGTATTTTATGCTGATAATCTTTTCTATCTATGTAAGTGGAAGCCAACAATATATTTTCGCATTCGGAGGAGAATGTTGGCAATTGGAGTTTCGTAAGTAGCCCACGACGCAGCGATAAGCGCCGTTGTTGTATTGATTTCCATCCTAGATCCTGTATCATTTTCGTATCGCCGTCTCCACTGTATCGTGACAATACAAAACGAGCTGCCCTTCTTTGGACTCTTTCGTCAAACCACCTGATAAGGCAGCAATACTCCAAAAAAGGACAAGCGTCGTGTATGCAGCTTCTTTTGTAGTTCTGTTGCATCTTTTAAGGGTTCTACCGATAAAACGCAGTCTCTGGTTCGCCTTTCCCACCACATTATCTACGTGTTCTTTACACTTTAAGTCTGATGTAATAGTAATTCGTGGGAATTTAGAGGAGTGTACGGCCTTCACTTGATCTTGTAAACAAAGTTTAACGGGTTTCTTTTCGTACTCATGTGGATGAATTCACACTTCTCATTATTTAGAGTCGATTGCCAATTTTTACACCATAGTGATATCTTATTCAGATCGTTCTGCAGTTGGTGTTGATCTTCATATGATTTTACTAGACGGTAAATGACGGCGTCATCTGCAAACAACCTAAGAGAGCTGCTTAGATTTTTTCCCAAATCGTTTGCGTAAATAAGGAACAGCAGAGGACCAATAACACTACCGTGTGGAACGCCCGATATCACCTCTGTTTTAGTCGATGCCTTACCATCGATTACTACAAACTGTGTCCTCTCTCACAGGAAATCCCATATCCAGTCGCAAATTTGGGGCGATGTACCATATTCACACAACTTGATTAAAAGCCGTTTGTGGGGTACGGTGCCAAAAGCCTTCTAGAAAAAAATGTTAAAATGTCTGTAAAGCTATCGGACAAAACTGCGCCGAGGTGGAGTAGCCGAGCGGTCTGAAGCACCTCGTTGCGGAGCGCGCGGTTGCTCGCCGTGGAGGTTCCAGTCCTCCCTGAGGCATGGGTGTGTGTGCTGTCCTTAGGTTAGTTTACCTAGGTTTAAGTAGTTTGTAAGGTACGGTCTGATGAACACGCAGTTTGGTCTGATAGATTTACAAACATTTGAACTTTTTTTATTTATTGTTTATATTTTTTTACCAAACGGCGTGGTAATGAGTCCGTACATCTACATACATACTCCGCAATTCACCGTAAGGTGCGTGGCGGAACTTAAACCTAGGTAAACTAACCTACGGATAAACAAACACACACCCATGTCCCAGGGAGGACTCGAACCTCCATGGCGAGCAACCGTGCGTTCCGCAGCGAGACGCTTTAGACCGCTCGGTGTAGTGGGACGGATTATTGTCTCCGCTACATATCTCATGTCAGCTCAGTTTGTGCAGGATAACTTACTTATATTTCTGTTCTTAAATGATTTTTATGTAAATGTTTAATGTTATATGATTCTTAAAGAAGTTTTTTATATGTTTTTTTTTTTTTTTTTTTTATATTTCATGTACTGTGAGGCGAGTCAACCTACGAGGGTCTTCGACGCCGGTTCCAAGGAGTAAATATCCGGCCACATCAAGTCGCGGGTCGACGGCCGCGAGGCGAGAAGATGTTCATCTCTGCGGTTGTCGTCGCAAGAGTTGACATTATTATCGAAGTTTCATGTTAAAACAACAAATTTTAAAAGTCAGTTCCCTTTTGTCTGTCAATGACTACATATGTAAAGTCGTAGAAAGCAATAAATGTCATTGCGTTTAAACTTGACGAAAGTGTCAGAGTTCATCATTTATGAAGAATTATTTTACGATGAATAATATATTAATGAAATGAGCAGATGATTTAATTTAAATATTCTTCAGTCTGAAGGAAGATTTTTATGACTTTTCATTGGTGGGAAAGTTACGTCAAGAAGACTTCGATAAATGTGTTTTTTTTTTTTTTTTTTTTTTTTTTTTTTTTTTTTTTTTTTTTTTTTTTTTTTTGGTTAATCGATCATGCACATTGATCGATAATCATTGAAGAAATATTATTTTTTATCTGTGGCTATAGCAACGACCACAAAGTGAAGAATTTCTTTTGACAGTCTTATCTATGAGAGAACTTAGAAATATTTTAACAAGAGTGACTGTTAAAAGACTTCTTCCCTCGGCGCAAGAATCTGATGTTTGAAATATTGCAACGTATAAAGATTTTACATGAACATATTTTTTTTATATATATATAAATTTTTATGGGCGAGTGGACACCTCAAGGATTACGAAGTCTGACACGGCTACATTCAACCCTAATCATACAAGAGGAGTGCTTTTGAAGTTTTAGCACACGTTCCGCCGCACTAAGAGGTCGTTCCGCCGCATCGGCTACTCCACCGCGGCCACCTTGTCTTCTGGAAATCAAGTTATGGGAGATTATTTCGAAGGACACTACGGAAACTGTTGTTCGTAGTTCATCTACGTTAATTTTACTGTCTGAGAACTCAAGCCACGTCTGCTGTACACTAACATTTGTAATTTGGAAGAAGCGCAGACGGTGTTTCAGGAAGGCATATAGGGGAGTTTCCTGTGGTTGGGCTAATTGTCAGCAGCTTGCGCCTAGCGTACGCGCGCTCAAAGCGGCGCTTCCAGTCGTGTGCGGTGAGCATCTACGGAAAGTGGCTGAAGGCCGACCAGTGGGGGGCGAGAGGAGGCGAAGCGAGGCGTGGCGGTCCGGACCGCACCACACCGAGCAGCGCGCGGTCTGAAGCGCGACAGGCGGTGGCACTGACGGAAAACCTCCGTAAGTAATCTGCCAGTCTAAGTCCACTCCAACAGCCAGGTACTAATACTTTTTCCTATGTTTCAGGTACAGCAGGAATAGCAGCAAAAGCTTAGCCTGCACAACCATCGGACCAAGGTCGAGGTCAATAAAGTGAAGCGTGCGCCTCTAGTGTGGTCTACCGGTACTAAGCCAGGGAACCGCCTGACACCTGCTAGCATCTTACAGAACTACGAGGGGAGCGTAGGACAGTGGTTTAGAGGGGGATGCTCCTCTGTATATGTTACTCTGTGCTGGTACTAAGCCAAGTAACTGCCCGACACCTGCTAGCATCTTACGGAATTACGAGGAGAGCGTAGGACAGTGGTTTAGAGGTGTCTGCTCCTCTGTATATTTTACTCTGTGCCGGTACTAAGCCAGGGAACCGCCTGACACCTGCTAGCATCTTGCGGAACTACGAGGGGAGTGTAGGACAGTGGTTTAGAGGTGTCTGCTCCTCTGTATATTTTACTCTGTGCCGGTACTAAGCCAGGGAACCGCCTGACACCTGCTAGCATCTTGCGGAACTACGAGGGGAGTGTAGGACAGTGGTTTAGAGGTGTCTGCTCCTCTGTATATTTTAATCTGTGCCGGTACTAAGCCAGGGAACCGCCTGACACCTGCTAGCATCTTACGGATCTTCGAGGGGAGCGTAGGTCAGTGGTTTAGGGAGGGCTGCTTCTCTTTATGTGTTACTCTGTGGCGGTGGTCCGAGGCAGCCTGGGTATAAACGCCGTGACCGTGTTAACCATCTACATATACATACTCTATAATCCACCCGAAGGTGTGTGGCGGAAGATACTCACAAGGAGACCACATGGGTATCGGATTTTATTGACACAACTCTCAAAATTTCACGAGAAAATCGACTTTGAACTTTGCAGAGTACACGGAAGTACCAATAATTCAGTACGTTGCAGTATCTGTTGGTATAGCTCAGGTGGTAGCGTACTTTTCTCACAGCCATAGGATTTTTGTTTCGAATCCCACTGTGACGTACATTTTTTTTTTTTTTTTTCGAAGAAAACATTTTGGGATCTCTAATTCCACCTGTTGTGTTAATTTCTCCTTATGTGTATGTTCAAATGTTTGTTAAGCTTAAGGGACTTAACTGCTGGGTCATCAGTCCCTAAACTTACAAACTACTTATGAACTACCTTATACTGAAGACAGCACAATCGTCCATTCCCGAGGGGAGATTCGAAATCAGTTTAAGTGCAGATGGGAAACTTATAAAATATTGCAGGATACTAGACGCAAGTAAAATGTACACTTGAGTTTTATGCAGAATGCAAACTGCACTGTAGCAAAGAATTACAATTGTTAAGAGACTGAAAGTGAAATTCAGTCACGCCACCGGAACACGTGGGAGTGGCCTGGAAGAGCGAATTTCAGGGCAACGCTCGACTTGGCTGGGACAATGACGCTTATCGACGAACGCGGAGAGTTGCCAAACACTTGGTAACGCGCGCGCGCGGATCTAATTCGAAGCCTGCTCTCTTGTTCAGGAAGCGTAAAATGTCACACAGAATAGCGGACGGCGCAAGTATAAACTGCGGCCAGGCGAGCGAGAGAGAGAACGCACGCGAGGTAGATGGACACGGCTCCCTCACTTCAGAGGTTGACGGACGCTCTACATCTACATGGGATACTCTGCAAATCACATTCAAGTGCCTGGCAGAGGGTTCATCGAACCACAATTATACTATTCAACTCCCATTCAATTCTCGAATAGCGCAATGGAAGAAAGAACACGTGAATCTCTCCGTTCGAGCTCTGATTTCTCGTATTTTATTCTGATGGTCATTTCTACCTATGTAAGTGGCAGTCAACAATATATTTTCCCATTCGGCGGAGAATGTTGGCGATTGAAGTTTAGTAAGTAGCCCACGCCGCAGCGATAAGCGCCTTTGTTGTAATGATTCCCATATCAGATCCTGTATCATTTCCGTAACGCTGTCTCCCCCATATCGTGACAATACGAAACGAGCTGCCCTTCTCTGGACTCTTGCAATGTCCTCCGTCAAACCCACCTGATAAGGATCCCACACTGGACAGCAATACTCCATGAAAGGACGGACAAGCGTAGTGTATGCAGCTCTTTAATAGTTTTGTTGCATCTTTTAAGCGTTCTCCCGTTAAACCGAAGCTGGTTCGCCTTTCCCACTGCATTATCTACGTGTTCTCTCCAGTTTAAATCTGATGTAATGGTAGTTACTAGGTATTTAGTGGAGTTTACGGTCTTCACTTTTGACTGATTTATCTTGTAAAGAAAGTTTAACGTATTTCTTTTCGTACTCATGTGGACGACTTCACTTTTCATTATTGTGCACAACTTGCTGTCATCAGAGAAACATGTGGTACTGCGCAAACTTTTATACAGTAATAAATTGTGAAACAGTTGTGTGATGGCGTCTAAACAGATGGTTAAAAAATGATTTACATGGTTTGTTGGAAGACGTTCGACTATTGGAAGACATTCGACTATATTTAATTCAGCACATGTGGTTCATGCATGATGGATGACCACCTCATTTTGCTCGTGCTGCTAGATCAACTTTACATCAGCGACTCCCAAACAGATGCATAGGGCGTCAGGGACAAACAATGTGGTTTGATCGTTCTACCGACCTCACCCCACTAAACTTCTAGTTTTGGATTCGTTTGAAGGCCACTGTGTATGTTCAGGTATTGAAATCGTCAATACTGAGCCGCGCACTCGTTCTGTTCGAAATCCGCGTCCCCCTTTGTGTTTTTTTCTCCTCCTAACCGTGGTGGCGCGGGGTTGGAACACTTGCGCGGAACCCGGGGCCCTTGGGGCGGCTAATAGCTTTTCCTGGGTACAGGCACACCAAGAAGTCTAACACTGTCAAAATAACACGAAACTTGTTCTAATTACATATTAATTCGTTGAGTGTTCCTCCTGAAAACAAAACGGTATTTTAACAGTGATAATGTTTGGAGAGTTATTAAAACATTCTCTGCAACTACAAGACGATGACTTTCCACAGTCATACCTCCTAAAAGCATATTATTCATAACACTAAGCATATCAAGACAGCTGTGCAAGCAATAAATATATTAGGCATCCTGCACAGGTACGTTGATGTAATTGACCGCTATGTAGTTAACCCCACTATCACGCAACTTCCATCTCTTTAAAAATAGCTACTATGTTTTTAATAGGAGACGCAACCTTAAACCTTCAATTAAAAAACAAGCCAATGAGTATTTTACTACTTGATGCGTTTATTCGAGACCCCAAAACAATTTCGCTGTATTCGAATTACAAATACATCTAATAAATGAATGAAATACGGAATGTGTAAGGGAATGTCACACACCGATAAATGCTAAAGATAAATTCTATTTTCTATTTTCTATCGCCATCATATAGGACCATTTTTACTCCGAACTTGGCATAAACCAACAGGGAGAAACAAGTTGCAAGACTTCCAGGAAAAATGAAGCGAAATTGGCAGTTAATAGTTGATTATAAATTGCATTGCCTGTTAACTGTATAAATATAAATTACGGAATACGCGGAACTCCTGTTCAGTACAGTCAAAAAGGTCTAAGGTAATAGGCAGTGGTTTACAATCAGATATCCGTATCACTCTCCTTCTCAAGAAGTCTGTGTGAAGATTTATATTCAGAACATTCAAGAAAAAAGCTACCGTGATGTTGAAACTACCTGGAAGAAGCTCATTTACTCAGGAAGGGAAAACGTTATGGTGCCCGTAAATTTGAATGGCTGTATCTCTTGTAGTAACATTCATTTTTTGATAAAATGTTAACTTCCAATAAACCAGAATTTAGTTTTTCTAAACTCAGTGCCAACTTTTTTTGTCGAAATTTTTGCAGGAAGTAGTCTTGATGTGATTTCATACTTCTATGCATTAAATTGATATTATCGAACATGTAATTTGTGTCACAAATTGCGCGGCCGGTCTGGTGGGCCTTTCCCTGAATACGGCACAGGTAGCGGCTGGAGGGCGTGGCGTAGGTGTGGTGTATCCCTACTTGTGGAACACCCTGTCCACTATCTGCAGCGTCCGGGTCTCCCCGCAAGTGTCTACACATTCCCTTTCCCCGGAAGTGTCACTCCCCGCAAGTGTCACAAAACTCGGTGGCGCTACCTCCGGTGGTGTTTCCGTCGGCCGCTGGGACCAACAGCGCCTAGAAGACAAGGCCTGACAACTGTCCGTGCCTACGTCACACCGAGAGGCGGCGGCTGCCAGTTGACTGGCTGGCCGCTGGGGCTCGCCCACAGCTGCATAGCGGCTGGCCAGTCAGCTTGCGCAACGCCACCTAGAAGACAAGGCCTTACAACAGGCCGTGCCTACGTCACACTTAGAGGCCGCGGCCGCTATCTGACTGGCCGGCCGCTGCGCGACGGTGGGCGTGCCCCAGCCAGTCAGATGGCGGCCGGGGCCTCTAAGTGTGACGTAGGCATGGCCTGTTGTAAGGCCTTGTCTTCTAGGTGGCGTTGGCTTGCGTCCGCCGCCTCTCGGTGTGACGTAGGCACGGACAGTTCTCAGGCCTTGTCTTCTAGGCCGTGTTGCTGGCACGCCAGGAGAGTGTGTCTGTGACAGCCGATGCGGACGCTTGTCTCGGGCGTCGACGCCGGCTGTTTTCTGCTTTGGAGTTAAGTTCGACTTAGTTATATGTTTTGAAATGTCTCGCCCCGCATGCGAGGACGATCTCGAATTGGTATATTGACGGTAACGAGTGGAATTTATTGGCGTTTTGCACTTCTGCGGCTTGGTTGCCACCCCCCAGGTCGTAGTCGGAACTTAGGATTTGGCCCGTTTCCCTCTCGTCGTCATGCTGCCGTCGGCGAGTTGCAGTTTTCAGCCTTCTGTTCGTGTCTTTTCTGAGTGGTCTGGTGACTATCCATGCACGTGGCAGTGACGCTAGCCCGCGGTCTTTGATGAAGTTTGGTTTTAACTGTATTTCGCCTCCTCCCCTATATCAGCCGTGGCGGTCCTCTCCCTATAAAGGTGCTCATGTGTTATGATTATTGATTTAGGGATTGTTGTTGTATTCACATTGTAGCAAATTTGCAACAGAAGCTTTACCTGATGTGCGCAATGTGCTCTGGCCAGTGTTTAAAGGGCACTGTTGACGTTGATGCTTGTATATTGTCTATTGTTTTTATCATCTCGTTTCACCAATGATTGTGTAAAGTGGTATCTTCATTGAAGTTTCAAACTTGATTTGTGCCTTATGTCTACGGAAGGAAATTGCCTAAATAGCAACCAAAAAGGGCATTATTAATAATATATCTAGAGTTATTGCCTTTCCTTCTTCTGAGCTCCAGCTGATGTTTAGCGTTTAGTGTAACTCGTCGAGTTGAAACGGCCATTTATATAGAGGCCTAAGCTTTCTCTCCGTTGCGCAACTTCTTGTGGCCAGTATTTAAAGGGCGTTGTTCAATTACTCTGTTGATGGCTTTGGTATAACTGTATATTAACCCAAAGGGATATCTTAATATATCTAGTGTTACTGCCTTTTAATTGTCTAGTTTTGGCCAAGTTTTTAACGGTATTTTTATTGTAAAAATTTCCAAATTTAAGCTGCGCCCTATGTGTCTAAAAAAAAGAAAGGGCCATTAGTTTAATCTACCTAGGGTTACTGTGTGCATCTTTCGGGCCAGTACACTGTAATTGGAGTCTTATTTATTGCAAATGGTCGTTTATGTAATGTGGTGAGGTTTCATTCTAAATTGCACAGTGTGCTCCGGCCAAATTGTAACTGTAGTCTTGATTATTGCAAATGGTCATTTATGTTATGTGCAGATGTTTCATTCTAAATTGCACAGTGTGCTCCGGCCAATGTCTAGAAGCACGGTTCAGTTACACTGCTGGTGTTTGCATACTTGCCTAAGGAAAGCCTGTGGCGCCCACTGTTAATTATATCTAGTGCCCCTCCCTTGGCTATTCCTTGCTCATTTTTTTTAATGGTATCCTTGTTGTAATATTTTTTCCGTTTTTTTTTTAATATCACATGTTATTTTGCTTATTTTGTAAAGGCAAATGATTGCTCCCTTCTGGCTCTAAATTTAGAGGATCTCATTGTATTGTGCTGAGCATCTGTATGTTTACCCATTCATGCCAGCTGTTATCTGATGTTAGGCGTGATGTTAAATTTTGCCCTTACTAATAATTTCCATTGTCTTGGTATTTTGATGAAAATGTCCTTCATTGATACCCCCCCCCCCCCCCTGTGCCCAGTATCCGAGTGCTTTCATTAAAGGCATTAAAATCCCGGTTTTCAAACACATACAACAAGGGTGTCAACAGATACGACAGAGGCCTGGAATGTCCGAGTGAGTGACACAGTCAATGATGTTTGGCCTAGATGCCTGCATTACAACTATTAGTAACATTTTTGAGCACCTTTTTTTACGGAGAACTGTATCAGCACAAATAGCCAACATAGTGAAGTGATAAACACCACAACATCGTAAAGGAAGCGAATAAACCACCCGTGTACAGAGGATGTTCTGCTTGTTCTCGGGCCCTCCACTGAATCTAAAGAGCTTTTCCACATATTTAGTTATCCCTATATGCCTGAAGAAGGGCACTGTCACCAAAACCAGTCAAAAAGGAATAAATAAATAAAATCATAATTAACTGCACGAGATTGCTGCTATTAACACAAACCAACATTGTGAGGTAGCTCCAAACGTTAAATCTTTTCCTTTATACAACATGGCAATTTACTTCCGAATATATATCCTATTTAAAAGTGTTGCACTTGAGAAAATACTGTCAATTAACCCACGCACCACACACTTTATTCAAATAACTTTGCACCTCACAGAGGGGTCCGTTGGACCCCAGTACAATATTCTTATAAAGCTAGTGTTGTCAGCTAATCAATTAAAATACGTAAATGTGTAATTTGTGTATCGCTAAAACTCTGAAACGAGTCCCAGTGTGTGATGTGGTAGCCCTCTGCAACAATCCAAGAAGGTCACTGCCGTTTTTAACCTGAAGGGCATCCATTTGAAGATGTAAATTACATTTTAATTTCAAACAAAAATTAATTTCCAGAGACAGAAGTCGCCTCAATACATCAAAGAAATTGGATAGAACGCGCGGCAGGCCCTTTACCCACTCAGCCACCATGGCATTATGAATAACGTGAATACACGGTATATTCTAAGTATGTATCCCTCCACCACATAACCTTCAATTCTGTCTCGGTGTCCCACTACGTAACACCTATCCCGTCTACGGGAGGCAATACTCACATTATGACTAATCTTAGAAGATAATGTAAGGAAAGGGAAACCTACATTCTTAGCATTTGTACATTTGGAGAAAGCTTTTGATAATGTCGACTGGCGTACACTCCTTCAAATTCTGAAGGTATCAGGGATAAAATATAGAGAGCAACGAGTTATATTGAAACTATACAAAAACCAGACAGCATTAATTAGAGTCGAAGGGCAAGAAAGCTGCCGCAGAGGTTGGGAAGGGAGTAAGACAGGGTTGTAACCTTTCCCCACAGTTGTTTAATCTGTATATTGAGCAAGCAGTGAAGGAATTCAAGGAGAAAGTTGGAGAGGGAATTAAAGTTCAGTTTGACGATGACATAGTAATTTTTTAGAGACTGCAAAATATCTGGAAGCGCAACTGAATGGAATGGCCAGTGTCTTGAAAGGAAGTTATAAGACGAACATTAACAAGAGTAAAACGAGGATAATGGAATGTAATGTCAAAAAATCAGGTGATGCTGAAGGAATTAGATTAGGCGATAAAAGTAGTAGATGAGTTTTGTTATTTGGGTAGCAAAATAACTTCTTATGGCCGAAGTAAAGAAGATATAAAATGCAGAGTGGCTATGGGAAGAAAAGCGTTTCTTAAGAAGCGAAACTTGTGAACACCCAATATTAATTTAAATGTTAGGAAGTCCTTTCTGAAAGCATTTGTCTGGAATGTAGCATTTTATGGTAGTGGAACGTGGGCGATAAGGAGTTCAGACAAAAAGATGATAGAAGCTTTTGAAATGTGGTGCTACAGACGAATGATGAAGATTAGATGGGTAGATCACGTAAGTAGTGAGAATTGGAGAGAAAAGAAGTTTCTGGCATATTCTGAGTTAGAGAAGGGATAGATTAGTTGGACACATTCTGAGACATCAAGGAATTGTCAACTTAGCATTAGAAGGAAGCGTGTGGGGTAAAAATCGTAGAGGGAGACCGTGGGACGAATACTGTAAGCAGATTCAAAAGGATGTAGGTTTCCAAACTTATTCTCAGACTAACTGAAATCCCGGCGTTGCCCGGGTATTTATTTATTTATTCCTCCACTATTCAGGCATATATTCATTTGTAGAATTTCATGGATTGAAGCTTACGTGTACAAAATTTCATAAAGATTGGAACAAAACTGTAGATTTGTATGCAACACGTACAAACATACGGGCACTCTGCTTTATATACTAGACGAAGAGCTTGCACAGGACAGGGTAGCTTGGGGAGCTGTATCAAACCAGTTTGCGGACTGAAGACCACAACAACAAGCATGAGGTCACAGGCTTGAATCCTGGGCAGGGCAGAAAGATTAATTCAATGCCTCAGCTTCTGTTTGATGAATTGATTTCGTTTATAACTTCTCTTGCCACTAAACAATTTTCTCGCTCTAATCATTCCCTAAGCTTCCTTCCTTCAATCACTGTACCGTTACTTCCCACTGTACTGTGCTCAGCTCTTTCTGATACAGTCCCTTCCGCCCAGCCTGTTGACTGGCGACGCCTCCCTGGGTTATTTTCCGCGTCGCCCACTCGACACCTGAGCGGCGGCAGGATTTGAGGGTAGCGCGGTTAGCGGGATGCTGTTGGCAGCGCTGCAGCGCCTCATCCATATGTAAGCCGGGCCGCGGCCGCTCTGAAAAAGTAATGCGCCGGGAATCCCCGACCCGCATTCATGGCGCCCCCAGGGCTGCCAACACACATTCTGTTGCCTCTCGCTGTCCGCGCCATCAAACGGCCCTGCCCCTTTTTGTGTTTGACACATTTTACCGTTTATTGATCTCCGTGGCTGTGGACTATGCAACGCCTGTGCGAGCTGTCGGTGGTTTCATCATAGTGTGCATTGATTTTACACGGTACTTATTGGACCCTTTTGTGGCTATTACCGAGTGAGATGGCGCAGTGCTAACACAGTGAACTCTATTAACATTCATTGTGCAGAGAGTTGAAATTAGTAGTTCACATGATACAGATGAAACAATAAATTCTTCTAACTGGGGAGTTATAAAAAATGGGGTCCCACAAGGTTCGGTCTTGGATCCTTTGCTGTTCTTAATATATATTAATGCCGTGCCATTCTACATTCACGAAGATGCTAAGCTTTTTGCTGATAGCTAAGTATAGCTATCACACCTGACAAACAGGAATTAACTGATGAAATTGATATTTTCCAGAAAGTTGTTAAGTGGTTCTCTACAAATGGACTCTCATTAAACTTTGGTAAAACCCAGTATATACAGTTTCATGCCGTAAATGGCATGACAGCATTAATAAATTTAGACTCTGAACATAAATCTGTAGCTAAGGTACAATATTCAAAAATTTTTAGGAATTTGCATTGACGATGGACTGAATTGGAAGAAACATATTGAAGATCTCCTAAAACGTTTGAGTTCAGCTACTTATGCTATCAGAGTCATTGCAAAATTTGGTGATATACATCTCAATAAATTAGCTTACTACACCTATTTTCATTTACTGCTTTTTAATATGGGATCATATTCTGGGGCAATTCAACATTGAGTAAAAACGTATTCATTGCACAAAAGCGTGTAATGATGATAATTGCTGGAGCCCACCCAAGAGCATCCTGCAGACATTTATTTAGGGATCTAGGGATCTTCACTGAAGCTTCACAATATTCAGTCATGAAATTTTTTATTAACAATCCGACCTAATTCAAAAGTAATAAGTGTGCATAGCTACAACACTAGGAGAAAGGATGAGCTTCACTATTCCAGGTTAAATCTAACTGTGGCTCAGAAAGGGGTGAATTATGCTGCCACAAAAGTCTTTGGTCACTTACCAAGTAGCATCAAAAGTCTGACAGTTAGACAAGTAGTATTTAAAGAGAAATTAAAGGAATTTCTGAATGGCAACTCCTTCTACAATGTAGATGAACTTTTAGATAAAACTTTAAAAAAATTAAAAAATAAAAATAAATAAATAAAAATAAAAAAAAAACAGAAAAAATCCTTAAAATATTGACTGTCATATGTAGACAACATTTACTAAACTGACACGTTCCACATCATTGAGAAATTTCGTATATATCATCTATGGAACAAGTATTAATGTAATCTAATCTAATTTACTACGATTCTATTACGTTTAATTTAACGCAATGGCTACAAGTTTTGAGCAAGTTTTGCTCAATTTTAGGCACTGTTTACATACAGTATTATACTGTCACGTTCGTTATCCTTCTTTGCTGAGGCGGTATCTGGAGTATTGGGGGGAGGGTGGGAGTTGATGGCCGTAAACTGACATGCAGTGGTCTCCTGCTAGTCCTGCTGGTAGTTGTGAACTATAGCGACATCTCGGAGGCATGGAGACAGGTATGCAGCAGATATTGTATAGTAACTATCGTATGTTTCACGTTTATTAGATTCAGCTACATAGTTTTTCCCCGTTCCATGATGGCATCAAGTGTGTCTGGTGCCTTGTTGGAGTTGCTGCACAATATACTCATTTTTCTTGTGGTTCAGAGACACACTCATACGTACATAAACTGTTCACACACATGTAAACATTGTCCGCCATAGTGTTTTGACACCCACATCGTCAGATATAATCGAGAGACCAGTTCGCGTCCAAAATCCTGCACTGGCACAACAATTACGGACAGCTGTAGAGGGAAGCAAGTCCGACACAGTATTACGATGTGTGCCACGATGTTTGACACGTCAGTGTAAGTGATCTTTCAAGTTAATACTAAGAATAGGAAAAACAGTAACAATGTTTCACTACAAGAGGACAGCAGTTCCCTTGCATCGACTACCGAGCAGCATGTCACATGTATCTCAGTCACTTTGTAAAGCACATAAATAATGGATTTTAGATTTTTTTTATATTTATGGTATGTGAAGTTCAGAACTCTCAAAAATTCTCGAGAAAATCGACTTTCAAGTTTTGGAAGTACATGAAAGTACGAACAATTAAAAAAGAATATACCGGTGTAGCTCAGCAACTCAAAGTGTTATGAAAAGCGTAAATGGTAAGACAGAGTTAAGGTTAACTTAATTAAAAAGTGAACTGCGAAATATGAGTAAATAATAATAATAATAATAATAATAATAATAATAATAATAATATAAAAGTGGTACAGTTCTGGTCTCACAACCATTGAGTCTGTGGTTCGAATCCCGCCTTGACGGTTTTCCCCCCTTGGGTTTAAATGGTTACACAATTTTAATATCCAATGGTAATTTTTGCGAAAGTGCCCGTAGTTTTCTTAATTCGTAAGTTTCTGTATTTATATAAAAGATTGTTAATAATGATGGTTTCAATAAAAAATAAGTTACATTTTTTTACCATATTGGCTTCACTATTAGTTGATGATGGTTGTCTTTGATTGCTCAGTTTGTGAATAGCTGCGACTCTATGCCATGAAAGAAGGGTCTGTTTTGGTGATCCAGTATGTAGATCCATCTTTGTGCGACTTCCAGCCATCAGCAGATGGCATGGCATAATTCAACACATCGAAATTTCCGTGCTGAGCAGGATTTTGAAGATGGTGATGTATTACTGAAAGTTGTCATTACAAGTATTCATAATGTTAAGGGCTAAATGTGTTTCCTTATAAAGTTATTGTCGAAGCCACAAATAATCGTTGGTCAATATGAACATGCGTAGATCTTTTATAATAGAGACATTTATGAAGTGTACTCACAATCTGCCAGTAGTTTTTCTATTCTTATGGTTTGTGTTTATTTATACTGCACAACTAGTTTCGGTGAAACTATGTCGAAATTCTCAAGTACCTGTACGCCACATAATTTTTTTAAAATAAATCATTCAAATTGAATTTCTACATTTCATTAATTCAGAAACAGTAAACCTAAATAATAACTAAGTTTGCCAAAATAATTACAACAACGAAAATACATAATCCACGTGCTAAGTTTGTTTTACATTCTCCATACGGTTCATTCAACAACAGGTCTGGGCTGAGCCACTGTAGCCATTGTAGCAAGCTGTTAGCTTCGATCAAATTGTACGTTTGTTTGCTTTTCTCGGTGATCAGTTTTATTCCAGCTTGTAACATTGATTCTCCAATTCTCTATTAACAAAGAGATATTTACGTTAATTTTGTACAACTTTCTCTGTTTAAGGCACAAAATTAACATAAATTTCTCTTTGTTAACAGAGAATTCGAGAAACCAAGTTACAAGGTGGAATAAGACTGACCACTAGGGAGAACAAACAAATGTACAATTTGATCAAAAGTTAACAAATTGGTAAAATGGATAGAGTGGCTCGGCCCAGAAATGTTTCTTAACTGAACTGTATGGAGAATATATAACAACCTTAGCACAACGATTATTATTATTATTATTATCATTATTATTATTATTATTATTTTATACTTACCGGGTGATCAAAGAGTCAGTATAAATTTGAAAACTTAATAAATCAAGGAATTATGTAGATAGAGAGCTAAAATTGGCACACATGCTTGGAAAGGCATGGGGTTTTTTTAGAACCGAAAATAGAACAAAAGTTCAAAAAATGTCCGACAGATGGCGCTTCATCTGATCAGAAAATCAATAATTATCATAGCAAATTAAGACATAGCAAAGATGATGTTCTTTACAGGAAATGCTTAATATGTTCACCACGATTTCTCAACAGTAGCTGTAGTCGAGGAATAATGCTGTGAACAGTACTGTAAAGCATGTCCGGAGTTACGGAGAGGCATTGGCGTCGGATATTGTTTTTCAGCATCCCAAGAGATGTCGGTCGATTACGATACACTTGCGACTTCAGGTAACCCCAAAGCCAATAATCGCACGGACTGAGGTCTGGGAACCTGGGAGGCCAAGCATGACGAAAGTGGCGGCTGAGCACACGATCATCACCAAACGACGCGTTCTAATAAAACCCCTATCATTCCAAGCATGTGTGTCAATTTTTACGTCTCTATCTACCGTGGTTTATTAAGTTTTCAAATTTATACTGACTTTTTGATCACCCGGTACTTTTGACAAACATAGTCACTATTTACGTCCACTGTTTCTGAAGTAATGGAAATTTCGAAATTGTATATGAATGAGTTACTAAATAACTTGTAGATGAGATACAGGTACTAGAGAATGGCGACATAGTTCCGCCGACACTAGCTGTACAGTATAAATAAACACAAACCATAGTTCACGCATCTTAAAACTTATAACCCACATCCTTAACTTATTTGTTGTATGATAATCACTTCATCAATCTATCCCCATTAATATTTGAAGCCATATACACAATGACAGTTTCTTTATATTGACAGATGCCCTGACAGTGACATTCTAAGCATCCTACTACTGTGTCAGCTGGTAGTTCTGAAATATTCCGCCCATGGCGCCACTTATCATCGTACTTCTAGACTACTGAATTTTAATCTGCTAAGCGACCGATTTATCAGTCACCTGCTCCTCTCTTTATGCTTTTCTTCAACTACTTTGAGTATTACTGTTTCCACATAGCCTTTTTTCCCCCTTATTTATCGTTACTCTCTTACTATAAGCCTCATCCATAGATACTTTGTTAGCAGCTGATTGTTATTCATTCCATAATCTCTGCACTTAGCGTTGATTCCACTACTAGCATGTTTATTTATTAAGCAACAGTACAAAAATGTAAGTGTTAATTTTATCACATTATATGAACTTATCTTTATTACAATCTATTTGGTTCGAAACTGCTTCATATTTCTGTAATCGACTTTTATACGTTCTATAGCCTTATTGTATACAAATGCACTTGTTTGTCTGTATAGAGACCAGAAGAAGGACACTCAAGCGCCCGAAACCGGTCGTTAAAGTTGAAAATAAATAACGACAAGCAACTGGTTGCTTCATTTCATTAATTTACAAACCATAAAAATAGAAGAGCGACTGTTCGCCTGTATAAATGTCTGTATCATAAATGATGTATCAGTTGCAATCCTTACCAACAGTACGTCGATATTACAGTACAATGATCTCTTCGTGTGGTAGCGCTCGTATCCTAAGGCCAGTTTCTTGCACTGTCACGACATCCGTTATTTTACTTATGTGCTTTCTGAGAACTGTACTGGGTTTTATTTCGAAGATGCTACTGTTGTTTGGACCTTTGTATTCCCAACACGACCTAGAACAATTCTATTGGTCGCCCGGCAGCCATATTCAGGAACAGATTCCTGAAAAGTTTTTGTAGTTCACAACACCCGCCAATTCCTTTAACAATATGGTTGCTCTATCTGTGCTCTAAGGGTTCAGTTATGTTAAACATAGCGAATACTTTACCCAAGAAGACCCCATCATCATATTTCCACACAGCAGAGTTGCATGTCCCCGAGAAAAGTAATGACTGTAGTTTCCCCCTTGCTTTCAGGCGTTTGCAGTTACTGCGTGGCAAAGCCACTATAGGTGATGCTACAAGGCCAGCGCAGTCAGTGTTGACGTAGCTAAACAAAAGCGTAAGGTAGGCTTCTGCAAGGTAATGCGCAAGACATGGTACCACAAATTAGTTCTGCGGTCGTGTCAGTGGTAACACGTAATCACTGGTGCCAACATGAACACAGTGTAGTGGCACGCTGTCCACATTATTCGTCCAGCCCTGTACGTACGGTAGCGAGAAGCCGCGGAGGTTGGAAGCGGGCACTGGTAATTTGGCACGGGCGTCAGCGGCAGCTGTGCAGCGCAGGCAAGGTGCCAGACAAGGCTGCGTTTGGAGGCCGGAAGCGGCGCTCCTGACCGCGCGGCAGGTGGCGGCGGAAGTGGCACCGGACGGCTGTCGGCTGTGGGCCGTCTATACAGCACAAGTCCCCACAGCAGAGGTCCGCGGATAAAACTACTAGCGACCCGGATATCCGCGTGTTATGCGCGGATGAAGAGCGAGCTATCTGCCCAGTACGTCTTTCGAAATGTTAGCTGAAAACTTCAAACCTGTGCACATTATTTGCAGGACAGCGTAAAGCGGGCTACGAAACAGGCCATGCGATTTTTTTGGATCTGCTTGTTAATTAATATCCCGCAATTAATTGCCAAGCAGGATTGCTGATTGGTTCGTAATACGGAAGATCGTGTAAGCACAGTGTGAGGATATTTTCAGACAGGCTAACCAATGACAGCGAGAAGTAACAGTTCGCTGTATCTCAAAATTTTCTGTCTGATTTCGCTCACAGAGGTAAGCTTTAGCCGGCCGCGGTGGCCGAGGGGACTGAGGCGCTCCAGTCACGGTCTGCACGGCCACTACGGTCGGGGGTTCGAGTCCCCCCTCGGGCATGGATATTTGTGCCGTCCTTAGTTGTAGGTAGTTCATAAGTAGTTTGTAAGTATAGGGACTGATGACCCCGTAGTTAAGTCCCACAAGCTCTACAAACATTTGAACATTTTTGGTAAGCTTTAATGGCAGTGGCATCATGATTTCAGTTCTAGTGGATATGTATAACTGCCGTTTTGCCTGTTACATAGTACATCACCGTTCCAACATGCTATTGAGATCCGGCGAGTGTGGTGAATGTTCAAGTTGCACTGATGGCAGTGAACGAAGCATCATGATTTCGGTTCTACTGGTTATTTATAACCGCCGTTTTGCCTGTTAAATAGTATTGTTGTTGTTGGTTGTTTTAAGGGGACTAAACAGCTAGGTTATCAGTCCCCTGTTCCTAGCTGAGAGTCAATTGTCAAAGATAAAACAACTCCCTGAAAATGACACTGCACAAAAGGGCAAGTTAATAATAGACAAGTCACTGACAATACAAAACGGAGACACACACAATTAGTAAAAGAATGTCACGAATAAAACTGGATAGCAGAGGTCATTGGCTGGCTGATCACAAAGAAAAAACAGGATGAGCCAGCCACACTGCAGACACTAAGAACTCCAAAGGACGTGAAAAGTTAAAAAGCTGGGTTGGCAGCCTAAGATGTCAGGCCACAGCACCTACCGTTAGATCGAGTCATAAAAACCAGCAACACGGTATTAAGATCCGGCGAGTATGGTGAATGTTTAAGTTGCACGATATCGCTAGTCAAACGCGTCCTGCGAAAAGAGGGGGATTCAACCTGAACATCCCCCATACTCGCAGGATCTCAGTCTTCCAGACTTCTTCCTATTCACTCGACTCAAACGTTGCTCAAACTCGCTTTGAAAGGAAAGAGATCTGACGATATTGTTGACATCCGACGAATCGTGACGATGCCCAAAGGCAGCCTTCGTGCGAAGTTTGCAGGACCTGTATCGCAGAGCTCAGCAGTGCACAGTTATGGAAGGCGACTATTTGGAAAGTCAGAAAGGTAACTGCATCATCTAAGTTAATATTCACGGAATCTTATTGTCAGACGTTGTATCTAGCTCCGAATCAAAAATCTCTGCGGAGAAAATAACTGTGTGGTTCGTCCTCGTCGCCATCTGTTTTGTTCTTCCCCGCCTATCTTTCAGGAAAGGTTCGGCTCTGAACGCGTGGGAAGCATGGACAGCTAAAACAGCTATACAGATTAGTAATACAAGTTTATTTCCTACTAGCTTAAACCCGCGGCTCCGCTCACGTGTTGGTTGATTATGATAGATAATCTGTCTTTCAGTAGTGTGCTATGAGATCAAATCACACGTAAAAATACACTCGTTTCGAAGAATCCAATCACGAAATTCAACAATAATGGTTGTAATAATATAACAGATCGATCACTTGATGTAATGCGCGAAACGTTAAATCGATTTTTTAAAAAGATGTATGGAAAGAAATTTCTTTTTTACTGCTTTATTTATCTATTTATTTTTATATTTCCTTATTCGTATGCTTATCCTTACAGAGAAAGACTTGAAGACATTGAGCACGCATAGACCAAAGATATGGTCTGTGGCATCACGTTTCGCTGTATGTAACCTCCTTGCTATAGAGTCGCAAACGTCATCGCTGGCCTTCAGTCCGAATTTTTTAATAAATTGACGACTTTCAACCACCATATCTTCCTCCACCGTATAGCTATCGGCATGGAACTGCTATGGTGTACAACGGGAGACTTCGGACAAATACACAGAGACCATTCGTTTGCGTTCTGTAGTTTTCCCTGCAGAGCGAAATATTAACACACAGACGTAGAATTTTATATACACCGATAACTTTCCATGCCAATATACTCCACTCTTTTATCATTATTAACCTTCAAGCAACAATGCAACCAATAAAGCCATATTCAAAGAGTAAATATAATTTTCAAAGAGTAATTAATGTTCCGCATTCTTCAAATTAATAAATATCTATCAGATCGTTATAAAACCGTGCCTAAAATCTTCCTGAGGTGTAAATTAGTAACTGTACAAATGTTTAGCTCTTTATGTCTTGTGGTTCAGACGTGATAAACGTACACCAAACAGACATTCACATTTATAGATGTAGATTATATACACAGTTACTCAACTTATGATAAAAAGATATAAAATAGCCAAGATCGCTTATCATCAGTTTTTATTAATGACGACCGGTTTCACTGAACTATGTCAGCATCATCAGGTCAAATAACTATTTGACATTACAAGAGTATGGCCTTGTAAAATATTTTATTTGACTGTAAGGTTTTAAAATAAACGCCTTTTGCTACTGCAACTTAAGGGTTTTATTTTTATATTTTTAATCACCCATACGCGTTTCGCCTTTCTCTCAAGGCATCATCAGTGGGTGTCCTGAAATATTTACATCTTTTTGTTTGCACATATAGGTTAAGTCTCTTACATATCTACAAAACATTTCATTTCAGATTTAAAACAGTTCGTTTTTTGGTATAAAATGGTGTACTTACAGCACTTGTTACTCCACTTCAGTCTTATTCTGGCAACCAGGTCGAAAGGTTACACTGTTTTTCGGACCACTTTGCAGTTCTCTGATTCTGCTGTCACCTGCTGCCATACTGTGTCTACTGCTGTTTGTTTTGTAGTGTTGCCAACCTTAGCTTATTTGAAATTCAACTGTTTCATTGAAAATGTGTTGAAGGTATCTTTGTGTGTGTGTGTGTGTGTGGGTGTGGATGTGTATGTGGGTGGGTGGGTGGGTTTTTTTTTTTGTCTCTGTTTGAGTGTGTGTGTGTGTGTGTGTGTGTGTATGCGTGTGTGTGGTGTGGTGGGGGGTTGTGACTATGTGTTGGGGTTTGTGTGTACCATATGGTCAATCAGTGAGAACAGTGATTGATTGGTCAGGTTTATTTGGTCATTTAGTAGCATCTTTTTCTCAGCTTTTGTTTTATATATGTGATAATTTTCTTGTAACGTTAGGAGATGTTTTTCATTATTTATTCTAATTATCTTCATGTCTTTTTCTATTGTGGTGGGTTTGTGGTTATATGCTATAAGATGTTCTGCAAAAGTGGAGTGGTTTGTTCCGTATTTCCATGCCCTGATGTGTTCCTTGTATCGGGTATCGAATGTTCTGCTGGTTTGTCCTATATACCTTCCATCACATGAGTTGCATTGTAGTTGGTATATTCCAGCTCTTTGGTAGATATCTGTGTCTGTTTTGATTTTTGGGATATATTTTTGGACTGGGTTATCTGTTTTGAGAGCTATTTTTATGCCTTGTCTTTTGAAAATATTTATTATTTTGTGTGTTAGTTTGTGTTTGTATGTCATTGTGTACCATCTTGAATGTTCTTTTTTGCTTTCATGTGTTTCTAGTACTGCAGTTTGTGTTGTGTGTGTTTGTGTGCTGCTTTGCTGTGTTGTTGTCTGGGTGTCTGTATGTTTGGTGTTTTTTTCCCGTATCTGTTTTTTAATTTTTTTGTTTAATTTTTCTACTATATTACCATCGTATCCATTGTTTGTTGCTATTTGTGTGATGATGTCTAGTTCTTTTTGGTAATTTTCTTTGTTGAGTGGTACTGTGTTGAGTCTGTGGAGCATGTATCTGATTGCTGATTGTTTTTGTGCATGTGGGTGATTGGAGGTCTGGTGTATAATTGTATCAGTTGTTGTCGGTTTACGGTAAATGTCAAAGGTATGCTTGTTGTTTTCCTTTTTGATGGTTATATCCAAGAAGTTTATTTGGTTGTTATGTTCTTTTTCTATTGTGAATTTTATTTTTTTGTGTATAGTGTTTAAATCTGTATGGAGCTGGTCTATTCTTTCCGGAGGTTCATCAATTAGGCAGAGGATGTCATCCATGTACCTTATCCAGTAGAGTATTTTATAGTTTTTTGTGGTTACTTTTTTAAAAATCATACTTTCTACATGGTTCATGAAAATATTGGCTAGGGTACCTGACACTGGTGATCCCATGGGTAAGCCTTCTTCTTGTAGGTAAATTGAAAATAGTTTTGTTCGGTTATCAATTTTAGCAATGAGTATATCTCTTTTATGTGTTCGTCTGGTAGTTGACTGTTTTCTTTTAGATTTTGTTCTATGATAGTTATTGTTTCATCTACTGGTATGTTAGTGTACATATTTTCTATGTCAAAGGAAAGAAGGGTAGCTGAGTCTGGGATTCTTGTATCTTTTATGAGTCGTATTAAGTGTGAGGTGTTGTTTATGGTTTTGTCATCTTTCATTTGATAGGTTTCTGATAGTACTTTCATCATGTGTCTTGCAAGTTTATAAGTGGGAGCATTTTTGAAATTCACAATGGGCCGTAACGGGATATTTGGTTTATGTACCTTTGGTAGGCATCGGAGGGTTGGTGCTGTGGGGTTATTCTGAATTAATTTTCTTTTTTCTGTGTCATCCAATGTGTAGTCTATATCTTTTAAGGTGTTTTTTACTTTTGTCTGAAATCTGTTTGTTGGGTCTGATTTTAATTACCAAAAAGAACTAGACATCATCACACAAATAGCAACAAACAATGGATACGATGGTAATATAGTAGAAAAATTAAACAAAAAAATTAAAAAACAGATACGGGAAAAAAACACCAAACATACAGACACCCAGACAACAACACAGCAAAGCAGCACACAAACACACACAACACAAACTGCAGTACTAGAAACACATGAAAGCAAAAAAGAACATTCAAGATGGTACACAATGACATACAAACACAAACTAACACACAAAATAATAAATATTTTCAAAAGACAAGGCATAAAAATAGCTCTCAAAACAGATAACCCAGTCCAAAAATATATCCCAAAAATCAAAACAGACACAGATATCTACCAAAGAGCTGGAATATACCAACTACAATGCAACTCATGTGATGGAAGGTATATAGGACAAACCAGCAGAACATTCGATACCCGATACAAGAAACACATCAGGGCATGGAAATACGGAACAAACCACTCCACTTTTGCAGAACATCTTATAGCATATAACCACAAACCCACCACAATAGAAAAAGACATGAAGGTAATTAGAATAAATAATGAAAAACATCTCCTAACGTTACAAGAAAATTATCACATATATAAAACAAAAGCTGAGAAAAAGATGCTACTAAATGACCAAATAAACCTGACCAATCAATCACTGTTCTCACTGATTGACCATATGGTACACACAAACCCCAACACATAGTCACAACCCCCCACCACACCACACACACGCATACACACACACACACACACACACACACTCAAACAGAGACAAAAAAAAAAACCCACCCACCCACCCACATACACATCCACACCCACCCACACACACACACACAAAGATACCTTCAACACATTTTCAATGAAACAGTTGAATTTCAAATAAGCTAAGGTTGGCAACACTACAAAACAAACAGCAGTAGACACAGTATGGCAGCAGGTGACAGCAGAATCAGAGAACTGCAAAGTGGTCCGAAAAACAGTGTAACCTTTCGACCTGGTTGCCAGAATAAGACTGAAGTGGAGTAACAAGTGCTGTAAGTACACCATTTTATACCAAAAAACGAACTGTTTTAAATCTGAAATGAAATGTTTTGTAGATATGTAAGAGACTTAACCTATATGTGCAAACAAAAAGATGTAAATATTTCAGGACACCCACTGATGATGCCTTGAGAGAAAGGCGAAACGCGTATGGGTGATTAAAAATATAAAAATAAAACCCTTAAGTTGCAGTAGCAAAAGGCGTTTATTTTAAAACCTTACAGTCAAATAAAATATTTTACAAGGCCATACTCTTGTAATGTCAAATAGTTATTTGACCTGATGATGCTGACATAGTTCAGTGAAACCGGTCGTCATTAATAAAAACTGATGATAAGCGATCTTGGCTATTTTATATCTTTTTACAATAATATAAGTGGATCGCCTCCTATAACGTAAACCAACTCAACTTATGATCTCTCTGTCTGCATATTTTGGAGCCGAGTTCGGACGGGCTCTTCCAGACGCATGTCGGCCTAGACACAGCCGCTTGTAGAGGGCGCGCTTCTACGGTGTCTCCCCCCAGGAGGCGCGCTGCCGGCGTGTGATTGGCTGCCGGTCGTCCGCTGCCTTCTCCACGATCGTTCTCGTGCGTCTGGCGTGCGGTGCTGACTTTACGCCACAACACTCTGCACGGAATTCCGCATAAAATGCGAACAGTGCACATTAACTTAAGTTTTATTTCAGCAAAACTGATATTTTTTGCAAAGGAACTAACCGATTCGTATTATTTGGTTGCGCACCAGCTCCGATTCGCTATTCGAAATTGTTAAAAACATACTGCAGTCACGGCTGCGATTTTTTTCTAATAATTTATGACGCGTTTCACCTTTTTGGGGCATCATCACGTCAAAGAAAAGATGTGATGTATCACCATTAGACAAAAGTGTTGCGAATGAAAATAGAAAATTATTAGGAACCCAATTCTCCAAGATGAGGAACAATCCTGTCGCTAAATGTCCACAATTAATAAGCAACAGCTCTGACTGATGCATCTGGTGATGCCCCAAAAGGGCGAAACAAGCCATAAGTATTACTAGTATTAATAATAATAACAAACATTTTCGCCACTGCCATGCAAACAAATTAAGAATCACAGTCCACATTTATCGGCTCGCCGTGTTCACAGCCGCCACCTGCCACCATGGTGCTAGTCGTCTGATGATGGTCTACAGTGACTGAAACCGTTCATGAAATAAAAAATAAAATTTTTTTGCGATCTGGACTGTCTGTGTTAATATCGCTGTTTCTCCATCATGCTTTTTAAAATTAAAAAAACAGACGTTCAGAAAGTGGTAGATAAATAAGAAAAGTTTTTAAAAATCTTGAAAATAGATTCGAATCTGAATCGTTCACATGACACACACACACACACACACATATATATATATATATATATATATATATATATATATATATATATATATATATATATATATATATATATATGACCCGGTAAACTTCGTACCACTTACCTCTTAAAATAAACCATATTAATTTAAATCCACTGGCTTTATAAAGGCATCATCAAATATTCTAAGTTTCGGCTCGATAGTTGGTGGAAAGAGTTGGCAAATCACGAACACATGCCGAGGATAATGTTCATGTCTCATTGGATGGATGGATGCTTAGGGTTTAACATCCCGTCGACAGCTTGGTCATTAGAGACGGTCATGTCTCATTCGTGGAAGTTCAGGGAAGGTTTAAACGGTGATAAAATAAGGAAAAAAACTTTATCGTAATTATAGAAATACATTGAAAAAGGAACTTAGTTCGAATTTTTCGACTTTCCTTTGTAAGTGTCCCAATTTTTCATTCTGAAAACATTCCCAAGACAAAAAACCGCACAGTATTTCTTAAATTTTCCAGTTTTCCGGTAGATTGTCCAAAAAAAAAAAAAAAAAAAAAAAAATATTCATACAAACCTTCTCCTGTCAAGCCGTACTCAAGTGATGCTCTTAAACCCTGTGGCAATTGATTTTTATTCATAGAAAAAAGTCGCTTTCGGATTTTCCTAAATTTTACTACTTTCCGGGAGACTTCTCCAAATGTTTATTTGCTGCGAATCTTCCTCTTGCTTTCAACATGAAATGTACAACATTTTATCGCAATTGGACGAACGGTATTGATAGCTCACTGGCAAAAGCTGTTTCAGTTTTTCCCGATTTTCCTCTTTTTTCTGGGCACCGTTTTCATATTTTATCACCGTTTAAACCTTGCCTGGACTTACACGAATGTTTCAAGACTAAAATGAGCCAAATCAGTTCAGTCGAACTCGAGTTTTACTAAGACTAACGAACAGCAATATGCAGGGTGTTTCACTAAGTGTGTTTGCCTCTGTAACTTATAAAATAATAGGAGACGAGAAATTTTAATGCGGTAGGTCAACTCAAGAAATGTTACACTTTCTGCGGAGCTATGAACATAGTTATTGTATCATTTTCCAAAGAGTTACACCACAAAGATATAATTTTTTTTAATGGAACAATAGTTTTTTTTCTATCGTGTATTGGATTCGTTTAAACCAGCTGCGTCCAAATCAATTTAAACTACATTCCTATCACTGTTAGTTTGGGAGCTACAACCATTCAAAGTTTAGGGGGCGGAGGCTACGACCGCGTAGCTGACTGGCTGGTGGTCATGAGACAGTGCGCCGTGCCCCAGGTGACAGCCACTTGGCCATTCAGCTACGCTATCGCAGCCTCCGCCCCCGGAACTTTGAAGGGTTGTAGCTCCCAAACTAACAGTGATAGGAATGTAGTTTAAATTGATTTGGACGCAGCTGGTTTAAACGAATCCAATACACGATAGAAAAAGCTGTTGTTCCATTTTAAAAATTATATTTTTGTGGTGTAACTCTTTGGAAAATGATACAATAAACTATGCTCATAGCTCCGCAGAAAGTGTAAAATTTCTTATGTTGACCTACCGCATTAAAATTTCCCGTCACCTATTATTTTACAAGTTACAGAGGCAAACACACTTAGTGAAACACCCTGTATATATTACCATCAATGTCCTTCATATTGTTGTGGACAGGTAATCATATACTATTGTGCAACCTGAAGATAGAAAAATTCATTTTTAACGATGAGTGGGATATAGCTTTTCGAAATGTAGATTATTCATGTCATTTCCTCCATCCTGTGAGTTGCCTTGTCGAGACGTCACTGGACAATGAGGAGCTTCTTGTAGTTCCTTCTCTTCATAAGGTTTTGGTGCTGTGTGTTTCGATACAGTTGCAAGTCCTCCTCCTCGATTTTGGCGCCCTCTGTCATAATGTACCGTATACTTGTCCTTTAATCCAGTTAACAATTTGACCGTCCTGCAGAAAAGTCTTGACCGACTGTTTACCTAGATACATAAAAATGAATTCTTGTTTGTTAGTCTTGCTAAAACTCGAGAACGGCTGAACCGATTTGGCTAATTTTAGTCTTGAAATATTAGTGTAAGTCCAGGGAAGGTTTAAACGGTGATAAAATATGGAAATGTTGTCTGCGAAAAGAGGAAAATCGGGAAAAACTGAAACAGCTTCTTCCAGTGAGCTATCAATACCGTTCGTCCAACTGCGATAAAATTGTGTACATTTCATGTCGAAAGCAATAGGAAGGTTCGAGTCCAATAAAAATTTGGAAAAGTCGCCCTGAAATTAGGAAAATTTAGGTAAAACCGAAAACGATTTTTCCATGAATAAAAGCCAATTGCCACATGGTTGTAAGAGGATCACTTCAGTACCGCATTCGTACGACAGAGAGGTATTTTTGTTTAGATCATTATGGTATTGCAAAACTTTTCGGTAAAAAAAATAAAATAAAATAAAATAAAACAACAGTAAAGGGGAAAGTCGCAAAATTCGAACCAAGTTCCTTTTTCAATGTGTTTCTAAATGTGCTCAACACTAAGTTGAGAACCGTTAACCCGATTGCTATAAAATTTTAATCATTTGACGTTCAACGAAAAATTAACATTACGATGAACTAAAAATTTGGGAAAGTTACCCGGAAAATTCCAAAATTCGCGAGAAACTGTAAGAGCTTTTTTCAATGAAATATCAATATCATCCGTCTGATTGCCATAAAATTTTGCATTTTTGACGTTCAAAGCAAGAGTAACGTTCTTATGAAATAAAAAGTTCCCCGGAAAATTAGAAAATTCAGAAAAAATAGATTTTTCAAATAAATTCCAATACGATCCATCTGATTGCGATAAAATTTTGCACATTCGCCGTTCAAAGCGAGACTCGTGTAAAGCGAAATTTACTTTTTCAAAGTATATTTCTAAACGCAACCAACACAACAAACAAGTCATTATTTTACATATTTTAAATCTAATTTTTTCTCGCAATTTCTCCATGTTTTATCACCGTTTTAACTTTCCCTGGACATCCACGAATGTAACATGAACATTATCCTGGAGGTGTGTGCGTGACTTGCCCACTCTTTCCGTCCACTATTAAGCCGATAATTAGACTATCTGATGATGCCTTCATAACGCTACTGGGTCTAAAATACACTTGATTTAAATTAATATGGTTTATATTAAGAGGTAAGTGATACGAAGTTCACCGGGTTATCTAGTATGTTATATAAATATGCTGCGCTTGAGTCTCGTTTTCTTTTTTTTTTTTTTTTTTTTTTTTTTTCTTTTTTTTTTTTTTTCCGGGTTTATCTGGTTAGTGGACACCCCTGAGGTATACTTCTAACCCGCACTGAATTTCCGAAACCGGAAGGTCTTGTGAGATAACACTGTGGCACAAATATCTCTGGAGATCGATGACGTGGATTATCTTGTCAATGAGCAATACAACCAGATGGTGTGAAAACGTTATCGCAGTAGAGATAACACCTCATTTCAGTCCTGTGCTTGATTCATCCCAGAGAAGTAGTCATTACCCAACACTAATAATGACAGCAAAGTAGGATGTAAGAACAGAAAAAGTCACGACGTAACTGGTATCATACATACGGCTAATTTTAAGGAAGAATTCTCTGAGAATGTGCGTTTTGAAAAAAATGTTTGTAGAGCTTATGGGACTTAATTACGGGGTCATCAGTCCCTAAACCTACAAACTACTTACGCACTAGAATGAAACTTTCACTCTGCAGCGGAGTGTGCGCTGATATGAAACTTCCTGGCAGATTAAAATTGTGTGCCGGAACCGGAACTCGAACCTGGGACCCTTGCCATTCGCGGGCAAGCGCTCTACCGACTGAGCTATCCCGACACGACTCACGATGCCGCCTCACAACTTTACTTCCGCCAGTACCTCGCCTCCTACTTTCTAAACTTCACAGAAGCTCTCCTGCGAAACATATAAAACTAGCACTCCTGGAAGAAAGGATATGGTGGAGACATGGCTTAGCCACAGCCTAAGGGATGTTTCCAGAATGAAACTTCCTGGCAGATAAAAATTGTGTGCCGGAACCGGGACTCGAACCTGGGACCCTTGCCTTTCACGGGCAAGCGCTCTACCGACTGAGCTATCCCGACACGACTCACGATGCCGCCTCACAAACTTTACCTCCGCCAGTACCTCGCCTCCTACTTTCCAAAACTTCACAGAAGCTCTCCTGCGAAACTTGCAAGACTAGCACTCCTGGAAACATTCATTGGGCTGTGGCTAAGCCAAGTCTCCGCCATATCCTTTCTTCCAGGAGTGCTAATCTTGCAAGTTTTGCAGAAGAGCTTCTGTGAAGTTTGGAAAGTAGTAGGCGTGGTACTGGCGGAAGTAAAGTTGTGAGGCGGCATCGTGATTCGTGTCGGGATAGCTCAGTCGGTACAGCGCTTGCCCGCAAAAGGCAAGGGTCCCAGGTTCGAGTCCCGGTTCCGGCACACAGTTTTAATCTGCCAGGAAGTTTTACTTATGAACTAGCTTATACTAATAACGGCACAAACATGCATGCCCGAGGGTGGATTCGAGCCCCGACCACAGCGGCCCTGCAGACCATGACTGGCACGCCGCAGACCGTTCGGCCACTTCGGCCGACTGTGCGTTTTGAGCATGGCATTCTATGGTAGCTGAGGCGCCCCGTCGGAGGCTCGAGTTCTCCCTCGGGCATTAGTGTATGTAGCGTAAGTAGTTCGTAAGCCTTGGGGGTCTGATAACCTCAGAAGTTTGCTCTCAAAAATTGCAAACAATGAACTGCTTCTTTATAATTACATCTCAATTCCTTTAGAGTGAACCAACAAAAGTTAGTAAGTGATAAAGAGAAAGTTAGGAGAGTTCTTCAACTACAGAACTAGCATCTTACATCTCCTAACGCTTTTCTTGTACATTATGCAGCTAGGTTGTGTAGTGGTTGACAAACCGAACTCGTCTTTAGGAGGAAAAGTGTTCAGATCCCAGTCTGTCCACCGAAATTTTAGATTTCCGTAAATCGCTCCAGGCAGACACACTGCTAACCATCCAATATACTGCTTCCTCCTACGTACGAAGCGAGCACAGGGATAAGATCGTCGGTGAAAAATGTTGCATCCGGTTGTCCACGACCGTCGTACATCGCATCATTGCCGGCGCATACGCCTTGTATTGCGGGGAGACGGGAAATAATGCCAGTTATGACCTTTGCCTGCAATTTGTATTGCTTTAAGGGCCGGTTTGTCAATGTCTCGTTAAGTTCTAGTTAAGAATTTATCTTGTCGTTAGCGGAGAATTGCGTTTGTTAATGTTTAGTTATGAGTTAACCTGAAATTAAAAGACCTCAAACTGGCCGTTAAATTAACGAGGAAAATTCTGCTCGTTACACGGCTAACGACCAGTTAAGTGAGAATCTGTTTGAAAAGGCAGGATTCCAAAGCGCTAATATATCGCAAGTGTATGCACGTGATAAAATACCGATTTATCGAACAAAATAGCACAACCGCTACATGTATGAAAAACTAGTGTGGAAAGCAGTTTTATTGGACAATTTTATCGTCATATTTCTCGCCCCATCCATTTTAGTAGCGATTAGATGTGTTTTATATATTGCAGACATGCAACATAACCTTAAAATTATTGCTGCGATATCAAAATACAATCTTACGGGTAACGATGAAAATGGCTGGAATAAGAGATTTAGTTGACAATTACAACGATGTCAATAGTTTGGGCGATATAGAGGTTATTGCCCTGTAAGGCGTCCTAGGTGTATTTATGTTCGTCCAAATCATTTTGAATGCTGGGACGATGCAGAATTTGTTACGCGATTTCGTCTTCGAAAAGCGACTTTGGAAACGAAGCATGAAAAACTCAACGACAATCAGGAGAGTCCTACAGATAGTTACGTATTTTTATAAGTTATCTGTCGTAATAGAAAACAAAACATTATTTATGTCTGCAAGCTTAGTAATACAGTATTTTCTAATGATTGTTGTGCCTAGTCTATGGCCTAAAGTGTGATTTCTTCCTCCGATCTACAAAAACTTTCGCCTATGTGCACTTGGCAGTATGTTATCGTACTAGGCCCTAAGCACTTTTGCTGCCCTACATGTTATATGGACAGCATTGAATTCATTTGCCACATTGTCGCTTCATTTTCCTTCCATGTCGTAGCGTTGGTTTTTTTTACATTCCAATGTGTCATACTTCTCTATTAAGAACACTAGACTCTCGCACGAACTTCTTGTAAAATTCGACCAAATCTCACGTTTGTTTACAACAGTTTCAAATAACAACTGTCAGCTAACCCCTTCCCCGATAGTCAAATATCGGTAACAGCTGTTTATTCAGATGGCATTTTCATTTGTTTCTCTTGTCAACATAGTCGAAGTATATCGCACTTTCTCGTTTTCTCCAGGTTAGCAAACAAGAGGTGTATCTGGCAATGACAAACGCAATGCATTAACGAGCACATTTAACTGGAAGTTAAAGACATCTTCTCGTTTACTAACGAGAAGATTAACGAGAGATAGACGACGCGGCCCTAAGAGATCGTAATTAATCGAAGGAACACTGAAACTGTTTGTTTACATACATGGGAAAGACGTACTGGTCCTGTGATAGCGCAAACATATATTACTGGACTGACAAACTTGCCTCTCTCGCTGAAGTCTGAAGCCGGCATATTGCTTCAACTCACGTCAAAAAGGTTCGGTATGCTTCTACCATGAACATTAAATGACGTTGTTAGTTTTACTAGATGGTTTAAATATGTTTCGCATTTGAGCTAATACTTCCGTAGTAGTTTAATTTAACACCAGACTCTTTTTATGAGAAGAACATGTTATTTGCCGTTAAAGCAGACTGTAGTTACACCCCTTCAAGTGACACATTTATAACGGTCATACTATTCAATTGATTGAAAATGGTAACACTAAACACACTACTGGTCACACGTTTATAGGATAGAAATATGGCGGCGAGACTTGAATGACAGCAATCATAATACAGGGTGTCCAGAAAAGGGTTCCCTGATTTCAAAATTAAATATCTCGAAAACAAAGATCGATAGAGGAATGCAGTAAACGGTATGTTTATTGTGAAAGCTGTAAGACGTTTATACAGCAGTTTGAAATAATAGTTACAAAAGCTGCTAACAGATGGCGCTGTACGCTGTACAGCTCATATCAGCATACATAAGTGAAATAATCGTATGAAAACACTCTTTGCAAACAATCACATCACAATGTTTTCAAAATGTTCACCGTTGGCACTACAGAGGTAGCGCAAACGAAGAATGAAATTCGCCATCACATTTCGTAGTGTCTCAACCGGAATGGATTCTCATGCCACAGAGATCGCCGATTTAAGCTCGTCCAGAGTGGCGGGATACTTCGGGTAGACCATGAATTTCACTGTGCCCCAGAAAAAAAAGTCACAGGGAGTCAAATCCGGCGAATATGGAGGCCAATCCATGCCTGCACCAGTAAATATGGGATATTCCAAAGCAATGACTCGATTCCCGAAGTATTCCTGAAGAAAGCGAAACGGTAGGGGGGAGAAACCGTTGGCGGCACTGTGTCTCGGACACTCAGGTTGGGACACCTGTTTGGAGCGCGGGACAAAGCTGGTATGCCTCCGCCACGGCGTCGCTTCCGGTTTCTTTTAAATTTAACGGCTACAAGAAATTCTCCATTTTGAGCAATTTCTAGATTAACCAAACGGGTAATGTAGAAATTACTCTGTCCCTTCTATTCGATTGTCCTCTAAGTAAGCAATCATTCTGTGATGCTCCTTGGTTGGTGAAAATTAATGAACCGTCCTAAATTAATTGTTTTGATTTTGCTACTTTTTAGTTAAGGTCCCGCCCGGTCTGATATTGGTATCGGGGAGTTTGTAATTTTACTGGCAACTCGAGTCCGTGGTCGCAATAACATATTTAATTTTATTTTGGTCTGATTTCTTTCTTATGGCACAGCCGTTGCGGCCGTGCATTTTGTGCCCTCAAAAAGTCTCTGCGTTACAATGAAATACACCTGGAGAAATTGAAGAATCACAACTTTCTAACCCCTTTGGTCTGGTGTTGATGTACGTTTTCCGGTTTTTGGGTGCTTTAAAATGAATTACATGTTTTTTTGGGAGAGTAGTTATCTACCCTTCTAGCTAGCTTGTGTTGGGTAATTTCAACAGGAAGGTTGGTTACTTCATAACTACATGTCCTGCCATCTGTTAATATTTATTTCATGGTCAACCAGTAGTGTTGGTCTTGGTCCACGTGCAGGTGATGTCGGCGGTGATGCGTTCATCACAGTGTCCTCGTCGGTTGGTGTGAGGGGTCGTTCTGGAGTTCCGACACCGTCGTCTTCCATCTTGTGTTGCGGTAGTGTGGTCGCACTTGGGTAATTGTATCTGCACTACACGTAAGCGGGATGGGGCTGTGCCACCGGCCCTGGTACGGAATATTCCCCACACTACTTAGAGGGAACAGCGAGACTCTGGTGTTCTACATCTACTTCAACACAGATACTCTGCAAATCACATTTAAGTGCCTGGCAGAGGGTTCATTAACCACTTTCATAACGTTTCTCTACCGTTCCATTCTCTAATAGCGCGCGGGAAGAAAGAACACCTAAATCGTTTAGTTTTCGATCTAATTTCTCTTATTTTAATGGGATGGTCATGTCTCCCTAAGTAGGTGGGTGCTAGCAAAATATTTGCGCGCTGTGTGTGAAGCTGCACAGGGCAGTCGAAACACAATATTGCTCACCCGCTAGCTAGCGCCAGTCGGAAGACACACGGCAATCCTGCTAACACTGTACCCTCTGAAACTCGACAATTGAGACTTTTTCTTGAGCTTGCTGCAACGCTGGGCTCGGCTATTTCTCTGCACGACGCTCGCTCGACCTCAAATGTCCCAACACACACGAAGAAGCTAAAGCGTATATTATACGGAGCGTATCTGGTCGCTAGTCGCTGGCGTATTTGGACGCAGCTGCTAAATTCGCTCCGTGTAAACGAGGACAGCGAACAAAGTCGCTGCTCCGAAACGCGAGCCTCTAAAGTTGAAGGGTGAGGTGGGCTACTTTAGACGCAGGTCGCTGGCGTTTTTGGTCGCTTTGAAGTGTCGGTCGCCTCGTGTCATATACAGGAGCGTGTAGTCACCAGCCGAGTCAGATTGTCGAAGGAAGTAATAAATGCTTGCGTTGTGTTTCTCGCAACAGTCTTAAAGGAAACACTAATCTACCAAAAGCAAACGGAAATGAAGGATGTCAAGAAATAATACAATTCCTTGAGACAACATTGTCTCGTTATACCAATGTACGAGAGCCCTGGCAATTCGATACGCATTTCACAGGGAACATTGAGGCAGAATTAAAGTATGTGGTGTGGAGGGAGGTGTACTTAAGACAGTCCGTGTAGTCGCTTTGGCTGTAAGGCTGTGTTAGCTGAGGGGCTAAACGCTGAGCCAACCATTCAACGAAAAACCACGAACAAACTGAACGAACGAACGACCGCGAACCTTTGATCTACCAGATAAAAAATGGTCTAAAGCGCCTACCTAGTAAGTAGGTTCGAATCTCGGCCACAGCACAAATTTTAATTCAAAGCCTCTCGTTATAAATATAAGGAAATACCTTTGTAAATGTAGGAAAAAAATAAAAGACAATGGATAAAAAGGTGGATTGCAAAGAGGGCTAGATATGGTGCTTTTGCAAATTTTTCGAGAGAATTATCGTGTGAAGATCCTCCTACATACAGAAATATAATAGGAATGACTCCAGAAAATTTTGATAAATTACTGGAAGTTGTAGAGGATAAAACAACGAAACAGAATACCGTCATGAGGATAGCGATCTCGACAAGAACAAAATTGGAAGTTACTGTGCGATGTTTGGCACCAGGTGATAGCTTAAAAACACATTCGGATACCTATACAAATATTAAACCGCAATTTGCGAGAATTTCCGACTTTAGCTGTTATTCTTTATTTGGTCTATGATTTTGCAACACATGAAAATTTGTGCCGGGCCGGGACTCGAACCCGGGTCTCCCGGTTATCGAGAGCGGTCGCCTTAACCACTTGGCCACCCGGACATGCTCCCCGGCCAGACCCAAACTTCCACGTGTTACACTTTTCTACTTCCCCTGGTCCTCGCACGCATTTATCGTGATTCCCGCGACGGAAAGAGACATACTTACACCATCTTTAGCCATTTTACTCTGTGCCACGGCGCTCAGCCGTCACTGGGAGCGGACGAACTAAAAGAGCCGCGAACTAAAGTGAGCGCTCCCGATCTCGAACTATTATGCGCAAGTCTAACAACTATGTCTTTATATATAAATCTGCGTCGCCGCGGTGGAGTAGCCGAGCGGTCTAAAGCGTCTCGCTGCGGAGCGCGCGGTTGCTTGCCGTGGAGGTTCGAGTCCTCCCTGGCGCATGGCTGTGTGTGTTTGTCCTTAGGTTAGTTTACCTAGGTTTAAGTAGTTTGTAAGCTACGGACTGATGACCACGCAGTCTGGTCCGATAGATTTACAAACTTTTGAACATTTTGAATCTGCGTCGAATTATAGATTTCAGGTTGAAAATCTGTTCCGATCAAGATATTCGCTCTCTAAATGGACCTTGATATTCACCCAATTGCCGGCCGCGGTGGCCGAGGAGACTGAGACGCTTCAGTCACGGTCTGCACGGCCACTACGTTCGGGGGTTCGAATCCCTCCTCGGGCATGGATATTTGTGCCGTCCTAGTTCGTAAGTAGTTCATAAGTAGTTTGTAAGTTTAGGGACTGATGACCCCGTAGTTAAGTCCCATAGACTTTACAAACATTTGAACATTTTTTTCACCCAATTGACTGTCCTGTGTCGACTTTATTCTATTTAGTAGTATCGTTAATCTATTTTATCTTTTGGATCTTATGTTGACTGAGATGAGCACGTGACTGGCTTCGGGCGGTGTTTACACTGGCTTCACAGAGAAACCGGCCCACCAGACAGAGAGTACCAGCTGTTGCTAGTTGGCAGTGGGGCCGACTCGCCTCGATGAACAGAGGCGTTACTTCGCCCGCCTCACATAAAACACAACACAACACAACAGAGCCCTAGCGCGGCCTCCTCCCGCGTCATGCAGCGCGGCTAAATGGCGTTTGGATAGCGCTTTTAACGCACTGTGCAAATAGCCGCTGGCGGATTAATTTAATGAAGCGTCCGCCATGTTGACTCCGCTGGCCACGGCGGCGGCAGCGGCGGGTATCGACCGCGGCGCCGCTGGTACGGTCGGCCGGCCTGTCAGCCAGACACGTGTTCGCCGGGGTCAGCGCCGGAAGGCGAAGTACACCGCGGTGACACCTGCCGCTCTCAGTAACGCGGCGGCCACTTCCCGCTGAAAGGTGATTCGCAGTTGTCGTGATCGACCCTGACGAGTACGGTAACGGCCTCGGGGGCACACCGATGAACTGAAGCTGTTCCCACTTCTGCCGCCTCCGCCCGACCGGCCCAGGCAAGGATGGGGCCCCTCCACGCCCACACCAACGTGGTGACCATCACAAAAGTTCTACTGTCACCTCCGTAATTAAGTTAGTTTGCTAAGGTGGATCACGGGATGTGGGAACCGCGATGTTATCCGTACGTGTGGGCGCGTTCACCCATTAATACGGTGCATCTGGAGATAGAATTGGTCGAAAGGTATACGAAGGGTAAAGGTATGTAAGGGCAGAGGAAAAAAAGTGCCAAGGCAAGAGCCAAGGGAAAAAAACCTCTGCGACAGTGGGGTAGGTATGAAGGGCAGTAGCGGTATGCTATCTGCGACAGATCATGCAAGGGTTGGTAATGTTAGTGATGGGTACTTTCTCAGTACCATTAACTTTGCTAGGTTCGTCATAAAGAATCAGTCCGTTTTGATGCGAGGTTCTGCTGCAGCTGAGCTCCCATGATGCCTCCTGGGTCGGCTGTGGCAGAATACCTGTAACATAGCCAAGTCTGTCAAGGTAGTTAGGCAGTTCGGTCATAGAACTGGCTAAGTGTGCGGGACTGTTTAGGTTTGTTTGTGTTTAGTGCGATGAATATGGTTTCCCTGCTTTGCCTGTAGGTCGGCTGTGGGCTCAGCTGGCATTGCCAGTCAGATTGCTGTTCTGCAGGGGTTTGCCATGTTCATCGTGTTTGTGAGTTGGTGTTCCCTACGGCCGTAGGTGGTTAGTCTCTGAGGAGAAGTGTTTTTGGGCGATTATGTTTCCACCTACGGTTGTGATCGTAGTTCCCCAAGCGTAGGATGAAGGGGTTGTTCGAGTGTATCGAGTTTCTGTATAGTCGTGTGGCGAGTTTCTTGAATACCACCGAGAGGCGCTCTAGGCGGTATTCATTGTGAAGGTTCACGGTGCGTATGTATCGTGGAGCGTTGCTAATGATGCGTAGTACCTTGTTCTGTATGAGCTGCAGGCGGCGCAGCCGTGTTGGCGCCGCGTATGCCCAGCACGAAGCACCGTACGTCATCAGAGGTCTAATATGTGTCATGTAGAGGTTCCTCGATACCCGGCTATTCAGTTTGCTTTCCCTGTTGAGCATCGGGTAGAGTTGTTTGAGCCTCGCGTTTGCTCTGTTGGTCATGTGTTGTATGTGGTCCCTCCATATGAGTTTCCGGTCCAGCCAGACACCAAGGTATTTGACTTTCTCACGGAAGCGTATTGGGCGTGTATGTAGAGTAATTGGTCTACAGTGTTGGTGTTTGCGCAGGTGTTTTGGTCTGCGTGTGAACAGAACTGCCTCACACTTGTCGACGTTGACTTTAACACGCCATTTCTCCAACCAAGATTCGGCAGTTCTGAGTGCTGTCTGTAGGCGTGAGTTAATGTTTGATGGCTTCCAATCTTGCGCCATGATGGCGATGTCATCTGCGTAGATTGCAGTCATCGTGTTATGTGTGGATGGAAAATCATTAATGTACAGGTTAAACAAGAGGGGCCCCAGGATGCTGCCCGACCGGGCCACCGAGCACGCGGCCTTAAATCCTGACACAATCATCCGCTCAGTCCCAGCCTACCGGAATCTGCCTCCGCCGCTCAGCGGCAAGGCGCTCAACCAAATGTTTTCAAATGTTTGTATAGTCTATGGGACTTAACTACGAGGACTTAACTACGAGGTCAACTACTTATCAACTTATCAACTAACACTATGGACGGCACAAATATCCATGCCCGAGGGGGGATTCGAGCCCCCGACCGTAGTGGCCGTGGAGACCGTGACTGGAGCGCCTCAGTCTCCTCGGCCACCGCGGCCGGCGGCGCTCAACCCATCTGCCATCTGAGAATTTGATCCGAGCTGTAGATAGGAAAATATTCTACTCCCTTTTACCACTTTTAATGGCTAAATATTTATTTCGTGAAATCCACGACAAACAATCTTTCGAATTATGTAACTTTCATTGGCCTTATTGTACGAATAAATTAGTAATCAGTACAACAATTTTCGTGTTAGCGTATTTATATGATGATCTAATAACGTGTTCATGATAACGTTGCATTTAGTTGTTGCTTACAAACGGTGTAGGTACCGCAATTGAAGGCAAATTAAACTCTGAAACAAATCAAATAGTAAACTAAATACGGCGATTCAAAAGTAGCGAGCATTGAACGTCACTTGATGAGCAGAGTGATGAGGGGAGGTGGGGCGCTGGGCTAGGTGAGCGGGCGCAGGATCCATTCCTCCTGCGGTCAGAAAAATAGGACTGAATCCTCCAGAGCCTGCTAGGGTGTGGAAAAGGACGGGACTGAATCGTCCCATAACCTGTTTAAGCAGGTAGTTAGTGGCCGCCCGAGACCAGAGTATGTGGCCAGACCTTTGTGAATATTCCAGGCAAGCAAAGCTATCTAGTATATGCTACAGTGTATGTTCCTACATTGTACAGTAAAGTAAGTGAGAATTAAGCCCCAGATAACTTTAGAGTCAGAGTAAACGTGCAGTAATATCACTTTGGTTCTTACAATCTAAAGATTACGTTCTGCTCGCAATTGATAAATCTGTGCAACATTTTCAGTAGTTGGTATACAAGTTTATATGATACAGCTTCGAATTATAAACATAAGACAAGGCAGGCTAATTTGTTCGTAAGGAAGAAGAAATTCTGCTTTAAACGGGAGGGCGGGACACGAGTCTCATTGAACTGACTTGACGTAACGTGAGTAGAAGCAAGTTATGAACATCTGTAGTTTCTAACAAAACTTGTCTTAATAGGAAATCGGAAAATAGGAAATACTCCTGAAAGACTTTCACAGATATTGTATGTATTATGAGCAATACTCTTAAATGTGGTGCTGGGGCATAGTAGGTAAGCGAACAGACTGCTATTTTTGCGACTCGGGTTCGATTCCCACTAGAAGCTTAATTTCATTCATTAAATTTCTTGCAACATTAAACTTTTAATTAAAAAATTATACAAAGATAATCTTCAAATTTGGAAGTAATAAGTAGAAAAAGGTAAAACGAGAAAAAAAATTCCATTAATCAACGCAGAAACGTGGAAGAGATACAAGGGAGCATGAGGTCGTTATAAAGAAGTACAACTAAAACATTACAACAATGGAGAATGACAGTTGTATTCGCGTATTTTTCACAAAAATTTGTTTATTGCTAGTGGTACCTGGGTAAAAAGCTTCCAACGTAAACATTTCATAAGACAACAACAACAGAAAAACTGACCAAATTCGTCTGCACGAATGATGTTGCAACTCTGGAAGAAACGGTAGGAGCAGTAGAGAACTTACGCATGGAGACGAGATTTATAATGCCAAACTTCAACACTTGTTATGTAATCAACACTGACCATACCGGAACGCTGAACACTGGTTGGTGGGGCTGGTGCCTGCAGGAGGCGCCACTGTGCTAGAATAGTTGGGCAGGATTCAGTCCTGTCCACTGCTCGCCTACCTGCCGTTGGGAGGATTCCGTCCTGCGCCCAGGTGAGCGGGCGAACCCTGCAGGTAGGAGAGGGAAGGGGGGGATTTTGTCAGGATTTGCTCCACCGTGCGGGCAGTGCTTCACTCCGTAGCTGACCGTGATAACGGCGCCAGAGTTGGACCTCAGTCACTCGCGGAAAGGTAGGTTATCTTACAGCTCTGTTTCGAAATTTAGTACGCCTCGGAGACGTGCAATGTATTTTGCATGTAAATTTCGAGGAATGAGTGATTCAGCAAAACTTTTCCGAGGTTCGAGTTTATGCTTAAACTTTCCAATCTTTAACACATCCCAATAAGCACTTACGTCTTCAGAAGCCTTTGTCGAAGGAACAGAAGGATGGAAAAGCTGGTAGAAGCCGACCTCGGGGAAGATCAGTTTGGGTTCAGGAGAAATGTAAAAACATGGGAGGCAATACTCACTTTACGGCTTATCCTAGAAGATATTAAGAAAAGGCAAACCTACATATACATCAGCTAATGTGGCTTTGCCACACAGCTACTGCGAACGGCTGAAAGCAAGGGGAAACTACAGCCGTTACTTTTCCCGAGGACATGCAGCTCTACTGTATGGAAATATGATGATGGCATCCTCTCTGGTGAAATATTTCGGTGGTAAAATAGTCCCCCATTCGGATCTCCGGGCGGGGACTACTCAGGAGGATGTTGTACATTTGGAGAAGGCTTTTGACAATGTTGACTGGAATAAAATCTTTCAAGTTCTAAAGCAAGCAGGAGTAAAATATAGGGAGCGTAAGGTTATTTACAACTTGTACAAAAACCAGACAGCGGTTGTAAGAGTTGAAGGGCATGAAGGGATAGAGTGGTTTGGAAAGGGAGTAAGACAGGGTTGTACATTGAGCAAGCTATAAAGGAAAGCAAGGAGAAATTTGGTGAAGGAATTAAAGTTCAGGGTGAAGAATTAAAAACATTGCGTTTTGCCAATGACACTGCAATTTCTCAGAGACAGCAAAAGACCTGGAAGAGCAGTTGAACGGAATGGACAGTCTGTTGAAAAGTGCGTATCAAATGAATATTAACAAGAGCAAAATGAGAGTAATGGAGAGCAGTCTAAGAAAATCGGGCGATGCCGAAGGAATTAAATTAGGCAACGAAATAATAAAGGTGGTAGATGAATTTTGTTATTTGGGCAGTAAAATAACAAATGATGGTCGCAGTACAGAGTGTATAAAATGCAGAATGGCAATGCGTATAAAAGTGTTCTTCGAATATTGATTAAAGCCTAAGGAAGGCATTTGTGTGGAGTGTTGTCTTGTATGGGAGTGAAACAAGGACGATAAACAGTGCGGACAGGAATAGAGGCTTTTGAAATGTGGCGCTACAGAAGAATGCTGAAGATTAGCTGGGTGGACCGCGTAACTAAGGAGGAGGTACTGAACAGAATTGGGGAGAAAAGGAATTTCTAGCATACCTTGACTAAAAGAAGGGATCGATTGTTAGGACACATTCTTAGACATCAAGGAATTGTGAATTTAGCGTTGGGGGGGGGGGGGGGAGTGTGTGGGATAAAAACCGCAGTCTGACCGGTGGGGACTTTTAGCATGTTGTTTACAGAGGTGTTGTTTACATCTGTGCAAAAATTCAGCTTATTCGTAATTTTTTCCTCTAAACGTCAAAATTGGGCCTGATCTGACTGGACTTAATATTGGTTTCGTCTTATTTGGTGAATGAGTTTCGGAAAGTTGTGTTTAGTATCTCTGCTTTAGAAGCGCTATCATTTGCAATTAACGCCGTAATTAAAAGCCAGCTGTGAAACTCAGCTTGCCCTTTTCTCACATGACATCTTGCAAGCCATGGATGAAGGGCAACAGGCAGATTGTGTTTTTATCGACTTCAAAAAGGCGTTCGACGCGGTGCCACACTGCAGACTGCTAACGAAGGTACGAGCTTATGGAATAGGTTCACAGATTTGTGACTGGCTGGAAGACTTCCTAAGTAATAGAACGCAGTACGTTGTTCTCGACGGCGAGTGTTCATCAGAGACGAGTGTATCGTCAGGCGTGCCCCAGGGGAGTGTGATAGGACCGCTATTATTTTCTATCTATATAAATGATCTGATGGACAGAGTAAGTTGTAATTTGCGGCTGTTTGCTGATGATGCTGTGGTCTATGGTAGGGTGTCGTCTGTAACTGACTGTAATAGCATACAGGATGAGTTAGATAAAATTTCTGGTTGATGAGAAGAATGGCAGCTAGCTCTCAATGTAGAAAACTGTAAGGTGATGCGCATGAGTAGAAAAAAACAATCCCATAAGGTTCGAATACAGCATTAGTAGCGAGCTTCTTGATGCTGTCGCGTCATTCAAATATCTAGGCGTAACATTGCAGAGCGATATGAAATGGAACGAACGTGTAAGGACAGTTGTAAGGCGGACAGTCGACTTCGGTTTATTGGGAGAATTTTGGGAAGATGTACTTCACCTGTAAAGGAGACCGCGTATAAAACGCTTGTACGACCACGTCTTAAGTATTGCTCAATTGTTTGGGACTCGCAGCAGATCAGTTTAAAGGAAGACATAGAGGCGGTTCAGAGACGAGCAGCTAGCTAGGTTTGTTACCGGTAGGTTCGACCAATGCGCGAGTGTCACGGAAATGCTCCGGCAACTCAATTGGGGATCGCTGGAAGAAAGACGACGTTCTTTTCGTGAATTTCTGTTAAGTAAATTTAGAGGGCCGGTATTTGAAGCTGAGTGTAGTACGATGTTGCTGCCGTCTACTTACATTTCGCGTAAAGATCACAAAGACAAGATAAGAGAAATTGGGGTTCTTACGGAGGTATGTAGGCATTCTTTTTTTCCTCGTTCAATTTGGGAGTGGAATAGGAAAGCAAATGCCTAGTAGTGGTACAGTGTACCCTCCGCCACGCACCTTACGGTGAATTGCGGAGTATGTATGTAGATATAGATGTAGATGTTCGACGTCAGCTGTGGACTGATTTCCACGGCAGGTCACGGGGTCAGAGGAGCAGCACTCGATATCCCGTGACACCTGTGACTGAGTGTACTGCGAGGTGGGACAGAGCGTTATGTTACGATGTAATGTTGAGGGGGAGTGACGGCCAGCTAACCAGACTGCCGGGCTGCGTGTAGCTGCCACTGCCGGCAGCGGCTGCTGTCTGCACGCCGCCACACCGCGCCGCCGCACCGTGGTTCAGAACGGCCTAATCCCTGGCCAAAAGTCGAAAAGTGAGAACAATAATTTCAAAATTTACAATTCTAGGTTTTTGAGGTCACTGATTACGAATTTGATAATAGAATCATGACATTTGCAATTCTAAAATGAATAACAGTTTTGTAGAATATGTAAATTTCTATTTCATTTTATGTACATAATTCCGTACAATACATCCCATTAGATTGATCCGTTGGATTAATTAAAAATCATAATATACGTCAGATGGATCCGTTGTACATGTTTCGATTTCTGCTGAGGGTAAGCTACTATTTGTGACATACTCTTCTGGTGTTTCCAGTAGAAGTTCTGTTACATCAGAAGTTAATGGTGCACTGTTTTTAATTTTTAATTTTTGGAAATTAGTTATCAGTGGGTCGGAGGATGCAAGGTGCCGACGAAAAACGTCAGACATTGTCTTCTCTCGCGTACATTTTCGAGAAAAATTTTCGCGGTACCGACGAATGGCCTTGTTCCTCGCTTCTTGAGCGACCTCAGAAAGTTGTCCGATTGTCAAGACACTCATTTCAATTATCGAGTAGCCATGAATTAAAACGGTATGTACCAACGTTGGTATTGGGTACCAGGAATATAGGTCAACATATTTCTTAAACATTTCCTTTCATCAACTAAAATTGCGAAAGAACATCCTTCCGGTTCAATAAAATATTTTTCATAACTTCTACTTGTTGATCAAATTTCGAGCTCCGTTCATGACGTACGGCCAAGAATATTTGTCTGCATTTATAAATAATTACTTTGCATGTTAGCCCTGTTAGAAGTTATATATATATATATATATATATATATATATATGAGAGAGAGAGAGAGAGAGAGAGAGAGAGAGAGAGAGAGAGAGAGAGAGTACGTAATGTAAAAATATTATAAGCAGTCCTACAGTCGTGAACAATCAATATTATTATGTTTTACAATTTTTGTTTATTCTCTATGAACAATCTTTGAAGTAATATTTGTAAACATAAACAGGTATAGAAAGTTCAGGGGAGAGTATCGCCGTTAGTCGCAGGGCGTAATGCGCACGACAGCGTGCACAGTAACACTAAAATCGTTATTATTGTAAATGGGCAACTTTCCAGCAGCTAATTCTTGAAAATTTCATTAATAGATAGTTCAGCAAACACGTCTCTGTCAATTCCAGAGTTAAAGTGTGTTAAAAAGTTTTTGTATCGAGACAAATGTATTTCTAAAGAAGCGAAAAAACATGATAATCACGATTACCTTCAGTATAACGTTTCATAAACAACAACATACATTTTCGAACATTGAAGTACATAAACTGCTTCTACATACCTTCGTAAACATTTTCCTTTTTGGAAAATTGGAATCGGACGCTTCGTTGTGAAATTCTGTATGATTTTCTGAAGCACTGTATAACTGGGCACTGAGGCGTCGCGAGTGTGTTTCTACGAGAGGCAACTTCCGACTGTCGCAGGGAAGCAGGTGGACAATATTGTGACCTCTGCTAATGAGATCTGAGAGCCCCAAACCCACCTTAACAAGAATCCATTCCAAAAACATTGATCTTTAAACCTTCATTTTTCGACTTTTGGCCAGGGAATCGGCTGTTCTGAACCACTGTGCACCGGCACCTAAATCTGTCACACGGGGTCCACCGCGCGACACACAAATGCCATCACTACTGTCTGATTCAGGAAATGTTTGTATGGCTTATGGAACTTAACTGCGGGGTTATCAGTCCCTAAACTTACGAACTAGCTAACACTAAGGACGGCACAAATATTCATGCCCGAGGGGGGATTCGAACCCCCGACCGTAGTGGCCGTGCAGACCGTGAATGACGCGCCGCAATCCCCTCGGCCACCGCGGCCGGCCTGATGCAGGAAGCCTGTCTCAAGAGCTCGCCCACCTACAGCAAGTGTTTAGGGATAACGGATATTCTACCCGGCAGATTAACAAGATACTTAAAATTAAAAACAAGCGCTTTAGGAGAGCCAGTCATGAAGAAATTGTTCCACCTTGTGAGAATACAGGGTTTTAGGTTAGTAACCTCTTTGGTACGTTTTCGTCGAACGATAGTCATCGTTGGCGTGCAGCGATAGCTGCTGGGTGAATATGCTTAGGTTGGAATGTTTTTCGTTTGTTGGCCGGTGTGCGGCAGTCTCCCGCCGACCGCAGAGCGAGACGGTAGCATGCTGACAGTGCGAATGTAACCCGCGTTTAGCGGTGGCTAAAGTTTTGCCCATCAGTCGTATCGCATATGAGTTTCGGTTGCTGTTGCGTATTGAAATGTTCGAGTGTGGACTTGTAGACATTCATCGTAGGGCACGCGGTTATGTAATCAGTGTATTTTAAGGAAGAGTTTTCAACATTTATCGTTCCATAATAAAGGAAGTTAACAAAGTTTATTGTTATGGAACAAGCTAGTAATTGTCCACATCCCATACCGTCAAATCATTGGAACAATTATTAAATGTCTTCAGATAAAACTTCCGGGCTGATGGGCCGTGGTCCAGATATAAAACTACCTCCCGACGTTTCGTCTCCAACTGCGGGAGACATCTTCAAAGGTCTTCCGGCTACTGCCACTGAGGGCCGAGGGTCTCTCGCATTTATAGAGGGCATAGAGGGCGCCACCATACGTCACGTGATGCTGACTTTCTAACTATCTCTGGATGACGTCGTCATTCTCGATTAAAAATAATCGATTGTCGTTTTGTTGGTGAAGTGTCGACATCCAAATTTTATTTAACTTCAGACCTTCTTCTTTCCTATTGAAATTATTCTGGTGTTTGTGAATCTCTATTGCTTCTCTATACATGCGTGCATGGTACTGAGATGTCCTAGCTAAAACGCTCGTCTCGTCAAATTTTATTTCATGATTTCCTTTTTGAAAAATATGTTCAGCCACTGCCGATTTTTCTATGTGGCCCAGACGACAGTTCCTTTTATGTTCAGATATGCGAGTATTGACGCTTCTTTTTGTTGTACCAATATATACTTTACCACAGCTGCAAGGAATTTTATAAACCCCAGGTGTTGCTAGGGGATGACGTCCGTCTTTTGGTGATCTCAAATATTCTTTGATCTTTTTTGTGGGTCTGTATATGGTTTCGATGCCATGTTTGGCCAGAACTTTCCCAATTCGATCGGTAATCCTCCTAATGTACGGCAGAAAAACTTTTCCAGATTGTTGTCGCTGCTCAGAACTTCTGGATTCTTCTCTTCTTTGATGGAGAGCTCGATCAATTTCCTTGGCACCATATCCATTTCTCTTGAAGGCCGACCGTAAGTGATTTAGTTCATCCTTCAAGTAAACTGGCTCACAAATTTTGTTGGCTCTATCCACCAAGGTTTTAATAATACCTCTTTTTTGCCTCGGATGATGGTTTGACTCCTTGTGGAGGTATCGATCAGTGTGTGTGTTCTTTCTGTATACCTTATGGCCCAGAGTTCCGTCCTCTCGTATTATTAAATGATTAAGCAGCAAATAGAGGTATAACGGCAATTTCGCCCATCGACGATTAGGCGGACGCAGCTGGTATGTATGAGACAGGGGAAATACCCTCCGACTTCGAGAAGAATGTAGTAATACCAATTCCAAAGAAAGCAAGTGCAGACACTTGTGAAAATTACAGAACTATCAGATTAATTAGTGATAGTTATAAAAAACTAACACGAATAATTTACAGACGACAAACTTGTGGAATCCTATCTCGGGAAAGATCAGTTTGGATTTAGGAGAAATGCAGGAACACGGGAGGCAATACATTACGACTGATCTTAGAAGATAGACTAAGGAAAGGCAAAAACCTACGTTCTTAGCATTCGTAGATTTGGAGAAATCTTTTGACGATGTCGACTGGACTACATTCTTTCAAATTCTGAAGGTATCAGGGGTAAAATATAGAGAGCGAAGAGTTATACTCAACTTATACAAAACCAGACAATGATTATTAGAGTCGGAAGGCATGAAAGGGACGCAGAGGTTTGGAAGGGCGTAAGACAGGGTTGAAGCCTTTCCCCAATGCTGTTCAATCGGAGCAAGCAGTGAAGGAATGCAAGGAGAAATTTTGAGAAAGAATTAAAGTTCAGGCAGAAGAAATAAAAACTTTGCTGTTTGCCGATGACAGTAATTCTGTCAGAGACCGCAAAGGATCTGGAAGAGCAATTGAATGGAATGGTCAGTGTCTTGAAAAGAGGGTATAAGATGAACATCAACAAGGGTAATGTAGCGTCAGGAAGTCAGGCGATGCTGAAGGGATTAGATTAGGTAATGAAACAATAAATGTAGTAGATGAGTTTTGTTATTTGGGTAGCAAGATAACTTCTGCTGGCTGTAGTAAAGAAGATATAAAATACAGAATAGCTATGGGAAGAAAAGCGCATCTAAAGAAGCGAAACCTTTTAACATCCAATATTAATTAAAATTAAGGCTTTCTGAAAGCATTTGTCTGGAGTATAGCATTGTATGCGAATGAAACGTGGACGATAAGGAATTCAGATAAAAAGATGATAGAAGCTTTTGAAATGCGGTGCTACAGACGAATGATGAAAGGTAGATGGATAGATCAAGTAAGTAATGAGGAGGTGCTTAACCGATTCGGGAAGAAAAGGAGTTTCTGGCATATCCTGACTAAGAGAAGGGATAGATTGGTGCGACACATTCTGAGACATCAAGATATTGTCAACTTAGCATCAGAAGGAAGTGTATGGGGTAAAAATCGTACAGGAAGACCGAGGGACGAATACAGTAAGCAGATTCAAAAGGATGTAGGTTGCCGAACGGAATCGTCAACTTAGTATTAGAAAGAAATGTGTAGGGTAACAATTCCCGCGATGGAGTAGCAGAGCGGTCTAAGGTGCCTCGCTGCGGAGCGCGCGGTTGCTCGCCGTCGGAGCTTCCAGTCCTCCGTGGGGCATGGGTGTGTGTTCGTGTGTTTGTCCTTAGGTTAGTTTACCTAGGTTTAAGTAGTTTGTAAGCTACGAACTGATGACCAGGCAGTTTGGTCTGATAGATTTACAAACAATTGTAGAAGAAGACCGAGGGACGAATACAGTAAGCAGATGGGGAGACCTGCCCAGGACAGGGTAGCGTGGAGAGCTGCATCGCAACAGTCTGCGGGACAATACCCAGAAGTATCGGAAGAACAAAGAATGTCGGCAAAATCTCTCGCTTTTCTTCCGTTTGTTGGGAACCTGTCATTCAAAATAGCAAGAATCCTACGGAGTTTTCAATTGACAGTGATTTTTCTTCCACAATTGAAGATTTCTGACTTTGTAACTCACAGACTTTTAGAGGACACACAATGCACGGCCGCAACGGCTGTACCACAAGAAAGAAATCAGAGCAAAATAAAATTAAATATGATATTCCGACCACATATTCGAGTTACCAGTAAAATTACAAACTTCTGGATAGCAATAGCAGACCAGACGGATCCTTAATTAAAAAGTTGCAAAATAAAATCAAATAATTTAGGGGCTAAGCGTCCCCAACGGTTCCTCTCCCCTACCTGTGAGGTTGGCTACAGGGACTACTTTAGAACAGCGGAAGCACACTGCGGTGCCGTGCCCGGCGAACAGCCACGCACCGCCATTCGGTTGCAGAGCTTCCAGGTATCCACCTCGCGGACAGTCTAGGGCGGAAGTTACCGCCGTATTAGGGAAGTCTGACTTTGAGGACCGTCCACGTCTTTACAATGATGGGCGAGTGGAAGCATCCGGTACACTTTAAAAGTGGTGTGTGCTTGGTAGATGTAAATAGTATGTGTGTCGGAACAATCGTGTCACTATTTGTGTTAAGTGACCGTGCCCGCTAAAATTTACAAATAAATTTTGTGTTATGGTTTTGGGTACAAAATGACTAAGCAATGAGACTCCGTACCTTCCTTTGCCCTGTTAGAATAAATTACAACTGACACGGAATGCAATACTCTTACGTATATGTGGTTTTGTTTCATGCGAAACGGATAACACTTTGAGTTATACAATAATTAATAAATCAACTGTAATTAAAAATTCAACTGTAATTAAACTCATAATTTAGACATTAGTCTCGTGTGACAAAGTCAATGTGAACGATAGAAACGTTCAGATATGTTAGCGTGCACCATATACTAGTAGCCAGACGCATAATTCGACTGCGATAGCCGGCCGCGGTGGCCGAGGGGACTGAGGCGCTCCAGTCACGGTCTGCACGGCCACTACGGTCGGGGGTTCGAATCCCCCCCTTGGGCATGGATATTTGTGCCGTCCTAGTTCGTAAGTAGTTCATAAGTAGTTTGTAAGTTTAGAGACTGATGACCCCGTAGTTAAGTCCCATAGACTATATAAACATTTGAACATTTGACTGCTATAGCCAACAACCATTGGCGATAGCCAACAAATATTGTGATATTTCGTCACTTGAATAAATATGAATTCAAACGAAGACTTTAAGATTAATCGGATACCAAAATCACTGCACTTGATAATGTGCACATCTGTACAACAATTACCATACTGATTCGATGATATAAAAATGTCCTACAAATGTGGTAATGTTTTCAAAATATCACACACTGCAAATATTCCGTATCTCTTTACGTGTTTTAACTGTAACTCTTATCATCAGACAAATCACTTTAACTGTTAAGTGAGCCCCTAGTCGGGGGTTCGAATTCCCCTCGGGCATGGATGTTTCTGTCGTCTTTAGTATAAGGTAGTTCATAAGTAGCTCGTAAGTTTAGCGCAGTTAAGTCCCATAAGCTTAACTAACATTTGAACACCCATGCTCGAGGGAGGACTCGAATCTCCGACGGCGAACAACCGGCGCCTTTGAGTGCTCGGCCACTTTGCCGCGTCTCGAGTGCTCCCACAGGCGCGCTCGCGCTTGTGTGTGTGTGTCCTTAGCATAAATAAAAGTAGTTCCTAAGTCTACGGACTGATGACCAGAGAAGTTTGGTGCCTTGAGATAACAAGCATTTGCTTTGAGAGCCAGAACAAGACATTAGTGTTGGAGTTCATACTTGATAACAGAACGATAGTAGTCTCCTGCACTGTACCTTAATCTGCTAAGACAAGTACCCGGAAGGCTTCCTGTCTTCGATGCTTACCTGCAACAAATTAAAAAAGTTTCAAACTGTTAAGAAAGGTCATGTAAAAATGCGGCACAACAACAAAAAATCTTTATAAGCAGGATGCCTCACGAAAGATCGCGCGGTACGGCTCCCGGCCGCCGCCACCGCACTCGCCGGCCACGGCAGCGCCCGATTCTCGGACTCTATTGTGCCGCAGGCGCATACATTGAGTTACAGTCTAAAAAACATTGCCATCTGAGTAACCTAGGCTTACCTTTATTTACAGTAGATGTTCAAAATGATGGAAAGAGTGGCCTGACATCTCTTGAACACATTTTCGAACACTCGACGAATTTCCGCTGCCGAAATCTGGGAAATGACTAGTCGATTCTTTTTTCACGATACAATAAATTCTGACAGGTATGTGAACAATATCCTGCATCCACTTTTTCAAGAACTTTCACCCAACTTAAAGTTGTACGGTTATTTTATGCAGGACAATGCAAGACCACACGTTGCCAATGCTTCTATGGCAGCAATACGAAGTGTTTTTGATGATAGGATAGCCGGCCTCGGTGGGCGAAGGGACTGAGGCGCTTCAGTCACGGTCCGCACGGCTACTACGGTCGGGGGTTCGAAACCCCCCTCGGGCATGGATATTTGTGCCGTCCTAGTTCGTAAGTAGTTCATAAGTAGTTTGTAAGTTTAGGGACTGATGACCCCGTAGTTGTCCCATAAGCTTAACAAACATTTGATTTTTTGATAGGATAGTTGACTGGCCTCCTCGTTATCCAGATCTAAATCCCTGTGACTTTTATCTTTGGGGAATGTTAAAGGACAAGGTGTATGCAAGCAATAAAAATAAAATAAAATAAAAAACCAATACACTGGAAGAGTTGGAAGACTAGTCATTTCCCTGATTTCGGCAGCCGAAATTCGTGGAGTGTTCGCAAATGTGTTCAAGAGATATCAGGCTGCTCTTTCCATACAGGGACATCATTTTGAACATCTACTGGTCTAGGGCGGAAGTTACCGCCGTATTAGTAAAGTGTGACTTTCAGGACCGTCCGCGTCTGTTACAATGATGGGCGAGTGGAAGCATCCGGTACACTTACCATTCAGTTTATAGTGAGGTAGGGACTGCAAATGTTATCTGTATAAATGTGCTTATTTCTCGAATATTGTTAGTAATTCCTTGACCTACAGCAAGGTAGTTTCGTGGCAAAATATATTTGTGAAATAATATTAAACATGCAACAGGGCTACCTCAAATTCGTCCTATCTTTATGAATACAGATTTTACCACAATTCTGCCTATTTGTTCAGTAACCTTCCTACTGTCCTATTTTCAATTAATGAATCTTCAATAAGGCGACGAAACACCTGCCAAGAGAAGAAGTCCGACGCCTTTACGGTCTGACAGAAGATCAGCAGGTGAGTGAAACTTCCTGTCTGAGGGGAAAGGCGATAGGCAGCAACCCTTCTTGCTACAACTTTATTGATTCAGTAAAGGAAATTTATTGTTACGGAAGGCCGCTAGTTACAAAACACTCTGTCAGAAACTCAACATTCGATTTGAAAACAGCATTCTCAGGCACAATAAAACGCCAAAGTACTTGGGCATGACGCTGGATAGAGCACTATCTTTTACAGAGCACCTAAAAAAGACTACCGAAAAATTGAAGACAAGAAACAACATTATTCAAAAGCTCTGAGGCACCATTTGGGGAGCATCGGTCTGCACTTTCCACACCACTGCTTGAGCAGTTGTATTCTCGGCCGCCAAATACTGTGCTCAAATTTGGCTAAACAGCCCATGTGTAAACTAAGGTGGGTGTCCAACTGCATACCACTCTGAGGACGATTTTTGGACTAATTAAACCACTCCAACGCAACGGCTCTCAATATTAAGCCCCTTCCCACCGCCACAACTGATGCCCTTGTACATGAATACAAAAACATCTTGAGAAATCGAAGCCTGCCAATCCAACAAGACATTGAGGCTGCAAACATCAAAAGGCTTCGAACTGTGAACCCGCCAACAAGAACAAATGTTCAAATGTTTGTAAATCTATCGGACCGAACTGCGTGGTCATCAGTCCGTAGCTTACATACTTAAAACTAGGTAAACTAACCTAAGGACAAACACACACACACACACACACACACACACACACACACACACACACACACACCATGCCCCAGGGAGGACTCGAACCTCCACGGCGAGCAACCGCGCGCTCCACAGCGAGACGCTTTAGACCGCTCGTCTACTCCACCGCGGCCAACAAGAACAGCAAAGACCTGTGTACAATAGGGTTTCAGTATCACAAACGCTTGGTCTGAAAAATGGAAGGCAAGGTAAAATCGTAACATGCCTGGCATCACACAATAGCCACCTGGTTTTGACCTACCACGCTAAACGTGGTCTACACTAAATAGGATTCGAACTTTTGGCAGATGTGCTTACTCCGTGTATAAATGGGGCAAACAACCATGCCCTCAGTGTGACTGCGGAGAGAATCAGACCATCAGCCATATTGCTGAAGAGTGTCCCTGAAGAGTCTATATGGGGAGTACGGACGACTTCCTGTTCGCAACTCCAGAGTCGATAGATTACATTAATAGTCTTCATGTTTGTTTGTAATTCTTGAAGTTTGTTATATTAGTGATGTTTGTTTGCAATTATTGACGTTTGTTATATTAATGATTTGACTGTTCCTTTCTTATATGTCTGTATTGCCACACGATAAAAAAAAATGAAGTGAGGTATGGCTTAAACAGGGTGAATAACCTAAAACTTGCACCGCAAATGTTGCGGAAACGGAGAGTGTGAATGATGTGCGGTTTTCACAGAATGGATTGGTAGTCAGAGGCTCGTATTGTTAGCCAACAAACAGGTTGTAATATTACTTAGAAAGTATATTTTATGCAAACATGCAATTTTTAATAGAACAATGGTTGTTTCTATGATGCACTGGAATATTAGACACCTGCTGTGTACAAAGAATTTTGAATGACATTTTTATCACGTTTAGTTTGGCAGCTACAACCGTTCAAAGTTTCGGGGGCGGAGACTGCGATAGCGTAGCTAACTGGCCGAGTGGCTATAGTCGGGCCGCCGAAAGAACGACCCTGACAGGGGGTGGGGGGGGGGGACACTCAACCACCAACCTGAGCTCTGAAATTCGTAAACGTTGCCAGGGTAACGGTGCCGCGTTGCCACCCTGCCACTCGAGGTCGCGCGGGGTGGCGTGCTTCAGTCGCTGCAAAGCATCTGTCGCGTGTTCATCGTTACCGGTTTTGTTCGTGCCGTGTTACGTGTCGTTAATTTCAGACGTGTGAGAGATGGCTTCTTCCTCTAACCGTAAGAAAGTCACTTCTGTGACCAATAGACTGGATGTCGAAACTGATCTGATGATATTACTCGGTCACTATACTATAACACTCGACAGCGACCGTAAACAAATGAGACAGAAAAACGCTCTTCTTTTTTTTATGTAAGAAGACAAATAATTTCACTGGAAGAGGCGATTTTACTACTTGTAAAGTGGTAGTCCTTATTTCTTTACCCTCTCGGCAGACTGCCACAATACAGTGTCCGAGTAATAACACCGAGTTTGTGGAAAATAGCTATAGAAGATGAAATATATAAACAAAATTCTTCAACTATCGACCTTCGGCTGAAGACTAAATTATACATTATATTTAATGGAATTATGGAACATATGAAGCTTTACTTGACATATGTTTCTAAACCTATCTTTTTAACTGCAAAAAGAGTGTTTTACATCACTTCGTGGTTGTTATCGTTCGTTCACACTTTAGTAGTACATAGCAACGGTTCCTAAATATTCGGACTTGATATTCGTATGCCGGCGACTGGCACAGCATAACAACAAACGGCCGCTAGCTGTCAGAGTCGTTCTTTCGCCGGCTCGACTACAGCCCCTGGGGCACGGCCCGCTGTCTCATGACCACCAGCCAGCCAGCCACTTTGAATGGTTGTCGCTGCCAAAATAAACGCGATAAAAATGTAATTAGAAAGTCTTTGTACAGTTGGTGTCAAAAATTCCAGTGCATGATAGAAACAACCATTGTTCTATTTGATAAACTGTATGTTTGCATAAAAAATACTCTCTCAAGGTATTTTTACAATCTGTTTATTGCCTAACAATACGAGCCCCTGACTACCAAGCCATTCAAAATGTTCAAATGTTTGTATAGCTTATGGGACTTAACTACAGGGTCATCAGTCCCTAAACTTACAAACTACTTATGAACTAGCTAACACTAAGGACGGCACAAATATCCATGCCCGAGGGGAGATTCGAGCCCCCGACCGTAGTGGCCGTGGAGACCGTGACTGGAGCGCCGCAGTTCCCTCGGCCACTGCGGCCGGCTCGCACTTTCCGTTTCCGCAATATTTGAGGTGCAAGTGTCAGGTGATTCACCCTGTATAGGCATTGTATGGAAGTGAAACGTGGACGATAAGGGGTTCAGATAAAAAGATGATAGAAGCTTTTGAAATGTGGTGCTACAGACTAATGATGAAAATTATATGGGTAAATCACGTAACTAATGAGGAGTTGTTTAACCGAATCGAAGAGAAAAGGAGTTTCTGGCATATCCTAAGGGAAGGGATAGATTGGTTGGAGACATTCTGGGACATCAAGAAATTGTCAACTTAGCATTAGAAGGAAGCGTGTGGGGTAAAAATCGTAGAAGGAGACCGAGGGACGAATATAGTAAGCAGATTGAAAAGGATGTAGGTTGCCGAACGTATTCTAAGATGAAGAGACTGACAAAAGGACAAGGTAGCTTGGAGAGCTGCATCAAACCAGTCTGCGGACTGAAGACCACAACAGCAACTCCTTTACAGACGGATCACATCTTCCCCACGACTGTCCTTATATTCCCGTTCCATTTCATACTGCTGTATTCGAACATTACGGGATTGATTCTCCGAATCGTCTACATCACTTTACATTTTCCTACATTTAACGCTAGTTGCCATTCCTCACACCATCCTGGATCCCACTACAGTCATTAAATGACGAAATAAATATTTGTTAAGCTTATGGGACTTAACTACGGGGTCATCAGTCCCTAAACTTACAAAGTACTTATGAACTACTTACGAACTAGGACGGCACAAATATCCATGCCCGAGGAGGGATTCGAACCCCCGACCGTAGTGGCCGTGCAGACCGTGACTGGAGCGCCTCAGTCCCCTCGGCCACCGCGGCCGGCATTAAATGACGACACTCTCATGTACACCACAGGCATCATCAGTAAACTTCCATCTCTTTAGTTTGCTTAAAGATTCTCTTCTAGGAACACATTCTGGACGGATGTCAGTCATGCAGTGGAAAGATGGCTACGCCTACAGGAGAATAGCTTTTACCGGCAGGGTATACACCCTCTCCCACAACGTTGGCGTATGGCCATATAACGTGATAGAGACTACGTAGAAAAATAGAATACGGTCGCGGCATGTTGTTCTGCGCAGGATGGTCGTGCGCTCTAAGGCGCCTTATTTCGGAGTGCATGTCTGTTACCGTCGGAGGTTCGAGTCCTCCCGCGGGCTTGTGTGTGTGTGTGTGTGTGTGTGTGTGTGTGTGTGTGTATGTTGTCCGTAACGTAAGTTACTTCAAGTAGTTTGTAACACAGGAACTGATGAACACAGCAGTTTGGTCCCATAAATTTACAAACATTTGAACATTTGAAGACAAGCTGATGTATATGATACTAAATTCCGACTTTGACAATAACTATTTTCGGAGGAAAGAAAGTTTTTACTTCTCTCTCTCTCTCTCTCTCCCTGTGTGTGTGTGTGTGTGTGGTTTTTTTTTTTTTTTTTTTTTTTTTTTTTTTTTTTTTTTTTTCCTGCTGCTGAATGAATTTAACCAAACGAGGCAGTTGTATCGTTAGGCAAATATCGCATCATGCGACATTATTTAACCACTGTTTGGAAATGACACCACTTAGTTACTTGCAACAAACAATACACACACAATTTAAAATATTCAAAGAAGTTTCGGGCGTGCAGCCGCATAAAGTTGACTTCTTCTAATGTTTCGGCTGAGAACCGTGCAGCCATCTTCAGAGAGAGTCGCAGACTGACGCTCCAGCACGCGCTTCGTGCTCATAAACGTGCGGACCGCGCTACTGCGCATGCTGCCACAGATAACACAAGGGGCCAAACACGTTACTCGGCGGCAAGGAAGTACGCGTGTGTGTAAATTATGTCTGTGGCTGCATGGTCGCGAAAACATGAAGATGCACGAACGGAAAATACTATATAATTTACTATTTTCCTTCATGCATTCGGTATGACGTTAAAATTTATTGCTTGTACACTACTAACCTTCCCCGTGATTCACTCTATTAGGGAAAACCGTATCAACTTAACTGCAGCAGTTCCTATGATTTTACACATTTCGTATGCGGCATAAGTTTGCAACAGCAACAGGAAAGACATATGATTACAAACTAACGTTTTTGTTTTGCTTTTTACTTTAATTTTACTGTGACACCAAACTACCCGGACGATTTCCTTCATTTCTGTTGTAAACGAAAGGTATTCATCCACAGATTTGTCGTCAAGTATCATAATTTACATAACTCTCGCCTTCCTTTTTCTATACTCAAACACGATTTCCTTTTGTATATTTCTTATGGGGCTGTCCTTGCTTTAAACTAAAGTCAGTCGGTCAGGCTGTTCTATCCGACCGACTTCCTTCAATTTTACTTTAAACGAAAGGTATTCATTCGCAGATTTGCCATAAAGTGTCAGAATTAACTTTGGTCTCTCCATCCTTTATTTTTATTCAAACGCGGTATTGTTGTATCCTTGCATTGAATATTTTAATCGGTTTGGTTTACGATACCTTCGGTTTTGATTAAGGTACGCAGTTGTTTTTGACCTAACAACTCTTTGCGGATCAAGATTTTTCATTTTCGCTTTTAAACACATGCACTGATTGATTCTGAAGAAAACTATGCGTGAACATTCAACTTTACTTTCATTTTTTCCAACTTTTTTGTCATTCCACTAACGGTGCGAAGTATTTGCACGTGTCCTCTAGTATGTTCTGATTAGTAAGTTTGCAAGTATCAAAAATGATCTTATGTTTTGATTACGCCGGCCGCGGTGGCAGAGGGCACTGAGGCGCTCCAGTCACGGTCTGCACGGCCACTACGGTCGGGGGTTCGAATTCCCCCTCGGGCATGGATATTTGTGCCGTCCTTAGTCTTAGGTAGTTCGTAAGTAGTTTGTTAGCTTAGGGACTGATGACCCCGTAGTTAAGTCCCATAAGTTCTACAAACATTTGAACATTTTGAACATTTTTGATTACATTGACTAAAATTGTTAACATCGTCAAGGGAACGCATATGGTAGTACGTAACATCAATTTCCACTTAATACCTGCATCCATTTCAGATAAAAAGGGATCTGAACAGACGTACGTCGATTTCATCAACTACGGCAAGGAAACCTGAACAAGAAATAATCCACGAATTACCTGATATGTAACGAGAAACTTGTAAGCCAAGCTAATCGATGCCATTACGTTAATGAGTAATTAACAGTTGTTTGACTGATTGCTGCAAGAGAACAAAAAAAGAAATAGTCCTACTCCTTCAGTGTCAGCAAGTGAAACTTTATTTCTTGTTGCTCGTCTCACATAATACTGAATCACATTAACCGACTATTTTCGTTATTCAGTGATGATCGTCAGTTTTTGATAAATTGTAATTTGGCCTGCACACACTTTGCTAACGATTTGCCCTCCATTTATAAGTTCCGACTTAACGATAATTACTACAGCCACCAGTTGATCAATAAGACACACAAAGAGACAGCGCTGAACTCTGTACCTAGTACAGCGGTAATAAGGCACTCCATGGGAAACTGAAAGCACGCACCACTCAATTAATCAACTGAAAGTTATTTATGATTAAAAAAATAGTCACACAAACTTCGCAAATGTCTTAAACATACTCATATGAAGCGTCGCAATCTAAATAATTGAAATGTTTTATCTGGCATGTTATTATATTGCTGATCACAATTTTCCTCTAAATATTTACTTTGTCTTTTATCTTTAAATCGTCACGTGATTACTATTTGCAAATCTGACATAAAAAATGTATTCCCGTTCGCAAGTGCCTTCATTCTCCGCTAGCAGTGTGGCTTTACATGCGTGTACCTACATGGATACTATGCAAGTCAAATTGAAGAGCATGACAGAGGGTTCATCGAACCACTTTCGTGATATTTCTCTGTAGTTCCATTCTCTAACAGCTCGCGGGAAGAAGGAGCAGCTAAATGTTTCTGCTTTCAATGTAAATACAAATATACAATCCCTAAGACGGATTTTCGTCTCGAATATATCAAATATATTAATGACAAATATGAAACATTCAATAAAAATTTGTGGTGCGACCGGGAATAGAACCCGGACCTCCATGCTTACTAGGCGGACGTTTTACCGCTGGACCACCAAATCACTAACGATTAATGAGCCTCGGAATAGTATAAGCACGATTTCCTTCACGTCACAAATCGTGCGATTCCTGGACGCATCACAAACTTTAATTCAATGGTTCAGTTTTCTGTTTTCGATCTGATTTCGGGCAAGTGAATGGGAATACCTCTTAAACTTCATTCCCCATTGAAAATCTTTCGTTTACAGATTGCATCATGTTAATAAAAGCAAAAACTATAGATACTGCACAGTTGCCCCATTTCTTCGTTTCTGAGGTTGACAGTACTACTCACATCTAAAGCGACAATCGTCTGTTTTCGCAAACTGTTTGAACGTGTTCTGGATATCCTCTTTTTCGGATAATTTTCCACAGATTCTCTCTATCAACATTATCGAGTGCGTTTGTAAAACTCATAAATGATAAATTAGTTTCACTCTCTGTACAGGGCTGTTCAGAAAGAAGGACCAGATTTCAAAAATTTATATCTCCCAAACTACAAAAGATAGAACCATAATTCCAATGTTCCTGGACAGACAACAATGTAGAGTTTGAACATGAAACAGATTCCCTGAAGACTAATGTCTGCTGCGCCATATCTCCCATCAATGTTTATGGGCTTTTCCTGTTCGTGAAGAAAACTGTGACAGGACTAACCTATCAAAAACTGGTTGAAAACTAGTTATTTCCTCAACTTGAAGAGGATTCAGATGGCTTCATCTGCATGCAAAATGGTTCCCCGCCTCATTTCTGTACCTACATCCAACGTTAGCTGCATGACACCATTCCAGGGTGTTGGATTGAATCAGGAGCAGCAGCATATCAACTGAATCAACCACGGCTTCCCACGTTTCCAGATCTCACACCTTGTGGCTTTTATCTGTGGCGTTATGTAAAGGACAGTGTTTCTAATCCCACTGTTGGCTGACACCTTTGAAAGTCTACTACATCCAATTGTCGCGCCTGTCAATTTGATAACGAGAAACCAGCTGCTTCGTGTGTGCAAAGGAAAGAGCCACTATTTCAATATTTGTCATGTAACTCATGCTGCTCATATTGAATGTAAAATAATAACAATAATAATAATAAAAGACCTTTTTTCTTTCCAGGAACGTTAGAATTTCGTTTATATATTTCACAGTTTGAAGCAAAAAGTTTTTGAAATCTGTTCCTTTATCTTGAATAGCTCTGTATTTTACGACTACTTAATTGTAAACCATGTCTGAAATTTCTACAAACGTCTGATTATAAATTGCTTCTGTCCTGGATAATTCACGTAAAATGTGTAGGCGTGGAGAACTCAAGAAAAGGTTTCAAATTATGTTTTAAGTTTATGGCTGAGCGGCTAGATTTTCCGTGGTTTCCCTAAATCATTCCAGGCAAATGCCGGAATGTTTCCTTTCAAAGGCCGACTTCGTTCGGAATTCCCGACAAGAACAGTCCCAGCGTGTGTTCCCTCTCTAATGACCAGGGACGTTAAACCCTAAGCTTCCTTTCTTTAGTGTTTCTTGGGATTTAAGTGCTGAGACAGTCAAATACAGAGATGAATATCGGTTGTGTAATTAGCACGCCGTGTGTTGACGTGACACGGAGACTAATACTGTGTTAATCCTTTTAATGTCATATTACCTGTTAATGAGCAGCTACTAGCTAAAGCCGGTCACGCTTCGCTGCGCTCCAGTCTGATGCGAAATGAATGGGAAACCAGACGAAAGAACTGTTGCGAACGTAGACTCGCCAGAAAATAAATCAATCAAAGAAATGCCTTGCTTTGCATTGCTTTTATTCTGTGGAATGGAGCGAAAAAAATGTTTTCTCAGAAAATAAGTATTGTAAAGCCATTTTTGTTTCTCCGTTTACTGCATAAACATTACTAAACATCAGACGTGCCAGCCGCGGTGGCCGAGGGGACTGAGGCGCGCCAGTCACGGTCTGCACGGCCACTACGGTCGGGGGTTCGAATCCCCCCTCGGGCATGGATATTTGTGCCGTCCTTAGTGTTAGCTAGTTAAGTAGATTGTAAGTTTAGGGACTGATGATCCCGTAGTTAAGTCCCATCAGCTATACAAACATTAGAACATTTGAACATTTGAAAGATCAGACGTATAGCTAGACCGAATGTTCAACTGCTGCCCTGGCCAGCACATTCTCCAGATCTCTCACCAACTGAAAACGTCTGGCCAATGGTGGCCGAGCAACTGGCTCGTCACAATACGCCAGTCACTACTCTTGATGAACTGTGGTATCGTGTTGAAGCTGTATGGGCATCTGTGCCTGTACACGCCATCCAAGCTCTGTTTGACTCAATGGCCAGGCGTATCAAGGCTGTTATTACGGCCAGAGGTGGTTGTTCTGGATACTGATTTCTCAGGATCTATGCACCCAAAATGCGTGAAAATGTAATCACATTTCAATTCTAGTATAATATATCTGTCCAATGAATACCCTTTTATCACCTGCATTTCTTCTTGATGTAGCGATTTTAATGATCAGTAGTGTATATTAAAAGATGCCACAGCTGCATTAGCTACGGTACGGTACGCAACCCAAATAATCGTTTCCGGACCCTAACTGCACCTTAATGTTAGACAGTAGTCGAAGGACACACATGACGTCATATTTACGCAAAATACAACCATTCTTGTTGGAAGTGCTGCCAACGTATGGCAGAAAGGCCTTGAGTGCCATGTCTGTGCTATCAACACAAGCCCGTTGCACATTTATACGATAACGTAACACTCTTAATCTCCCCTTCACTGTAACCATTCTGGCGAAAAGTGACCTCCAGATGGGACAGCTCAAAACACCCTGAGACATTCCATAGTGTTCCGTATACCCGCCTATTCAGTACTCTAAGAAGGATATTCACATAGACCCAGCTAATATGCGCTTCCACTGTTCGGGGCAGCGACGAACGCGTCATTCTCCCGTGTCACTGGTGAACCTCCACACAAAGTTCAATCCGACTGCCCTGATATCGCCGTGCACATTCGGAAAGCCTCCAAAATGCGTTGTTTGCGCGCTGTGACGTCAGAAACTCGGCACGGTGAACGTTCACGTTCCGATAACACGCTCCGTGTGGCGACAGCTTAAAAGTTGTGTGTGTGTTTTTGAATGAATGCTAAAGGTAGTAAGTGTGTGGGGCGACCGTGTCACTGTTTGTGTTAAGCGACCGTCCCCGCTAAAATACACAAATAAATGTTCTGTTTTAGTTTTGGTTGCAAAATAATTTGACTAAGCAATGAGACTTAGTACCTTCCTTTGCCCTGTTAGAATAAATTGCAACTGACATGGGATGCAATGATCTTACGTAAATGTGGTTTAGTTGGATGCGCAACGGATAACACTTTAAATAGTACAGTAGTTAATAAGTTAACAGTAATTAAATTCGTAATTGGTTTACACATTAATCTCGTGTGTGAGGAACAATATGAGCAAATGAAAAGTGCAGATCTGTTAGCTTGCACCATATACCAGTACCAAAATATACATGCACAATTCGACTGCGAAAGCCAACGAAAAAAGAGCGTGCTACTACTATACTAATTTTTTCACTTGAATAAACAAGATGTCAAACAAAGCTATTTGAGATTAATTGGATATCAAAATCAATGCACTTGATTATGTGCCTATCTGAACAACAATTACCATGCTGATTTAACGTAATAAAAGAATGTTCTATAAATCTGGTAAAGTATCACAGTGTAGTTCAGTGTAGGGATTTTATCGTGATCAATTGGTCTGTTAACGAGAGCAGGAAGTAGTTTGTTCATAAATCCAGTAAAATTCATAGTTAGAGATTTTCTCAGTCTTTATGAAGGGTCAAATTATTACGTCAATTAATGTTAGTAACTGTTAAAGTGATTTGTCTGATCAGAAGAGGAATAGATCACGTAAAGAGACAATAAATACTTGCTGTGTGTGATACTTCCTGTTAAAATAGAGAGGCTATAGAGATTTTTAAATACCGCAATAATTTTAACAGGAAGGAAGAAGGCTTAAAGTTAGACAAGATATGGCGGTCTACTTTGTACCAAAGATGTGACAATCGATTACTTTTGATCAAGAGTAATGACGCCAGCCAGAGATAGTTTTACTGTTGACATCACGTGACGAGTGGTGGCGCTTTCTATGCCCTCTATATAAGCAGGATCTCCACGGATGGTCAAAATTGATTTTGGAGGCAAAGCACAACTGTGCTATAAACTCCGACGTACCTCGAGGGTATAAGTGTCCCTCCTGCAGTTCAGCGAGGGCCCAGCAGCCAGTCGTCGACTCACCTCAGAAGATGTTGCCCGCAGCCGGCAACGAAACGTCAGGGGAAGAAATTTCTACTGTTAGACCACGGCCTCTCAGCCCGGAAGTTTTAATTACTAAAGCCTTTGGTTTAGAGCAAAGATATGAAAATAAGTACGGTATGTTATATCGATTAGTGAAATTGTACAAAATATTACATATATTTGTTTTCTACAGAATTATAGCTTAGGTTTTTGTAACAAAACATGCTCAAGGCTGTATAACAGGCAAAAATTAAGTGAAAATTATTTTGCGTACTCCTTTTCAAGCTTAAGGATAAATTCCGAAAACGCGTAGCTGTTCAGAATTTAGCTAATACACTTTTACGCGAGATTAACCGGAGGTTGTAAAGCACTTTCTGCAGTCCTCATCATTGATTAGCGCCGTGATAAAGCTTTAGTGCCTTGCAGAAGCGTGGCGCGACCGGCAACAAAGCGATTACGCGCATAATCTGGGCAGAGTATAGCTGCCCGCTCCGCCGCAGGATCCAAATTTACGGCCCGGGGCAGTGCATAAATTTACATTCCACGCCACTAAGTGCAGCACATCGCTTCTTATTCCTACGAGCTGCGCAGCGCAAACTGTGGGAACACGGCGGAGAATTACTTTCTGTTCTCCTCTTTAACAGGCGAACAAGCGCTTGACTGCGAGGGAGCAAGATCGATCTCTAGTAAGGCTCGTTTGAGAGTGTGCAGTTAACAATTATGAAAGGAAAAATATTAGCTGCTAAAGACTGATGGTGTTTATAATGACGCCGACAGAAAATGCGTCCTGGAGGGGGAGAGATCAACCTGTTGTGCATTAAACGTCATTATCACCGTGCATAGATCAGTGAGGGGTAGCGCCTTTGCTGAGAGAACTCGATGCCCACCCACTTTTTTTTTTTTTTTTTTTTTGTCGTCTGGCGTGCTACCAACAGGTATTTACCTATACTGGGCATTGGGCTTGAGTCCTTTTGCCCCGTGAACTTTTTATTGTTCTGATTGAATTAGTTACCCTTATTCTATGCCAAGGTCTGGCTGGAGTCCAATACCCCAACATTTTCTAATTGTCTCATAATGCGATTTAGGCTCTACATCTACATGGGATACTCTGCAAATCACATTTTAGTGCCTGGCAGAGGGTTCATCGAACCATCTTTATACTATTTATCTCCCATTCCATTCTCGAATACAGCGCGGGAAGAAAGAACACTTGAATCTCTCCGTTCGAGCTCTGCTTTCTCATATTTTATTATAATGATCTTTTTTACCTATGTAAGTGGGAGTTTACAATATATTTCCGCATTCGGAGGAGAATGTTGGCGATTGCAGTTTCGTAAGTACCGACCGCGGTGGGCGAGGGGACTGAGGCGCTCCAGTTACGGTCTGCAAGGCCACTACGGTCGGGGGTTCGAATCCCCCCTCGGGCATGGATATTTGTGCCGTCCTTAGTGTTAGCTAGTTCATAAGTAGTTTGAACTTTAGGGACTAATGACCAAGTAGTTAAGTCCCATAAGCTATACAAACATTTGAACATTTAGTTTCGTAAGTAGCCCAGCGCCGTTGTTGTAATGATTCCCATCCCAGATCCTGTTATCATTTCCGTAAAGCTGTCTTCCTTGTATCGTGACAATACGAAACGAACTGCCCTTCGTTGGACTCTTTCGATGTCCTTCGTCAAACCTACCTGATAAGAATTCCACACTGGGCAGCAATACTGCAAAAAAGGACGGACAAGCGTAGTGTATGCAGTTTCTTTTGTAGTTCTGTTGCATCTTTTAAGGGTTCTGCCAATAAAACGCCGTCTCTGGTTCATCTTTCCCACGAAATTATCTACGTGTTCTTTTCAGTTTAAGACAGAAGTAATAGTAAATCCTAGGTATTTTGTGGAGTTTACGGCCTTCATATGTGATTGATTTATCTTTTAAAGCCGGCCGCGCTGGCCGAGGGGACTGAGGCGCTACAGTCACGGTCTGCACGGTCACTACGGTCGGTGATTCGAATCCTCTCTCGGGCATGGATATTTGTGCCGTCCTTAGTATTAGTTAGTTCATAAGTAGTTTTTAAGTATTAGGGGCTGATGACCCCGTAGTTAAGTCCCATAAGCTATACAAACATTTGAACATTTTATCTTCTAAACAAAGTTTAACGGATTTCTTTTCGTACTCTATTTCGACCATTAAACTTCGAGTCCTATCTTGGACGAGTTGGGCTATTCTTGGAACTCCCGTTTCATCATTGAGAATTTGAATACTGGTCCAGCGTGAAGCCTTCAGGATGATCCTTAGACATCGATTCTGTAAGGTTTGTAGGATCTTTACGTTTGTGTCACCATGTGCTGCAGCAAAATAGCATCATAGGTGGAATAATTGATTGGTACAGTCTCAATTTAGTTCGACATCCATATCGCTACTTCTGAAAAATGATTACAGGCTCTAGATGGTCTTCTCTATTTTTGTTATTTATTTATTCAGATTTTCTTCATTACAGAGGTATGTCTCCAGCATAATAATTCGCCCAGAAATGAGTACACCTATTACATAAGGTTTTACACTAATTATTCAGTATATTCCTCCAGGTGTTTCGATCTTGCGTGTCCTCTTCATCTGCACCCAGTCTCGTCACTGTGAGCTGTACATTTTGGATCCAGGTCGTCCTCTTCTTCTTCTCCCCTCAGTCCCACTCCAGTACCAGTTTTTGGTACATGCCCACACCATTGTAATTTCTTACTAACCATCACTTCATCTATTCTTTCTTTTATTTCAATCCTCTTTATTACTTCGGCCTTTATTTATTTATTTTTTCACTTGGAAATTCTGGCCGATCTTCTCCAGAAATCAGTTCCTAAAGCTTTTAGTTTCTGAGGATGCTTCAGGTTAATGGTCGAGGTTTCCTCCGTACAGAACTATATATAATTCTTTTATTAATTTCTGAGTCTCATTTTCCCTCAATTTCTAAAATGGATACCAAATAACAGAAAGTGTTAATTTTTTTAATTTTCGTTCCCTCTCTCTATAGTTCATCTAGATCATTAGTCAAGTATTCTGTTTTTTGATAATAAGTCTTCAGACCTCCAATTTTTGTATGCTATTGCTAGTTGATTACATATATTTATCTATTTTCTTGCGTTTATTCTTGATGTGATGAACGTATCGAATTTGTTCAAATGTTTGTATAGCTTATGGGACTTAGCTACGGGGTCATCAGTCGCTAAACTTACAAACTACTTATGAACTAGCAAAGACTAAGGACGGCACAAATATCCATGCCCGAGCGGGGATTCGAACCCCCGACCGTAGTGGCCGTGCAGACCGTGACTGACGCGCCACAGCGGTCGGCTCGAATTTGTTATCGAGCACCACTCCCAGGTAGGTTGTGTTGTTCGTCCATAGAATTTCTTGATAGTTCACTATGAGTCTTCTGTTAAGGATGGTTGGCGGCGTGTGAAGAGAATTGCCTTCGTTTTTTGGGCATTGGTTTTGATTTTGTTGTCGGCCGCCCACAGCTCTAGGGTGTCAGTTTGTCACCGCAGTCGGTTGACGACGGTGTCAAATTGGCGACAAGTTGTTAGTAGCGCCGTGTCATCGGCGAACTGGGCAAGTAAGGAGTGCTGCAGTTTGGGGAGATCATAAATATATACTAGTGCAGGTGGTAAAACACTGCCTTGTGTAATCCCTTGGCATTGAATTTTCCATTTCCGATCTCCGACCATCTATTAGGATGGAGAACCTTTTACTTGCAGGAAATTGTCTAGTAATTTAACGTACCATTCGGGTATGTCCGTCGACTCTATGATCTTGGTTATCAGTTTGTCCTTCCATACTTTATAGTACGCCTTTTTTATATCTAGAAAATGGCGGCTGTGTAATTCTGAGGAGTTGTATTTCTGTTGGAAGGCAAATTGTTAAGTTCTGACGACATTGCCGTCGATCAGTATTGCGAAAACAATTCTCTTAAACACTTTCCTAAGTGGTTGGATGGTATAGATGTCCCCTCTACAGCATCATCATCATCACCATCATCATCATGTTTATGCCTTTCAGCGTTGAGTCTGGCCGGACGCGGTGGTCGAGGGGACTGCGGCCACTACGGTCGGGGGGGGGGGGGTGGGGGGTCGAATCCCCCCCTCGGGCATGGATATGTGTGCGGTCCTTGGTGTTAGCTAGTTCATAAGTAGTTTGTAAGTTTAGCGACTGATGACCCCGTAGTTACATCCCATAAGCTATACAAACAGTGAATTTTATCCATTATGGATGTTGAAGCTATACAAACATTTGAACATTTTTCGTTCAGTCAGGAGCATATTATTCTCTCTCTCTCTCAAAAAAAAAAAAAAAAAAAAAAAAAAAAAAAAAAAAAAAAAAAAAATCCTCCACGATACCCTATGCCTCCTCTGATGTTAAGCCTTTTTCTTACCCTGTGTTGCTGAGCTCATAGTCTCTAACGGTAAGCTTGCTTCTCACATGCGTGTAACATAACGCCACCATTTCAGCCTGTTCGTTATAACGTCTTAATCTATGATGTTCATTCCCCATTTCCAGTTTTTCTTTGATTTCCTCATTATGGACACCCTCCTGCCATTGTTCCCATCTATTAGTACCTGTAATCATTCTTGCTACTTTCATATCTGTAACCTTATGAATAAGGTACTTTATCCACCCAAATTCCACTCTCATACAACAAATTTGGTCGATATTTGCATAGGAGAGTAGATATTATCTGAGCACTCACTGCATTAGCTTTGATACACGTTGATCCAAGTTCTTTCACTATATTGCCATCCTGCGAGAAAATACATCCCAGGTACTTGAAACTGTCTACCAGTTCTAACTTTGTTCCTCCTATTTGGCACTCAATCTGTTTAAATTTCTTTCCCACAGGCACTGCTTTCGTTTTGGAGATGCCGATCTTCATATCATAACCCTTACATCTCAGATCGAGCTTTGAAATGTTAGATTAAAACCTTTTTGTCTGCCATCACAACTAAGTGGTCTGCATATGGCAGACTGCTTATTTTGTTTTTACCTACTTTAATCCCACCCTGCCAGTCTACTGTTTTCAACTTATCATCCATGAATAGTATAATAACAGTGCCGACAGATTACAGTCCTCTCTAAGAAATATAAATAAATCAGTAAACTGAACTAAGAATTCAACGATTAACATGGAACAAACACGAAAAAAAATCGATTCGGTCCACAATCAAACATTAAATCATTAAAAAATGACGGCAACACAAGAGCCCTAGGTTCCCATTTCCACCAGGGGACCCCTTGTCGTGTGTTTGTCCTCATCAGTCATCATCATCGACATGCAAATCGCCAAAGTGGCGTCAAAGCAAAAAGACGAATTCGACTTATTAGAACATTTCGGCCGCTTCAGGGCACTAAAAGAAAACCAACGGCGAAGCAAAATATTTGTGCTGGAACGGAATTCGAAGCCGGATCTCCCGCTTCGGGCCAGCGGTCGCCTTAACCAATTAGGCTATCCAGGCACGCTTCCCTTAAAACCCAAATTTTCAAGTTGTTCCATACTACGATGGTACTGCCCCTTGTTTTGTTCGCAGCCTGTATTGGATTCCCGCATAAGTTAGTTTAAGTAGTGTATAATTCTAGGAACTGATGACCTCATCATTTTGGTTCCTTAGGTTCACAAACATTTGGACACGTTATTAGCCGTATTTTATCTTGATCGGGTAAGTAGAACCAATGGTGTCTGTTCTTTCGGACATGTCCGAGAAAGATACCTTATCAATCTTATATACTGCCCATTTTTCACTCGGCAGCCAAAACTACACATCGCAAGCGAGTAGTGTTTGTATGTAGTAGTAGGTATCTGTCTCCCATTGTGCACTATGGTGGTACAGGGTTGATAACGATAAGGGTGTGGAAGATATGGGAGTTGAAAGTTAACGTCTTATATAAAATTCTACGTGTGGGAGTCAATATTTTGGCCTTCAGCAAAAACTACACAATGGAGGCGAACGATCTCTCTGTGTTGTTGCAGTACAAAGTCTCCCGTTGTACACCATAGCAGTTCCGTGTCGATAGCCATAACAGGGTGGAAGTTGTAGTGGTTGAAAGTCGTCAGCTTATTCGGACTGAAGACCAGCGATTACTTTTGACACTATAATAACAGATAGGTTATATACAGCGAAACGTGATGCACATCCTTGTTGTTTTCTGAAACAAGCGTACGAATAAAGAAAAGTAAGCGCATATTGCAGTTTGAAAAGTGAAACTGTCAAGAAAGATACCAAAGCGTAAGAAGAAATTTACCGTTCTCTATCCGTTTCTAAAAGACAGAAAACGTCGTTGAAAAGAGAATCTAGAGACGATAGAAATTTGGACACGTTGTTTATCTTATACTGTAGGCATCAGCGATTTTTCGATATTTCCAACTCTATGGGGGTAAAACAGGGGATGGTTTTTTGAAAATACGTTGCTATTAAGGCAATTTTGAAGCAAGAAATAACTTCAGATTTGATTGGAATTTTAGAAACACCTGTTTCGATATTTTTGGAAATTCAACCATTAAGCGGATGAAATAGGGGAAAAATTTTAAAGGGTGCTACTAAGACTATTTTGATGCTAGAAATATGAACATTTGGATTTGGAACCATGGTTAGAATTTTTTTTTAAATGTGTTTCGGGATGTTTTTAATTCTGGCATCAATGTTGCAATAGGGGGCGGCAAGTTTTAACAAAATACGTGATTAGGAAAGCACTTTTAAAGCTAAATTTACGAAAATTTATATTTAGAAGTAGAAAGGACCAATGCAGATCATCCAGTATACGGGTGAGAAGCAGTAGGAATTAAGCTAGTAATTGAATATATCGTCCCAACAGGTAATTGACAATTTCAATGCGGACGTATTAATACGCTTGATTCCTTTTAGAGGACGCGGTGGAGTAGCCGAGCGCTCTAAGGCGCCTTGCTGCGGAGTGAGCGGTTGCTAGCCACTGGAGGTTCGAGTCCTCCCTTCGGCGTGTGTGTGTGTGTGTGTGTGTGTGTGTGTGTGTGTGTGTGTGTGTGTGTGTGTTGCCCTTAGCATAGTTTAAGTAGTTTGTAAGCCTAGGTCCTGATAATCGCAGGAGATAAGTCCCATAGATTTACAAAAATTTAAACATTTTTCCCCATACTGCTGGCTCGAAGCGGGAAACCTCGGTTTGAATGACGGTCCAATATAAAGGTTTAGGTTTGACGCTGGAGTTATTTCAATGCACTGAAACAGTCGAAACTTTTAAATATGTCGAATTCGTAAAATTATTGCCTTTCATGTCAACAAATTATGTCTGTGCTTTCGGAGATGCCCGATACCATATCAATAAAAGTAAAATGACATGCAGTAGGCGATCGAACCCCGAAGGGGGTAAGTGCGGCCATTGAAACCCATACGTTCGTTTCATTTCATTACACGTCGCTAACTCGACATCCAAGGAACGTTCACAATAAATCGTTAACTAGTTTTACGGCCGTGCCTATGAAACACATCTGCAGCTTCGCCATAAAGGGTAGCCGGTTTCACGATAAGCCACGCGACAGGCTGTTGCGTCACGTCACATTCCATCAGTTTTTATCACCCCGTAACCAGAATACGATTCTACACGCATTGCGTAAGAGTGGTTACATTCTGCAGTACCAAATAAACGCGAAATGCAGTGAGCAAAATCGGAATTAGCTTCACTTCACAGGCGCCAAAATTATGTTACGAATCATTACATACATACGCGAACACAAAAATTGAATTAATAAAAATACACCTTCTTCTGGTTGTTAAGGCAAGATGGCCAATAAAATATATTTATATCTCTTAATCGGTTTCAATAATTTATGTCAGCATCTTGAGAAGGTTAGAACACACGACGATAAAAAAAAAAGGAAGAAGACCGCGAGATTATGTGTCTAACTTGTTCAGATATCCCACAATCACTATATCTGTAGACTGAAGCCATGTTTAAAAAGAAAAGTGATGAATGTATATTTTGTGGGGTTGTCTGCGAGAATAACTTTCGTAAAGGTTTGAATTATATTTGAAGAATACTAGATGTCGCGAAGTCTTATCATTTTCTAGTAATGGATGTGCAAAATTGGTCGGCCGCAGTGGCCGAGCGGTCTGCGGCGCGCCAGTCACAGTCTGCACGGCCGCTACGGTCGGGAATTCGAATCCCCCAATCGGGCATGGATGTTTATGTTGTCTTTAGTATAAGGTAGTTAATATGTAGTTTATAAGTTTAGGGACTGATGACCCCGCAGTTAAATCCCTTAAGCTTAACAAGCATCTGACCATTTTCAAATTTGGAATATTTTAATTCTGACAGTGTCAAGAGAAGCACACTGTTTCTAACTGTAGTACCTGTCTTATAGTGTTATAATTAATATAAAATCTTATCTCATAAAGAGCAGATTGTAATTGCATTTTAAATGTGTAAATTCAGTTAATAGTTACGTGAAACTCTGAAAATGAATTCTTTTGCTACAGAATATTCAGGAAACCGAAAAAAGGATTTTATATATTGTAGGATTATAATATAATGAAATATGTGGTTCACTTCCAAACAGCTCCGAAAGGTAAGTTAAGTGGCACCCCTGTAATATAGTAACGTTGATACAGTAAAAAAATCGCACTGACGTGTTTTACGGCCCACTTTAGATTTGCCCACTACTCTACGGCTATCAACCAAAAGATGAGTCCTTTAATCTCGTACTATTCATGGCCGTTGTTAACTGATGGTAATGTGGTATTTGTAGACACAAGATTATCGTACGAAGAACGATGTGTTTTTGTTACTTATTCAGTGCACCATTGCTTGAAAAGACAACGTGTAAGTTACAATAAGAAAATCATCAAATACGCAACGCAAGATGGCGTATGCCAGAGAGAGTTCTGGGCGAGGAATGTCACGTGACATCTCCGAACGGCTGGTTTTCGTTAATTCAATGGAGGGTGTCAAATCTCCGTTATTTTTGCAAATATGTCTCAAACGATATATATATATATACCAAGGGAGCTATGTTGTAGAGAATTTTCTCCTCTACCAATTAGGTTATTCAATTTTTGTGTCAGATGAACAGTTCGTTTGCAATTACAATTACATCACAAACGGCTTTTTTTGGTATTACTACCGTATTTTTTGTCCCAAAAATTTGAAAAAGGGAGGTTCTGATCTCTGGCGGCCTAAAATCATGTCTATGAAATTTGGTGTTGATCGGTTGAACGTTTCGTCTTAAAAACAGGGAACACGTTACGGACAGACAGACAGACAGACAAACATACATCCCAAAATCGCCGTTATTTTTGCAAATTTCTTTGAAACGCTACGAGGTATGAAAAACACATAAAAGAGCAAATTTGTAGAGAATTTTCTTCTTTACCAATTAGGTTATTCAATTTTCGTGTTAGATGAATAGTTAAGCCGTTATTTTCATTTAAATTTCGAGCTGTCAAAAGACGATCGCAAAGGCCAACTTTTAGTGTTACTACTGTACCCAAAAAAAAAAAAAAAAAAAAAAAAAAAAAAAAAAAAAAAAAAAAAAAAAAAAAGTAATGACATATTGATATGCACTTTCGTCCATTCAAAAGTAATGTTCATAAGCCCTTTTTAGATGTTCAAATGTTTGTTAAGCTTATGGGACTTAACTACGGGGTCATCAGTCCCTAAACTTACAAACTACTTATCAACTACCTTATTCTAAGGACGGCACAAATATCCATGCCCGAGGGGGTATTCGAACCCCCGACCGTAGTGGCCGTGTAGACCGTGACTGGAGCGCCTCAGTCTCCTCGGCCACCGCGGCCGGCCCTTTTTAGATCCTAAACTTTTTCATTCATTCACGTCCGGGTCCAGATCAAGTTTTGTTTTCGCAGTCGCTAGCCACCGCCTCGGCTTTGTCATTGCCTTCTAGCCTTCTGGCAGGTCACTGAAACTGCGGTGCTCCAGCAATAGTCGGCACGTAAGCAGATGCGCCTCGTCCTGAACCTCTCAGCATTCACAAAGAGCACCGTCATCGTTAAGTCAGCAGGCCCCAGCTACGCAAATTAGTTTTACATCCGGGTACACCAGCCCCGTTTAGTGTTCTCCAGACCGTACAAGAAAAGTTTTTTCCAGTTGCCATTTCCTCTTTCGGCGTTATCAGCAGTGCGGTTTAATTATTCTTCCATTTACAGACTCTGTTATCTTCCTCGGCACCGTCAAGGACCTTGAAGCTGTATCTGGACTTACGCCTCCGAGCCTGAGTGACGTGTCCATTCAACAGGGGTCGATAATCTCTCTTTGTTCTCTCAGCGTCTACTGCCACATGCCTTTGATCCTGGGTGGGCAGTTCCAGAGAGGAGGCACCTGTTGGTGTGGGTCTATAACAATGTCTCGTTTAGACTTACATCAACCTGTTTAGCGTGCGCGGATGCATCCCACACTGGTGCTGCATATCCTGCTGCTGATACACATAGGACAAGTGCCAGCACCCCCTACAGAAGAAAGCCTGCGCACGACGTCACAACATGGCGGCGGTGAGAGCCTTGGAGTCCTCTGAAAGATTGTAAACATTAGCAGCACACGCTGTATATAGATCATTCTTTCGTTCAGGGGTGTATTTATTACGTAAATTGGTGTTGTGTACGGTATGATCGCTACGCTGGACGATTTGTGTATGTGAGAACGTGTGATCTCTTTTCTTGCCGAGAAAATGCCGTTTCGCTGTTCTGTGCCGAAATGTAGAGGAAATTACGACTGTGGCCCAAAAGTTACCGTGTTTAAACGCCCGGAGAAGAATAAGCTAACGGGGGTGGTTACGTAAATAAAATGAATCTCAATATCAAATTCAAATATTTGTAAACCTATCGGACCAAACTGCGTGGTCATCAGTCCGTAGCTTACAAACTACTTAAACCTAGGTAAACTAACCTAAGGACAAACACACACACCCATGCCCCAGGGAGGACTCGAACCTCCACGGCGAGCAACCGCGCGCTCCGCAGAGAGACGCCTTCGACCGCTCGGCTACTCCACCGCGACAATCTCAATATCCAATGGTAAACAGTCGTGACTTAAAGCTCTTTTCTAAGGTTAAACAAAAACGAAAACTTACTCATTAACTTGAAGAAGGAGCCAAGTTATCCCGGGAATTCTTGATGTCCATTTCTTCATTTCTTCATGTTTGTCAACATGCGGATGACGTTATTCCGGGAACAAACTTTGGTCTAGGCATTTTGGCAATGTTGTTCGAAGGAAAGCTATCTGTCCAGTGTAACCCCAAGATATTTGGGTGTTGGACAGAGCTCTAGCTTCTTACCCTGCCACGTAACGTCAGGCTTATCTCCTGCATGTCTATTACGCAAATGGAAAGAACATACGGTCTTCTTCTTCTTTCCCTTTGGCCCTTACCCGCACATGCAGCGTCGGCACTGTATTAAACGCAGATTTGGCAAGTGTTAATATTTTACAGGGTGGCCGGATGCCCTTCCTGCTGCCAACTCATGCCCCCTGGAGGAAATGTGTACCCCAAATGTCTGCCTATAGTGTTATATGTGTGATAAAATGTAATGTGTTAGGGAATGTTTGCTTATCGTGTAACTGAGACGGGACTTGGGGACCAGCCCGGTATTCTCCTAGGGGTATGTGGAAAACTGCCTAAAAACCACATCCAGGCACTCCGACCCATTTCGTTAATCCGCCGGGCGGGTTCGAACCGGGTTCGAACCGGGGCCGGTACGAATCTCCGTCTCGGAAAGCGGTGGAAGGTAGACAGCGTAAGGTGGTACAAATTGGATATAGGTAGAATTCCAATCAACTTACGGTTTCGCGGCGTTTGTCAGTCTCGTAGTGTTGGTAGCACTTGCCTTTGTGTGGCGTTGTAAAGTAGCAGGTTTCTACAAATCCTCCTGTCTTTTCCAAGAATACACCAATTTGTGCTACTGAGATACAAATACTTTCCTGTGAAGAGGTACGTGAAGCTACTTAATCTAACGCGCTCTTATAAATTTGGTAGTTTCCACGTCCTTGCAAATTCTATATTATGTAATGTTTGGTACCACGAAGTATGCGTTGGTGCCCGAGGGAAACGTGGTCCTTATGTGCAAGATGCCAGTGATTAAAATTGTACCAGGAAGTGATCACAACTGTACCTAGTGTCGTATATTTTCGATCGATTTTTCTCAATTCTGTAACCTTTGTGTTTATACTAATATTTGTAATTTATGTTACATATCCATTAAACATTCCAGAAGAAGTGCCATACTTAAAATTATTTCTTTTCGCAATATATTTACAGTTACAATAACATTTGTCCGAAATTATTTCATTTGTACACCTTACCCTACTAGAGTTTTTCAAGGATTTGGCTTTAGGTGATTGGCATCGTAGTATTGAGCTTATTCTTCAAGACCTTTAGAGAGTCTTTAGGATATTTCATTAAAAATGTACCCTTGTACAGCTGTGTCATTAACGTGTACGGACAATCGTGTGTCCTGAGGATAGGTTGGTCATTAGTGTACATTATACAAGACCGAAGAACCTCCTGTAACAAATGTCGTCGCATGCTTTCATTATCTCGCTCTGAAACCCAGAGCATTACCCAAGTACTCTTTCTCTCGCCTGCAGAGCACAGCAATTAATCTTCTTGACAGCGGCAAACAAAGCGGTTTCCTGTACCGACGGCCTCCACACCGCAGCATCCGAGCTACGGCGGCAGTATCATTTATCTACATGAAATTTCAAAATGAAATGTACAAATGGAACATCCTAGCAGATTAAAATTGTGTGCCGGAACTGGGACTCGAACATGGGACCTTTACCTTTCGCTGGCAAGCGCTCTTACCACTGAGCTATCCCGACAAACTTCAGTTCTGCCAGGACCTCGCCTCCTACTTTCCAAACATGAACTGCGGAAAAATGCTAAGCTTTGAGCTTCTTTCCTTTTATCACTTTGATGGCATCGTTAGATCAAGGTAGAGCGCTTATCCGCGAAAGGCAAAGGTCCCAGGTTCGAGTCCCTTTTCCGGTACACAATTTTAATCTGCCAGGAAGTTTCGTATCAGCGCACACTCCGCTGCAAAGTTTCATTCTGGAAATGTGCAAATGTTTGTAAACCCGTTGGACCAAACAGCTGTGGTCATCAGTCCCAAGAGTTACAAACTACTTAAAGCACTTACAGTAAGGACAAGACACATACTCGAGCCGCAGGTAGGACTCGAACCTCCGGCGGAACCGGCCGCGCAGTCCTTAGCATGGTGCTTCAGACCACGCCGCCACGTAGCGCGGTGCGAAATTTTACTTCAAATGTCTGTTGGAATACTGTTCTTAATCGTTTACTAACTGTCTGTATGGTCAATTAACCTTCTATACATGTAAATCGAATGTACCAGGTGATAAAAAGGTCAGTATAAATTTGAAAACTTAATAAATCACGGAATAATGTAATAGAGTGGTAAAAATTGACACACAAGCTTGGAATGACATGGGGCTTTATTAGAACCAAAAACAAATCAAAAAGTATTGCTAAAAGCGTGAAAGATGTATTGCGCGCGTCGTTTGGTGATGATCGTGTGCTCAGCCGCCACTTTCGTCATGCTTGGCCTCCCAGGTCCCTAGACATCAGTCCGTGCGATTATTGGCTTTGGGGTTACCTGAAGTTGCAAGTGTATCGTGATCGACCGACATGTCGAGGGATGCTGAAAGACAACATCCGACGCCAATGCCTCACCATAACTCCGGACATGTTTTACAGTGCTGTTCACAACATTATTCCTCGACTACAGCTATTGTTGAGGAATGATGGTGAACATATTGAGGATTTCCTGTGAAGAACGTCATCTTTGCTTTGTCTTAATTTGTTATGCTAATTATTGCTTTTCTGATCAGTCGGACTTTTCTGAACTTTTTTCTTATTCTAATGCAACCCCGTGTTATTTCATGCATGTGTGTCAATTTGTACCTCTCTATCTACATTATCCTACGATTTATTAAGTTTTCCAATTTATACTGATTTTTTGATCATCCGATTTTTCACATTTTCTCCAAAACTACTGCACCTATTCCAACCATAACTTAGTACACATATTTCTAAGACCGGTACAAGGAGGTCAGAATAAAGGTAGGTGGCGTTATCTATGCCGAGAACAGGATTGGACGAAGCCAGAATAGCCATGCCGTTGTGCGCAAAACAAAGATTTCTCACTTAAACCCTGTGTCAATATTGCCCTATTTACGTAATGTCACTAAATTGACGGTCACGTCGAAGTATTAACTTAGATATGACGGACATTTCAACGACCGGAAGTACTATATACACGCAACACGACAAATGTTCTGCGCACAAACAAATGCCGGAGTGGCCAGTTTGCTGACTTCACTTTTTCCATGTTAGGGCATCTCCAGAGATTCTAACCTCCTTGGGCCGATATTACAGGATCAAATTTCTTTGTCAGACACAGACACAGACCCTGATGAAGGCCGCCTGCAACAGTGGCCGAAACGTCGGTAGAGTTTATAAAATGACGACGCGGTCTCATACCCGGAAGAATTTTATTGATAGTGACAACAACCGCGGAAGCCTATGTTTACATTCTTTGTCAAAGTTGACATGTCAAAGAAACTTGATATTGCAATAGGGAACTTTGGCAAATCTCGTGTTTCATCGAAGAAATATTTTTAAATCAAGGGCCTCGCGGTAGATTTGATCATAAAAGTCATTTGTGTTCTGTTCACTGAAACGTCCCCACGTAAAAAAATAATAAAAAAAATCAATTATCAGCATTGAGATCGCGCTTAAGTAATCTATGGAGATAGAAAGGGATGGGAAGCTTCCATTTTTGGATGTAGTGGTTTATAGAAAACATGATGGCAACCTTGGACACACGGTTTATAGAAAACCAACACACACCGATCGCTATTTGTATGCCAAGAGCTGTGATCCACCAACGGTGTCCTTAAAACCCTGGTTCGTAGGGCTTATGCCATCTCAGACCGTCTTTAAAGAAAATGGATATTCTGAGAAACAAATTCATCGGGCCATGGAGCTTGGACCATCGCCAGAGGTTCACGAAGGGGAATATAAAGCGGTGGCGTTCATTCCCTATGCTGGGAGCGTCTCTTTCAAAGTTGGAAGACTATTAAAAAACTTTAATATCAATAGTGTTTTTCGCCCTCCCAGCAAAATTAGGGCACTGCTTGGCTCTGTAAAACATGGCCTAGGTCTTAGGAAGCCGGGTGCGGCAAGGCGTACATCGGCCGATCTGTCCGCACTGTCAAAGATTGATGCGTGGAACATTGTCGCCACATGAGACTGCTGCAGTCTGAAAAATCTGCTGGGGCAGAACATTGTTGAACTGAGGGACACAACATGGAATTTGACGAGACCCTCATAATTGCTAACATATCCGGTTTTTGGGACAGTGTCTACAAAGAAGCAATTGAAATTAGATTGGCGGACAATCTAATTAACCGAGACAAGGGTTTTCCTCTGAGCAGATCGTGGAACCCGCTTTTAAAAAACACCAAATTGCAACGTTCTGGACGAAGCCAATGCCATGTTTGATCAACCATAATCGACATATCGCTGCACCGATGTCGCACTAGGGGCGGCGCCACTAGTACACTTCCCATACCTAACAACTTAGGAAGACGGCGCATGCGCCGCGCGCACGCACGTTGAATACGGCTCTACCCTCAGTACTCGACGGGACTCAGCAGCAGCAGCGTTCCTGAGGATGGCGGACAGTTGGATCGCCGAAATGTCGGACCAGTTTGTTCTTACTATCCGGCAGCATATCCGGAAGGACTATCAAGTAATCTAGTTTACACGTGTTCCCACAAAATAGGGGCCTATATGTGAATCACGACTTCATAACATGTAATATAGAGATACGAATGCGTGTAACTTCACTGCATGGGAGAGTAGCGCGTAAATCGGAGGTAGCGCCGCCAAGCGAAGAAACGGCTGTACCCGACAAGTGATCACACTTTCTACTTCCATTCGTTATGCCAATACTTACGATATTGTAATTTATTACGTCTTTACTACCAACATTCAGAGCACGTTTCGCAGACGTAACATTCCACTTAACAAACCTGCTAAAATATATCATTGTAGGAAAAATAGTTCAGGAGATATGGCGACTGCTTGAAAACCAAAATGGATAGATAATAGGGGTCAAAGCAGTGGAGAGAAAGGGAATGAGTTGGACGAAGCTGAGAAAGGAATAAAAACACGCCACGGTGGTATGGGCGCGCGCTCTAAGGCGCCTTGCTGCGGAGTGCGAGGTAGCTCGTCGGAGGTTCGAGTCCTCCCTCGAGCATGGGAGTGTGTGTGTGTGTGTGTGTGTGTGTGTGTGTGCGCGCGCGCGCGCGACACCTCGGTGCTTTATTAGGCATGGTCCTCTTTCGAAGCCGGCCGCGGTGGCCGAGAGGACTGAGGCGCTCCAGTCACGGTCTGCACGGCCACTACGGTCGGGGGTTCGAATCCCCCCTCGGGCATGGATATTTGTGCCGTCCATAGTCTTAGTTAGTTCATAAGTAGTTTGTAAGTTTAGGGACATGACCCCGTATTTAAGTCCTATAAACTATACAAACATTTGAACTTTTCCTCTTTGGAGGTGGTATGCCGTTGTCTTCCTCCGAATTTGGAACTGTCTTACCCATCCAGTTATATGGGGACCTACAGTTTAACGTGGGTTCCGAACCACGGTGCTACTTGCTATTTTTCGCATCAGCAACACTACCAGAGGTGAAAGAAGTGGAAAGTGACAGATAAAAATCATAGGACCTGGCTGGGATTGAACCCGTGACCTTCGGATTTGTAGTCCTGCACTCTACCACTGTGCTACGGAGCAAGAGACATTAAAGGTATAAATGAAGCATTGAATTAAAATTTGTGATACGGCCGCGAATCGAACCCAGACCTCCATGCTTACTTGACAGACAACCGCATCACTAGCGATTAAGGCGCCTCGGAATAGTCTAAGCACGATTTCCCTCCACGTCACTAACTTTTAATTGAGCTTCTGTGTTCCTATGAAACATTGCCACATCTGCCAAGGCTCTCCATGCAGCGAATAGCTTCTCGGCAATGGACAGATCGGAACATTCCTGCCGGTAACCTCAGGCTAACGTGATACGAATATCATTATAATTAGAAATAGAAATGTATACACCCTGAGACTGGTTCTCGTCTCGATAATGTCAGAGATATTAATGATGAATTATCGAGACGAAAACCAGTCTCAGGGTGTAAACATTTCTATTTATAATGATAATAGTATCACCTTATCCTGATGTTAAAGGCAGGAATGTTCCCATCTGTCAGCTATTCCGCTGCATGGAGAGCCTTGGCAGATGTGGCAATTTTTCATAGGAACACAGCAGCTGAATAAAAAGTTAGTGACGTGGAGGGAAATCGTGCTTAAACTATTCCGAGCGCCTTAATCGCTAGTGGCGTCTGCCTAGTAAGAATGGAGGTCCGGGTTAGATTTCCGGGCACATCACAAACTTTAATTCAATGCTTCACCTCTATCATTAATGTTATCGAGCCTAAAAACAGTCTCAGGGTGTATAAATTTCTATTTAAAATGATATTTATTTTAAGTATTTTGTAAACCAAGGGACTGATAACGTCAGTTGTTTAAGTCCCATAGATTTACAAACATTTCAACATTTTGAATGAAAACACACCCCCTGAGAATTAAATCTAGTTTAAGAAATGATTAAATCAATGAGAAAATTAATTGACTGGTTTTGCTGAAACTTAAGTAAATAATATTGTTGGTGATGTTAACGACATTCGTTTCCCAAGTGACATACATTCCGAGAAATGTGACAGTGGCAAACACCACTTTGGGCAATGTGTAAAAATAAAAATATGAGAATGAATTACTATTTTTTGGTTCAAGCTCTTATTTTCTGTTTTTGCTACCTAATATATCGTAAGGGTGATTGTTTCTGTTTTGAGCAAAAACAATTTTTGTGTTTTATTCACCCAAAATATGTTTCGGAGAAGTTTCTCCATCATGAATGGGATTCTCTTTTAGTACTGCATCTGTTAAATGATACATAAAGTATTTTAGCATCCTGACGTCTGACAGTTTGTGAGGTTAAGCTTCTTACATCAATAATCCATTTACAGATATTAGAGGAGACATAAAACACACCTTAAAAAGGAACACGAAATGTTATTTCAATATGTGTATTTCATCTCCCCCAATCTCTGTAAATGTATCATTTATGTAAGAAGCTTAACCTCACAAACTGTCAGACGTCATGATGCTAAAATTCTTTATGTATCATTTAACAGATGCAGTACTAAAAGAGAAGCCAATTGATGATGGAGAAACTTCTCCGAAACATATTTGGTTGAATGAAAAATAAAAATTGTGTTTGCTCAAGGCAGAAACAATCATCCTTACCATAAATAATTATGAATGTATGAATTAATATCAACATTTATGAAAGAATGAATAAAAATATTAATGTAACAATGAAGTACAAAAAAGTGAGAGTTTCACAAGACGTTACTCTTACAATACCAAACACGTACTACGGACTTCATAAAGGTAATGAGTACTGTAATTTTTCTCTGGAATGGCTTTACTGACAGAAGTACTTACAGTTACGCACAACAAGTTACTTATGACATTTGGCAAATGTCTGGAATGCATCGTAGCCATCTGCATTTCTGCTGATGCACCGTAATCCGGGTTTGAATTCCGGTTTGGCCCAAACTTTAAACTTCGCCTCTGAATTCAATTCAAAGCCCTCAACCACGCTAGATGCTGAAATATTCGTAATTCAAATATACGGATACACCGCAAGTCAGGTTGGCTTATTTTCCCCGCTCTTCCACGGACTGAAGTTTCGTGGAATTTCGGCGATTGCACTTGCCGTATTCTCTTTAGCTTTGCCACCACAACAAAACAATATTGTTTGCCACTCTACAGGTGCTGCTAGAAAAAGATTTGTCTTGTACACATTACCTCAATGCAGTACGTCAAAAACCCGCTAGGCTCAATTCTTTGATGCTTACCTGCAACACAAAAAGAAATTGCATCTCGTTAAAAACAGAGATCATGTTTAAATTTTTAATGCACGAAATGAATATGTATAACGTGCTGAAAAGCAACCTGTCGTCGATTTTGAATCTGTAGCTTATATTATTGCTTTGGCGACAAGTTTTGTGTGTACAGTATCGATGAATATTCACAGGAATCAATCTTGCTCGTATTTCTAATACTCACATCGGTAAGTACCAAATATTTAAACATTGATTCAATGACGGTGTGATTTAGGCCCTTTCGAGTCTCAGCGTCTCCTGTGATATTTGTCTATTAGGATTAAAACAGTAAACAAGCTACACAGCGATACCGTAAGTCTAGTAAAAATCTCTCTTAAAACTGAAAAATTCAGTCAGATTAAGAATTTTATTAAAATAAATAATATATCTGAGTGGATCTAAACCCAATCATTGTGTGTGACACAGCTTTCGTTGAAGATACTTTGGACAATCTGTCTTGATATAAACTAAGTTTCGCTCAAAGTGGAGCGCAAGTTACCTTGTATTCATTCGGCTTCGACAATGAAAGCACTTTGATTTAATTTGTTTAAAGCTTGGGGAGAAATCACAATCACATGTTCAAATGTTTGCAGTAAACCTACTTTGCCAATCTGCTACATGGTCATCAGTCCAACTGTTAAAAAATCTAAGGGACTTCACTTCTTTTGTCATCAGTCATTTGGCTTATAAATTACTTAAACTAACTTACAGTAAGGACAAAACACACACGTGGATTTTGTCTCTTAGTTGGAAACAACAACAGCAACTGTGTTGTTTCCAACAGAGACGAAATCCACGAATCCAGTTTTAGTATCCCTACTTTTGGATATTATGCTCCGATGTAGGGACCTGAAGATGGCATAGTGGAATGCCGAAACTGGTTGTAATAGAATAAATATTTCATTATACTTACGGCTGTTGGTACCTCAGTTCCTTCAGACTCTTGACCACCGATGATGGATTCAATGAGACTTAGTGTATATGAGTTTTCACAGGGTGAGCAGGAAATGAAGAGGCGAATTAGAGAGGAAAGGAAGGTGGGAGGGGGTAGATGGGCTGGAGAGAGTAAAGAAGAGATGGATAGAAAGAGGATTACAGAAGAGAAGCAGTGCTACAGTATGGTATGAATAAATACCCAGAGGCGACGCAGGGTTTTCGACTGCGTACGAAATAATTGAGTGGAGGGTGTGGGGGCTGGTCATTAAGGCAGTGACGGCTGCAGTATTAACTGGAGGGGCTTTGTCCGCGTCCCTTTACAGCCGGGGCTTGACCCAAAACGCCACCGACACCCCCAATAAAAGCGAGCGGGCGCGAGCACAAACACGAAAACACAACCGCGTGCGGGCAAACACGGTGTTCCCCGGCCGGTCCTCGCGTCGGTAAACATTCGAGCCCGCGGCTGACGCGCCGGTAAACAGCGCGCCAAAACAGATGAACATCCAGCTTGTTTCCACCGCAAGGCGAAGCCGTGGGAACGCGCCGGGTTGTTCTCCACAACAGCGGCGCGGACGCGCGAGGTCTGATTACGTTCGGCAGACCGCCGAGTCACTTAACACTGACATTGCCACCTAAAGCGTATACAAGAGAAATACAAACGGGCTGGCACGGACTCCAAACACATACCCACGTATTTCAAGTATTAGGGTTTCGTATCTCAAACGGTAGAAATGGAACGCTCGTGAGACCACTGTTGTCCGTCAGTCTGTCCGACTTGAAAACGTCTTTTTCTCAGGACCGAGCTCTATGGCTGTATGAAGTTCACATGAGCCACAGCTTGCCCTTTATTCACACGCAGTGTTAAGTGCCATCGACAAGGGATCTCAAATCGATTCCATATTTCTGGATTTCAGGAAGGCTTTTGACACTGTACCCCACAAGGGCTTCTTATGAAATTGCGTATCTCCCCAATTGTGCGATTGGATTCACGATTTCCTATCAAAAAGAGCACAGTTCGTTGTAATTGACGGTAAGTCATCGAGTAAAACAGAAGTGATATCTGGCGTTCCACAGGGAAGCCACAGTTTACTAATATTTTTATTGGCACGACGCGTTTCGGCAGCACGCTGCCATCATCGGGTGCATTTTTACAGTTACTGGTAGATTATTGTCTTATTATGTTTTGTAATAAGTCAATAATGTACCAGTAACTGTAAAAATGCACCCGATGATGGCAGCGTGCTGCCGAAACGCGTCGTGCCAATAAAAATATTAGTAAATAGTGACTGCTGCAGCATTAATTATTCCAAAAAAAAAGCTTATGATACAGTCGCAGACCTCAGAAAAATCCAAATAACATGGATAAATTTATGTTTAAGAAAAGATCACTCTATACGAATAGACATTGTTCAAAAATGTTCAAATGTTTGTAGAGTCTATGGGACTTAACTACGGTGTCATCAGTCCCTAAACTTACAAACTACTTATGAACTACTTACAACTAAGGACGGCACAAATATCCATGCCCGAGGGGGATTCGTACCCCCGACCGTAGTGGCCGTGCAGACCGTGACTGGAGCGCCTCAATCCCCTCGGCCACCGCGGCCGGCAGGCATTGTTTTTTCTCAAATTACTTCTGCCCTTCACAGTGTTCTGTAAATTCATTTACCAAATTAAACTCAGTTGCCTGTGAGAACAGGGACAGCATTCGCGCCATCATGCGTGTGGCTCAGAGCGTCCACACACGGCCGCACAGTGTTCGTCTGTCTGGTGGCGCATGCCCAGGTCTCCGGCGGCGGAAACCTGTTCTGCAGGCGCAGATTACAGAGCCTGTTGGCGGACAGCGCGTATCGTCGTACTACATCTGGCGCGTCGCGGCGCGGCCACACGCGACTGCTTCTGATGTCGCCAGCACGAGCGACGCGTCACCGGTCCCGGCTAATAAGAGCCTACACGGCACACACCGAGCACAAAACAGGATCCTCCATTCCCTCAGAGCGGTATCTCGACCACTACATATTCATTCACACTCTTTGCTTTTCTTTTCTTTAAATACAGAGCTGCAGTAGGCTATAACTGTTCACAAAACACACGTTCACTGATTTACACCCACCCACCTACCTACACACACACACACACACACACACACACACACATACACATACACACGCACACTATCACTCAGGGAACCATAACAACAATATTCCACAAATTAATTAAAATACTTCCAATACTCCGCGCCCGGTGACTGAATAGGTCTGACAGATTTTAGAGAAACAAAACATCACACCAATACTTACACTAACAAGGAGACAACATGGGTATCGGATTTGTAGAATTTCTCTATATTTATGGTACGTCAAGTTCAGAACTTAAATAACAATCAGCCAAAGCCATTCGACACAACTATAAAAAAAATCTAGATTATATCGATTTTGAAGTTTCACAAGTACACGTAAGTACGAATAATTAGAACAGTTCCACTATGGACCTGGAAGAGCAATTGAACGGAATGGATAGTGTGCTAAAAGGTGCATATAAGATGAACATTAACAAGAGTAAAACTAGGGTAATGGAGTGCAGTGTAAGAAAATCAGGTGATGCTGAAGGAATTAGATTTGGTAACGAAACAATAAAGGAGGTAGATGAGTGTTGTTACTTGGGCAGTAAAATAACAAATGATGGTCGCAGTACAGAGGATATAAAATGCAGAATGGCAATGGGTAGAAAAGCGTTCTTGAAAAAGAGAAATTTGTTAACATCAAATATTGATTTATGCCTAAGGAAGTCCTTTCTGAAGGCATTTGTATGGAGTGTTGCCTTGTATGGGAGTGAAACATGGACGATAAGCAGTGTGGACAGAAAGAGGATAGAGGCTTTTGAAATGTGGTGCTACAGAAGAATGCTGAAGATTAGGTGGGTGGATCGCGTAACTAATGAGGAGGTACTGAACCGAATTGAGGAGAAAAGAAATTTCTGGCATACCTTGACTAAAAGAAGGGATAGATTGGTAGGACACATTCTTAGACATCAAGGAATTGTGAATTTAGCGTTGGAGGGAAGTGTGTGGGGTAAAAATCGCAGAGGGAGACCAAGAGACGCGTATAGTAAGCAGATTCAAGTGGATGTGGGTTGTCGTTCTTATGAGGAGATGAAAAGGCTTGCTCAGGATAGAGTAGGGTGGAGAGCTGCATCAAACCAGTCTCTGGACTGAAGACCACAACAACAACAACCACTATGTATCGGTGTAGTTAAGGTGGTAGCGCTTTGGCCTCATAACCGTAGGATCCATGGTTCAAATCGCACTGTGCCAATTTTTTTTCGTTACTTTTCTAATTCAGTTATGTAAAACACTTTGGGATCTCTAATTCCACGTATTTTGTCTGTTTTTGTTTATAAGTATATAGTCGAGCTCAACACCTTGTCACCTAAAACGATTTGGTTATCTGCTTGCAAAGTCATTAGTAGCTATGAAGATGACATTCCAAAACACGCGATGTAGCTCTTCACAAAGTGAACAATCAAAGACTAGCGTAGACAACGGATAGTGAAGCCAATGCCGTTAGAAATGTAACTTACGTTTTTTGATTGTAACCATCATTATTAACAACCTTTCATAAAATATAGAAAAACACACTTGCATTTTTCGTAAAAATTACCATTAGATGTTAAGATTTTGTAAGCAGTCGAACTTAATGATTTAATTATTCATACTTACGTGTACTTGCAAAACTTCAAAATACATTTTCTCGGTAATTTTTTAGAGTTGAATTGAATGGTTTTGGCTGATTGTTATTTACGTTCTGAACTTCACTTATCAAAAGTATCAAAAATTCTAAAATCCGATACCTATGTGCTCTCCATGTAAGAGGGGGAAAAAACCACAATGCATGTCTGTACTGAATAAACACGTTCTTCTGTTCGCATACTGAGTCTATAAAATTCCATTTACCCAGGGAGAAGTTCACACCGACCAACCAAGAGATGCCTGAATACACGGCTCAAGTAGATATGCCAAGTTCGGAAAGACAGTATCAGTAATGGTGACAAACTGATTGCGGGAGAAAAAAATCTACTAGCCCTAGTTGTAGCAATTGAAAAGTAAAAATTTAGAACTTCAGTCGCAAGTAATAAAGACGACAAGAGGTGCTTGAAGTTTAAAAATCTGATCAATAAGTTGCGTTTTAGAAAATATAAAAGGCATATGTTATGTTAAAGCACTGCAGTTCGTGTAAGGATTGTTTTTCCCCTTAAATTTCTACCTAACTAAAATACCTTTACCAGTGTTCACTGTACACTCTTCTACAGATAATATCATTGTGCTAATTTTTCTCGGTTCCTGCACGAAAAATATTGTATTGTCGAAATACTAATATAAATGAAATGGCAAATTGCGTACTGTTAACAGCGGCTTCCGTAATACCGTGATGTTATTGATATGGTGTCTTTCCTTCACGGACATGTCCGAAAAGAACAGACACCATATCAATAATTGTGAATATGCCCACAAGAGGCATTGACAATTTCAATGTGAACGCATTGAAACGCTCGATCCTTTCCGGGAATCAAGTATAGGCAGCGAGCAAGAGGAATCGATGGGCAGGGGGCTACAAGGTGAGAATTTGGTTGGGAAGGGAGGCGTGCCCGGATAGCCTAGCTGCTTAAGGTGACCGCTGGCCCGAAGCCGGAAATCCGGGTTCGAATCCCGGTCCAGCACAAATTTTCAACTTCATCGTTGGATCGTAATATTAGCTTGGACATCGTAATAAGGACAAATCGTAAAACTTGGTATCTCTGTTCAACGAGTATAACAGTCCTTGCCCATTGTTGGAAAAACAAAAATTGGATGCAGCAAAGCATGTTCTTTACTTAGGAAATCATGAATTTTTCGGAAATCATTATTTATCAACAGTTGTTGTTGTGGTCTTCAGTCCGGAGACTGGTTTGATACAGCTCTCCACCCTACTATACCCTGAGCAAGCCTTTTCATCTCCTCATAAGAACGGCAACCTACATGCATTTGAATTTGTTTATTATATCCATCTCTTGCTCTTCCTCTGCGGTTTTTACCCCACACACTTCCCTCCAACGCTAAATTCACAATTCCTTGATGCCTAAAAATGTGTCCTACCAATCGATCCCTTCTTTTAGTCAAGGTATGCCAAAAATTCCTTTTTTCCCCAATTCTGTTCAGTACCTCCTCATTAGTTACGCGATCCACCCACGTAATCTTCAGCATTCTTCTGTAGCACCACATTTCAAAACCCTGTATCTTCTTCCTGTTCGCACTGTTTATCGTCCATGTTTCACTCCCATACAATGCAACACTCCACACAAATGCCTTCAGAAAGGACTTCCTTAGGCTTAAATCAATATTCGATGTTAACAAATTTCTCTTCTTTAAGAACGCTTTTCTACCCATTCCCATTCTGCATTTTATATCCTCTGTACTGCGACCATCATTTGTTATTTTACTGCCCAAGAAACAAAACTCATGTACCTCCTTTATTGTTTCGTTATAACAGTTATCAACGATCTATTATCCAGTATAGAGAACCCATGCAAATATATTAAATCTTTGTAAAGCTATGTGACCAAACTGCAGTCGTCATTAGCCGGTAGACTTACAAACTACGTAAACTAACTTACACTAAGGACAACCAATACACACACCTCTGTCCGAGAGAGGACTCGGAACTCCGACGGGGAACAGACGCGTGCTCCGCATCAATGCGCGTTAAAGAGCTCGGCCAGTCCTCCGCGACGATAAATATTTAAACATGAAGACAATTTTAACTGAAATGCAGAAAAACAACGATCAAACTCGATGACAGATTGGAGAGCAGCTCTACAGACTCGATAGATAAGTTTTATCTTGTACCGGCGATAATCGGTAGGTAGTTCTTATCTCTGACGAGGATTATCTCTCCTTGCCAAGTGTAAATTGCTACGACACTCCTTTCTTCACAGTACGTAAGTCGAACGACCGACGCGCCAGGTGGCGTAATTCAATGGGACCTCGCCGTGGAGGTTCGAGTCCTCCCTCGGGCATGGGTATGTGTGTTGTCCTTAGGTTAGTTTACCTAGGTTTAAGTAGTTTGTAAGTTACGGACTGATGACCACGCAGTTTGGTCCGATAGATTTAGAGACATTTGAACATTTTCAATGTGACCAGAAGCAACCTTCTCGAATGGGTCGCAGGACGACTAAAAATATCAAAGTGAGATGGTTTATATACATTCATTATTTCAAAATTTGCGAGAATTTCCGACTTTAGCTGGTCTTTTTCAGTTGGTCTATAATATTGTAACATATGAAAATTTGTGCCGGTCCGGGACTCGAACACGGGTCTCCGGCTTTACCGCTCGCGAAAAGCGGGAGATCCGGGTTCGAGTCCCGGTCCGGCACAAACTTTCATATGTTACAATATGATAGACCAACTGAAGAAGAGCAGCTAAAGTCGGAAATTCTCGCAAATTTTGAAGTAATGAATGTATATTTAACAGCAACGTCTGTTCCTTTGGAATAGATGTATCATGGTTAAATGGTTTACAAACTGGATAAAATTGAAGTGCGCGTCGTGCGTGTTACTGTTTTCATAACATAATTTCTGACCCCAGAAAGAAATGTAAAATGCAAGTACTACCACATCTTTATCTAAATGTTAATAATTAGGGATTAATGTGTTATCTTTAATTTATAATGCATAAACACAGACTAGAGCGTAGAAATGAACCAGTTTCGACCCAATGCCATTCCATCTTCAGGATGTTGATCCGACATGGTGTGGAACAGGGCACAAATACCCCTACAGCGCACGCAGTTTGCGACTTATTTACTGACTCACCCTCGTACATTCACCACCACAGCCTACAATTAGTCAAATCAAAATGTTCAAATGTTTGTAAATCTATCGGATCCAATGCTTGCTTATTACTCCGTAGCTTACAAACTAAAACTAAGGTAAACTAACCTAGGGACAACACAGACACCCATGGCCGAGAGGGGACTCGAACCCCCGACAGCGAATGGCCGCGCGCACCGCACCACGGCGCCCCAGTGCGCACGGCTAATCCGCCGCGGCTACAATAAGCCATCATGGAATAAATAAAGCCCATTTTCAGAGATCTGACTGACAGAAGTCTTCGGATGAAATGTCTCCACGGAATAACGCAGAACCCAAAAGAGTGAACAGTATGAGATGGCAACGTCTACCAAAAATAGTGTTTGTAGGAATTAATACACTACATTTTGGTGTGAATGATGATATGGCAATCCTCAGTCTTGGGAATAAAACTAACTGCCAGGTGCTCAAAAAGTTGTATTTGCTTGTTGGTTCCCGCACTTTCGATCACCACAGAGTAAGGCATCCTAACAATATAATCAAGACATTAGTGAAAAACTTAAGACAGTGCAGAGGGGAGCCAAAGAAAGACTTGATTATGAAAACTGTACCTGGGTATTCATAGTGGATCACGAATGTTTTAATCTTCTTTCTTCGTTTCCATTAAGTTTACTTTTTAATTCTTGTAGGAACATTATCACAGATACTGGTCAACCTAGAAGTCTGAAATTTTTAGGACTTAGTCACATGGGTTTGTATACACACAGATTTTTTTAATTATTTGATTTACAAAAATCTTATGGGTGAGAATCTAACAAAATGTGATGGAAAAAATTAACCTCAAAATAAATGTAAAATATCTCTGTAAGAAAACACTCTGACAATAAACTGTTGTTTCAGTATTGTTATAACATATCAATACACTAAAAAGTTTATCTCTCTATCTCCAGTAGTTACTGATAAAATTTTCACAATACTAGGAATATTTTAACGTTGCGGAGACAGGCGAATCCGTATCATCTTAACGATTTTTTAATGCTACTGTGGATGACTTCACACTTATCATTATTAAGGGTCCACTGCTGTTTTATGCAACATGCTGACATTTTACCTACATCATTTTGCAGCTGCTTTTGATCTTCTTTGAATTTTCTAACCGATAAAGGACATCATCATCCGCAGACAGTCTACATCTATATGGGATACTCTGCAAATCGCATTTAAGTGCCTGGCAGAGGGTTCATCGAACCACCTTTATACTATTTATCTCCTATTCCATTCTCGAATAGTGCACGGGAGGAAAGAACACCCGAATCTCTCCGTTAGAGCTCCGATTTCTCATATTTTATTCTGATGATCTTTTCTACCTATGTAAGTGGGAGTCAATATTTTTTCGCATTCGGAGGGGAATGTTGGAGTTTCGTAAGTAGCCCAAGCCGCAGTGATACACGTCGTTGTAATGATTCCCATCCCAGATCCTGTATCATTTCTGTAACGCTGTCTCCCCTATAACGTGACAACACAAAACGAGCTGCCCTTCTTTGAACTCTTTCGATGTCCTCCGTCAAACCCACCTGATAAGGATCCCACACTGAGCAGCAATACTCCAAAAAAGGACGGACAAGCGTAGTGTATGCAGTTTCTTTAGTACTTCTTTTGTTTGTTTTAAGGGTTCTGCCAATAAAACGCACTCTTTGACTCGCCTTTCCCATGACATTATCTACGTGTTATTTCCATTTTAAGTCTGAAGTAATAGTAATTCGTAGGTATTTTGTGGAGTTTACGGTCTTCACATTTGATTGATTTGTCTTGTAAACAAAGTTTAACGGATTTCTTTTCGTACTCATATGGACGACTTCACACTTCTCATTATTTAAACTCAATACCAATTTTTACACCACACTGATATCCTATTTAGTTCATTCTGCAGTTGGTTTTGATCTTCAGATTATTTTACTAGACGGTAAATGACGGTGTCATCTGCAAACAACCTAAGAGAGCTGCTTAGATTTTCTCCCAAATCGTTTATGTAAATAAGGAACAGCAGAAGACGAATAACACTACGCTGTAGAACGACCGATATCACCTCTGTTTTAGTCGATGCCTTACCATCGATAACTACAAACGGTGTCCTCTCTGACAGAAAGTCCTCTATCCAGTGGCAAATTTTGGACGATATAACATAACCACGGAGTCTAAGATACTCAGATTGACGTCTAAATCGTTTATAAAAATAATGAACAGTAGGGACACTATTACACTTCTCTGAGGAACGCCAGATATTCATTCTGTTTTACTAGATGACTTCCATCAATTACAACGTACGAAATCAACCGCGAACTGTGGCGATATTCCATTAGCACGCAATTTGATCAGAAGAGCAAAAATGCTAGAATGTTTGTTAAGCTTAAGGGACTTAACTGCGTGGTTATCAGTCCCTCGACTTACAAACTAGCTTATACTAAAGAAAGCACAAACATACATGCGGGGGGAATCGAATCCTTGATGGACAGCGGGGTCGCGCATCGTGGCATAGCGCCTTAATGTGCTCTTGGCCACTCCGCCGCAGCGATCAGAAGACCCTTTGATGTATTTGAGGTACAGTGTCATTTAAATTTACTTTTTCTCATTTTAAATTTACACGCAGATAATGACGCGGGAAAGGCGTACCAGAGACTGCGTTTTATTGGCAGAACCCTTAAAAGAAGCTACAGAACTAAAAAAGAAACTGCATACACTAAGCTTGTCCGTCCAGTTTTGGAGTATTGCTGCCCAGTGTGGGATCCTTATCAGGTAGGTTTGACGGAGGACATCGAAAGTGTCCAAAGAAGGGCAGCTCGTTTCGTATTGTCAAGATACAGGGCAGACAACGTTACGGAAATGATACAGGATCTGGGATGGGAATCATTACAACAACTGCGCTTATCGCTGCGGCGTGGGCTACTTGCGAAACTCCAATTGCCAACATTCTCCTCCGAATGCGAAAATATATTGTTGACTCCCACTTACATAGGTAACAATGATCATCAGAATAAAATACGAGAAATCAGAGCTCGAACAGAGAGATTCAGGTGTTCTTTCTTCCCGCGCGCTATTCGAGAATGGAATGGGAGATTAATAGTATACTTGTCGTTCGATGAACCCTCTGCCAGGCACTTAAATGTGATTTGCAGAGTATCCCAAGTAGATGTAGATTTTGACTTAGCTTAAGCGATTGGACACTATCTCCTCTATACAGACTCTCGTCCGAGTTACTCAGTGTTTTTTTTTTTTTTTTTTTTTTTTTTTCTAAGACCAAAGAAGCATTCATCGGCGGAAAAAAAGAGAAATAATAAAGAATCAATCGTATAGTTAAGAACTGAAAGCATATTGGGCCTTCTTCTTGAGCACAATATTTTTGTAGCTGCTTGTAGTCCCTGGTCAGGCGTGCCTTCTGTACTAGTGTGGCCTTCAAATCTAGATGGACTCGGGACCGTCTCGTTTGGCGATCGTTTGTACACCCGTCGGCGAAGAAAGTAATCCGCTGATGGAACATAACAACAGACGAAAGTAACGTGTTGAAAACATGTGAGAAGAATGGGGAGCCGACCGCGGTGGCCGAGGGGAGCGAGGCGCTCCAGTCACGGTCTGCACGGCCACTACGGTCGGGGCTTCGAATCCCGCCTCGGGCATGGATTTTTGTGCCGTCCTTAGGATTAGCTAGTTCATAAGTAGTTTGTAAGTTTAGGGGCTGATGACCCCGTAGTTAAGTCCCATAAAAAAATTTTAAAAGAAGGAATGGGGAGCCACAACCACGGCCACGGGCGCTGTGGGTGTTGCATGTCGTTGGAGGCAGCGGTGGCGCCTTCCGCACTGTTCGCCACTGTGCGTGACCCGCGGTGTGCCAGGTGGCTACGGCCGCCCCCGCTAGCAAACAGCGGGGTGGGTTTCCGATGCAGGGGCCGGCATCTGCAAGGGAAATCCCTCTGGCACCGCACCAGGCCAGGCCAAACAGCCGCGCGCCGGCAAACACGAGGCCAAACCAGGGGCGTCACAGCAGCCGACCACCGCGCTCTATCTGTCCAGGGGAAAGAGTGGTGAGCGTGAGCCCAACTGACGCCGTACTCTCACGGCCGGAAAAAGGCTACAGGCGGGTGGTCCATAATCACAGGACACGTTCTTTAGCACGTTCTCAGTAGCGGCGCTTCCTCCCCCCCCCCTCGTAACGTGATAAAACGAAACGAGCTACCCTTCTCTGAACCTTCTCAATGTCTTCCGTCAGTCCCACCTGGTGAGGGTCCCACACTGCGCAACAGTACTCCAGGAGATGACGCACGAGTGTGATGTAGGCAGTCTCTTTGGTGGAGCTGGTGTATTGTGAGGGTACAGGGTTTTAGGTTAGTAACCTCTTTAGTGTGTTGGATTGGATAACACCAAAAGTAAAGAAAGATCAAGGAAAATGGAATTAGCATACAAACTCACCCAAAACCTATATAACAAAAGATCGGTATCGTTTAAGGCAAAAATTAAACACTACGCAACAGTAATTAAACCGGAAGCACTATATGGATCTGAATGCCTAACTCTGAATAAAAAAGGGGAACAAGAAGAACTAGAAAAGAAAGAAAGGAAAATACTCAGAAAAATTTTAGGGCCACAACAAAACAAGGATAACAATTGGACGAAGAGAAGAAATAAAGATTTATACAGAAACATAGAAACCATCACAGACTCAATAAGGAAGAGGAGATTAAAGTTTTATGGACACATTTACAGAATGAAAGACAGTAGGCTGACAAGGAAAATTTTTAATTTCATTTCCAAATTGAAGAACACTACAGGATGGCTGGAAGAGACAAAAAGGGATTTGAGAAAACTTAACATCACAGAAGACTTAATACAAGACAGGGGAAATTTCAGGCTACAGATCGATTCTGCAAAATTTCCCATCCAACAACAAAAACAACAACCTAGGAGGGTAATGTCCATTGAACAGAGGCAGGCCATCAGCCAACGCATAAAGAAGTTCTGGGAAGATAAGAAGAAAAATATTGTACCATAGTCTTAAGTTCTAAGCGGTCCATAATTGGCCAAATTCTGTAATAAAAAAAAAAGTACGTTTTGGTCGAACGATAGTTATTGTTGGCGTGCAGCGAGAGCTGCTAACAACAATGCTTAGGTTGGAATGTTCTTTGTTTGTTGGCCGGTGTGCGGCCGTCTCCCGCCGACCGCAGAGCGAGGCGGTAGCATGCCGGCAGTGAGTTCGTAACCTGCGTTTAGCGGTGGCTAAAGTTTTTGCCATTCCGTCGTATCGCATACGTGTTGCAGTTGCATCTTGAAATGTTTCAGTGTGGACTTGTAGACATTCATCGTAGTGGCACGCAGTTATTTAATCAGTGTATTTAAAGGGAAGAGTTTTTAACATTAGTCGTTCCATAATAAAGGAAGTTAACAAAGTTTACTTATATGGATCAACCTAGTAATTGTCCGCATCCCATACCGTCAAATCATTGGAACAATTATTAAATGATTAAGCATAAAATAGAATGTAACGGCAACTTCGCCCATCGAGGATTAGGCGGACGCAGCTGTGACGTTACACTATGCGGAACAAAGTTCGTCGTGAAAAAAGTAAATAAATAAAATAAAAAGTACATACAACATAGAAAACATAACCGAAACACTACGGAAGAGGCGACTGCTATTTTTTGGACGTTTATACCGAATGAACAGCAACAGGTTAACCAAACAGATTTTTAAATATCTCTGGGACAAAAAGTCAACAATAGAATGGATTCAAGAAGTTAGGAAAGATCTGGAAAGAAACAATATAAGTGATAAAGATGCAACAGAAAGAGAATCTTTTAAGCAGAAAGTGTTAAAAATGGAAGGATTCCAAGGCAGGAGGGAGAAGAAGACAGCAGTAAAGTGGTCTGAGGAGAGAAAAAGGATGCATAGTGAAAAGATGAAAGAATACTGGAGGAAAAAGAAAGAACAACAAAGGAGAAAACATTGAAATTGGTGCGTGGTCCTTAGACGGCCGTAACGAAGAAAGAAAAAGTACATAATTCTTCTTTGTAGAAATCAGAAAATAAAAGCAACCAGCCACCTTTCTTACGCATTTACTTACCACAACCGATCTCCAACTGCCTGGCAGTTCATCATCAGGCGGTATACATGTTTTATATGTTGTTCACAACATTGTGGAACTCGTTTGGAGTTGCTTCACATTGCTGATTGACGGTATCTGATTTTTCAGGCATTTTAGTGCTCAAAAACTGCCCACATAACACAGCACTCGCTTTCCACATGTTTTACAAACATAAACAATACAGAGATATACACATATCTCTGTATTGTTTATGTTTGTAAAACATGTGAAGATATACACATATCTCTGTGTTGTTTATGTTTGTAAAACATGTAAAAAGCGAGTGCTGTGTTTTGTGGACAGATTTTGAGCACTAAAATGCTTGATAAATCACCTACCATCAAACAGCAATGTCAACCAACTCCAAACGGGTTCCACAATGTTGTAAACAACATATAAAACATGTATATCGCCTGATGATCAACTGCCAGGTAGTTCGAAACCGGTTGTGGTAAGTAAATACGTAAGAAAGGTGGCTGGTTGCTGTTATTTGCTGTTTTCTTTAATCAACAGAGTCGCAGGTTCCACACTTCCAGATGGATACAAGTCTAATTCTTTCTGTTTTTTGCCTCCTTTCCCCACAATCTGTATAGGATAAGTAACCGTCATATGCAACTGCAAATTAGTCTAATTTAGGCCAGATGCGTTTATTCTAAACCATCTTCAGTGGTGAAGTGTTTGTATGTTGTCCTCTTCAGAACCTGCCAGGCCACAGTAATATCGATTTTTCAAAAACTTTTATAAGAAAGTGTAAATGTAGATAGTGTAAATATAAACAGTGACAGCAAATGGCAATGTACTACAAAACACACATGAAGAGGACGACAACATAAAAATACTTGACCACTGTAGATGCTTTAGAATATAGCGAAGCGCGTCTGGTCTAAATCAGACTAATTTACAGTTGCATAAGACGGTTACCTATCCTATACTAGAAAGGAAAAGTGTTTTTAAACTATCATTCTTCGTTTCGTACTTCTGTCAGATCGTTTTATATGCACATTTAAAATATTTTTATAGTTTTCCAAATAAAATGCCAAGATCGCACATTAATAATTAATTCAATGACGACCGGTTTCGGTGAACTGTGTCACCATCATCTGGTCACATATATATTTTACAAGCTGATCATCGTGTTAAAAAGAAAAATATAAAATAATAAGTGCAACATTGCACATACACAAGTTAAAAACTTGACAGCTTACAAAATTCTTAGGTTACTGATGAACTGGTTCACACAACTGAGGGGAATATTAAGCACAACCGTAAGTTCACACGTAGTGCCCTTGCTATCAAACTTCCGCAAATCTCACGATCACTAATTCGTAAAATTGTAACTAAAAAACTGAAATTTCGAAAACCTTGCTCACGTTGGGTATCCAAAAGTCTTAATTGAGCAACAGAAAAAAACAACAGATGGGCAATGCACTTCAGTTTTTGACACGCTGGTTTTCTTTCTCGGATAGTCGCGGGCGGGGACGAAACTTTGGTATTGTACGACATCCTTTGGAGAAAAAAAAATTGCAGAAAAGGCATTTTACTGATTGATTTCTGACCACGAGATCAAATAATCAATGCGCATGGTTACTGCGAGACCAGTGAGAAATTTCGCCGCGCAGTACATTTGCAGCTACGTAGATACTCTGCAAATCACATTTAAGTGCCTGGCAGAGGGTTCATTAACCATTTTCATAACTTTTCTCTACCGTTCCATTCTCTAATAGCGCGCGGGAAGAAAGAACACCTAAATCGTTTCGTTTTCGATCTGATTTCTCTTATTTTATTGGGATTGTCATGTCTCCCTATGTAGGTGGGTGCTAGCAAAATATTTTCACATTCAGCAGTAAAAGTCGGTGATTGAAACTTCGCAAACAGATCACGCCGTAATGAATAACGTCTTTCTTTTAATGATTTCCACCCTAATTCGTGCAACATTTCCGTGACGCTTCCTCCCCCCCCCCCCCTCGTAACGTGATAAAACGAAACGAGCTGCCCTTCTCTGAACCTTCTCAATGTCTACCGTCAGTCCCACCTGGTGAGGGTCCCACACTGCGCAACAGTACTCCAGGAGATGACGCACGAGTGTGATGTAGGCAGTCTCTTTGGTGGAGCTGGTGCATTTTCGAAGCGTTCTGCGAATGAAACGTAACCTTTGGTTCGCGTTCCCCACAATATTTTCTACGTGTTCTCTCCAGTCAAAGTTGTTCGTAATTGTGACTCCTAGGTATTTGGTAGAATTTACGACTTTTAGGTTTGACTGATTTATCGCGTAATTGAAGTTCAGCTGATTTCTTTTAGTGGTCACGTGTATTACTTCACACTTTTCTTTATTTAGTGTCAAATTGCCAATTTTCGCACCATGTAGAAATTTTGTCTAAATCGCTTTGCAGTTGCTTTTGATCCTCTGTTGACTTCACTAACCGATAAACGACAGCATCATCCGCGAACAATCTAAGGGAGCTATTCAGATTGTCTCGTAAATCGTTTATAAACACAAGGAAGAGTAGGGGACCTATAACGCTTCCCCGTGAAACGCCAGATATCACTTCTGTACAGATCAAGCACCGACAATTACTGTCACAAAGAAACAACTCTGATGGGAATTCCACGGGGACGTGTTTGATCATCCTCCATACAGTCTGCACCTAGCTCCTAGCGATTTTCATCTCTTCTTACACTTAAAATATGTCCTTGATGGTCAACAGTTAAACGATATTGGCGAGTTTGAAGAACTTGTTACCATATGGTTGAATACACAGGAGGCATACAAAAGCTTGTGCCGCGCTATGACAAGTGCCTACAAAATTTCGGAAGCTATGTAGAAAAGTAGTTTAACAGTTGTAGATTTTATGTACAATAAATAATTTTTCTGTATCTGTACACGTTTGTTTTATATAACCAATGTGAGCTTGCTTTGTGGACGTACCTCGTAGATATGTATCGGTAGCAGCAAAGTCCTCGTGTCACACACTGGGTTGGCCAGAATGCACAGTGTCGTGAGGAGGTGGCTCTCCTGCTGATAACTACCGCGAGATAAGAGCCCAGTCGAGCCTTCCGCGTCCACCGTGACGTCACCAGCTGCTCTGCTCAGACACTCGCACTTCCTGTTTCCGTCCAACCAGCAGCCGCCTTGCGTCTGACTCACTCTAGCTCTGTCTAGCTTGGGCTTACGCTATCATCGACAGCACAACGCGACATTAAGGCTCTTCTTGGGCATTCCATCGTTTCCACACTTCTCTCTACGTCATCACTCCATACCAGATACGTGACAGCCGCGGTGGAGTAGCCGAGCGGTCTAAAGCGTCTCGCTGCGGAGCGCGCGGTTGCTCGCCGTGGAGGTTCGAGTCCTCCCTGGGGCATGGGTGTGGGTGTTTGTCCGTAGGTTAGTTTACCTAGGTTTAAGTAGTTTGTAAGCTACGGACTGAAGACCACACAGTTTGGTCCGATAGATTTACAAACATTTGATTTAAGATACGTGACATAAGCAATGTGCGACTAAGATTACAGTCCCATTAAAATTACTTACTAGTTGACGTTTGTCGCGTGGATCTACAATATCGCCACATTTGCTACGGCTCGGCTGTAGGTAACGCGGATCACTTGAAAATGCTGTTAATGAGAGTCCGACCGAACATGATTTGTGGTCTAAACCGAAAGCGGCTCCTCTCCTAGTTTCGCCAGAAACCGAAACTCGCGTAATTAAGTTAAAATGTCTGTATATTTACGTCACACCACAAACCACTAGTTTTTTCTACATTTTTCAATATCCCCTCCCAGTACTAAGCCTTCTTGAGTATGTGTAACCAAAACAGGAGTCCGTAAAAGATGACATGGAAAGCGAACAGGTTTCCACGAATCGACGTAACTTTTATTAAAGTACTTCCAAATTGGATTCTTTTCTCCGCGTTGTGGCATTTTCTACCTAAAAAGGAAAAATTAAAGGAAGTTGGACAATAAGTATACTGAACTCGATACAGTAGAGTCTCGATATTTCAAGTCTTTGAATTACGAGGTTCCCATAAATTCGAGTGTAAAACTACAACTGCGGGTACATTCTATCTTCACAAAAAAAAAAGGCACTCCACCATTGTAAGGCGAAATAAATAGTGTAAAAACTTTAAAAATTTTAGGCTGACAATAGAAATGACTACTTAAAAAAAGGTCATTTTTTTTTTATTTTAACGTCGATTTTCTTTATTTTGACACGTAAATTTCGTTAATTCGATGTGATCCATCGAATGAACCAACTACTGTATAGGTAGCACAAATTCCACAGTCCAGAATACCTGCTTGTAGGAAGGTAGTCATTGGGTATACAACAACCATGCCAAATAGATGCTATGAAATGTCAGAGCTTCAACATCAGTACCACAATACAAAATAAGCAGAAAGTATTCATTTGTTGGCTTCCATAAGTAGCCTTTACGATTTTCTTCTTGAGTGTGCTAGCTTTATGTTGTCACCTTCACTACAGTTTTTTGAAGTAGAAAAACAAATTTACATATCTCCTTTTTGGCATTCCTGAATACATGGCAGGTTCAATCACTGCTGCAGAAATTACTTCAGAAAGAAAAGTAACAGTTCCGACTAACAGTATGACTGTTGTCAGTGTATATTTACGCAAACTGAACAGGAAAAGATGTGTACCACATGATCAAAGTTTCGCCGCGACGGAGCAGCCGAGCGCATTGAGGCGCTGCGCTATGAAGCACGAGGCCGTTCCCTGTCGGGGGTTCGAATCTCCCCTCGGGCATGGATGTTTGAGCCGTCTTTCGTATAAGTATTTCATAAGTAGTTTGAAAGTTAAGGGTCTGATGACCCCGCAGTTAGGTCGCTTAAGCACTACAAAAATTTGAATGCTTCCTAAACCGATATTAGTTACTAAAAAAAAGTTGCTAGCTTTCAAGGAAACTTCTTAATAAAACGCTACAGCATAAAAATAAGATTACCCATTCCATTATGTGCAGCACTGATTAAATTAAATTTTTACTAACATAGCATATTGCCATAAGATATGATTGCTTTATATTGCCCAAAGTCTGAACTTCAACAGTGTGAGGCCCATCTGTTTTTCGTTTGTCAGAGTACGGAATACAGATGTTGGGGGCTTCCTTCGAGAGCATCTGCCACAAGTTGCAGACAGTGTTCATCTGTTGACGTTTTCGGCCTTCCGGGTCTCGGATATCGTCTATGCCCATATACCCACCGAAAAAAGCGATTAACCCAACGAAAACTGTACTACGATCCACTGCAAAATCACTCCAAACCTCACTTCACGCACTGAGGATCTCTGTCGCGTTTTTGCCACATAAAGTTTCATTTTGATGTACGACCTCTGACCGATCTTCAAAATTCGCTGTAGCCCAGACTCCTGCAGGGCCAATTTCTACCTTTCGCCATTTTTATGTTACAGTGCACAGCGAGAAAAACAAGAATACATGCTTTATCCTTAAACTCCCAACTACAAGTGACGCAATGTTTATTGTCGATGCATCAAATAATGCACACCAATACCAACGTGTGCAGTAGTTATGAAAATTTCCATCGCGAACACTTGCACTTCTACTTCTTGCCGGTTCTCGTCTACTATCTGCTGGCTTTCAGAAACCACTTATTTCTCTAGCACTTATTTCGCACGTAATAATGGCTAACGGAGTCCTTCGAGCACGGCTTAAGATACGGCTGCTTCGAGTCCGCATTAGCCTTGCACCGACAACATGTTACGTTACCGGTAGGATAAGTACGCGACACGTCTTCCACGTCAGTATTCGTGTCAGACTCGTTCGTTCGCGCATTCCTACCTGCCTTGTATACGACAGTATGAGTTTACAGTAATATCCAACAGTGCATGACTTCAAACGGCGCAACGAGGAAGCTTGTTACTCCATCCCTGTACGTCTCTTCGCAGGTCGTTTAAAAGACCCACCGAGTTCCGCATTCAGGGGAGTGAGCTCTCGTTTGGACGCATCGTCACCAGAGCATCCAACTGAACACACCCAATTACGTACAGCATGATGCGTCAGCCCACAACTTCACACGTCTCCGGCGTCGTCACTAAAACTGGTGGAAATTTTGGTTCAAAGTGATCTGTTCACAGTTGGTTGAAATAAATCAGCTTTAACACATTAAAATTTAAAAATTATAGTTCGCTGTCGTGGCTCTCTAATAAATAATCGAGGAGACTACACTACCGAAGCATCTGGAAGACATAGATAGGAATACAATTTGCACGCCATCGACTGTGTAAATGATCTGATGTAGCAGTTGGACAAAGTAGAACAGCCTCCACAGTGCATCAGAGTAGTTTGTGTCTGGCGTTTCCAAGACAGTGTGGGAACAGTCACTATGCAGTAGCTGACAAAATAGAAGCAGTTGTAGAGAAATCTAAAAATAAAAAAGCTCCAAGTGTAGATAGCATTCAAACAGAATTAATTAAGCTACTGAATCATACATTTTTCCAAGATGGGTGGTCGTAGTAAATGCACGTATATAAGGGAATTATTAATTTTTTCATCATTTTTTCGATTTCCGTCGTCCTTAGTTGCATATGAAGTTGGTGGAGGTGTATTACCGTCTTTAGTAACTAAATGAAAGGCGTTTTTTGTGTGCCATACGCGTTTCGCTTCTTTATTTGTGAAGCATCATCAGTGGCCTATAATACATGTTATTTTTGTATAATATTGTAGTACAGTCATAATATTATAGGTATTTTGCACAGTATGACAGTTAACAGTCTTGTTACAATTTCTAGCGTTCGGATCTACTAGGTTAGAAACAACTTCTGTAGCACTAGCTTTTGCAAAGTTAATTTAATTATCCAGTTTTTGGCCCTACTTACGGTTTTTTGTGTTATTCCATGTGTGTCTTCATGGAGATGTTTGTGAGGTCTTCAGTTGGATACGGTATTTTCGTTTTTGATGAAAACCCTTGCATCACCACTTCACTGTATACTCGTTTTTGAACCTTTGTTTACAATGTTTAGTGTTGACAACTGTCGCTTTTCGTCTGTCTCTTGTTTGTGTTCCTTCTATCTCTGAGTGTATCAGCTGTTTTTTGTTTGTGTTGGTGTCTGTGTACACTGTGTGTGTGTGTGTGTGTGTGTGTGTGTGTGTGTGTGTTGTTTGTGTACCACAATATTATACAAAAATAACATGTATTACAGGCCACTGATGATGCTTCATAATAAAGAAGCGAAACGCTTATGGCACACAAAAAAACGCCTTTCATTTAGTTGCTAAAGACGGTAATACACCTCCACCAATATTAATTTTTTGTTTCTGAGATATAACGTCTACCCATACCAACCCATACTTAAATTTCGCTACAGGATATCATGGAACGAGTTAATACGTTTAATTTATTGGTCCCGTCACATATAACTGTGAAAAAAAGACACAAAATTAAATTTAGTACCACTTGCGGGAGCATCAGAAGAACAGTCTACAACAAGGAAAGAGATAAAACTATATAAAGTTATGGCAAAACCAACAGGCTTATATGCGAACGGAAGAAGAGGAAGAAGGAGATGGAAGCCGGCACAATGCAGCCGAAATGAGTGCAACTGGAGTAACCCGACTGATCATATCGCAAACGATGAAATGTCAGTAGCCAGTTAGAAACTGTAAATAATTACCAAGAGAAGTGGTGGGAACATCTACCACGCATGAGCGAATGCAGTGTACCTACTGCGAAGAAAAGTACGAGGCGCGTCCAGAAAGTACGTTCCGTTTGGTAATAACATGAAATTGTACACAGATACAGAACAAATTATCATTGCACAAAATTCTGCAACTCTTAAACTACTTTTCCACATAACTGCCGAAATTTTGCATGCATTTGTCATAGCGTGTCACCAGGTTTTGTATACCTTCTTCATAGAAATCTTCCGCCTGTGTCTTCAACCAGTTGGAAACAGTTTCTTTCAGCTAGTCGTCCATAGCGAGAGCACTAATTGTAAACCTACGGTTTTCCTGGATCTTGTCATCAATCGCGTGAACCAATTCTTCTGTAACCAAAGGTGGACGCCCACTTCGTTCTTCGTCGTGCACATCACTACGCCCGCCATTGAACTGTCGGACCCGTCTTCTCACCATCGAATCACTCATCGCATTTGGTCTGTAAACGTCGCAAATTTGCCGATAAATTTCACTTGGTTTTACTTTCCTCGCATTCAGAAACCCAATCACCGACCTGATTTCACAGGCGGCGGGATTTTCAATCAACGCCGACATTTCAAACAAGCACAACAAAGCGTACGTAACTGACAGCGATCTCCAAATGGCGCACGTTCTTCTCCTTGCTACACATCGTCTACAGCGCATATGCGGAACTTCAATCGCAGCGCTGCAGCGGAGATAAATGGAAACGGAACTTACTTTCTGGACGCGCCTCGTATTATCAGTCCAGCCGAAAGATGGTCACCACAAATAACGGAGTCGCAACAGGCTTGCAGTAGAAAAAGATGAGTAAGTAGAAGTTCTAAATGTGGACGTTACGTAGGCCACACTCATGCAGCTTGTTATCTTGCAGGCCTGACGTCAGAACAGTGAAATTTATGAGACTACCGTAAATAACAGCTGCAAATAGGTGCGATGTAATAGTAGCATAGGCCTACATTGAACATCACTGTAGGAACGGATGTCGTCTAGTTTTTCTCAATAACCGACCAGTCGACCGTATTGCCACCGTGTTTGTATCCCAGTGCGCGTATATTTAGTATGTTCATGATAGAGGTTCTGCAATGAAGATCTCGTAGCTCTGTTACTCTTCCTAATGGCCCGGGAGTAACCGAATACCCTGGATATTTCCGAATACCTATAAACAATTTTTTTTCTGAAACTTCCTGGCAGATTAATATTGTATGCCGGAACCGGGACTCGAAACTGGGATCTTTGCCTTTCGCGGGGTAGCGATCCACCGCTGAGCTATCCCGACACGACTCATGACCCGTCCTCACAACTTTGCTTCTGCCAGTACCTCGCCTCCTACTTTCCAAACTTCACAAAAGCTCTCTTGCGAAACATTCAAGACTAGCATAACTGGAAGAAAGGATATGGTGGAGACATGGCTTAGCCACAGCCTAAGGGATGTTTCCAGAATGAGGACTGACTGTGAGACATGTCGGGATAGCTCAGTAGTGGAGCTTTTGCCCGCGAAACGCAAAGGTGCCAGGTTCGAGTCCCGGTTCCGGCACACAATTTTAGTCTGCCACGAAGTTTCATATCAGCATACACTCCACTGCAGAATGGAAGTTTCATTCTGGAATTTTTTCCTGTCTTCAAGATCCTGAAAGACGGAAAAAAATGAAATATATACACATACTTTACAGTCGGCCAAAAACATCATACCGAATGCCGTAGCCTTTGCACTATGAACAGCGGAAAAGTAGTAAGCGAGAAACGTTTATTTGAATTATATTTAAAGTTTGTTGGCAGTCGCTAAGTAGTCTCTTTCTCATATAATGTATTTACAAAGCCTCATAGCATTATGTGGCAGTTTCTTGCAACTCTTATTATTTATGATACTATTTCTCCAGAACCATGAGTCGTATGTGGTCCTCACTCCTACAGCAATTGTTATCTCATCTAACGAATATGCGTACCAAATTTGGTTAAAATCGTTCCACTAGTTTAGGAGAAAATGAGCAGCATTGTAGCTTATAGCAGCAGTTTTTCGCCCATCGCATTGTTTATGACTCCATATCTCATGAACTGTGTGTCGTACTATGATAAAATTTCGATCTACATTCAGTGGTATGTGTGTTTACTGTCTGTACCATTTCTCACGAATACATTTAATAGTGTACCAGCAATAAATTGTAACGTCTTGCCAAATGCGGTAATATCACTGCATAAACGCCGAAAAAGCAGTAAGCGACAAACTATTTTCCGTTCAACATTTTGCTGGGGTTGCCAGCGAGAAAAAGTTTAATAAAGGTTTGGAATTATGTTTAAAGTTTGTTGCAAGTCGCTAAGTGCTCTCCTCTTTAAATAGTGGACTGATAAAGTCAAACTATGAAGTGCAGTAAGAGGAGTATTCATTCTTTATTACGTCATATGTCGATCTCACGTTGTTCTGGTTGCACACGTGTAACGCCACTCAAGCAGACATTCATATTTGCTCTCACACCCGAGTTATTTATTTGTGTATTCTTGTTAATTAATGTGTTTCATAATTGTCAACTTGTGCGATTCCACTTTGTGCTACATCCATACATGATATCATTCAATGGGACGGATTATCATTCAATCAGACAGTCATTCTGAGTAACTACGTATTTACAGGGCCATATACATCGTTATCAGTCACTGACAGGCTCATTAATTACAAAATTCACTCTTATGTTAATTCAGACCGGCTGATTAGTTTCATATTTACAGGGTCGTATCGGTCTGAGTCATTGCCAATTAGAATGAGAACTTGTAGCATACACACTCAGACACACACACGATTACGTGTAAACTTACACACAAATTCAGGTTTTGTACACATCATTTCAATTTCGTTTAAATTAATATTGTCACGTTTCAAACTGCAGGTTGTCCGGAAGTCAAAGACTGGTCGTTACTAGAACACAACACTTTCACTAAGAACACGTTTATTGCGAAAACAAGCGTACACTCAGTACAGACTGCCTCCTGCTTGGAGTGCTCCACTGTTTATACATAGAAAGAATTTTCTGGAACTTAAAAGTACGTCAGACATAACAAACACGTAGAACATTCTAGAAATAGCAAATACTAAGAAATAAATTTTCTTCTGCTGGTGGCGGGACTTGAACTGGGGACCGCAAACACAGCGATCTGCGATGCTAACCACTGCACCAGAAGTGCTGTCGGAAGTCTCGCGGCAATATTATTTATTGTTATATTATTTATTTTATTATTACCTCTCAGTTCTTAGCATAAATTGTTTGATGTCGTTCCTAATTCTAGGGACTGACGACTTCAGCAGTGAGGTCTCTTCGGTTCACACACATTTGAACCTTACAAACTACTTGAACTAACACAAACACCCAATCCCGATTCTTCTTGTGACAAACGATGATGTAAACAGTACTAGTTCCTGATGAAAAGTGCACGAAACAGAAAGAAATATCACGAAACATAGTCACACGCCACAAGCAAGAAGCAGCAACACCACAGCTCGAAAATTACAAGATGTGAATACTTGACATTCCTGAATTAAGGCACCATGCACATCCCGAGAATGACATTGTAACACAAAAGGCGAAACCCACAGAAGGTGGTACAAAAGAATGTGCGTTACAATATGACATATAATATTTTAAACTGTGGTGTCGCACAAGTCCAAAGTGCGCGCCACCTACTTTCGCCGCGCGCCGCCATGCACGCACGGCGCGGCGTTCTTACGACAGCCACGAGCGCCCTCTGCTGCAACTCCGCTCGTGGCTCCCACTGAACGACATCGTTCACTTGGGACTGAGATAGCAACCAGTTAGGACCTTCGTAATCAGATAGGCACCAGTGAAGACTTGGCTATCAGTTAGGCACTAGGCAGGACTCTAGCTCAACTATGTATCAACATTCTGCAGTACTATGTAAAAGTTAAGTATTGTATGAATTCTGTGCAATATATATCTCGTTCTAATTTACTCTAGTGTTCCTAGTTTCTGGCTGCTCCCCTCCGTACCTGCACCAGCGTGCTATCTTTATTTCTGTGTCGGTCTCATTCCACTCGGCCACCGACACCTACAACGGAACGAGACACAAAAGCGGCGACGAGGCTGGGACACAAAATAAACAATTTCAAAAAAAGAGGACAAACGGCTTCAAAAGACGGACACGGTAGGAAAAAAGAGAACGCGAAAACATAAGTCAAAATTACTAAACGTGTTATTGGTAGACAAAACATACATTCCATATTTCATTTTCGAAGCCATCTATTTTCATTCTACTAATTTTTGTTCATTTACGAACTAGTAAACATTTGACAGGGGTCGACAAGAAACGCTAGTGCTTATGTTGCAAACATCATAAAAAAAGGTACAACACATCAAAACTCTAATTCTTTCCTTATGACATTAGTTGACGTTGTCAAATTCAACTCTCGCCATGTAGGTTTATGCTGTGTGATAAATGCCTTCTAATTTAGAATTGTACACAGTGAAACACGTTACATACTAAGCATCTACCAGCCTTTCCATCCTTCTGTAAATAACTCGTGTTATAATTTTCGAACCATGACTTATTAAACTGAGGGTTCTTTATTTATCACACCTGGCTCTGCTTTCTTTGGAATGAGGATTATTACATTTTTCTTAAGCTCTGAGTGTATTTCGACTGTCCCCTACATCTTACGCGCCAAGTGAAATTGTTTTGTCATGGCTGGTTCTTCCAGAGACTTCAGTAGCTCTGAGGAAATATCATCTAGGTTGTGGAAATAAAATCCGCTACCAGTCACAATTTTTGGCGGTTTATTAGAACACTACCGGTTTCGGGCTTGTGCCCATCCTCAGGTGTTTACATTGAGACAAATATAAGTATCCAGTTCGTATTTGTACATTTCTCATGGATATTGGTTGAGAACATTGTAGTAACATGATGCTAATTTGCACTCCCATGTTTCAGGTTTTGCACAGTACACTTCATAACTGTAACTCCAAACATCGCAACAGTACACTTTATCACTAGCACTCCAAGTATCGCGATGCTGTGTACTGTGACAGTTATGAAGTGTACTGTGCAAAACCTGAAACATGGGAGTGCAAATTAGTATCATGTTACTACAATGTTCTCAACCAATATCCATGAGAAATGTACAAATACGAACTGGATACTTATATTTGTCTCAATGTAAACACCTGAGGATGGGCACAAGCCCGAAACCGGTAGTGTTCTAATAAACCGCCAAAAATTGTGACTGGTAGCGGATTTTATTTCCACAACCTATAAGGAACAGTCACGGAGTTCAACATCCATAATGGATAAAATTCACGGAATATCATCTACTCTAGGGGCCTTGTTTCGACTTAGGTTTTTCAGTGTTCTGACCAATTCATCTCTTAGTACAGTATCTCCTATTTCATCTTCATCTACTTCCTCTTCCCTTCCTACAATATTGTCTCGAAGAACATTTTCTTTGTAGATCCCCTCTAAATACTCTTTCTACCTTTCAGCTTTCCCTTCTTTACTCATAACTGGTTTTCCATCTTACTTCTTTTATTTTCCTGTAGGCGGTATCTATTTTTCCCCTAGTTATACATCATTCTACAGATTTGCTTTTGGCTTCTAGCGACTACTACTTAGCCCTTTTGCACTTCCCGTCAATCTCATTTCTTAGTCGTCTGTACTCCATTTTGCCTGTTTCATTTACTGCATTTTTATATTTTCTACTTTCATCAATAAAATTTAGTATTTCCTGTAATATTCAAGGATTTTTTTAGGTCTTGCTTTTCTATTTTGCCCTCTGCTGCCTTCACTATTTCATCTCTCAATGCAACCCATTCCTCTTATACCGTTTTATTTCTCCCCATCTCTGTCAGTTGTTGCCTAAAGCTCCCTCTGAAATTCTTAAGAATTTCACGTTCCCTCAATTTATCCAAGTCCCATCTCCTTATTTGCCTACCTTTCTGCAGTGTTTTCAGTTTCAGCCTACACTTCATGACCATTAAGTTATGGTTAGAGTCTATATCTGCCCCTGGGTATGTCTTACAGTTTAAAACCTGGAATCTATGTTTTACCATTATAAAATCTGTCTGATACCTTCCGGTGTCTCCTGGTCTCTTCCACGTATACAACCTTCTTTCGTGATTCTTAAACCAGGTGTTTGTTATGATTAAACCATGTTCCGTGCAAAATTCTACCAGGTAACTTCCTCTTTCATTCCTTCTGCCCATTCCATATTCACCTATTATTTATCCTTCTCTTCATTTTCCTACTGCCGAATTCCAGTCTCCAATCACAGTTAAGTTATCCTCTCCTTTAATTGTCTGAATAATTCTTCTATCTCCTCATCATCGGCAGAGCTAGTTGGCATATAAACCTATAATACTGTTGTCGGTGTTGGCTTCGTATCTGTCTTGACAATGATAATGCGCTCACTGTGCTGCTCATAATAGTTTACCCGCATTCCTATTTTCTTATTCATTATGAGTCCTACTCTAGTAATACCTCCAAATGATTTTGTATTTATATTCCTGTACTCACCTGACCAGAAATATCGATTTCAGAAAGACACTGACCGATTTCCGAAAATATGGCGACTGATAGTACAGCGTATCACCGCAGCGAGCGGTAAAGATTGTGTCAGTGTCCCTGTATGTATATACTTTGTTAAACACGGATGCTTGTTTGTAACCGAACGAAATTTGAAAACAGTGAAAAAAGTGAAACATAGTTTTATTTATGAAATGAGTTTGCTTTCTCAAAAAGTAGGGCAAAAGAAACGCGGGTGCTGGCCACCACGTGGATCGGGACGGGAGCCACTGAGTTCCAGTTATGCCTCGCCCCTTCCCTACCCGAACAGCCATTCCATCGCGTGTTCGCTGCCAGACTCCGGCCGGACAAGATTTAATTAAGGTCAACTGCTTCTCCGGTGGAGTACGGCGCCTGAATATTTTATACGCTCTTCACACAAGAGAAGGTGGGTACAAACCGTACTGCCGATCGGCCGCTTTCGACACGAACCTAATTCCATACCGCAGCCGTTTAATCTAGTGAGGCAGCTGCGGCAAAACGAATAAAAGCAGAGGCGGCAATAGTCCTACCTCCAGCGCCCGAACTCTCACGGGAATCGGCAATTTGCCGCGATTAAAGCCGCGAGAAAATGGACATTGCACTAAGTCAGTAAAGGTGCGGTTGAGTCGGAAATTTGGGTCTGGCGACAGGCGTGCTACGGCAGTCGATGGCCACTGCATCCCGGTGGTTGGGTTGGGTTGTTTGTTTGGAATAGGGGGACTAAACTACTGAGTTTATCAGTCCCCCGGTGGAGAGGGGGAGGAGTGAGGATAGGAAAGGAGGGGAGGGGAAAGGAAATGCAGTTCGGGAAGTAAAGAAGGAAGAAAGACAGCATTAGCTCAGGGCCCCGTGCTCGCCACGTACGTACTCACCAAAGAACCGAGAGCCCCCTGGGGGTCCCGGTGGTGTAGTGGACAGCGCAACAGCCTAGTAAGGCCGGTATTACACGATATTATTTCTTTGTCAAAGTTGATATGTCAAATACCGGGTAATCAAAAAGTCAGTATAAATTTGGAAACTTCATAAATTACGGAATAATGTAGATAGAGGTAGAAATTGACACACATGCTTGAATTTGAACATGGGGTTTTAAGAGGGGGGGGGGGGGGGGAAAGAACGCGAGTTCAAAAAATGTCCGACAGATAGCGATTCATCTGATCAGAACAGCAATAATTAGCATAACAAATTATGACAAAGCCAAGATGATGATCTTTACAGGAAATGCTCAATACGATCACCATCACTCCTCAACAATAGTTGTAGTCGAGGAGTAATGTTGTGAACAGTACAGTTTTGTGCATGGCTGTGAATCAGCGACTGTTACAATACAAGTAAACTTTTAAGGGGCAGCCCTCAGTCGCAAAGTACGAATAACGTAATAATCGTAACCAGGTTTCAATGCCGCTACGGGCACCTTCTTCAGACGAAGATGTTAAAACTACAAGTCAAGACCTAAACTAATACAAAAATATCTGACATAATCAGATACTCATACCTAAAAAGTAAATAATTGTGGCCAATCTCTCCGCTGCTAGTTTGGTCCCATAAGAATTACAAACATTTGAACATTTTTGATAATACCGAAAAAAATTCAATCACGAAGAAGAAAATTTTAATATTTTGTGAAATCGGCATTGGTTAGCTTGGTCACTGACATTGTTGATGCGGAGGTATATATATATATATTACCAGTGACTAACTTGCCGCGGTGGAGTGACAGAGCGTTCTAAGACGCATTGCTGCGGAGCGCAAGGTTGCTCGATGTCGGAGGTTCGAGTCCTCCCTGGGGCATGTGTGTGTGTTGTCCTTAAGTTAGTTTAACTTAGTTTAACTAGTTTGTGACCCTAGAGACTAATAACCAAAGAAGTTGACTCCCACAGATTTACAAACATTCCATTTTTGACTAAACGTTCCGGTGTCTTTCACAATTGAAAATGAAGGTTCGAAGACTTCAGTATAAGAAACAATGGACCATCCCTCCACGGCAAAGACAATGGCGTATCCTTCCATGGAGAAGACAAACCTTTCACTTGAATTTACAACCTTTTGATAAAAAATTATTTTCGCCTTGTCAGACATTTTGTGTTTCTAAATTTTGACTTCCAGTTCGTAATCAGCACCCCGGAACCCCGAGTCCAGATTTTCGATCAAATTTATAACGTTTTGAACTTTTGGCCAGCTTTCCAGGATATCAGACCACTGTATGTCGGGTCTTTTCGGTAAATACACATAGAATGAAGCAATATATTACGAGGGTTGGAACTTAAATAGTGGCAACACTGCTGTGGAGACACTATGCCATGAAATCTACTATTATCGCCCGTATTGTTGGGCAATTTGACATCAAATACTTAGGCAAATAAACCAGTTATTTACACGAATGGGTCATGGTATTCAACTACTTTGCATACAGAGTACTCGTAGTACTTTATTTTTAAAATAGATTTCTTGTGGCAGTGAAATATGAAACTACAGCTGAGCTGCATCTCAGCTCGAAATGAAGGTAACTGGCAGAAGGGAATCACGCGATTCTGCGCGCTCTCGCGTCCTCTCGCTGTTCCCCGTCAGTCTTCGGAAACGAAGCGGACGAACTAAGAGGCGAGGATCTGCGAACTAGTTCGCGTAGTTCGCCTGTGGCAGCGCTCTTCCGAACTAGTTAGTTCGCGAACTACACAACACTATTCTTCGCAGCTGCGTATGATCCAGTTATGTCGATGTTGTCTGATCTTCTAGATCCACACGACTGTAACGCAGAGACCTCTTGAGGGCACACAATGCACGGCCGGAACGGCTGTACCATAAGAAAGAAATCAGAGCAAAATAAAATTAAATATTTTATTCCGACCACGGATTCGAGTTGCCAGTAAAACTACAAACTCACAGATACCAGTAAACGACCTTAATTAAAAAGTAGTAAAATTAAATCAATTAATTTAGGACGGTTTATTAATTTTCACCAACCAAGTTGCATCACAGAATGATTGCTTATTTGGAGGACAATTGAATGTGACAGCAATTTCTACATTACCCGTTTGGTTAATCTGGAAATTGCTCATCATTGAGAATTTCCTGTACTCGTTAAATTAAAAAGCGACCGGAAGCGACGCCGTGGCGGAGGCATACCAGCTTTGTCCCGCGCTCCAAACAGGTGTCCCAACCTGAGTGTCCGAGACACAGTGCTGCCCGCAAGGGCTAAGCTTCCCCAACGGTTTTCCCCCCTACCTGTAAGGTTGGCTACAGGCACAGAGTAACCTGTGCTACAGGGACTACTTTTGAACAGCGGAAGAACACTGCGGTGCCGTGCCCGGCAAACAGTGACCGTTAGGAAGTTAGAATAAAGGAAGGTGTCGTTCTGTATCCTGAGAACAGGATTGGTTGAAGCCAGAAGGGCAATGCTTTTGTGCCCAACACAAAGATTTCTCACTTAAAGCCTGTGTGAATGTTGCCCTCTTTACGTAATGTCACTAAATTGACGGTCACATCGGAGTATTTACTTAGATATGACGTACATTTCAACGACTATAACTAGTATATACACGCACTACGACAAATGTTTTGGGCATAAACGAATGTCGGAGTTGCAAGTTTGCTGGCTTCACTTTTTCAGTGTTATGGCATCTCCAGAGATACTAACCTCCATGTAGCACACGTTGATGATATACCTACATTATCTCCGAGCAAAGGAACTCGTCCGCCCCATGTCACTGATGTGCGCACTTGTGAGGGAGCGATCTAACGTAACGGTGTCACTAGGTTTCCGAAACAAGAACAACGATGTTGGATCAAGACTGAATGTGCCACAGATCGTAACAACACGACAGAGTCATCAAGGTCTTCAAGAAGCGTGCGGGGAATCGGCATTGCCGTACAGAACAACAGCACGTTGCGTAAAAGCCTTCAGCGAAGGTCGGCAAACTGTGGCACACATCCATTGGACAGGTCGTCCTAACGTCTCTGAAGAAGTGGCTACCGTAGCCGCGTTAGTGGACAGTGATCACACGCCAAACGATTCGTGAGCTCGCCCACGAAACCGCATACAGCGCAGTGGCTGCTCTGTTCGGTCGATGGGACTGGGAAGTACTGTACCATCCACCATACTCCCCGAACGTAAGTCCTTGTCACTTTGATGTCATTCCGAAGATTAAGGAACCACTTCGTAGAATTCGCTTCAGAACTGTTCCAGAGATTCAGCAGGCAGTAGATCTCTCCATTCGCACCATCAACAGAACAGGCTCTGCCAAAGGTATATTACGCCTTCAACATCGCTAGCAACGGGTTCTACACAACGCTGGTTGAAATTAAGATTACCTGACATAGTCGGGTTTGGAGGCGATCTGATCGTTTTATAGTTTTAAAAATGGCAAGCCAAGATCGCACACTAACAATTTATTAAATGACGACCGGTTTCTGTGCACTGTGTCACCATCATCTGGTCACATATATGTTAAGGTGGTCATCTTGTTAAAAAAAAATGGGTATAAAATTACAAGTGCAACATTGCACTTAGTCACTATATAAAAATTATACAGCTTACAAAATATTTTGTAAGCTGTCATGTTTTTAACTTGTATGTTGTTTATATAGTGACTAAGTGAAATGTTGCACTTGTAATTTTATACCCAATTTTTATAACATATATGTGACCAGATGATGGTGACACAGTGCACCGAAATCGGTCGTCATTTAATAAATTGTTAGTGTGTGATCTTGGCTTGTCATTTTTAAAACTATAGGCTGGTTGAAATGTTTGTTAAAGTTATGGGACTTAACTGCAGGGTCATCAGTCCCTAAACTTACAAACTACCTATAAACTAAATTATTCTAAAGACAACACAAATATCCATGCCCGAGGGAGGATTCGAACCCCGGACGGGGAACGACCTCAAGCAACGGTGCATAGCACCTCAATGCGCTCGGCGACTCCGCCACGGCTCACAATGTTGGTGATTACTTTGAAGGACGGTAACAGGTGCAAACATTAACGCTTTTGTATCGGTTGCCACTATTTAAGTTCCAACCCTCGTAGTTGACTCTTATAGCATCCAAATGATAAGCCAAGATCGCAAACTAACAATTTATTAAGTGACGACCGGTTTCGGTGGACTGTGTCACGACCATCTGGTCATATATATAATAATCTGGTCATCTTGTTAAAAAAACTGGGTATAAAATAAGAAGTGCAACATTGCACTTAGTCACTATATAAAAATTACATAAGTTATAGGATCCTTCGCTCTAGAAGAACTTTAACAGTAGTCCATTGCGTAACGCAGTGCGCGCCTCCTGCAGCGTCTGCAAGTGGAACTGGCCGTCGCCCTGTAGATTTCTGTCGTGCCACGGCCTGTAACCTACATGCCATGCGTCCCTGGCCCAGGTTAGACACACACGCGCCGTTGCGGCTCGACTTTGTTCAGCAATCACCTCGTTTCTGCCATATTCGCAAATCTGGGTCAGTACGAAAGGTAGAATATTTCTCAAACCGGTCGCATATCTAGCCAATTACGCGCGGAAAAAAGGCTCGCTCTCATTTCGTTTTCCATGAGGCAGTACTACATTTACATCGGACACTCTGCAAATCACATTTAAGTGCCTGGCAGAGGGTTCACCGAACCACCTTTATACTATTCATCTACCATTCCATTCTCGAATAGCACGCGCGAAGAGAGAACATCTGAATCTATCCGTTCGAGCTCTGATTTCTCGTATTTGATCATTTCTATGTAGGTGGGAGTCAACAATACATCTTTGCATTCGGAGGATAGTGTTAACGATTGGAGTTTCATAAGTAGCCTACGCCGCAGCAATAAGCGTCTTTGTTGTAATTTATTCCCATCCCAGATTCTGTATCATTTCCGTAACGCTGTCTCACCTGTTTCGTGAGAATACAAAACGAGGTGCCCTTCTTTGGACTCTTTCGATGTCCTCCGTCAAACCCACCTGATAATGATCCCACACACTGTAGCAATACTCCAAAAAAAGGACGAACAAGCGTAGTCTCTTTAATAGTTATGTTGCATGTTTTAAGGGTTCTGCCAATAAAACATAGTCTCTGGTTCGCCTTTCCCACGACATTATTTACATGTTCTTTCCAGTTTAAGTCTGAAGTAATAGTAATTCCTAGTATTAGTGGAGTTTACGGCCTTCACTTTACATTGATTTATTTTGTAAACAAAGTTTAACGGATTTCTTCATGTGGACGATTTCACGTTTCTCATTATTTACAGTCAATTTGCAATTGTTACACCATACTGATATCTTATTTAGATCGTTCTGCAGTTGGTTTTGATCTTCAGATGATTTTACTAGACGGTAAATGACGGCGTCATCTGCAAACAACCTAAGAGAGCTACTTAGACTTTTTTTCCTAAATCGATTATGTAAATAAGGAACAGAAGACGACCAAAAATACTACCCTGTGGAACGCCCAATATTTGTTTTAGTCGGTGCTTTACCATCGATTACTGCAAACTGTGTCCTCTCTGACAGGAAATCCCCTATACAGTCACAAATTTGGGGCGATATACCATAACCACGCAATTCGATTAAATGCCGATTGTGAGCTACGGTGTCAGAAGCCTTCTGAAAATCAAGAAATACGAAATCAATTTGAGATACCTTGTCGATAGTACGCGTCACTTCGTGTGAATAGAGATAGTTGAGTTTCTCACGAACGATATTTTCTAAATCCGTGTTGACGTTGGGTCAACAGATCATTCTGTTCGCGATAATTCATAATATTTGAATACAGTATTTGTTCCAAAACCCTGCTGCGAATTGATGTCAACGAAATAGGCCTGTAGTTTAGTGGGTTGTTCCTACTGCCTTTCTTGAAAATTGGCGTTTGTGCAACTTTCCAGTCTTTTAGTAGAGATTCAAATGTTTCTAGTGCTTATGGGACTTAACTACGGGGTCATCAGTCCCTAAACTTACAAACTACTTACGCACTAGTTAATACTAAAGACGGCACAAATATCCATGCCCGAGGGGGGATTCGAACCGTCGACGGAATGGCCGTGCAGACCGTGACTGGCGTGACGCAGCCCCCTCGGCCGCCGCGGCCTGCTTAGTAGAGATCCTTGAGAGAGCGGTTGGCTGTTAGGTAAGGAGCTATCGCTTCAGCATAATCATATAGAAATTTAATGTGTATAAAGTCCGGACCAGAAGACGTGTTCTTGTTAAGTGACTGCTCCGATGATATCTACTTCTACGTTACTCGTTCTGTAGCAATTACTCGTTCTAGCGGGAAGAATGTATTCAGTGCAGTGGCAGAGGAAATAGCTAGGCGGATGCGTCGCTCTCGCGGAGCTGCGCGAGGTGTCGCGTTTGTCGTGGGGAGTATTTGGGGCCGGCGATGACGGCTTTAGGACAGTGGTGTCGGCCTCGCCAAGGTTGCGCGCGTACGAACAGTTGGCCGCGCGCCACACGCCGCTAATACAAGCCTCAAGTCTGAGTCACGCGCGAGGCGTATACACGCAGCGGCGGTCGACATACGGCCATCCGTTCCGCTCACAATGGAGCTGCCACATTCTCAAATCTCTCTGTTTTTCGACGTCTTCTTCGCTAGACTTTCGCATAATAGTTCGCGATCGGGAGCGCTCACTTTCGCTCTGCCGCGAACTATTCTGTGATTAAAATTACTTGCTAGTTGACAGTTGACGGGCTGGAGCTCCCTTCCTCCAATCAGAGCGCTCAACGTCACGCCCAGACTGCCCCCTGTTGCCAAGCTGACGCAACAGGTGGGCAGCTCGCGTCCATTGTTTGGCTAGTGCTGCGTAGAAGCTTGCGTCTTGGGTTAGCAACCCTTTTCGTTGCTGTCGTTGTGTGTGTGTGTTTTGTTATCTGGTGTCGTCGCAATGTCTGGTAAAATGAGTGGTACCTACCCTCTTTTCGATGATGCAGCAGCTTGCAGTTAGCAGTCGGTGAAGGTATGTACACACAGAAAATTTCCTTAATTTTAAACGCTGGGCTTCGTTTTACAATGTATTTGTCGTGACTGTGTCATCTATAAGCTGTAACGCGTCAGCTCATTGAGGACAGCTTCATGTAACTAATTAAGGCGATAAATTATAGATTGTTTTTAGCATTGGCTTCTGTTTCGAATTTGCTCGTAGATGTTAGTTTTTATCGTCGAGTATTGACACGTTGACAGCATTCTACATTCAGATGTTGACAAAGCTTCATGAACCAGCCACACAGCGTTAGTGTGTTTACTATTTCACTTAATCTCCAAGTATAACGACTGTCAGATTCAGTTTTTCAAGGGGTCTTTTCACTCTGGACAGTTTCGATAAAACTATTTATTTATTTTATGCTCAGACATTTGATACACAGTCATTAGTCTTCTAACTTCCCAATACCATTGATCATCTGGCATCCCGTCACAATATTGCAGTCTTTCACAGTTTCTGAGATGCTCCCAACACATAATGGTGTCTTCTCTTTCACATATAACACACTTCGGTGGTGAGGGTAAGATTCCAATCCTGTGCAGGTGTTCCGCAAGGCAGTCATGGCCAGTAATTCTTCGAAACGCTGCCACAGTTTCCCTTCGTGGCTGTTTGGGAAGTGCGTTCTTCTCTTCTAACAGTAGAAGCCATATTTTTCCTTGCCCTTGTGTTGTCAAGTGGTCATAAAACTTCTTCTTGAAACTGTTGTTGATGAGTCTTTTAATGGAGATGTATGATAATTTTGGAAATTTTGTTTGAGAAATTTTGGTTCCTTTTTTGGCTAGAAAGTATGTCATTTCATTGCCATGTATACCTGTATGTGCTGGTATCCATTGCAAAAATATTTCAGTTCCAGCTTTGGTGATTGAGGCAATAGAGGATTTTATTTTATGTATGCAAGCACTTTGAGGTGTTTGGAAGGATGCAATTGCCTGTATTGCAGAAGTTTCAATAAAACTATGGAATAGTGGTCGTATTAACAATTTACAGTGGTGAACGGCGTATTCACTATGCATGTCTTTCTTTATTATTTTGGAAACATGGAAGTCCCTGCAGTATATATATGTAAATAATCAGTGAATGCTAAATATGAATCAGCGTTATCAGATTAATAAAAATGTAATAATATATATTTTACGTTTGTTACCTGATTGTATCGTTGCAGCCCAACTATGATTACTTCACTGGTTTTAGAAACAGCTTTGCTAATTGTGTTGGCTGATATTGCACCACTTAACTGCCGGTTAACAATTATTTCAGTTAGGCTACACTTAATCTCTCATCCCATTAAAGATTTTTGTTTATCTCTCGTATATCACATCAACATTTTAGTCAGTAAATAACCACAAAACAACTCTGTTCGTTTACATCAATTCACAGTCGTATTTTTTCATCCATTCGTAGAAGTCTTCCGTCTATTTCGTTGTATTCCTTACAGCTAAAGTAATTGCGGTACTCGCTTTCTTTTTGGTGTTCGACATCATTGCCTTGTAACATCGAACTGTCAACAGTAAATGTTAACAGTACTATTCATGTGGACAATGTTAACAATATTTAACTGCTTGACTAATATGTATCGTCAACAACTACTGGTACTGAACGTGTGCAGATCGCCAACAGTATTCGTGGCAGTGCCGCCTGTTCGGAGCGCCAGATCTCGGCCGGCAGCTGTCGTGGCAACACTGTAGTCGCAGCTGACAGACGTCAACTTGCAAGTCATTTTAATCGCACTATAGTTCGCTCTTTTAGTTCGTCCGCTCCCAGTGACGGCTGAGCGGCGTGGTCTGCGCATGCAGGTGGAGGGAGTTCAACCACCTAGCTGCTTCATGCGCTTGCTGCTTGAGCCGCTAACGATATCACGCAAACCAAAAGAAACACTTTGTGGATAATTTCTCGCGTTTACGTTTAGAGTTATCTCCATATCTTGGCATTATAGAATTTATTAGTCAGATATTGCAGAGTGCAGAACACATCAAAACAGAAATTTTGTAGCACTGAACTATGTAATCTAGCAGGCAGACGCTCACCTCGAAATGACTCATCAGCAGAAGGCAAACACGTGATTTTTAATTCTGCTGCGCGCCCTCTCGCTATTGCCCGTCGGTCTTCGGAATAGAATCCAACGAACTATGAAGCGAGATACGTTTGGCATAATCGTCCGCTGCTCCTATTTCGTCCGCTCCTTCTAGTTCGTCCGCTCTTTGTGGCTTATGCTACCGCTACTAAAAGAGCTCTTTTTTATGACAGCATTTTTATATAATGAATCATTGTTGCCAAAGCGTGTGTTATTACCCGTATTTCTGGGCAATTTGACGTCGAATACTTAGCCAAATAAACCAGTTATTTACACGAATGGGTCATACAATGGTATTCAGCTACTTTGCATACAGAGTACACGTAGTACTTTAGTTTTAAAATGGATTTCTTGTGGCCGTGAACTATGAAACTACATCTGGGCTGCATAAAAAGCACTCAAGATCCGAAGATTGGTTTGAACACCACAGTTGCTTTACTAGGCATGGTCCTGTTTGGAGGTGGTATGCCGTTGCCTTCCTCCGACCTTCGAACTGACTTACCCAGCCAGTTATAGGGGGACCTACAATTTAACGTGGGTTCCGAACCACGGTGCTACTCGGTATTTTTCACATGAGCAGTACTGCCAGAGGTGAAAGAAGTGGAAAGTGACAGATAAAAATCCTAGGACCTGCCGGGAATCGAACGCGCGACCTTTGGATTTGTAGTCTGGCACTCTACCACTGTGCAACCGAGGCGCACCTGGGCTGCATCTCAGCTCGAAATGACGGTAACTGGCAGAAGGAAATCACGCGATTCTGCGCGCTCTCGCGTCCTCTCGGTGTTCCCCGTCAGTCTTCGGAAAAGGAGCGGACGAACTAAGAGGCGAGGGATCTGCGAAGTAGTTCACGTAGTTCGCCTGTGCGAGCGCTCTTCCGAACTAGTTCGTTCGCGAACTACACAAGACTATTCTTCGCAGCTGCGTATGATCCAGTTATGTCGATGTCGTCTGATCTTCTAGATCCACACGACTCTTTGTAACTCACAGACTTTTTGTGGGCACACAATGCATGGCCGTAACGGCGGTGCCATAAGAGAGAAATCAGAGCAAAATAAAATTAAATATGTTATTCCGAACACGGAAGCGAGTTGCCAGTAAAATTACAAACTTCACGATACCAATAACAGACCGGACGGGACCTTAATTAAAAAGTAGTAAAATTAAATAATTAATTTAGAACGGTTTCTTAATTTTCTCCAACCAAGGATCATGACAGAACGATTGCTTACTTACATGAAAATCGAATGGAAGGGACAGTGTAATTTCTACATCACCCGTTTGGTTAATCTAGAAATTGCTCAAAATGGAGACTTTCCTGTAGCCGTTAAATTTGAAAGCGACCGGAAGCGACGCCATGGCAGAGGCATACCAGCTTTGTCCCGCGCTCCAAACAGGTGTCCCAACCTGAGTGTCCGAGACACAGTGCCGCCCGCAAGGGCTAAGCTTCCCCAACGGTTCCTCTCCCCTACCTGTGAGGTTGGCTACAGGGACTACTTTAGAACAGCGGAGGCCCACTGCGGTGCCGTGCCCGGCGAACAGCCACGCACCGCCATTCGGTTGCAGAGCTTCCAAGTATCCACCTCGCGGGCAGTCTAGGGCGGAAGTTACCGCTGTATTAGGAAAGTCTGACTTTGAGGACCGTCCGCGTCTGTTACAATAATGGGCATCCGGTACAGTTGCCATTTAGTTTATAGTGAGGTAAGCTTGGCCGTTTGGCCCCTGCTCTGATTTTAGTATTACGACTTCATGGCTAGCAACATTCTCTCTGTTTCAACCATTCTCCGCTCTAGGGACTGCATATGTATCTGTATAAAATGTGCTTTTTTCTTGACTGTGGTTAGTAATTCCTTGTCCTACAGCAAGGTAGTTTCGTGGCAAAATAGTCTTATTTGTGACAATATTAAACTTGCAACAGAGCTACCTCAATTTCCTCATATCTTTATGAATACAGATTTCACCACACTTCTGCCTACTTGTTCTGTAACTTGCCTACTGTCCTCTTTTCAATTAATGAATCTTTAATATGGCGACGAAACACCTGCCAAGAGAAGAAGTCCGACGCCTTTACGGCCCAAGGACAGCAGATCAGCAGGTGAGTGGAACTTCCTGTCTGAGAGGAAAGGCGATAGGCAGCAACCCTTCTTGCTTCATCTTTTTTAGAAAAACTTCACCAGTTACAACATTAACGGAAGAGCCAGTTAGCCTGATGATATCTTAAATATTTTGACCTAAACATTTAGGGAGTAAGTTTAAGGATTGACACAATTTTAAAAGACGGATCATCGATCTAAATAGAGTGCGGATCTCTCGTGAAAGGCAACGCATTGTTCATTGCGTTACTCGTTGCGGCGAGATATGTTTGCGAAATTTCTTTGACCAACTTTCTCCTTCGAATGCTAACATATTTAGTTAGCACTCACCTACATAAGGGGGGGGGGGGGGACATCATCACTATAGCAAGAGAGCTCCAAAACTGGAAGGTGCTGCTTCTTTCCGCGTGCTATTAGAGACCAAATTTAGTAAAATTGAATGGTTATGGTATATCGCCCCAAATTTGCGACTGGATATGGGATTTCCTGTCACAGTTTGTAGTCATCGATGGTAAGGCATCGACTAAAACAGAGGTGATATCGGGCGTTTCACAGGGTAGTTTTATCGGTCCTCTGCTGTTCCTTATTTACATAAACGAATTAGAGGAAAATCTAAGTAGCTCTCTTAGGTTGTTTGCAGATGACGCCGTCATTTACCCCGTAATGAAATCATCTGAAGATTAAAACCAACAGCAGAACGATCTGAGTAAGATACCACTATGGTGTAAAAATCGGCAATTGACTCTAAATAATGAGAAGCGTGAAGGCATCCACGAAGTACGAAATCCGTTAAACATAGATTACGAGATAAAGCAATCAAACGTGAAGGCCGTAAACGCCACAAAATACCTAGGAATTACTATTACTTCAGACTTAAACTGGAAAGAACACGTAGCTAATGTCGTGGGAGAGGCGTACCAGAGACTGCGTTTTATTGGCAGAACCCTTAAAAGATGCAACAGAACTACTAAATAAACTGCATACACTACGCTTGTCCGTCCTTTTTTGGAGTATTGCTGCCCAGTGCGAGATCCTTGTCAGGTGGGTTTGACGGAGGACATCGAAAGACGGGCAGCTCGTTTCGTATTGTCACGATACACGGGAGACAGCGTTATGACAATGATACAAGATCTAGGATGGGAATCATTACAACAACGGCGCTTATCGCTAAGGCGAGGGCTACCTACGAAACTCCAATCGCCATCATTCTCCTCGGAATGCAAAAATATATTCTTGGGTCCCACTTACATAGGTAGAAATGACCATCAGAATAAAATACGAGAAATCGGAGCTCGAACGGAGAGATTCAGGTGTTCTTTCTTCCAGCGCGCTATTCGAGAATGGAATGGGAGATAAACAATTTGTGGTTCGATGAACCCTCTGCCAGGCACTTAAATGAGATTTGCAGAGTATCTCATGTAGATGTATAACGGTAGAGAAATATTATATTACGAAAGCGCTTCGATGAACTCTGTGCCGTTTACTCCATATCTGCATCTACATAATTACTCTGCAAATTACAAAATAGCATTAACACACCTTAAACCTCAGACAAATCTTGAATTCTGGGAATTCATTTCTTTTCTTTCCTTTTTTTTCCGCCGGAAGTGCTGACACTTTATCGTTTGAAGCTTCGTCGAAGGCACGGGCGGCGTCAAATAATTCCGCGATTTCCAAGATACCCGGCCTGGGGTCGTTTCCTCTTTTCCTGTGCACGACTCGGTCGATAAGGAGCAGAGGACTCGCCGATAAGCTGTGCACACTGGGGCGCCTTATCTAGCGCGATAAGGGCTCGGGGAAACCAGTAGCGCCAAACGCGCTATCTTGGCCGGTCTCGGTCGCGGTAGCGGCGATCGGAATCGACGAGTCCCCACGCCACGTTTGACAGATAAAGCAGGCGCAGAAAGCTTCCTCCACCGAAGCGGCCGTTCCGGGAGAAATATCCCCGCGGCGAGATTCATGCGCCCGTTACTGTCCGGGAGCAGACCTAGACGAGGAGCCACCGGGCTAAATATACGCGTGCGCCCAGCTGCAGGTGTTGAAAAGCGGCATTCTGCTGCACCAGATTTCCGGCGTCACGTCTGCGCTGCGGAGTACTCGGGGGACAACAGACACGCCCACTACGCGAAACAGCGGCGAGTCCCTTATAAAGCACGTTTTACACGATCGGCGTTTTTGTGTCTCGTTTCCGCCGGTTGTCGTAGGTGTCGGTGGCTGAGTAGAAAGACACCGTCACAGCAATAAAGGATGCACGCGTGTGCAGGTACGGAGGTGACCAGCCAGTGGGACAGCAGAAACTAGAAACACTAGGCTAAATTGGAACAAGATATATATTTCGTAGAAACGTTCTAATACTTAACTTTTACAAAGTTCATTACTGCAGAATGCTGATACATCTACATCTACATCTACATACATACTCCGCAATTCACCGTAAGGTAGGTGGCGGAGGGTACACTGTACCACTACTAGGCATTTCCTTTCCTATTCCACTCCCAAATTGAACGAGGAAAAAAAGAATGCCTATATGCCTCCGTACGAGCCCTAATTTCTCTTATCTTGTCTTTGTGATCTTTACGCGAAATGTAAGTAGGCCGCAGCAAGATCGTACTACACTCAGCTTCAAATTCCGGCCCTCTAAATTTACTTAACAAAAATTCACGAAAAGAACGTCGTCTTTCTTCCAGCGATCCCCAATTGAGTTGCCGGAGCATTTCCGTGACACTTGCGCATTGGTCGAACCTACCGGTAACAAATCTAGCTGCTCGTCTCTGAACCGCCTCTATGTCTTCCTTCAAACCGATCTGCTGCGGGTCCCAAATACTTGAGCAATACTCAAGACGTGGTAGTACAAGCGTTTTATACGCGGTATCCTTTACAGGTGAAGTACATCTTCCCAAAATTCTCCCAATAAACCGAAGTCGGCTGTCCGCCTTACTCACAACTGTCCTTACATGCTCGTTCCATTTCATTTCGCTCTGCAATGTTACGCCTAGATATTTGAACGACGCGACAGCATCAAGAAGCTCACTACTAATGCTGTATTCAAACATTATAGGATTGTTTCTTCTACTCATGCGCATTACCTTACATTTTTCTACATTTAGAGCTAGCTGCCATTCTTCGCACCAACTAGAAATTTTGTCTAAGTCAACCTGTAGGCTATTACAGTCAGTTACAGACGACACCCTCCCATACACCACAGCATCATCAGCAAACAGCCGCAAATTACAACTTACTCTGTCCATCAGATCATTTATATAGATAGAAAATAATAGCGGTCCTATCAAACTTCCCTGGGGACGCCTGACGATACACTCGTCTCTGATGAACACTCGCCGTCGAGAACAACGTACTGCGTTCTGTTACTTAGGAAGTCTTCCAGCCAGTCACAAATCTGTGAACCTATTCCATAAGCTCGTATCTTCGTTGGCAGTCCGCAGTGTGGCACCGCGTCGAACGCCTTTTTGAAGTCGAGAAAAACACAATCCGCCTGTTGCCCTTCGTCCAGGGCTCGCAAGATGTCATGTGAGAAAAGGGCAAGCTGAGTTTCACATGAACGATGTTTCCTAAACCCGTGCTGATTCGTGGAAAGAAGCTTTTCCGTTTCAAGGAAATTTACTATATTCGAACTGAGAATATGCTCCAAAATTCTGCATGAAACTGATGTCAACGATATTGGCCTGTAATTGTATGGGTCAGTTCTCTTTCCTTTCTTATACACGGGAGTCACCTGCGCTTTTTTCCAATCACTAGGAACTTTGCGCTGAATTAAAGATTCGCTATAAATGCAAGCTAAGTAGGGGGCCAACGCCGCAGAATAGTCTTTGTAAAACCGAACTGGTATTCCATCCGGACCAGCAGACGTTTTCGTATTTAGCTCTCTCAGCTGCTTCTCTACACCGGAAATACCTATTGCTATGTCCCCCATTTCGCAATTAGTACGTTGATCAAATGATGGTATATTTGTGCGGTCCTCCTGCGTGAAAGATTTCTTAAAGGTTAAATTTAGAACTTCAGATTTCCGTTTGCTTTCTTCTATTACTGCCCCGGAATGATCAACTAGTGACTGGACACTGGGCTTTGACCCGCTTATCGATTTTACATATGACCAGAATTTTTTCGGGTTCTCCGTTTTTTTTTTCTTCTAAGGTATGACTGCGATAATTATTGTATGCTTCACGCATCGATCTTTTTATAGACGCACGAATCTCTACTAACTTTTGCCTCTCATCATTTGCGTGTTCTTTTTTGAATCGAGAGTGCAACAGCCTTTGCTTTCTCAGCAGCTTTCTAACATTATTATTATACCACGGTGGATCTTTTCCATCCTTAATCGTCTTTACTGGCACTTATTTCTCTAATCCTTTATTAACAATGCACTTAAATTTAGTCCACAATTCCTCTACATCCATAGTCCCGGAATTAAACGATGCCCATTCATTTTCTAAGTGCGATCGTAACATTTGCTTGTCGGCTCTTCCCAACAAAAATATATATCATGATCACTAATTCCTGTCTCTACACAGACATCGTTGATAAGGTCAGGCCTGTTTGTGGCTATAAGGTCTAGAATATTTCCATTGCGCGTGGGTTGCCGGTTTAACTGCTCAAGACAATTTTCGGAGAATGTGTCCAAAAGTAGCTCGCAAGACTGCTTGTCTGTACCGCCTGAAATGTAACCAGCGAGGTCCCAATCTATACTCTTAAGGTTGAAGTCACCTCCGACTAATATTACATGGCCCGGATACCTATGCACTACCTGGTGTAGACTTTCCTTGAATGATTCTAAAACTGCTACAGCAGCACTAGGGGGCTGGTAAAAACACCCAACTATTAACTTTACTTCTTTTAGACCTGTTATACGTGCCCAGATAACTTCGCAGTTACTTTCAACCTCTATCTCCGTAGAAACAATATCTTTGTTCACAGCGATGAACACTCCTCCTCCAGTTGTATCAGATCTATCTTTCCGATATACATTCCACGCTTCGCTAAATATTTCTGAACTTGCCACATCATCATTTAGCCAGCTTTCGGTGCCTAAAACTATCTGAGCGCAATAACTTCCATGCAGCGCTGCAAATTCGGGAACTTTGTTTCTAATACTCTGTAAGTTCGCGACTAATATTTTTATGTTCGAATTTTTGTTCCGAACGTGGCCTGATTTCGATGTTTGAATGCTGACAGGCGAGTGCTCATCAGAGTTAGCGCCTAGCCTAAAAAACCCCCATGTGCACTCCACAAGTACTCTGCTACCCGAGTAGCCGCTTCCTTAGTGCACCCCTGATCTATCTAGGGGCACCCTACAATTCCCCACCCGATAACGCAGATCCAGAAATCTGCAGCCATGTCACAGAGTCGGCGAAGCCTCTGGTTCAGACCCTCCACTCGGCTCCAAACCAAAGGACCCCGATCAACCGTGGGAAGAATGCTACAAATCGACAGCTCTGCTTGCACCCCGCGTGCGAAGGCAGCAGCCTTCACCAATTCCGCCAGCCGCTCGTAGGACCTGAGGATGTCCTCAGAACCCAAGCGACAAGCGTCATTGGTGCCGACGTGAGCCACGACTTGCAGTCGACTGCACCCCGCACCCTCGATAGCCACCGGCAAGGCCGCCTCCACATCTCGGATGAGGCCCCCCGGCAGACACACCGAGTGCATGTTGGAATTCCTTCCATATCTGGGCGCTATCTGCCTAAGGGGCTCCATCACGCGCCTGACATTGGAGCTCCCAATAACTAATAATCCCCTCCCCCCGTGCACCTGCTCGGACCCTGCTGAAGGAGTGGCCACACATCCACTCACAGGACGAACGGGCGCGGACGGACGTCCAGCCTCCACATTGGCCTTCCGCCTCGAGCGACGCGAACGCCGTACAACCCGCCACTCCCCTTGCGGAGAAGGCGGCTCGACGACGTCCGGTACACCTGAAGGTGCCTCAGTAGCAGGGACAGAGAGCGAAGCGTGAGACACCTGAGGTGTCCCACTCGACGCACCAGACTCCCCACCATCGCTGAACCCCGAGACAGCAGCCTGAAGACGGCTGACCGTAGCCAACAGCACGCTCAGCTGTTCGCGAACCGCGGCCAACTCCTCCTGCGTCCGCACACAGCAGGCACACATCCTATCCATCCTATCGAGACAATTAACTGCCGAAAGTAGAAAATTAAATAATCAACTTTAAAGAAGCCTCTAATGAAGCCTCTAATGAAGGCGGCTGGCTGCTGACTGAACTGTGGTCAGTGGTAGCTACACTGTCAAATCAACAAAACTGAGTCCAGCAGCTTGGCGCTGTTAACGATGCGGCACTGGTGGCAGCTGGCACTGGACATTGATAACGAGCTTTAGTAACGGTCTCTGACTTGTTTGAAATACACCGGTCAAAGACGAAGACTAAACACAACGGTATTTATCAAATACGGTAGAATAAACTATTAAAACAGTAGTACAAACGAAATCTGCAAGTACGCGGGAATAAACCTCTTAAAACAGAAGTACTAACGAAAATGAACTAGACTGGCAAATTAAATTTGACACAAATTAAATTCAGATACTTAGCGCTGTGACAGCTGGCACTGGACTGACTGGACATAGTTGATGTAGATAGAGGCCTGCCTACTGATGAGTCCTAGTGCCTATCCGATAGCCAAGTCTAAACTGGTGCCTATCTGATTCCCAAGTGGCCGATGCAGCAGTCGTGGCCACGAGCGGAGTTGCAGCAGAGGGCGCTCGTGGCTGACGTCGTAAGAACGCCGCGCCGTGCGTGCATGGCGACGCGCGGCGTAAGTACGTGGCGCGCACTTCATACTTGTGCGACACCACAGACTTTGTGGCGAAAACTGACTGCTCAAAGTGCGTGCGACTTTCGTGTCCGTGTGTAAATCAGCAGCCAACCCCATCGCGAGTGCGTCTATGACGTCAAATTTGCGAATGTGCTGCAGAATGTGCATGCGCAGAAGCAAGGAACAGTAGTGGTGTCTTCTGGCATCAGAAGTTAGCTTATTCCGGTCCAGCGCATTCATATTACATAAGTTCTTTCGCGTATTCTTTATTCTGTTTCTCGGTTTGTTTTTCATCAGACCGAAAAAGTTGCATCCATAGCCGGAAGGCACGAAGGGTCGCTCGCCCCCCCCCCCCCCAGCAACTCTTCACAGCAGGTTTTTAAAATTTTTTTTATATTTTTTAGAATGCTTAGCTAGCGCGCTATAACTGCACTGAGGCTGCAAAACGTTTTGTTTGATTGGGCATGGGGTAAAAAGGGGTGACCGGTACTAGAGTCTTTCAACTGAGCTGAGGCGGAGTTTAACCGCCGATGAGAATTCTTTCACCCCCCCCCCCCCCAGCAGACCGTCCTGGATCCGCCCTTGCTTGCACTAGCGCCTAAAATAGTTTTTCTACTACTATTCTCCTACAAAAGAGACGAAATATCTGAAAGCACAAAAATATGTTTGTTTCACTAACAAAAGGCCTTCACTAAATATATAAACGAGTTTTACAGTTAATTATATCGATGTAATTTTGACAGCAAGAAAACAAGGTATGTAAACTGAAGTAAATAGTCACTTTTTACTTCATTTTCGATATTTATTCATGTGTTTGCGAGTATAAAATATCGTTAGCAAATAAACGTGTAAGTTTTCAAACGTTTCAAGGACACTTTCCCTATTATTTAACTTCTCAGATGTGTGCAAAATTTGCTACATGACATTTGAGAATAACATTAACTATGAATTACCCTTTCGTCATTAATCAACTTTGTTTCATTTTACTGCTCCTACGTAAAAAGTGTCTTTATAACCTCACTTTATCAAATGTTCAAATGTCTGTAAATCTATGGGACCAAACTGCGTGGTCATCAGTCCTTAGCTTACAAACTACTTAAACCTAGGTAAACTAACCTAAGGACAAACACAGACACACCCATGCCCGAGGGAGGAGTTGAACCTCCACGGCGAGCAACCGCGCGCTCCGCAGCGAGGCGCCTTAGACCGCTCGGCTACTCCACCACGGCCTCACTTCTTCATTCAATTGTGAAACTACGTAGCAGACGGCTCTACAGTTTTGCTGGTTACGTCTAAACTAAAACGACTACTCGAGACAGGTGAGACGCAGTACCGGAATAGCACGCCAGGGACGTTGCAGTAGATACTCGTCTCGAGCTGTCAATTGACAAGGAGACGGCACGACCGTTGGGTCGGGGATTTGTCGGAAATTTTGTGTGTTGAAAGAGGAACCCTAACACCTCACGAGGTTAAAATATTACGACGCACTACTCGGAAAATCACGACAAAAATCGATCCGAATTTTCTTAGGTGCCTTATGAGTATAACATGTTTGTCCATTGGCGTGCCGTCGTCTGGCCTAGATGGTTAGGGCTCGGACTCTTACGCCAGAGGACTCGGTTCGATTCCTCCTCTGACACTTTTTTCCGCCTGTTTCATTTTCTTTTGTTATTCCACTAGTTATTCAAAAGGCTTCTGAAACCTACATTATTTTTAAAACATTATTTCAGCTCAAGAAAGTAAAGTTCTTCAGTCACTGAAAAATATTCGTGCTCGTTGTTATATTTCGTTTTATGGGGTTTAAAGAGGCTTTGTAAGGGTCCTCTTGAGACCCCTGTCGGGTAAGTAGCACCTACGGTACATACGTAACGAGATATGACGTCATAAACAATGACAGTCGTGAAAAACAACCGCATCATGCTATAATATTCTACATCTGCTCCTAAACTAATTGACCGACTTCAACCAAATTTGGAATAAATATTCTTTTAGGTCAAGAATCATTTGCTATAGTGGCAAAAACTACCTTCGATGCATAATTGATACGATATCACAACATAAACAATGTAAACTGCCCCATCTTGCGGCGCGATAGCATAATTTTATTCTTCAAATATGGGACAATGAGAGCACTTAAGACTTGCAATAAACTTCGAACATAATTACAACTCCTTACGAAAACTTTTCTCGCTGACAACCCCACAAAACGGTAAAAGGGAAAAAGTTTACCGCTTACCAATTTTCCGATGTTCATGATATATATCTACGGCATTTGGCGTTACGTTACAAGTTATTACTTCTACACTGCAAACTGTATTCGCGAGACAATTCGCCAATTCACAGCCAGTACACATACATACCACTGAATGTTCCTTTGATACTATATCACAGTCCGACATATAGTTCATGAGATATGAAGTCATAAACAATTTGGTTCACGAAAAACCGCCTCATCACGCGTGAGGTTTAAATTTATTACGTATTTACTTATAACACTATTGACAAGGATATTTGCAGACATTAGGCACATATGCCACTGACTGTACCTTCAAATTTACATCACAGTAGGACACATACTTCATGAGATATGACGTCATAAACAATGAAATTTCCAAATAATTGCTACATCATGCGCTATTTTTTAACATCTCCTCCTAAAATAACGGACCCATTTCAACTAAACGTGGTACACATATTGCTTACTATCAGACAACAATCGCTGTGGAGTTAAAACTACCTTAGACACATAGTTCAGGAGATATGACGTCGTGAACAATGAGTCACAAAATGTTTCTCACCCCGTCATTGATCCACTATTTATTCATCGCAGACAGTTTCCTAATATTACACTCTACAAATCTGTAAAATTATATTAATGTACGACATACAGTCGAGGGTATATAACTTCATAAGTATTGAGATATATGAAAACAAAACTTAAATGGACAGGTAATAAGGAAGAAGCCGATGGACAGAAAGGGAAGAATGACATGGACTAAATAATGTTTATAGTCAATTTTTTAATTAAATTAATGTTATACATCATCTGTAGTAAATATTACTTTTCTTAATGTTTATACTCAAGTTTTGGACTAACTTCATGTTATACATGATACGTATTTAACATTATTTTTTCTTTCTTTGGATACTGCACTGATAATTTTGTATATTATGCATAGTTCTTTGTTTTACTGTTTGATAATTTCCAAGCAGTTTTCGTGAATAAAGGAAGATAAATTTTTTTCCTAATTTTTATTTTCGTTTCTAATATAAGACTGGAAAAATGTTTATATATCCGGGCATTTCCGTGATTAGCAACTACTATTTCTAAATCTGATAGTTTAAGGAGGCTAGTATTACTAAGTTTACTTTTAATAAATAATGATACACGCATTAGGTCATTCCTAAACGACGAATTTTGAGAAAGAAGGGTCAAGATTATTTGAAGAAAGCTTTTAGAAACAAGATTTTGTAAAGCCAAGAATAAATTTGTCCCTCGCATAGTTAACGTATTATAACAAAAATATAACAGCTAGTATTATTTGAATAAAGCGTAGAAGAGGCTTTAGATAGATCAACCAATTACCTTCCGTGTCAGCTGCTTGTATTTAAGCAAAATGTGTATTTAGTGAAACACAAGGCTAAACAGAATATAACAATGATGTCTTTTCGTTGTATTTGGCCAGATGCGCTGCCTTCCGGTCTGCTTCCTAACTGCTCATGGAAACTGCGTTCGTGTATATAGTCAAAACTTAAATCATGTATTGTGTTATTTTAAGTTTGAATTATATCTGTGCAAATTATTAAGGATATTATTTTTCAATGTTCGTTTCACTGGATATAAAACATCTTCAGTGGTCTGAAATGAGAGCTATCTGCAATCTGATTTGTTTTCATAGATCGGAAACAGTTAGTTAAAATTTATTATATGTTTTTTTCCTCACATTTTCGCCTGACCGAACAGTGGGAAGTAAGGTGATTAAAACATCAATGTAGGCCTGTGCTGCGATACTACCACGCAAAACAACAAGGGTTGCACGCCTCCTCCATGATAAAAACAACCACACCATCACAGCACCGCCTCCGAAATTTACTGTTGCCACTACACACGCTGGGGGATGACGTTCACCGGGCATTCGCCGTATCCAAACCCCGCCATAGGATCACCACATTGCGTACCAGATTTGTCACTTCAACGTTTCTCAATTGTTCAATCGTCCAGTTTTTACGCTTCTTACACCAAGCGAGGTGTAGATACCATGACCTGCGTGATGTGTGGCTTATGGGTAGCCGCTCGCCCGTAAAATCCAAGTTTTCTTATCTCCCGCCTAACTGTCATAGTAGTTGGAGTGCATCTTGATGCAGTTTGGAATTCCTGTATGATGTTCTGGATAGCCGCGGTGGAGTAGCCGAGCGGTCTAAGGAACCTCACTGCGGAGCTCACGATTGCTCGCTGTCGGGGGGTTTGAGTCCCCCCTGGGCCATGGGTGTTTGTGCTTTTCTTAAGTTAGTTTACCTTAGTTTAAGTAGTTTGTAAGCTACGGACTAATTACCTAGCAGTTAAGTCCGATAGATTTACAAACATTTGAACCTCTTTTTTTTTTTTTTTTTTTTCCCCTCATAGATGGCTGCCTATTACACTGTACGACCCTCTTCAACTGTCGGCGGTCTCTGTCAGTCAAAAAAAATGTTCAAATGTTTGTTAAGCTTATGGGACTTAACTACGGGGTCATCAGTCCCTAAACTTACAAACTACTTATGAAATGCTTACGAACTAGGACGGCACAAATATCCATGCCCGAGGGGGGATTCGAACCCCCGACCGTAGTGGCCGTGCAGACCGTGACTCTCTGTCAGTCAACAGACGAGGTCGTCCTGTGCACTTTCGTGCTGTACGTGTCCCTTCACGTTTCCACTTCACTGTCACATCAGGAACAGTGGACCCATGGGTGTTTAGCAGTGTGGAAATCTCGCGTACACACTTCTGATACAAGTAGCAGCCAGTCACCTGACCACGTTCGAAGTCCGTGAGCCGGCCGCAGTGGCCGAGCGGTCTGCGGCGTGCCAGTCACGGTCTACACGGCCGCTGCGGTCGGGGTTCAAATCCCCCCTCCGGCATGGATGTTTGTGCCGTCTTTAGTATAAGCTAGTTCATAAGTAATTTGTAAGTTTAGTGACTGATTACCCCGCAGTTAAGCCCCATAAGCTCTACAAACATTTGAACATTTGAAGTCCGTAAGTTCCTCGGAGCTCCCCATTCCGCGCTCTCACGATACCCAATGACTACTGAGGTGTAAAGCGTTGTGCTGTATTAAAGTCCAGTCTTAGAATGCCGAATCACTGCAGTTTGCAGCGTGACAATATCATACATACTTCAGGTTTTCTTAGCAGTGTTTATTTAACAGAAATGATTCACTAAATTTGTCGCACATTTATTTATATCGTATATGAAGCATGAAGTGATAACATGGAGGAAAAGGTGAAAACGTTTGAGTGCTCTAGAGGAGCCTTAATATTATTTTGAGGTGGGCTTCGACGACTGCATAAGCCTAAGCTGTTGATTCAGACAAAGTAGAAGTGAGTCAGACGCAAGGCGGCTGCTGGTTGGACGGAAACAGGAAGTGCGAGTGTCTGAGCAGACAGCTGGTGACGTCACGGTGGACGCGGAAGGCTCGACTGGGCCCTTATCTCGCGGTAGTTATCAGCAGGATACGTATCTGATTTAAGAATTTCCGTAAATCTCTAAGCACAACTAATAAAAACGTCGGTGATTGAATTGTGGAAGACGTTGATCGGACTATGCAGACAAACATACATGACAGAAAAATGAGCAAAGTGCTTTAGTGAAATCATTTTAATCCCTATAGAAAAGGTAAAGAACAGCAAAAAGTATCAGGAACTACGGATAAACAATGTCGTTTCACATGCAGACAAGGTGTGAGAAACAGGGGAGACAGTGTCATTTCACACACAGTAAAGTCTTACTAAGGACACTCAGCAGAAACTGAATAACTTGACAGAGGAAGAACAATTTGGTGTCAAGAAAGAGATGAACAAGGGTGATAGGAGAGACGAACATTGAGAAGAAGAGGAAAGTATATGCCGTATTCACTGAGAAGGCTTTTGACTGTGTTAGATGCGGAAAATTGTTCGCAAACCCAGAGAAACATGGAATTGGAGTGACAAGGCTAATTAAGAACTTGCACTTAAACCAGAGGAAGAGGAAGAAATTTAATTGGTACGACTTGTAAAACAGGGCTACTGATTCTCACCGACATTGTTCAGTATCAGTCTTCTGGAAAAAAAATCAATGAAATTTTTAATGAAACAACAGGCGTGCATGGTGGCGGCCGGAGAATAGAGTTTATAACATTTGCAGATAATATGGTCGTGATGGCAGAAAATTCAAGAGAAATGGACCAGTTGTCAGATGACCTGAACACGATTGTAGAGGCACACGGGTTGAGAATTAAGAAGAAGATAAAAAGCGTGATAATTGTGGGAAGAGGTTAAAAAAAATTCGTATTAATGAAAAAGACGAGGAAATAGTACGTAATTTCAGGCATTTGGATAGTAGGATCAGTGATTATTCATACGAAACAACAGAAATTAGGAGAATTGCCATGGCAAAAGAAGGTTTCAAGAGGAAAGTGGAATTTTGTGGACTGCCACGTGGCATGGACCGCTCGGTCTGAGGCGCTTTTTCGTGGCCGCTGCCGTCGGATGTTCGAGTCCTTCCTCGGGCATGGCTGGTGTGTTGCCCTTAGTGTAAGTTAAAGTAGTTTGTAAGTCTATGGACGGATGATCTCAACAGTTTAATCCCTTAGGTTAACAAACATTTGATCACTGCACTGTATGGTGCTCAGACTTCAACATTAAATAAGGCAGATGGAATAAGATTGGCAGCACAACAGATGTCGTTATGGAGGAAGATAGAGCATGAGAATTGGAAATACGGGTTAACAATAAGGAGGTATTAAAAAGAGTATGCGGAAAATCATTACAAGGAGAAAAATAACCAAAGGAAGGAACAAAAAGAATACTTAACCCTCCTACTACCACTGGGGTCAATATGACCCCATAAGCACATTTGAAACCTATATCTCCCTTATTTTCAATGCGTTTTTTTTTCAAAATTTATGACTTTGTCTCTCTAACTTGCTTGTATGCAATGACATATTATTCAGTTTTACATTTACAACATATCAAAATTTATTCATGGACTATGCACTGAGTACCTCTGGGGTCAGCATGACCCCAATCTAAATTTTTTTTGTTTTGTTTCTTGAATGTAACATTATAAAAGCAGAACAGCGAATATTACGTTGAACAGATGTTATAGGAAACACCTACAACAATGAAACTAACACTTTCCACTTCTTATTTATACCCATTGTTGTCGTTTCTTTCCTCAGCAGTTGTGTGTTGCCTCAGTTGTTGCTAGTGTTTTGTCGCAGCGTGTGAAAGAACTACATTATGTCTAAAAAACGTCTGAGTAGTGTTGAAATACAAGCAATTTTGAATGAAGAAGAGGAATTAGGAGATACAGCGTCTGATGACGACGAAGAGATTGATGGTGTTATTTCTGGAGGTAGTGAATCAACTGAAGATTCTGATGAAGACGTTGGAGATTTGCTGAGTACTATGCATTTCAGGGAGGAAATAGGTGACGGCAAAGCAGCGAAACCTATTATAATCCTAGACTATAATGTAACAAAATCAGGTGTAGACACTGAACAAGTTAGTCAGAACCTAAACTACAAAACGTATGACAAGAAGATGGCCCATGGTGATTTTTTTATAATATTTTGGATATTAGTGCCCTGAATGCTTTCATAATTTGGTTGGACTTAAATCCTGACTGGAATAAAAAAACCAACTACAAAAGAAGATAATTTCTTCTGGAACCGGGAACAAGTCTAGTACAGAAAGACAGAAGTCAGCGCAGCAAAGTTTCTCTGCCTCGTCCTCCTCCTCCTTCAGCACAAGAGGATACGGGGGTAAAACGTGGACGGTGCTACCTGTGCGAAAGTTCAGTGGATAGAAAACATCCAGAAACGTGCAGAAGATGCATTTCCTTTGTCTGTAAACACCATTTAGACATTCTTTGTTTTAAATGTAAAGAGATGTTTTGTTTTACATGTAAGGATCTATAAGATCAAGAAGTGTTGAGACAAGATCTGTAAGTGCTTATATATCTACTTCACCTGGTTTCAATCACTAATGTATGCTTTTGTGTTAGTTCATTAAAATAAATTAATTATTGCCAATATATCCCGTGATAATTACTTGGGGTCATATTGACCCCAACGGTACTCAGTGTAACAAAAAAATTCTGGTAGAAGGAGGGTTAAAGGCGATAGAGGAAGAAAAAAGAAACAATATCAAAACAAGGAAATATTCTGACATGAATAGCCTGGCTAAAGTGGGAGACGTTTACCCCACGGCAAGAGCTACCACAAGGATGAGTACCGTTGATTACGATTTTCTTATGCATCTTATGCTCCAGTCAAAATGACATACTCAAGTAACAAGACATTCACATTCAAATATAGAGAAATCTTAGTTCGCTGCAGAATCAAAAAAATGAGTAACGCATTAGCAAAGAAAAGTAGAATCATGCCTAAAATATTTCCTGGGATACTTTGCAGAGGTCCCTTGACAAAGATTGGCCAGTATGAGCCCTGGTAATGGTTTTTCTTCTTGAGAAATGTCTTCGTCGATTGATATTGCGTCAAAGTGGACCTGACAGCTTATTTCGTTTTCGAATTCAATCTCTAAATTGAAACATATTCTGTTGGCATCCACCTACAAAGGGGGGCATGATCATCACAATAAAACAGGAAAAAAATCATACCTTAAATTGAAAGATTTAGGTTCTCCTTTATCCCGCGCGCTATTTGAGAATGGAACGGCAGAGAAATAGTCCGAAAGTGGTTCGCTGTGCATTCTGCCAGGCGCATATGTATGAATTGCAGAATAGGTACGTCGAAGTAGAAGCATCCACGACGTGCCAAAGAAAACCTATTGTAGAAGATAAAAATGACAAGTGTGATTAACAGTCGACTATGGTTGATAACCCAAACAGAAGGAGCGCCTATGAAGTTTGGTGAATAGTCTAAAAAAACAAATGAAGGGTCATTCAATAAGTAAGGAGACAAACTGGTCTGGAGAAGACACCGTTTATTTTTACAAAGCAATACTCTCTCTACTTTTCAATATTATCCCCTGGAACATTTATGCTCTTGTTGCATCAGGTTACATTTTTTTAATCCGGCTGCAAACAATTCTTGATGTCTGAACCAATTTCCCTAAAACTTTTTCACGTCCCCGTTGTCCTGGAACCTCTTCCCGCGTAATGCCTCCTTCGGCGCACCAGTTGTTGTGGTCTTCAGTCCGGAGACTGGTTTGATGCAGCTCTCCACCCTACTCTATCCTGAGCAAGCCTCTTCATCTCCTCATAAGAACGGCAACCTACATCCATTTGAATCTGCTTACAGTATTCATCTCTTGGTCTTCCTCTGCGATTGTTACCCCATACACTTCCCTCCAACGCTAAATTCACGATTTATTAATGTCTAAGAATGTGTCCCACCAATCGATTCCTTCTATTAATCAAGGTATGCCAGACATTCCTTTTCTCCCCCATTCTGTTCAGTACCTCCTCATTAGTTACGCGATCCACCCACCTAATCTTCAGCATTCTTCTGTAACACCACATTTCAAAAGCCTCTATCCTCTACCTGTCCGCACTGTGCACTAAACAAACGGAAATCGCTAGGTGCTGAATCAGGCGTGTAAGGGGGCTGCGGCAGTACTTACCACCCCATTCTGTCGATGGTTTCACGGTTTAGTTGAGCAGTAAGAGGACGTGAATTGGCTTGCTGGGGAATGACACCTTCCCTCTGAGATCCACAAAGATTCTGTCTCATGGCTGGCTTCATTTTGTTTAAAATCAAATCCGAGTAGATAATCAGAAAAACTGGACCTTCAGCGACCCAAAACACTGTCAACGTGTTTCCTGTTGACGCTTGAGTTTTGAATTGTTTTTTCTTGACAGGTGACTTGGTGTGCCTCCATTCCATGCTTTACTTCTTGATTCTGCCTCATAACAGTGAACCCAAGTTTCGTCACAAGTTACAATTGTGAGGAAGTGTTCAACTTCTCCTTCATAACATTCCTTTAACTCTGTGCACACTCTCAACCTTCCTTCGTGTTGCCGCGTAAACTCCTTTGGGACCAAACTTGCGCATGTTTTGCGGTACTTCAGCTTGTTACAGATAATGTTATGAACTGAACCAGTACTATCTTGAACCTTATCAACTGTCATTTCCACAGTCATTCGGCGATTGGCACGAGTAATGTCATCAATTCGACTTTCAAGTGATGGCGTTTAAACCGCAACTGGTCAGCCAGATTAATGTTCGTGAGTGACAGAGTTGCGACAAATTTCTCTCGACTACTCCACCGACTTGTAAAAATTTGCACGATTCATAGAACCTACATCATCAACTTTAGACATTTTATATTGAACCGGCACTGGTTTGTCGCTTTCAGCAAGTAAAACACGAATAACAGAACGTTGTTCAACTAATGTGTAACTTTCAAGCGGCCTCGCCATTTCTAAATGTATTTTTGAGGTCTAAACAATGGTGATAACATCAGCTAATACGGGCTCATCTCAGTTAACCCAATTTAAAGCCATAAACATGCCAAACTTGCCCTATCAACAGTTTTTTTTTTCTCCAGACCAATTTGTCTCTAGTTATTGAATGATCCTCATACAAAGAAACTGCATTAGCCGGCCTTAGAAGTAGTCGCCATTAGTTACAGCACACTTCCGAGATCGTCTGTAAAGATGTGTGGAAATTCCAGCAAACGCTTCTTATGCATTCGCTCGAAACTTCGTGGTAACGTCTGCTTACCTTCAACTCCTCTCATCGTCAAAGACAACCGCCGATCACCCGGGGTTAATCGTTCGGAACCGAAAGGTTTACAAAATCATTGTTCAAATGCTTGTAAATCCTTTGGACCAAACTGCTATGGTCATCAGCCCTTATACTACTTACAAACAAATTAAACTAACTTCCACTAAGGATAACACACACACACTCCATGCCGCCACGCGCCGCCATGTTTACAACTAGCATTCTAAGATATTATATATATATATATATATATATATATATATATATAATATTTCTTTTTTTTTAATACATCTGTGGGAAAGAGATTCAAACAGTTTGAGTGCCAAATAGGAGGAACAAAGTTAGAACAGGTAGACAGTTTCAAGTACCTGGGATGTATTTTCTCACAGGATGGCAACATAGTGAAAGAACTGGAATCGAGGTGCAGCAAAGCTAATGCAGTGAGTGCTCAGCTAAGATCTACTCTCTTCTGCAAAAAGGAAGTAAGTACCAAGACTAAGTTAGCAGTGCATCGCTCTATCTTTCGACCAACTTTGTTGTATGGGAGTGAAAGTTGGGTGGATACAGGTTACCTTATTCATAAGGTAGAGGTTACAGATATGAAAGTGGCAAGAATGATTGCAGGTACCAATAGATGGGAACAATGGCAGGAGGGTGTCCATAATGAGGAAATCAAAGAAAAGCTGGGAATGAACACCATAGACGAAGCAGTTGGAGCGAACAGACTGAGATGGTGGGGTCATGCTACACGCATGGGAGAAGCAAGGTTGCCTAAGAGACACATGAGCTCGTCAGTGGAGGGTAAGAGGAGTCGAGGTAGACCAAGAAGAAAGTACTTAAGATTCGGTGCAGAATGATTTTGAAGTAAAAGGCATAACATCAGACGAGGCATCAATGTTAGCGTTGGATAGGGGATCATGGAGGAATTTTATTAGAGGTACTATGTTCCAGTCTGAACGCTGAAAGGCATAATCAGTCTCTAATGATGATGATGATGATGATTTAATAAATCGCATTTTGCGATCAGTTATGGGTTCACTGTATTAGGTTTAGGTGGAATACCAAAGTGCCGGGATTCGAACCCGGGATCACCTGCTTACTAGGCAGACGCTTTGACCTCTCCGCCACCGAGGACACAGTGACCAGCCCGACTGCAGAGGACTCTTCCCTGCACGCCTCCCGCCACACCCAAATCTCCATTTGCCACGCCGTCTCTTTCCTATTATCACTATTATCATTTTCTTTTTGTTACCGTATTTCAAAACGGAGGTTACTTCCTGGTCATCCTTCGTATTATTGCGCGTATCCGCACGGCTGTAGATCTATAATTACAGGTTTCTTGGCGGCTTGTCACCTCACATTGGAAGCGGAAGACCAGCCAGGTCTCTTATCTTAATGAAGGCTTTGAGTGCGTGTTTAAATTGGGGTGTCGTAAGCCACTCCAGTCACTGATAAGACGGTTCTCTCCCAACGTGACACTAGTTACGCGGGCACTGTTTATATCGCTGGCCCGTGTTCAGGAGTCGCATACAAATGACTCCTGTCACAATTATTAAGTGTAAACTTACGGGGCAGTCTGCACTTCACTGACTCGCAAGGAGACCACATGTGTGTCGGATTTTAGAATATTTGATATTTACGGTACGTGATGTTCAGAACTCAAATAACAATCAGCCTTGGTGTAAGTTAGTTTAAGTAGTTTGTAAGTCTAGGGACTGACGACCCTAGCAGTTTGGTCCAATAGATTTAGAAACATTTGATCATTCATTTGTTGATAATTCGCATGAAAGTGGTTCTGCGAATCCTCTGCCACTCACTCCAGTGTGATTTGTGCAGCAGCATCTACATCTATGCCTGGCAGAGGGTTCATCGAACCATCGTTATACTATTCATCTCCCATTCTTGAATAGCGCGCGGGAAGAAAGAACACCTGAATCTCTCCGTTCGAGCCTTGATTTCTCGTATTTTATTCTGATGATCATTTCTACCTATGTAACTGGTAGTCAACATATATTTCCGCATTCCGAGGAGAATGTTGGCAATTAGAGTTACTTAAGTAGGTCACGCCTTAGCGATAAGCGTCGTTGTTGTAATGATTCCCATCCCAGATCCTGTATCATTTCCGTAACGCTGTCTCTCCTGTATCGTGCCAATACGAAACGAGCTGCACTTCTTTGGACTCTTTCGATGTCCTCCGTCAAACCCACCTGATATGGATCCCACACTGGGCAGCAATACTCGGAAAACGGACGGACAAGCATAGTGTATGTAGTTTCTTTAGTAGTTCTGTTGCATCTTTTAAGGGTTGTACCAAGAAAACGCAGTCTCTGGTTCGCCTTTCCCACGACATTATTACGTGTTCTTTCCAGTTTAATTCTGAAGTAATAGTAATACCTAGTTATTTTGTAGAGTTTACGGCCTTCACAAAAAAAATGTTCAAATGTTTGTACAACTTATGGGACTTAACTACGGGGTCATCAGTCCCTAAGCTTACAAACTACTTATGAACTAGCTAATACTAAAGACGGCACAAATATCCATGCCCGAGGGGGGATTCGAACCCCAGACCGTAGTGGCCGTGCTGACTCTGACTTAAGCGCCTCAGTCACCCCGGCCACCGCGGCCGACGGCCTTCACATTCGAATGATTTATCTTGTAAACAAAGTTTAACGGATTTCTTTTCGTATTCATGTGGACGACTTCACACTTCTCATTATTTAGAGTGAATTGCCAATTTTTACAGCATAGTGATATCTTATTCAAATCGTTCTGCATTTGGTTTTGATCTTCAGATGATTTTACGAGACGGTAAATGACGGCGTCATCTGCAAACAACCTAAGAGAGCTACTTAGATTTTCTCCCAAGTCGTTTATGTAAATAAGGTACAGCAGAGGACCAATAACACTACCCTGTGGAACGCCCGGTATCACCTCTGTTTTAGTCGATGCTTTACCATCGATGACTACAAACTGTGACAGGAAATCCCATATCCAGTCGCAAATTTGGGGCGATATACCATAACCACGCAATTTGATTAAAAGCCAACCATGAAGAGAAGATGTATAGATTATCACTCTTGAAACTGCATGTATTACTTTCCGTTGACTTAAAACTCCACATTATAGCCTAACTGTAAGTCGTACAGGTACCGACAATGTTCTTGTTCAGCTAGCTGGAATAGGCCAATAAAAAATACTGATTGCGAATTGTGGCTGTCCTGATTCATCTGCAGGTGACGCCTGCTGGCGCAAAAAGAAAAAACAAATAAAAGTCGGTCCACTGTGTTTAAAATAGTGTTTTTACGTCGCTAAATTAATTTCGAAGTCACGGGTTCCTCATCAGCGCGCCATTGTGATGTAACGTATTTCATTTCGGTGCCAACACGACAACAGCGCGTATCTGCGAATTTTCCTAATTGCTGCTGTATATGACATCGCAATGAGGTAACTTCAACACGTTGTTATATGAGCAAAACACAATTTTCGGTGTAATTACTCCATAGCAAGCCACCGAAGGCTACGGTTCTCTTATGAAAAGATACAAAACCGAACCTGAACAACCTGTCGAATTCTGTATTACGGTTTCACCTCGCGTAATTTTTAGTGTCAGATGAAACACTACCTATTTTTAAATAGCTACAATTTATTTATGAACGAATATTCTTATAATTACTTTTGATAGAAATTGTACTTCTAGAGGTTATGTTTAAACACATTTTTTTCTTTTGTTTCAGTCGCAAATGTCGCCTTTGTTGGCAGTTGAAGAATGGTCCGAAAACGCAGCTACTTGTGATTTCTGTGTATCTGTGCTGCACAAATTTTCAACTTCACCATTGAATTTATTTCATTGCAGACACCATATCAATAATTTAAATTGATATTCGAGGTCAACAAAATTCTGTTCTTTACAAATGCTTTTCTTCCCATGGCTATTCTGTTTTTTGTATCTTCTCTAATTTCGTCGTCAGAAGTTACCTTAGTATCCAAATAACGAAATTCATCTACAACCTTTACTTTCTCGTCTCCTATGTTTACTAATGTAAAGGATCGAACTCTACTTGATGCAACTTATAGCTGCCATGTGTGAAAACTGGTTTTCTTAATAGAATCCCAACTTCATGTTTGGCCTATGAGATACTCAATACCCCAGCACGCACGCTCGAGGATTAACGATTCATTCAAATTTGTACTTGCGATGTTTCCAACACTCATTTCCTATTAGAAAATCCTTGTTGGGTTACCATTTTTCAATAACATTATGTTCGTATAGAAAATCAACGGACACACTTGAAGTGTATTATTTAAAACAATTGCTCTTTAAAAACATTAACTGAAATTTTTGTAATTAATCTGAATATTTTAATACTGTGTTCATAAACTCAATTGCTTAATTAGATTTAAAAACTATGTTTGAAAGTTAAGAATTGAACATTACGAAGAATTAAAAAAAATGGGGCGCAGTGGGAATCGTACCCACGACCTTAAGACTGGAACGCCAAGCGCTAACTGACTGAGCTTTTTTTCTTCCACAGTTTTATTTATTTTCTTATACATTTTACTGTGTACAGTTAACATCAATAATGACACATATAAGATACTTTACACAGTTAAATTTTCAAACAAATTAACCTTTGTCTTAGCATTTAGACTTTCCATAACACTTTCAGTTTCTTGTAACCATCGATAAAATTGATATTAAATGAGTCCATTCATGTATGTCTATTGATCTAGTATCTTGCATCAGGTCTACATAGTATGGATGGAGATGAGTATTCAGGTGAAGTTCAAAATGTTCAAATGTTTGTAGAGCTCATGGGAATTAAATACGGGGTTAAGAACTAGCTAAGACTAAGGACGGCACAAATATCCATGCCAGAAGGGGGATTCGAACCCCCGACCGTAGTGGCCGTGAAGACCAAGACTGGCGCGTCGCAGTCCCCTCGGCCACCGCGGCCGGCTCAGGTGAAGTGCTGGTGAGGAATGCTATTTGCGCTCTCATGCATTTCAAATTATTTATGTCTGTGTATAACTGTAGCAACAATATTGTTTGTCTGTACATTTATCGGACCAAACTGGGTAGTCATCATCAGTCCGTAGCTTACAAACTACGTAAACTAAGGTAAACTAACCTAAGGACAACACACACTCAAGCCCCAGGGAGGACTCGAACCTTCGACGGCGAGCAACCGCGCGCTCAGCAACTAGGCGCCTTATATCAACAATATTACATCGTTGACACAGACGTGCTTGATTTATACCGATTTTATATAGTCGTTCCTTGACAGCTTTGTACCAAGCTGTTATGTCCGAGGAGTGCCCTTTTAGATTGATAATTCGCTATGCAGCATCCCAGCCCACATTTCTAGACATATCTAATTTTACCTGTACCAATAGCCTACCTACAACGGGTAGTGGCAAAACTTGTGGAGAATTACTTTTACTTTTTACCATTTTCAATGGCTACGACATTTACGAAAAACTACCTTTCGAATTATGTTCGTCTCATTGGCCTTCTTGTATTAATTTTATAAATCTGTATCTTCATTTTCGTGTTAGCATATTTATACTGGGTGATGAAAAACTTAGTATAAATTTGAAAACTTAATAAATCACTGAATAATGCAGATAGAGAGGTAAAAAATGACATACATGCTTGGTATGAGACTGGGGTTTATTAAAATAAAATCAAAAAAAGCCATTGCTAAAAGCGTGAAAGATCTCTTGCGCGCGTCGTTTGGTGATGATCGTGTGCTCAGCCGCCACTTTCGCCATGCTTGGCTTCCCAGGTCCCCAGACTTCAGTCCGTGCGATTATTGGCTTTCGGGTTACCTGAAGTCGCAAGTGTATCGTGATCGACCGACAATTCTAGGGATGCTGAAAGACAACATCCGACGCCAATGCCTCACCATAACTCCAAACATGCTTTACAGTGCTGTTTACAACATTATTCCTCGACTACAGCTATTGTTGAGGAACGATGGTGAACATATTGAGCATTTCCTGTAAAGAACATAATCTTTGCTTTGTCTTAATTTGTTACGCTAATTATTGCTTCAGATGAAGTGCCATCTGTCGGACACTTTTTGAACCTTTTTAAAAAAATATATATCTATATCTATAAATGTGAATGTCTGTTCGGTGTACGTTTATCACGTCTGAACCACAAGACATAAAGATGTTAAAAATTTACTAATGTCTACCCGGGGAAGGCTTTAGGCACGGTTTTATGGCTATCGGATAGCTATTGATATATATTAATGTGGATGTCTGTTCGGTGTACGCTTATCACGTCCGAACGACAAGAGGCAGAGACTTAAATATTTGTACAGTTACTAATTTATACATGATGAAGGTTTTAGGCACGGCTTTATAGAGATCTGATTGATATATAGTAGTTTGAAGAATATAACGCGAATTGCTGAACAATAATTACTTTTTGAAAATTTATTTACTCGTAGAAAATGATTTTATTATTTGCATTGTTGCTTGAGGGTTGATAATGATAAAAGGGTGGAGTATAATGGGAATGAAAGTTATCGGTGTATATAAAATTCTACGTGTGTGTGTGTGTGTGTGTGTGTGTGTGTGTGTGTGTGTGTGTTAATATTTCGCTCTGCAGCGAAAACTGAGGAACGCAAACGAATGGTCTGTGTGTAATTGTTGTCCACCATAGCAGTTCCATGCCGATAGCTATAAGGGGGTGGAAAGATATGGTGGTTGAAAGTCGTCAAATTGTAAAAAAAAAATTCGGACGGAAGGCCAGCGATGACGTTTGTGACCCTATAGCAAGGAGGTTAAACACAGCGGAACGTGGTGCTACAAACCATATCTTTGGTCTATGCGTGCTACAATGTGTTCAGTTCTTTCTCTGTAAGGATAAGCATACGAATAAGGAAATATAAGAATAAATAAATAAAGCAGTAAAAAAAGAAATTTCTTTTAATAGATCTCTTTAAAAAGTCGATTTGACGTTACGCGCATATCAATCCGTGATATTATTAGAATCTTTTTTTTTTTTTTTTTGAATGTTGATTAAAATGTTTGTTTCTAAAGAAGGTATTGTATTTCATTTCATCCTTCAAAAGCAGCCTCATAGCCCACTACTGAAAGATAGCTTATCTATCATAATCAACCAACAGGCGAGCGGAGCCGCGGGCTTAAGCTAGTATCTAATAAAAGCCCATGTGTGTTAATTTTTACCTATCTATCCACGTTATTCCGTGATTTATTAAGTTTTGAAATTTATACTATTTGAATACCCGGTATATTGAGTAGAAGTAGCAGCGAGGAGCGGCCAGAAGACGGTCGCGCGAGGCAGGCGGTACATAAGAAGCGTCAGAGAGCTGTGGCGCTGAGCTAGCAGCGGCGGGACTCCTTTACGACCGCCGCCTACCGCCAGCGCACGTGGGCGTCGGCAGCGGCAGGTGCGGCCGCGGATGGCTTCTATTCTTCCGCGAAGCCGGCAGCAGCGGCACAGCGTGGCGTGGCCCTGCCTCCCGCGCCGGCTGTTTGTAGCGATTAGGGCGGCCGCCGCGATGCTGACGAATGGCCGGGCGCTGGCGAGCCGAGCCGATGCCCGATAGCGTCGCCGCCCGACGACGACTCAATGCCGACACCACTGCCACGACCTCGACAAGTCGAGCTGCCGGCAAGGCTCACGCCACTATGACTAAAGCCCTGTGCAGACGGAGACATTTCTTGCGCCACAAATGGTACAATGAGATGGTACAACGTCTTGCTCCGTAAAGTTCTGTATAGGCAAACAGCGGCAGCCATGCTGGGCCTTTAGGCCCAGTTCACACAGTGTTGTCGTGGCGCTGACGCCCGGCGGTGGAGAGGCAGCGACGCCGCACGGGCGGGACGTGAGCAGTGCACACGGCCGTCCTACCAGTGTCTCAAAATATGTCGTCGTCGTCAGACGAAGATAGCGACGCGCTGGATCTTTTGCAAATGCTCAAATGTTTTGTAGAACGGCCACTACGGTCGGGGGTTCGAATCCCCCCTCGGGCATGGATATTTGTGCCGTCCTAGTTCGTAAGTAGTTCATAAGTAGTATGTAAGCTTAGGGACTGATGACCCCGTAGTTAAGTCCCATAGACTATACAAACATTTGAACATTTGAACTTAACTACGGGGTCATCAGTCCCTAAGCTTACAAACTACTTATGAACTACCTAAGGACGGCAGAAATATCCATGCCCGAGGGGGGATTCGAACCCCCCGACCGTAGTGGCCGTGCAGACCGTGACTGACGCGCCCCAGTCCCCTCGGCCACCGCGGACGGCGATCTTTTGCAGTTACTGAATTTTCAGCGGCACAGAACATATTGGGTACATCCATTATGGTTGAAAAAAAGGGAGGAAATACGGCATATTCGATATGATGTATCGCCCTCTTATATTTTTCCATCTCTCTTTACAGTCGTTCACTATATAAAAAAAAAAAAAAAAAATCCAAATTGCTATCGTGTGATTGGGCTGTGTTAAAATGTAAGAAGAATGTTCTGAATAATTGAACCAGTCGACTGAAAACAACCGTAATTAACATTTTTTCCAAGGTGTGTTTAAGTGTTGAAATGGCGTTGTATCTGACGCCCTGAATCTACTAGTCAAAATGTTCCACACTCACGTTATTTTAACACCATTGTCGCTTCAAAAACATTCTTTGTGCAGGCGAACAATGAGCGAAGCGGAAAAGCATTATTATACAACAGAGCTGTAATATGCTCAAGAATTCTCGTACGCATGCGAGAATTTCATCGTTTGTACAAGTTAAAGAGGCCAAATCGAATATTGTATGCAAACATACGTGAATTTTGCCTAAAGTCTTGAGTTTATAACAAATATGCGGTATACACATTTGCTGGAGATATATAATTCACATGGTGTAGCCAATATGTATTTCAGTAATGCAAATTGTTCACCTAGGAAAAAAGAGTATTTTCTCACGAAGATAACTAAAATCGACGTTGTAGGAACTGTTACAAAACAGGCCAGCGCTTAACAGTACTTATCAACCGATTTTGAGAAAACTATTCAATGAAAAAATTTAATTTTTTCACGTCTTGTACTGTGATATATTCTGTTGATAATGATCTGATTTTCTATCCATTATCAAATTAAGTAAACTACTGCGCAAAATTTTGAAGAGTTTCCAGAGGAAAAATCGAATTGCGTAGACTTTGCGTATGTTTGATTTTAGCACATACAATGCTGCGGACGAAATGTAGGTGATATATCAAAATTTTATTTTCCGCACTGTAGTCAGTTTAAGATTATAAAATATTGTACTACTAGCAGGAACTAAAATAGAAGCGAATTTTAATCTCTTTGACCAAGCTTCTTCAACCGGCTGGATGTGTACACGTTCAACTGTTGGTAACACTGCCAGTTTTGCTTCTTACGGCGGTAAACGCTTGGTTCCGTCTTTAAAAGTTCCTCGCAGTTCCATTGCCCGACTTTCGTAATCGTTTTCGTATGATATAAGTCTGCTTTTAATTCCAGCAGCAACAAACACTTCTATTGTCTTCTGGAACGCCACTCCTTGATTAAGTGCCATAAGATGTCGATGTCGAAAGCCGATCTACACTAAACCTTTTGAATACAATAAAAATTAGTTTCAAATCTGTAAATTATAACTATATTTTGTTAGTGTATTCACAAGTCTAAATCTTTACTTTCTTGATTTGCTAAAAATGTCCATTTGACTCATTTCATGTGGAATGAGTAAGAGTTCATCCTAATTTCTTTCTTACTTTTTTTTTTTCGCCTAGCAGAGCACCGCCTAAAACTTTTTCCCAACTAAAGCAATTGTTCTGCACATCTGTTCGACATCTCTTCTTGAAAACGGGGACGACCTGCGCCATTTTCCAAGCTTTTGGAAATGGTACAGTGTTTTGCTCCACGAGATGGTATGCCATATGGCAGCTGTGTTTGAACACACAATCACTGCAGATGGCTGACGATCAACTAAAACTGGCAGCTGCTGTTTATGCAGGCGGCGACGTCGATGAAGAAATGTACATGGGCAAAATAACAAGTGGTGCAGTACACATGGATTTTAAGACGTGATGTCGGTGGTCGGGAGTTAGTCTATTACGTTATGAACTCAGTTTCGAAGTTTTTTGAGGATGCGCGAGGCAGAATTCATGTCATTGCTTCGTCTAGTACGACCGAGAATAACAAAGAAAAACGCTGTTATGTTCTATGAATGCATACTTACGGCAAATATAACACATAGGCCTAGTGCATGACCTCCCCAAATTCACGTGCCATTTTATTATTAAAAAGAAAAGTATGTAGTCAACAGCTGGATTCGAACTCACATTCTTACAAATGAAACCAAGACGCACCAATTAAATGAGCTACCAAGACACAGTATGTGAACAACGATATAGCGTGTCTTGTGAATTGCGTCATGACAAACCCAAGGTACCGTACCAGTTTAATATTTCCAAAAATGTTCAAATGTTTGTTTACCTTATGGGACTTAACTACGGGGTCATTAGTCCCTAAACTTACAAACTACTTATGAACTAGTTAATCCTAAGGACGGCACAAATATCCATGCCCAAGGGGGGATTCGAACCCCCGACCGTAGTGGCCGTGCAGACCGTGACTGGAGCGCCACAGTTCCCTCGGCCGGCTAATATTTCCACCTTCTGCGTTAATCATAGGAGAAATTAAAAAAAAAAAAGTATTACTTGTTCTTAGTATAATCCTCGCTTTCCCGAGAAACGTCTGAGCTGAATGTTCCTTTCCTTGTCTGAACGTGGTCTCGCAAAAACAAGAGTTTCGTAATGTACCGCACCGTAGGTAGATACACGTCTGCAGAACCCATACCACTCTTCGAAGTTTTAATTTGTTGTTGTTCGAAGACTTTTGATATTGGCTATAATTTCAGCTTGTTATGAAAACATAGTGTCCTTCAGTTTTGTCAAGGGCAGATATCCTGACTTGTTTGTTATGATAAATAGGCCATTCAGTATCATAAAGGCATGTTTCATGTAATTATGCATCAATAAGGATGTCTACCGCTTCCGTAGACAACTCCATGCAAACGTAATACATTGCAGACGACACAAACAAACAAACGTACACAATAAAAGGGCAGCCATATGGCGTGGAACATAGCTTCATTCGATCACGCGCCATTTAATAGCAATGCGATAGCACGCGTCGAGGCGTCTGTTCTCACGCAGCAATCTACTCGCTACGCCAGTCATGGCGCAAGAAGTGTCTCCGCCTGTACAGGGCTTAACACAAGGAATCCCCACCACACTACACTCACCAGGGGACGATCTGACACATGGCCACCGTTTTTCATAACACATTGTGTGTGCCTTCTATAGCCTCAATATAAAAATCCATTCTGTGCGTTAGTCTCACTAAAACTCACAAATGGCTAGACCGATATCGATCATTTTTGGCCCACTTTATGTTAAGGCGGTAACACTTAAGGTGGGCCAATGCGATTGCCTTTCGATGGATTTAAATGAAAATGACGCCTTAACCTTTCATTTGAGACGAAAATTGAATAAACTAAATTGTAGTGCAGAAAATTCTCTACAACTTTGCTTTCTTAGGTTTTTTCCATATCTCGCACCGATTCAGAGAAATTTGCTAAAATAACGACGTTTTGACACTGTGACGTGTTCCCACTTTTTACGTCGCACAGTTCAACAGATCGACACCAAATTTTACAGACGTAATTGCTGGCCACCAGCGACCAGAACCTGCCTTCGGGAAATGTTTCATACAAGAAATAGGTTGAAACTTCCTGGCAGATTAAAGTTGTGTGCTGGAGCCGGGACTCGAACCTGGGGCCTTTGTCTTTCACGGGCAAGCGCTCTGCACGGGCAAGCGCTCTGCCTGAGCTATCCCGACACGACTCACGGCCGGCCCTCACAACTTTACTTCAGTACCAGTACCTCGCCTCCTACTTCACAAACGCAGGTCCCAGGTTCGAGTCCCGGTTCAAAAAAAAATGTTCAAATGTTTGTTAAGCTTATGGGACTTAACTACGGGGTCATCAGTCCCTAAACTTACAAACTACTTATGAACTACTTACGAACTAGGACGGCACAAATATCCATGCCCGAGGGGGGATTCGAACCCCCGACCGTAGTGGCCGTGCAGACCGTGACTGGAGCGCCTTAGTCCCCTCGGCCACCGCGGCCGGCGTCCCGGTTCCGGCACACAATTTTAATCTACCAGGAAGTTTCATATCAGCGCACACTCCGCTGCAGAGTGATAGTTTCATTCAAGAAATGGGTTAATAACACTAAAAATGGGCCGTTGGTGATGGACCGCGGCAGAATAGCCGTGCGCAGTAAGGCACCTTGCTGCGGTACGCGCGGCCGTTCGCCGTCGGGGGTTCGAGTCCTTCATCGGGCATGGATGTTTGTGTTGTCCTTAGCATAAGTTACTTCAAGTTATTTTAAGTAATTTGTAAACACAGGGACTAATGACCGAGGTAGTTAAGTCCCTTAGATTTACAAACATTTTTTGAACATTTGGTGATGGCCTTTTGACAGTACGAAATTTAATTCCAAAAGACGCCTTTAGAGTTCACCTGACACAAAAATTGAGTAAACGTATTTGTAGAGGAGAAATTTCTCTGCGACCATGCTCTCTTATGTTACTTTTTTCATATCTCGCGTTGTTTCCGAGATATTTGCAAAAATAATGGCGATTTCACACTGTGACTTGATTTTATGTAAACCAGTAAAGGCGAAGAAAATGTTCAAATGTAACTAGGACGGCACAAATATCCACGCCCGAGGGGGGATTCGAACCCCCGACCGTAGGCCGTGCAGACCGTGACTGAAGCGCCTCAGTCTCCTCGGCCACCGCTGCCGGCGAAGAAAATAAAGTTTAAAAACTACCACGGCAAGAGAGGTGATGATACTTTAACGGAAAAAAGATAATGAAATTATGGGAGAGATATTAAAATAATAGTTTACAGATGTTAAAGTTCACAGAAAAAGTTTGCTTGGGAAATCTAAAATCAAATATTTTTTGCTGTTTATTTAAATGCGGTCAGAGAGCATATATTACGTGTTGAGTGCATAGATATCATCACGGTAGTCATCCGTAGTCCAGTGGACAGCGTGCTAGTTTGCTAGCAGGGGGTGCGGGTTCGATTCCCGGTCAGGTCGTTTTTCACCGCTCGGCGACTGGGTGTGTGTTCCTCTTATCACCAATTTATCATCATCAATGCGTAAGTCGTCCATGTCATTCTAAGCATATTTGTCAGTTTTTACCTCTCTATCTAAATTATTCCGTGATTTATTAAGTGTTCAAATTTATACTGAGTTTTTGATCACCCGGTATGTAATAGTATTCTAATATTTGGACTACCTTTCTCTGCCTCTTTATCGGAAAGTGTGAGTAAATTACATGAATCTGCAATCTTTCATACAAAACGGTCACTTGCGGAGCACAAAAACCTTTACCACAAAAACATTACATACTTGAGCTTTCATGGTGATTAGACAGTGTGGAAGTCCAGCACCCTCCAACATGTACTATATGACGTCTTATGTAGACTGCGATCTTCCTCAGCTTTGAAGGTGTGCAAAATTCTATCCGTATCATAACTAAACTGTAGACGTTGTACGGTATTCTCCGACACGCAGTGTACTGAATATTATGTAAGCAGTGACGTTCCAAATGTTCAAATGTTCGTAGAACTTATGGGACTTAACTACGCCGACCGCGGTGGCCGAGGGGACTGAGGCGCTCCAGTCACGGTCAGCACGGCCACTACGGTCGGGGGTTCGAATCCCCCCTCGGGCATGGATATTTGTGCCGTCCTAGTTCGTAAGTAGTTCATAAGTAGTTTGTAAGTTTAGGGACTGATGACCCCGTAGTTAAGTCCCATAAGCTTAACAAACATTTGAACTTAACTACGGCGTCATCAGTCCCTAGGCTTACAAACTACTTATGAACTAGCTAAGACTAAGGACGGCACAAATATCCATGCCCGAGGGGGGATTCGAACCCCCGACTGTAGTGGCCGTGCAGACCGTGACTGGAGCGCCTCAGTCCCCTCGGCCACCGCGGTCGGCGACGTTCCCCTGTTTTGAAACACAAGTGTACAAAATCTGGTCGTGATCGGATCAAGGTATGGCAGCGCATTAAATACGAACAATGAATCTTTTATATATCTCACCATTTCAGACTGCAGTTAATATACTGATACCGAAAATGGCAATCTCTATACTAATCAGTGGCAATCTACACATAACATGGAATGATTCATGTATTTAAACTGTTGCTTTTAGGCAGTAAGTAGGACGTGTCCAGCATTTAATATGGCAAGACAGTCGCGTCATTTAGCAACAGAGATGCCACCGATGCACACCCAGGTGCAAGGTCAGCCTTCTGCAGTTTATTGCCAGTTTATTACTGCCAGCAAACAGTAACAGCGGCAACGGTGATGTCCATAAAAGAGAACCAACGCAGCACTGCAGCCGCTTTAGCCTGGCAGTTATCTCAATTACGTTTCTAAACGTCCGAGAGAAGCAAGCGCTCAAGTGCTAAACTCAGTGTTCCTACAACCTCCAAGCCTCGCGCAGGTGAAATGCCTGCGTTTACATCCAGGGTGAGCCATTTAAAATAAGTTGTAATAAAACTTGTTCACATCGAAGAGGGGGATATATTTAACAGTTCCCTCCTCAATTTTTTTTTTCTTTTTTTTTTCCCACCGTCCCCGACGCTAGAGGGGGGATAACTTAAATACGTCCCCTATCTTAATTGCAGGTTTGGAATATTCCGTGGAAAACGGTAATATCTGTAACTAATAGACATCGGACTCTTTCTCTAGGTTCAACACTTGCAGTTTCACTACGCTGTTGGACAATACTGCGGAAAGTCGTTACAGAACGAACTTTCCTATCAGGGAAAAGCTTTTCCAACATTTCTATGAGCCTCAAAGTACGAGGAAAAGATATCCACTTTCTCTCCAGCCGTTAACATCGTGGAACAATTGCGTAGAGATGTGTACAGTCCGAATGATTGAAGAACAGGGTCGGTAGCACAGTGGTAGAGCGCTTTACTATAAATCCAAAGGTCGCGGGTTCGATCCTTCCCAGGTCCTAGGATTTTTACCTGTCACTTTCCACTTCTTTCACCTCTGGCAGTGTTGCTGATGTGAAAAATATCGAGTAGCACCGTAGTTCGGAACCCCAGTTAAACTGTAGATTCCCCCTATAACTGGTTAGGTACGTCAGTTCGAAGGTCGGAGGAAGGCAACGACATAACATCTCCAAACAGGACCATGCCTAGTAAAGCACTGTGGTGTTCAAACCAATCTTCGGATTGTTAACTCCTTTACCTTTTTTAGTCCCAGCACAGACTGAGACGTGCCTCGGTTAGCCGTGTGGTCTAACGCACCGCTTACCACGGCGGTTGGAATCCACCCGGCGGATTAACGAAGGAGGTCGGAGTGCCGGCCAGCCTGGATGTGGTTTTTAGGCGGTTTTCCACATCCCCCTAGGTGAATACCGGGCTGGTCCCCAAGACATTTGGGGTACACATTTCCTCCTGGAGGGCATAGGGTGGCGACAGGATGGGCATCCGGCCACTGCGTATCTATTAACACTCGGCAAAGCCGGAATTAACAAAAGCCGACCCTGCATGTGCCGGAACATGGCCAAAAAGAGCACAGACAATGATTACAGCCTGAGCATCCGATTGTGATGTCACACGAAAGCACTATTAAAAATATCAAAAACTGTACTTTGATTTTCCTAATCTGATGTGTATTTGTTTGAGATATTACCGTTTATCAACATTATTTTGCTGATTACAGCGTCGTCTATAATGAAACAAACAAAAAAGGTTACATACAAAAGCTACATTTTTATTTTATTTATTTATTTATTTTTACGAAGACTCCTAATCTGCAATTAAAATTTTCAGATTTCGACCTCCCCTTCTGACACCAGGGGTGGTACAGAGGGGGTCGATCTTAACTTATGTTAATGGATGTCCATCTTGGAGTTAAACAGCTTTTATCGCAACTTTTTACGACTCGTATTTCTCAAAATATTCCGAAAAACCGTTTTAAATCCCACATGCTTCCTAAAAAACAAGAGTTGCAAACCGAAACTACAAGAGAAATTTAGGGCTGTTTTCAACACCACAGTACGTTACTAGACACGGTCGTACTGGAAACTGACTTCCGACTTAGCCGGCCGCGGTGGCCGAAGGGACTGACGCGCTCCAGTCACGGTCTGCACGGCCACTACGGTCGGGGGTTCGAATCCCCCCTCTGGCATGGATATTTGTGCCGTATTTAGTACAACATAGTTGATAAGTAGTTTGTACGTTTAGGGACTGATGACCCCGTAGTTAAGTCCCATAGACTCTACAAACATTTGAACATTTTTGGGAGATTAAGGATTAACCCATTGATCTCTGTACTATCTGTAACTTCAGCTGTCTGAGCATGGCAGCCATAGACATTCATCTTTCGTTTCCTGCCAAATTCAAATATAGCTTAATTATATTCATAATGGATGTGAGGTTTCAAGGGTCAAGCCCTTATCATCAGATAATCTGTACAAGAATCTTAAAACCCTGAAACGCTTTATATTTTAGTGTTCTTACACGATTTCTATGGTTAAGCCTACTTGACAAAATAATCAAATATGGCTGCTATGAAATCTTTTTAGAAAGAAAATGTTTTCATTCAGTTCCCATACCAGTCTATTACATTGCATACTGACATAAAGTTCAAAACAAGGAATTTTTTGTCACGTATAAACGAATGCAAATGTGTTTGCTAAATTAAAACACGATGAGCTGTGCGAAATCATGCGCAAAATACATGAATGTGACTGAAAGCTACAGTTCTTTGCTCACAGCCCAGAGTTATGTATCCAGGTAGCTGAAGAAAAAAAGAAAAAAAAACTGAGTCTGTCTGGAATCTCATATTTTATCCATTTTGCTTGATTGACAAAAACGAATTGAGAATCTTTATTCTGTTTCTTATCGTTACTGACTTCTGAATGAAGAAATAGCGCAAGCATCGAAGGCCATTATGTCGGGCGGATGAAACAATATTGGAATAGCATTGCAGCAAAGATCGTAAATGGGAACAATCCCGCCTTTCACCTCAGGCAGAGGTGTGATAAATATCAACAATAATTCAGTTCCTTGAGACATACATTGTCTCCTTATACCAGAAGCACTGAATATAAGCAGACCCGTTGCTGGGGTGCTATTGCAATATAGTAGAGCCTTGGCAATTTGATGCGTATTTCACAGGGAACGTTGACGCAGAATTAAAATATGTGGTGTGGAGGAAAAGGAGCTGTAGGACAGTACGTGTAGCCGTGTTATCCGCAAGGCCGCGTTAACTGATGGGTTTAATGTGTCTACCTTATAAGCAGAAGGTCCTGGGTTCGAAACACACTCACAGCACTAATTTTAACTCTCCTCCTTATATTCAAGATCTTTGACATTACAATATTTTGGAAAGGATAGATTGCTACTATATTGTGATTATTCTTGTGTACATGAAATGTTTTATTTGTATGTTCGGTAATTGTAAATCAGTTATTCAATTGTTATAAACAATGCATAGTGTAATGCCATTATTGTGAATGTTATATATTTGCCTCACCGCCTTGCGTGGGGGAGTTCGAGTTTTGTCTTTTGTCGAGTACTTTGGAATCTGTCAGTCACTGTGCTGTTGTGGTAATTTTGTGTACGTTAATGTAATGTTTTGGTGGAGAAGAAGTTTTATTCAAATTAAAGAAGAAGTGAAAAATTTTACATATCGAGTATTTATTTCTACCACGACGCCCCAGGAGAATAATGTTGCAGCGAGTAGAACCACCATACATCGGAATGTTTAGAAGATGGGTATCATGTTGTAAAGTGGTAGAAAGGAACAGTAATTAATTATATAGTACAGAAATATTATACTACTCACCACAGAAACGTCCGATGAGCCGCAGAAAGACACACATAACAGAATAAACAAAATTAAGCTTTCGGTTAAGCCTTCATCTGCAACAGAGAACGCACACACACACACACACACACACAAACCCAACCGCTGTCTCCGGCTATTGTGGCTGGACTGCAACAGACAGCACATCTGAGGTGAGAGCAACCAGTGGTAGGGATGAAGAAGTGGCATGGAGAGGGAAGCAGGAAGGGAGGGAAGGTGGGGATGGAGCGATACGTCAGTGCTGTGTGACAAGTTGGAAGGGAGTGCAGTATGTGGCGGATAGGGAGACGTATGTAAGCTGGTGTGTGGGTAGGGAAAGGAAGTGGTGAGGAAAGTAGTGGGGGCAGGAACTAGCGAAGGATTAGGCCTGGAGGATTGTGGGAGCGTAGGATATACTGTACGGAGAATTCCCATCTGCGCAATTCGGACAAGTTGGTGTATGTGGGGAAGATCCGTATGACACAGGCTGTATAGCAAAGGGAGCCACATCATGAAGTGCTGCATGCTCTGCAACAGGATGGTCCAGTTCTCTCCTCGCCACAGTATGACGGTGGCCATTCATGCGTATAGACAGGTTGTCGCTGGTCATGCAGACAAAGAAAGCTACACGGTGTTAGCAGCTCAGTTTGTACACAACATGACTGCTATCACAGGTTTCCCTGCCTTTTATGGGATAGGAATGGTGGGATGGCGGATAGGAAAGGTTTTGCGTCTAGGTTTATTGCAGGGATATGAGCCATGGGGTAAGGAGTTGGGAGCAGGGAAGGAGTAGAGATGGACAAGGATATTATGTAGAATTGGTGGACAGCAGAATACCACTGTAGTGGGGGTGGGGAGGATTTTGGTAGGGTATTTCTCATTTCAGGACAGGATGAAAGGTAAGCGAAACCCTGGCGGAGAGTGTGGTTTAACTGCTCTAGTCCTGGGTGGTATTGGGTGATGAGAGGGATGCTCTGATGTGGCTGGACAGTGGGTGTGGAGACGTTAGGATGCAGTGAAGGCCTCAGTGAGACATTCAGCATATTTGGAGGGCGATTGCTCGTCACTGCAGATGTAACAACCATGGGTGGCTAGGCTGTATGGGACTTTTGTGTGGAATGTGTGGCAGCTGTCGAAATGGAGGTATTGCTGATGATTGGTAGGATTGATGTGGCTGGATCTACTGATAAGGCCATCTTTGAGTGAAGGTCAAAGTCGATGAAGGTGGTTCTTTGTGTTGAGCAGGATCATGTGAAATGAATGGAAGAGAAGGTGTTAAGGTTTTGAAAAAATGTGGATAGTGTGCCCTCACCTTCAGTCCAGATTATAAATCTGGACCATACTGCTGCAGAGCATGCGACACTGCTCACTGTAATGACTGCTACACAGCCTGTGCCATATGGATCCTCCCCACAAACACCAACTTGTCTGAATTGCGCAGATGGGAACTCTCCCTACAGTATATTTCTGCCCCCCACGATTCTCCTCTCCCCTTCCTTTCCTTGCCCCACTCTCCAGCTTACGTACATCTTCCTTTCTGCCACATACTCCAGTCCCTTCCTATCTGTCAGACAGATAGACTGTGTGACGTATTGCTCCATCCCTGCCGGCACCCCTTCCCTTTCTTCCAGCTTCCCTCTCCACGCCCCTTCTTCATCCCCACCAATGGTAGCTCTCGCCTCAGCTGTGCTGTCTGTTGTAGTCCAGCCGCAACAGCTGAAGACGGCGGTTGGGTTTGTGTGAGTGTTTGTGTGTGTGTGTGTGTGTGTGTGTGTGTGTGTGTGCGTTCTCTGTGGCAGATGAAGGCTTAACAGCCGAAAGCTTCATTTTGTTTATTCTGTTCTGTTATGTGTGTCTTTCTGCGGCTCATCGTACGTCTCTGTGGTGAGTAGTAACCTATCCTTTCCAAGCCGGCCGCGGTGGCCGAGGGGACTTAGGCGCTCCAGTCATGGTCTGCACGGCCACTACGGTCGGGGGTTCGAATCCCCCCTCGGGCATGGATATTTGTGCCGTCCTAGCTCGTAAGTAGTTCATAAGTAGTTTGTAAGTTTAGGGACTGATGACCCCGTAGTTAAGTCCCATAAACTATACAAACATTTGAACATTTTTTATCCTTTCCAAAATATTGTTGAATCCTTTAAGGTATATCAATTGTTGATATAAAGAGACACTATATATGTCAGGAATTGAATTATTGTTGATACTTATACCATCCCTGTCTGACATACAAGACAGGATTGTCCCCATTCTAATACATGACAGCCTTGGCAATTTGATACGTATTTCACATGAAACATTAAAGCAGAATTGGAGTATTTGGTGTTGTGGGAGACGTGCCTTAAACAGTGCGTGTAGCCACATTATCCTTAAGGTTGTGATAGCTGAGCGGTTTAAAGTGTCTGCCTAGTCAGCAATAGGTCCCGGGCTCGAATCCCGGCCACAGCACAAATTATAATTCAACGTTTCTCTTTATATTCAATACCTTTCCTATAACGATACAATGTATGTCTCAAGGAATCGAATTATTGTCGCACCCACATCGTTGGCACTGGTGCATCTGACGACGGGCGCATTGTGGTCGTCACAGTGATGGATCGCCCTCCCACACATCGAACCTTATCGCAACAAATCTGTCATATTGCGCAGCAACCGGTGTCCGTGCGTAGCATTTGACAGCAGAGTTGACAGGCCACATGGCAGCCATTGCTGCCAGTCAACTCCACAGGCGTTACCACTGGCATTGATGCGATGATCGGCGGACGTTGACAACCAAACGGAGCGACGCTGTTTTTACTTACGAATCCCGATTCCGCCTGAACCAAACGATGGTGGGATTCGAGTCTGAAGTCACAGTGGTGAGACTCTGTTGCACTGGTGCCTAATAGTCTGTATTTACAAGTTTTTACACATAACTATTTTACTGTATAATAAATAGATTCTTTACACCGATTATTACTTGTCCCCAACTTTCTGAAAGTCACGTGTCTAAATTTGAATGGGAAGTATCCAATGATAAGTAAAATTAAAAATTAGTAACGTTATAAAATAGATCAGAACATAAAATATATCGTTAACTCTTTATTTGGCAATGTTGCTCTCAAGAAACATCAAAACTGCGCGTGGTTTTCTGAAAAATATTTCAAGTTTCATCCTCGAATGGGTAACAGTGCTTGAAACTAACATTTAAGCTCTCTAATAAAGTGATGTTTCGTTGTTTTTTGCGAAAAGTTTAGCAATAAACTGAATCTTTAGCGAACACTCCAAGAATACGTTACCGAGATAATGTTTGTTTCAATTTTGTGACGATATTTTTCGTGATACGTGGAAAACTGCTTATAAAGAGGAAGCCTTGAAGTTCAGTTATTATAGAAAATTGTCGACGAGTTCTTATATGGGAGACTGAAAATGGACTTATATTTATTGGGGGAAGAGGAGGTCTAGTAGACCACAACAAAATGGACAATAAGTCCAAAAGGAGAATGATACAGCATCTTCTGTACTAGTCAATGATGTAACGTATGACAGATGTGGTAATATGTTGTCACTCGACGGACTACGAGCGAAAGGGAATGTTCAAGTTTTGTCTTCAGGCATACTTGACAGTAAAATGTGGAAATCATGGGACTTTTCTGAACTTTACACCAAAAACTACTTGTATTCACACGTTTCACATGAAGTAGTCCAAAATACAATAACTTCTACAGTCATAAGAACAACACTGTAGTATTGACACTGTACCACCATGCGAAGTTTTTGGGCAACGTTACTTACAAACCAGAAACTACATTTTATTAAAAAAAATCATTTAAATCTGTTCATATGGTGCTACACATTTAATTTAAGTAACATAATACTCTTTTGTCTCGTGATATCTGGGTGTGCCAAATAAAGGGTTAAAAATATGAATTCAAACTGGAAAACAACAATTTGCGATATAGATAGAGGTTCGTTGCTGGTTGTTTCTTACACGGGTTAGCTAACCATAACGCTACAAGCTATCCTAGCGGCCTGCGGATGCTACTATGGCGTGACGTCAAAATTATACTCATATCGTGGTATATGATTTTTTTTCTTGGTATATATCGTATTGTTAGTCACGTAAGATTCAATTTACGTCACAAAAGGAGTCAGGCCCAAGAGAAAGTAAATCACCAGTCTATCGTCCCGAACTTGTTAAGTACAGCTCAAAAAAAAAAAAAAAAAAAAAAAAAAAAAAAAAAAAAAAAAAAAAAAGTTCAAATGTTCGTATAATCTATGGGACTTAACTACGGGGTCATCAGTCCCTAAACTTACACACTACGTATGAACTACTTACGAACTAGGACGGCACAAATATCCATGCCCGAGGGGGGATTCGAACCCCCGACCGTAGTGGCCGTGCAGACCGTGACTTGAGCGCCTCAGTCTCCTCGGCCACCGCAGCCGGCTAAGTACAGCAATTTATCTTCTGAACACACAATCATGATTCAAGTTCATTAAAAATTTTGCTATTTCTGTGTGACTAAGTATTTTGACATAACAAACCTGACAACTAAACACTAAAAATATCAGACCAGTTCGTCAATTTTATTTTTTTTTTTTTTTAAATACAGAAATGTTCAATTTTTCCTATTTGGTTCTCATGCACTACAGTAAAAACATGACAGAAACCCCATTACTTTCTTTATCATATTTTATTCATTCAAATACGATGCCAAAGCAAATAACAGTATTTCATTGTGTGGTACAGTTTCATGTCAAGTAATTAGTTGTCATACAATTACAGGGTGGAAAGTTACTCGAATAGAGCATAGTGGGTTAACATTTTCATGGCATTGTAATGAATTGCATCTTGTTAATGCAGTTCCGCATTGTCCTCTAGCGAGTGTAGAGGTTCTTCCACATATTGAACTCAGAACTGTATTCATCACACTTTTGAAACGTTTTGTGCGAACCGCTCATGTTCACTAAAAGAAAGCAACAAGGAAATTAACAAAAAACAAAAACAAAACAAAAAAATAAAGAAAGCAGCAACGAAGTAAAAACAAAATATATTTGAAGCAACGAAAGAAGTTGAACGTTGCGCTCAGTGTGGAAGCAAAGAGCAAAATGGAATATGGAAGACATCTTGAAAGTAGTTGACTGGACACGTGATATCAATTTCCGGTCAACAGATGTCAAAACAGCCGACTGCGTACTGTGGCGAAACAGTCCCTACGGCTCTCCACACCGTGATGCCGGGTGTGGTCCCATGTACCTGTGTCCTATACACCAGCGAGCACAGAATAACAAAGAGAGGCCTTACAACGACAGAGAAATGAAGCCGGCTGAGAGCGCGACACCCAACCAACATGGCGGACACAGCTGCGAGCACAGGGCAGGTCATTGAGTTCGCTGTCTATTTATTCCTTTTTCATATATTTTAAGGCGGTCCTTTTGACAATCGATTTTTGCAATAAATAATTACAAATTTCAGCTGTGAATAGGAAATCATACTATTATATAAAATAGAAGCACTTTTTCATATGTCAACAAACCGAAGATTGGTTTGAACACCACGGTGCTTTGGCCCTGTTTGGAGGTGGTATGCCATTGCCTTCTTCCGACCTTCGAACTGACTTACCCAGCCGGTTATAGGGGGGCCTACAGTTTAACGTGGGTTCCGGACCACGGTGCTATTCGGTATTTTTCACATGAGCAATACTGCCAGAGCTGAAAGAAGTGGAAAGTGACAGATAAAAATCCTAGTACGTGGCGGTGATCGAATCCGTGACCTTTGGATTTGTAGTCTGCCACTTTACCACTGTGCAACCGAACTTTAACCTTTTATAACTCGAGGAGTACCGAACGTATCGTCATGATGTTTCTTTTAATTTCTTCTTTAGAATCCTGGGATAATCTTAGGCTATATTTAATGTCAATAAGAATATATGAAAAAAAAAACTGAAGTAAGAATCATGACGAAGAATCGTTTACCGCTTCTGCACTTTAGTCAGCTCTGCAGCGTAAACTGTAATAGCTAAGGCGTGTACTTAGTATGAACGTGCAGAACTCACAAATATCTACATAATCACGCGACAGCATGTGTCTAACTTTTACGAGTGAACCACATTTACCATTTTTCTTTTCTAAAACGTTGGCGCCAGATGGCGTCAGACTACAGATATAGTGATTGTCAGAGATCTGTAAAAGTTAGACATATGATCTAGCGGTCTCTCTCTCTCTCTCTCTTTCTCTTTTTCTTTAATCGTCCTGAGTTCTAAAATTTTATACTATGTACTTTGGCGCTGGTCTCATAGTGTAGGCTACGTTGCAAAGGTCACGAAAGTGCAGAAGTGGTAAAACCATTCTACGTTATTATTCTTATTTCAATTTCTCGGCAACAGTCGTCAGTGGGATTCAGCAGCAGCAGTTTCGCCTGAATATGGCGAACAGTCGGACTGTAGAAACATTGAGTCAGTTTGATTTCAAGATCCGGCAGCAGACCCGAAGAAACCACGAACAAAATTGATTTATTTAAAATTCAAATGTTCAAACTTTTGTTAATCTATCGGACTCAAATGCTTGGTCATTAGTCCGTAGCTTACAAACTACTTAAACTACGGTGAACTACCTAACGACAACAACACAAACACCCACGCCCGAGGGGGAACTCGAACCCCCGACGGGAACGGCCGCGCGCACCGCAGCACGGCGCCCCCGTGCCCACGGCTAATCCACCGCGGCTTGATTCTTTAAGAACACTAGGCGAAAACCCGGTGTTGCCCGGATATTTATTTATTTAGTACTTCTCCTATCCCTCCTCTCTCTGTCCATCCCCTTTTTTCTAAAGTCATGTTTTAGTTATCGGAGACTATATAAGAAATAACGCTGTCTTCCATAATGCACAAAGTTATAAGTGCAGTATCCAAATAAAGACACCAGTCAAAATACAAATGACATAAAATTCGTACGATCTCATACTTACTGAATTAAACGTTGTACAATTGTATCATTTATCAGGTATATATTCATTGGTATAACTGCTGTATGTCTGTAAAATCTCTTGGGAATATTATTAGTAGTAAAGAAGTACTAAATTAAAACTTCGTGCGTGATGGGGCGGTTTTCCATGAACGTTACTGTTTATGTGCTCACATCTCATCAAGTATGTGTCTTACTGTGATACTATTTGGAAGGTATATTCAACTATATGTGTGTATACTGTCTGTAAAAGTTAGTGCAGGTATAATTTGTAGTCTACAAATTATAAATTGTAACCTCATACCTAATGCCGTATTTTAGTCCATGAACAGCGGGAATGTAGTAAGTGAGAAACTTTTTTTTTCCTTTCGTAATTTCCATACGGCTGTCAACGAGAAATAGTTCAATAAAGGTTTGAAATTATGTTTTTACCGGTTGTTCCATGTCGCTAAGTACTCGGATTCTCATATAGCGTATTTATGAAGTCTCGTCGTATTATGTGGCAGTTTCTTGCAACTCCTATTGTTTATGACCTTATATCTCCTGAACCATATGTCGTATGTGGTTCTTACCATTAGAGAATTGGTACATCACGGTAAAGAAGATGTGTACCAAATCTGGTTGAAATCGGTCTTGTGGTTTAGGAGGAAATGCGTAACATTGTCGCGTAATGCAGCAGTTTTTCTCGAATGTCATTGTTTATGACGTCATATCTTGTGAACTATGTGTTGTACATATATCTTAAACTTACGGCGACCGTCCACATGGATTGAAGCTTACGTGTACAACTTCCATAAAGGTTGGAACAAAACTGTAGATTTGTATGCAATACGTACACAGAAATACACAAACATAGGGACACACTGTTTTATATATATAAAGACTAGCTGTAAACCCGGCGTTGCCCGGGTGTTTATTTATCCTATTCTCTCGTAGTCCACATCCCCTCCCCTCTCCCCCTTCTCTCTCTCTCTCTCTCTCTCTCTCTCTCTCTCTCTCTCTCTCTCTCTCTCTGCATCCACCTCTTTCTCTCCCATCTCTCTTTTCGTTTCAACCTTTCCCTCTCTCGGCAAAGTTTTCTGCAAGGTACCCTCTGTCATGTACCACACAAACATTTATGTACCCAGTGATCTTCCTTTTGATTTAAAGGGCATGTGTGCAAAACTTCATAGATTGGAGCAAAACTACGCATTTTATAAAATTCTGTAAGTTAAGAACCCTCCACCATGTACCGTACGAAATTTTATACAGACAGTGACATTCCTCTTGTTTTTAAGGTAGAGTGTGCAACATTCGATCTATATCGGAACAAAACTAAAGACTTCTATGGAATAGAAACGCAGGGTCACATAGAAAAACGCACTTTGTTGTTCTCAAATATTCCAGTTTTCATTCATACAACCCTTGTTCTAAGACAAATGAAAATCATAGTAATAATTAAAAAAAAATTAAGAAAGATCTGTGAAATCGGCCGAGTCGTTCGCAATGGCGGGACCAAGGTATTTAGGGATCAATTTTTATGTTGCGAATTACCCTCCCCAATACACCGTATGAAACTTATGGTAGACGGTGACGTTCCTCTTGTTTTGAAGGTCAAGCGTGCGAAATTTCGTGAAGTTCGGAATGAAACTGAAGACTTCGTGATTCTGTAGGAGAAGTATGCTCCGCCATGCATCTATCACAAAATACTTTCTTAGCTGACATTTTCTACCTATAAACTACATTCCTGACAAATTTCAGCTTCTTAGGTGAAGTACTTTTCGAGATTTCGTGTTTAGTCAGTGAGTGAGTGCGCATCCTTTCGCTTTTATATAGATAGAGATTAAGAAAACAGCTTGCTTAATTTTGGATGCAACAGACTTAAGGGACACTTGCAGACAAAAATAAATATAATAAATATAGTATGCAGCAGTGGTCATTTTTATTAATGTTTTTGCAGATCGATTTCGATCACATAATGATCATTCTCAACTCATTATTATGTGATCGAAATCGATCTGCATAAAAAAAAAAAAAACAAAAAAAACAAAAACAAAAAAAAAAAAAACGACCAATGCTGCATACTATATTTATTATATTCATTGTTTTGTGGTCGCTGAGCACACCGTTCCAAAAAATGGAATCAAACCTCCAAAATAAATAGTAACATGCAAATCTGTAATGCTAACTTTATTTCGTACAAGGTCATGCCTGATGCGACAGTTTTACGGCATCTACAGCAGAACTGTTGTGAGCGGTGGACTTCTCATCATTTTGTTTGTCAGTTACAAAACGCTTCATAAATGTCCGACATGACATGTAAAGTTTGTTGCAGGTCCCTCACTACTCCCATTTTCCAATAATTGACGCATAAATCTGGGTATTCTGACGCGGTGGCCTCTCAGTATTTATGACGTCATATCTGCTGAGCTTTGTGTCGGGCTCTATAGTTTTTGGGTCGGGAACCTTCGTGGGCGTACGGTGAACAGTTCACCAAAGTTTCATTGTAGTCGAATGAATGGTATATGAACACTTAGAGGACATACAGACAAACATTCATATATATTAAATAGATAAGCTATCTTTCTGTAGTGTGCTATGAGACTGGTTTTGAAGATGAGATGGGATTCATCAATAATGATTGCAATAATATGACAGAGCGATCAGTTGATGTAATGCGCGAATCGTCAAATCGATTTCTTTTAAAGAGATGTATTAAAAGAAATTTCTTTTTTACTGCTTTACTTATTTATTCTTATATTTCCTTATTCGTATGCTTATCCTTGCAGAGAAAGAGCTGAAGACATTGTAGCACGCATAGACCAAAGATATGGTCTGTGGCATCACGTTTCGCTGTATGTAACCTCCTTGCTATAGAGTCGCAAACGTCATCGCTTGCCTTCAGTCCGAATGTTTTTATAATTTGACGACTTTCAATCACCATATCTTCCACCCCCATATAGCTATCGCCATGGAACTGCAATGGTGTACAACGGGAGCCTTCGTACAACAATTACACACAGACCATTCGTTTGCCTTCTGTACTTTTCGCTGCGGAGCGAAATATTAACACATAGACGTAGAATTTTAGATACACCGATAACTTTCCATCCCAATATACTCCACCCTTTTATCATTATCAACCCTCAAGCAACAAAGCAACCAATAAAACCATTTTCAAAGAGTAAATATAATTTTCAAAGAGTTATTGTTCCGCATTTCGCGTTATATTCTTCAAATTACTAAATATCTACCAGATCGCTATAATACCGTGCCTAAAACCTTACTCAGGTATAAATAAGTAACTGTATACAAAAATTAAGACTTTGCCTCTTGTCGTTCGGACGTGATAAGCGTACACCGAACAGACATTCACATTAATATGTATAGATAAATAGCTATCCGATCGCCATAAAATCGTGCCTAAAGCCTTCCCCGGGTACACATTGGTGACTATACAAATTTTTAGCTCTTTATGTCTAGTGGTTCAGACGTGATAAACGTACACGGAACCGACATGCACATTTATTGTAGTACTAGCAGGAACTAAAATAGAAGCAACTTTTAATCTCTTTGACCAAGCTTCTTCAACCGGCTGGTTGTGTACACGTTCAACTGTCGGTAACACTGCCAGTTTTGCTTCTTAGGGCGGTAAACGCTTGGTTCCGTCTTTAAAAGTTCCTCGCAGTTCCATTGTCCGTCTTCTGTAATCGTTTTCGTATGATATAAGTCTGTTTTTTATTCCAGCAGCAACAAGCACTTTTATTGTCTTCTGGAACGCCACTCCTGATTAGCTGCGATAAGATGTTGTCGAAAGCCGATCTACACTAAACCTTTTGAATAAAATAAAAAGGAGTTTCAAATCTGTAAATTATAAATATATTTTGTTAGTGTATCACAATCCTAAATATTTACTTTCTTGATTTGCTAAAAAATCCCCATTTGACTCATTTCATGTGGAATGAGTAGAGTACACCCTAATTTTTTTTCTCTCTTCTTGAAAACGGGGATGACCTGCACCATTTTCCAGTCTTTTGGAGATGGTACAAGGTATTCCATCATTTTTCGGACGTGCGCCCGGGACAGCGAGAATTGTTCGTCCGATATTTCAGCTGCAAACCTTAGAGCTGTAAGGTTTGCAGCCGAAATATCGGACGGAGAATTGTCGCTGTCCCGGGTGCACTCCCGAAAGATGATGGAATATTATGTCCGCCGGGAAAACTTCAAGAATCATATGGTAGAAGGTGTTGCTCCACGAGATGCCACGCCATCTGGCAGCTGTGATTGAACTCACGATGACTACAGACATTTATAGATATAGATATAAAGATTTACGAGTGTTCACATAAAAGATTCGGAGTATCCTGCTGTCTCAGCACGTCCTCGTATATTTGGACGGAAGTGATTCGTTGTGGGGAAGCGCAGCTGATGCTAGCGTGGACTGTGCGACGCGCCGTGTTTGGAGTGACAGCGCTTCGGAACTGGAGGTCCCCACCGTCTGCGGAATGGAGCCAATTGGCAGCGGTGAGTAATGGACGTCGTCGGCGGCGGCGGCGGCGGCGGCGGCGGCGGTTGCGAAACTTCCGCTCACTGTAGGGCCGCTGCCACGCGAGTTCACTTCCGCACACGCTGCTACTGCTGCCCGCTACCAACAGTGCCGGGCGAGGTCTCTGCGGCGAGGTTTGTCTGCGCCAGTGCGGAGTGCTGGCAGTTCGCGTCGTGTCGATCAACGCACCTGACCAGCGGCAAACCGTTAAACCTTACCAACTGAAAACTGTGGCCAGTTTCAGCTCGGAACAAGGCCCCGGGAGTAGATGACATTCCCTCAAGTCTCTGGGAGAGCCAGCCATGACAAAACTATTTCAACTGGTGTGTAGGATGTATGAGACAGGCGAAATGCCCTCAGACTAAGAAAAATATAATAATCCCCATTCCAGAGAAATCAGGCGGAGACAAGTGTGAAAATTACAGAACCGTCAGTTTGTTAAGTCATGGTTGCAAAATTTTAACACGAATTATCTACAGGAGAATGGGAAAGCTCGTAGAAGTTGACCTCGGGGAAGATCAGTTTGGATTCAGGAGGAACGTAGGAACACGGGAGGCAATACATATTTTACGGCTTATCTTAGAAGATAGATTAAGGAAAGGCAAACCTACATTTTTAGCTTTCGTAGATTCGGAGAAAGCTTTTCACAATATTGACTGAAATACACTCATTCAAATTCTGAAGTCAGCAGGGGTAAAATACAGAGAAAGGAGAGTTATTTACAACTTGTACAGAAGCCAGACCGCAATTATAAGACTCGAAGGGCATGAAAGGGAAGCATTAGTTGGGAAGGGAGTAAGACAGGGTTGTAGACTTTCTCCAATGTTATTCAATTTGTACATCGAGCAGGCGGTGAAGGAAAGCAAGGAAAATTTTGGAATAGACATCAAAGTTCAGGGTCAAGAAACAAAAACATTACGTTCTGCTGAAGACATCGTAATTTTGTCAGAGACAGTAAAGGATCTGCAAGAGCAGTTGAACGGAATGGACAGTGTGTTGAAGAGGGCGTAAAAAATGAACATTAACAAGAGCAAAACAAAGATAATGGAATGCAGTCTTAGAAAATCGGGCGATGCTGAAGGAATTAGATTAGGTAACGAAACAGTGAAGATGGTAGATGAGTTTCGTCACTTGGGTAGTAAAATAACATGCGAAGGTCGCAGTACGAAGGATATAAAATGCAGAATGGCAATGAGAAGAAAAGCATTTTTGAAAATGAGAAATTTGCTAACATAGAATATTAATTTAAGTGTAAGGAACTCTTTTCTGAATGCATTTGTGTGGAGTCTTGCCTTGTACGGCAGTGAAACATGGACGATAAACAGTGCGGACAGGAAGAGAATAGAGGCTTTTAAATGTGGTGCTACAGAAGATTGCTGAAGATTACCTGGGTACATCGGATAACTAATGAAAAGGTGTTGTTGTTATGGTCTTCAGTCCGGAGACTGGTTTGATGCAGCTCTCCACCCTACTCTATCCTGAGCAAGCCTCTTCACTCCTCATAACAAAGGCAACCAACATCCGTTTGAATCTGCTTTTATATGCGTCTCTTGGTCTCCCTCTGTGATTTTTAACCCATACACTTCCCTCCAATGCAACATTTACGATTCCTCGCTGTCCAGGAATGTGTCCTACCACGCGGTCCCTCCTTTTAGCCAAGGTATACCAGAAATCCCTCTTCTCACCAATTCTGTTCAGTAACACTTCATTAGTTACACGATCCACCCACCTAATCTTCAGCATTCTTCTGTAGCACCACATTTCAAAAGCCTCTATTCTCTTTTTTGTGTCTGGTTTCCGCCGGTTGTCCCGGGTGTCGGTGGCCGAGCAGAGAGAGACCGACACAGGGAAATAGAATGCACGCGTGTGCGGGTACAGAGTCTGAGGTGACCAGCCAGTGGGACAGCAGAAACTAGAACACTTAGATTAGAACAAGATTTATATTTCATAGAAATAATACAATACTTAACTTTTACAAAGTTCATGACTGCCAACTAAGTGTACTGCTGAGACAGAGGTTAACTACGTAAAGGCCTGCCTACTGATGAGTCCTAGTGCCTGTCCTAATACCAAGTAACCGATGCTGTTAAGTGGTGGTGGCCACGAGCGGAGTTGCAGCAGAGGGCGCTCGTGGCAGACGTCGTAAGAACGTCGCGCCGTACGTGCATGGCAGCGAGCGGCGAAAGTACGTGGCGCGCACTTCATACTTGTGCGACACCACACTCTTCCTCTCCGCACTATCGTTCATGTTTGACTCCTGTACAAGGCACCACGCCACACAAATGCCTTCAGAAAAGACTTCCTTACACTTACATTTATATTAGACGTAAGAAAATTTATCTTTTTCAAAAGCGCTTTTTTGCCATTGCCATTCTGCGTTTTATATCCTCTGAAATGCGACCGTCAGATGTTTTTTACTACCCACGTAACAAAACTCATCTACCTCCTTCATCGTTGCGTTACCTAATCTAAGTCCTTCAGCATCGTCCGATTTTCTAAGACTGCGTTCCATTATCTTTGTTTTGCTCTTGTTAATGTTCATTTTATACGCTCTCTTCAACACGCTGTCCATTCCATTCAACTGCTCATCCAGGTCATTTGCTGTCTCTGACAGAATTACTATGTCATCAGCAAAACACAATGTTTTTATTTCTTCCCCCTGAACTTTAATCCCTATTCCAAATATTTCCTTGCTTTCCTTCACCGCCTGCTCGATGTACAAATTAAATAACACCCGAGAAAGGTTACAGCCCTGTCTTACTCCCTTCCAAACTAATTTTTCCCTTTCATGCCCTTCGAGTCTAATAACTGTGGTCTGGCTTTTGTACAAGTTGTAAATAACTCTCCTTTCCCTGTATTTTACCCCTGCTGACTTCAGAATTTGAAAGTGTGTATTCCAATCAACATTGTCAAAACCTTTCTCCATATCTACAAAAGCTAAAACTATGTTTGCCTTCCCTTTATCTTCTAACATAAGTTGTAAAGTGAGTACCGGTATTGCTTCCCGTGTTCCTACGTTCCTCCTGAATCCAAACTGATCTTCCCCGAGGTCAGCATCTACCAGCTTTTCCATTGTCCTGTAGATAATTCGTGTTAATATTTTGCAACCATGACTTATTTAACTGATGGTTCTGTAGTTTTCACACCTGTCTGCGCCTGATATGTTTGGAATGGGGATTATTACATTTTACAAGTCTGAGTGTATTTCCATTGTCTCATACATCTTACACAGGTGAAGTAGTTTTGTAATGGCTGGTTCTCCCAGAGGCTTTAGTAGGGAATTTCATCTACTCCCGGGGCCTTGTTCCGACCTAGGTCTTTCAGGGCTCTGTCAAATTATGTCTCAGTATAGCATGTCCTATTTCATCTTCATCTACTTCCTCTTCCCTTCCTACAATATTGTAGGAAACCTTACCAACTAAAAATTGTTGTCAGACTCTGGATATTGGGTTGCAAAGAATCAGTCGTCCACATTTATTTAAACTACGTCTTACAACTTAAATGCGTGACGCTGTGATTAAAATCTAATATATAAAAATTAATGTTTGTTTGTCTTTTTGCTCGTATTTTGTGGAAGGCTATACCGTAAATACGATTGCGATAAAAAAATTTTCAACTCATTCCTTGCATTCACGCGAAGGTTATAGGCACACTAAAATTTACTTTGTATGGTGCATGGCGGAGAGTGCTTTACAATTAGTTAATTCGTTTGCTACGCCTTCACGCTGAAATTGCTGGACGGCTATGAATGAAATTTGGATTAAGACATGGGCTACATTTCGTAAGCCACCGTACGGCGCGTAGCGAAGGGTACCTTACAAGGTTAATTCTGCCACGTTGAAATGGAAGCAGGCTTGACTTCGAAGGCAGGGTTGTCAACTGAACACAGCACTTACACTGAAAGCAGGTTTATTGCGAACTGAAACGTACACGCAGCACTGACTGCCTCTCGAGCAGAGTTCTCTGCTATTTATACACAGACAGAATGTACTAGAAATTAGAAGAATAGTTAACATAAGAAACATGTAGAATTTACAAGTGAACATAAGAAACATCTGGAACATTCTGGAAATGTTAATTACAAAGAAATAAATTTTTGTTGATGGAAGGGATTAAACCGGCGGCCTTCCGCACCGCAATCGGTGACGCTATCTATTTCGCCACGCCAGCAGTGCGTTAACTTGTCTTGCGGCAATATGTTGTAAGGGATGGACACATTTGAATGAAATTTGGAATGTAGATAGCTTATATCCAGCATTAATGCAGGGACGTGTACGGAGGGTACAAACTGTTTAAATGTTTGTAAATATTATGGGACTTAACTATGGGGTCATCAGTCCCTAAATTTACAAACCACTTATAAACTACGGCACAAACATCCATGCCCGAGGGGGGATTCGAACCCCCGACGCGGAAGGCCTCCGGATCCGCAACGTGGCGCTCCAGACCGCTCGGCTACTCCAACACCACCTAGAGACAAGGCCTTACAACAGGCCGTGCCTACGTCACACTTAGAGGCCCCGGCCGCCACCGCACTGGCTGGCCGCTGGGGCACGCCCACCGCCGCGCAGCGGCCGGCCAGTCAGATGGCGGCCGCGGCCTCTAAGTGTGACGTAGGCACGGCCTGTTGTAAGGCCTTGTCTTCTAGGTGGTGTTGGCTACTCCCGAGCGGCGCGGAGGGTACCTTAGAATGGGTTAATACATTTAATTCTCTTCACCCTGAAACAGTTGGACGGATTGAAATGATTATGTATATGGTGTCTATTCTTTTCGGACATGTCCGAAAGAACACACACCATTTGTTGACATTAAAGGCCGTCGTTTTACGAATTCGAAATATTTCAACATTTCGAAATGTTGAAATAAATCCACTGGACCGGGATTCGAACCCGTATTTCCCGCTTTGGGCCAGCTGTCTCCTTAACCAGTTAGACGATCCAGGCAACCTTCCCTTCCAACTCAAATTCTCGCTTTGTAGCTCACTACGATTGTAGTGCCCCCTGCCCATTTGAATCCAATTGCTCGCAGCCTACACTGGATTCCCGCAAGGGATCGAGCTTATTAATGCGCCCGCGTTGAAATTGTCAAATGCCTGTTGGCGAAGATATACATTTACTTATACGGTGTGTGTTCCTTCGGACCTGTCCCAAAGGTCTGAATAAAGACGGCTGCTTGCAGCTGAGCACAGGTGGGAAGCCGGCCATCGGACGGTTGAGGCGGGCGCGGCAGGCAGGCGACCAAAACACTAGTCTTGTGTAGTTCGCGAATGATCTAGTTCGGAAGAGCGCTCCCACTGGCGACCTACGCGAACTAGTTCGCACATCCCTCGCCTCTTAGTTCGTCCGCTCCTTTTCCGAAGACTCACGGGGAACAGCGAGAGGACGCGAGAGCGCCCAGAATCGCGTGATTCCCTTCTGCCAGTTGCCGTCATTTCGAGCTGATATGCATCTCAGCTGTAGTTTCATAGTTCACTGCCACAAGAAATTTATTTGAAAAATAAAGTACTACGAGTACTACTATGTATGCAAAGTAGTTGATTACCATTGTATCACCCATTCGTGTAAATAACTGGTTTATTTGCCTAAGTATTTGACGTCAAATTGTTCAAAAATACGGGTAATAGCACACACTTCGGCAACACTGATTCATTATGTAAAAAAGCTGTCATAAAAAAAAGATCTGTTATAGTAGCGGTAGCAAAAAGCCAAAAAGAGCGGACGAACTAGGAGCAGCGGACGATTATGCCAAACGTATCTCGCTTCATAGTTCGTTGGATTCTTTTCCGAAGACAGATGGGCAATAGCGAGAAGGCGCGTAGCAGAATTAAAAATCACGTGTTTGCCTTCTGCTGATGAGTCATTTCGATGTGAGCGTCTGCATGCTGTATTACATAGTTAAGTGCTACAAAATTTCCGTTTTGCAGTGTTCTGCACTCTGCTATATCTGACTAATAAATTCCATAATGCCAAAATATAGAGATAACTCTAAACTTAAACGCGAGAAATTACCCACAAACTGTTCAGTTTGGTTTGCGTGATATCGTTAGCGGCTCAAGCAGCAAGCGAATGTGGCAGCTACGTGGGGGAACTTCCCCCTCCACCTGCACGCGCAGACCACGCCGCTCAGCCGTCACTGGGAGCGGACGAACTAAGAGAGCGAAGCAGTTCGCGGCAGAGCCGCGAACTAAAGTGAGCGCTCCCGATAGCGAACTATTATGCGCCAGCCTACAAAACATTGCCATGTATGGCATGGCGATGCCGCGAGCACCAGTGACGTCACAGGAAGCAGCGCATCTGTATAGGGACGGTCGCAACAATGATAAGACTCCTCTTCCACCTCCACGACCTGACCACCTTCCATGACCGTCCTCTCCGTTTGAGTTCAGTGTCAAAATCCTCGATTTTACCCTCGACCGCATCCTCTCTTGGAGTCTCATAGGACGAGCACAGCTGCCTGAACCTTTATCAGTAAAACTCTCCGCAAAAACGTGCATTCATAGAGAAAGAACCTTGTTTTTCATTTGCACAGCCGGATCCTCTATAGTGAATATGTGCACACTGATTGGGTCTTCGTTTCCTCGTCTAACTGGGCTTGGTGTGTAGCTAACTTGCGAAACGCACTGTGAGGGGAGGCGCAGGGATCCGTACTTCACGGGGCTTCGGCATCGGCATCGGCTTATGCAGATGCCGGCCGCTTAGCAGATGGCGGCAACCGCCCTCGCCCCGGGCCCCGTTACATCGCGTCAGGTGCTGCAGGAGCGAGGGGAACCGCAGCCCTCGTCCACACGACAGATCAGCTCGCGAGACGTGACTCTACATCTACATACAAACTCCGCAATTCACCGTGAGGTGCGTGGCGGAGGGTACACTGGGCATTTCATTTCCTATTCCACTCCCAAATAGAACGAGGAAAAAAAGAATGCCTATATGCCTCCGTACGAGACCTAATTTCTCTTATCTTGTCTTTGTGATCATTACGCGAAATGTAAGTAGGCGGCAGCAAGATCGTACTACACTCAGCTTCAAATTCCGGCCCTCTAAATTTACTTAACAGAAATTCACGAAAAGAACGTCGTCTATCTTCCAGCGATCCCCAATTGAGTTGCCGGAGCATTTCCGTGACACTCGCGCATTGGTCGAACCTACCGGTAACAAATCTAGCTGCTCGCCTCTGAACCGCCGCAATCACACAGGCGCACAACACAGTCATACAACCATCACCTCCGACTGCCGCACTTCGAAGTATGACTGTGTTGTGTGCCTGTGTGATTGCGTGAGCGTTCTATTTTCTGAAGAAGGCCATGGCCGATAGCTGAAAGTGTTGTATGTGTGTGTCTTTTGTATGTGCCTGTGGCAGCTCGTCGTCACGACTTTGCGTAGAGTTGTAAACTGTCCTCACTATATTAGCAAATAAATAATGTTGCTTATGGTCTCCGGTGTGTATGTACCATTATCCACTCAGTAAAAGTAATTGTCCTCGTAAAACGAAGTTTCAGTGACAAAACATTTGCGTTGTCACACTATTGGCAAATGCCAACGTAACATGATTGCCAACATAACCACGCGACGCCGCTAGGGCGGTAAGTAAAATTTAACCGGTGCAGGAAATACAAAACTACCGCCGTTTCTCCTATAGTTGCTGTCCTCGCACGATGTTTGTGGTTCTATAGCAATATTTATGTAGTACACATTGACGTTGGTACAATATTATTATTGCTTCATGGTTTTGAAACAGTGTATCTGAACTTTGCACGGGACGGCTTCAATTGTTCCGAGACCGTCAGATGTTTCAGTTTTGCCATCTCTATTACATAGTCTACTGTGTATGGGGAGACGGGACAATCGGTCGGTGCCTGCCGCCGCTAAGAAATCGCAATTTTATGTCGGTGGATCTAGATTTCAAGTTTCTGTGTTTTTCTTCAACTCTTCGGTAATACAGTATTGATCACGGAAATGCCGTCGGCACACGGAGCGTGTATGTGAACGAGTGTGGGCAACGTGGCGAGTTCCTGACGTCACAACGTGCGAACCGCACGTTGCCGAGGCTTTAGCAACGTGTCGGGCAGTATCAAGCATGACAGATATGAAATGGAGGTGTACTACAGCCCTGGTTCAAGACCTGTCAAAGCAAATTTTTTTTTCTTTTCCTATTCAAGTTTTCTGATAGACTCAAAGACTTTCCTATAAATTTCATAGATTAGAAGTATAGTGCATAATATTCGATGCTGTGCGCTTCCTCAGAGGAGTGTTTGTGGGATTCGTTTTATAAACAGGACAGTTTTCACCTTTCTTAGAGCAAAATAGGCACTTTATTGTTTCACGTATTGCATATTATATGTCCTTAAATGTACGCCTCGGTTGCACAGTAGTAGAGTGCCAGACTAGAAATCCAAAAGGTCGCGGGTTCGATCCCCGCCAGGACCTAGGATTTTTATCTCTCACTTTCCACTTCTTTCACCTCTGCTCATGTGAAAAATACCGAGTAGCACCGTGGTTCGGAACCCACGTTAAACTGTAGGTCCCCCTATAACTGGCTAGCTAAGTCAGTTCGAAGGTCGGGGAAAGCAACGGCAGACCACCTCCAAACAGTACCATGCCTAGTAAAGCACTGTGGTGTTCAAACCAATCTTCGGATTGTTGACTGCGTAACCTTTTTTTTAACTTCCATATTAGGAACAGTTTTCGGGAATTTTTTAAAAATAAATAACAAGAGAAAGATTTTGTATTTAACAAGCTAAAACCAAAATAAAAGCATTATCTGAAACCCTTATTTTAATCTAAGTCTAAAAGAAGTGTTTAATTTAGCGTTAACGGTTTGGAGAAAATCAAAAGCTACCGTACTGTATATTTGGACGGTTTGTATATTTGGACAGTTCATCCTACGTTCACATTATGTTCACTCCGTCTTAAAAATCTTTCTATTAATTTCCTCAGTCTTGAGAATTTCTTCCTTACTTACGACGTTTATGTTAGTCACCTGAATAAAGTTAGTTTCAAAATTTAGCAACTCCATCCGCAACAAAACACAATTTTCACGAATGTTAATAAAAATATTAAAATGTCTGTAAAGCTATGGAACGAAACAGCAGTGGTCATCAGTACGTAGACTTACAAACTACTTTAAGGACACCACAGACACATCCATGCCCGAGGGAGGACTCGAACCTCCGACGGGTGTAGACGCGCAATCAGCAGCAACTTGCCTTACAGCGCTTAGTCAATCCCGCGCGGTGCACGTTAGTAATTGTAAACACCTGAAGATGAGCTGTCGCTCAACTAAAAATTGCACTGTCGAAAAATAAAACGTCTACACAGCTAATTTATCACACTTTATCTTCAACGTTGCAGTTATAACACGTCCACAAGCGACAAACATTATTTATTAATGTTAATATGCGAAATAATAGAAAAAGAACCCTAGCCCCGAGTAACTATGTGAAACCTGGTCACATCACGCCAGTAGAGTATTTGAAATTTCTTGCATTAATATCCACAAACACTATCAAAACCACTATTTCAATATTTCACCACAAAACATTTTACGACAGAATTATGTAGACATCATTTGTTTTCTGTAACTCTAAACAACTTTAGGCATCATATCTCTGTTCCTTTTTAAAACAATTACAAGTCCAAATAGCTTGCATTTACTAGCTGGATTTCGCAAAAGCCAAACATGAATATTTCGGACACAGAATGGCGAATTGTCAAACTGATGACAGGCTACTCACCTCGACGCACTCAATAGCTATTGTTACTGCCAGCAATGCTATTCGTCAATATTTCTGCGTTGTATTGACAGCGAGACAATAGTCGCCACCAGACTGCATTATACCGACTATTGACAGCAACATTACATTGACAGGAACATACTGTCTATTGCAAGAGTTTCTTCCGCGGGCCGGATTAAAGCCAATCCCTGGCCATTTGCCCACACGTGGGAGAGATAAAACAAAACGCTGAAAGTGAGGGCCAGCAAATATATATATATATATATATATATATATATAATTTCGTAGACATCCATGGCCGATGTCATTTTTAATAAAACAGTTCTGGGTGTTAGGCAGCGTCATTTTTTAAAACACTTAGCGAATGAATTGCCGGCGTTTCGACCACTCTGCCGTGGTCCTCTTCAGGGCGGTTAACTGTTGTGTGCTGCTGAATGTACACCCTTATATACTGTGATTTTTTTCGGTTATCTAATACCGACGTCATGCATCTAAGATGGTGATTGGCTGGCACCTTAGATTCATAACGTCTGTATTATATGACCGAAAAACTCACAGTATATAAGGGTATACATTCAGCAGCATCCAACAGTTAACCGCCCTGAACAGGACCACTGCACAGTGGTCGAAACGTCGGCAATTTGCTAAGTGTTTTAAAAAACGACGCTGCCTAACACCCAGAACTGTTTTATTAAAAAAGAAGTTTACTACACAAAAGGGAAATAGGAAATGAAACTTAAGGGGTGAAGACGGTAAGTCAAATTAATTCTTTGATTACAGGCTCGAGTCAAATTTACACACAACTGCGGTTGGTTGCAGGCGTTGTATACCCCCTAAGTCACACGTACCCGCAACTGATCCTGGATGGAGATCTTCAGACTTTCCTAGTGAGGTAATCTTCGAAATTTGCGTTTTATGCCCGCAATCCGACAGTATGTGGTAATGATTATCAGGACATCCCCAAAAACACACGTTTTTCATGTTAGATGCATTGTGCTTCCACCTACTGCCAAGTACTCCATATCAGCGACCTCAGTAGTCATCAGATATCGTGAGAGAAAAGAATGGGGCGCTCAAGGAACTCACGGACTTCGAACGTGATTGGGTGTCACTTGTGTCAGAAGTCTGTACACAAGATTTCCACACTCCTGAACATCCCTAGGTCCAATGTTTCTGATGTACATCTACATAGATACTCTACAAATCACATTTAAGTGCCTCGCAGAGCGTTTATTAACCACTTTCATAACTTTTCTCTACCGTTCCATTCTCTGATAGCGCGCGGGAAGAAAGAACACCTAAATCGTACCGTTTTCGATCTGATTTATTTTATTGGGATGGCCATGTCTCCCTAAGTAGGTGGGTGCTAGCAAAATATATACATTCAGAAGTAAAAGTCGGTGATTGAAACTTCGCAAACACATCACGCCACGATGAATAACGTCTTTCTTTTAATGATTTCCACCCCAATTCGTGCAACATTTCCGTGACGCTTTCCCCCCGGTAACCTGATGAAACAAAACGAGCTGCCCTTCTCTGAACCTTCTCAATATCTTCCGTCAGTCCCATCTGGTGAGGGTCCCACAATGGGCAACAGAACTCCAGGAGAGGACGCACAAGTGTGATGTAGGCAGTCTGTTTGGTGGAGCTGGTGCATCTTCGAAGCGTTCTGCCAATGAAACTAAACCTTTGGTTCGCCTTCCCCACAATATTTTCTATGTGTTCTCTCCAGTCTAAGTTGTTCGTAATTGTAACTCGTAGGTATTTGGTTGAATTTACGACCTTAAGATTTGACTGATTTATCGCGTAATTGAAGTTCAGCGGATTTCTTTTAGTGGTCATGTGTATTACTTCGCACCAAGTAGAAATTTCGTCTAAATCGCTTTGCAGTTGCTTTTGATCCTCTGTTGACTTCACTAACCGATAAACGACAGCATCATTCGCGAACAGTCTAAGGGAGCTATTCAGATTGTCTCCTAAATCGTTTATAAACACGAGGAAGAGTAGGGGACCTATAACGCTTCCCTGTGGAACGCCAGATATCACTTCTGTTTTACTCGATGACTTACCGTCAATTATAACGACCTTTGTCCTTTCTGATAGGAAATCGTGAATTCAATCGCACAATTGGGGAGATATTCCATAAGTACGCAATTTCAATAGAAGCCGCTTGCGGGGAACAGTGTCAAAAGCCTTCCGGAAATCCAGAAATATGGCATCGATTTGAGATTCCTTGTCGATGGCACTTATCGCTTCATGTGAAGCGGAAACGTGAAGGGACACGTACAGCACGAAAACGTATATGCCGACCTCGTCTGTTGACTGACACAGACCGCCAACAGTTGAATATGGTCGTACAGTGTGATAGGCAGGCATATTTACAGACCATCATAAAGGCACACTGCATCAGGATTCACTCCAAGTACTATGACAGGCGGGAAGTGAGAAAACTGGGATTTCATGGTCGAGCCACACATCACGCAGGTCAACACCAAACGACGCCTCGCTTGGTGTAAGGAGAGTAAACATTGGACGATTGAACAGTGGAGAAACGTTGAGTGGAGTGATGAATGACGATACACAATTTAGCGATCCGATGTCAGGGTGTGGGTATGGCGAATGCCCGGAGAACGTCATCTGCCGAGCGTGTGTAGTGCCGACAGTAAAATTCGGAGGCGGTGGTGTTATGGTGTGGTCGTGTTTTTCATGGAGGGGGCTTGACCTCTTTTTGTTTTGCGTGGCACTATAGCAGCACAGGCCTACACAGATGTTTTAAGCACATTCTTGTTACCCACTGTTGAATAGTAATTCGACGATGGCGATTGCATCTTTCAAGACGATCGAGCAGCTGTTCATAATGTACGGCCTGTGGCGGAGTGGTTATACATGGCAGTGACATCCCTGTATTGGACTGGCCTGTATAGAGTCCTCACTTGAATTCTACAGAACACCTTTGGGATGTTTTGAAACACGGCCTTCGTGCCAGGCCTCAACGACCTACATCGATACCTCTCGTCAGTACAGCACGCCCTGAAGAACGGGCTATCATTCTCCAAGAAACCTTCCAGCACCTGATTGAACGTATGCCTGCGAGAGCGAAAGCTGACATCATGACGAGTGGGCCAACATCATATTGGCCGGGCACGGTGGCCAAGCAGTCTGCGGCGTGCCAGTCACGGTCCGCAGGGCCACTACGGTCGGGGGTTCGAATCCCCCCTCGGGCGTGGATATTTGTGCTGTCTTTAGGATAAGGTAGTTGATAAGTAGTTTGTAAGTTTAGGGACTGATGACCCCGCAGTTAAGTCCCTTAATCTTAACAAACATTTGAACATTTTTTGAACTGCCGTGAGAATGTACAGTGTGTTTGGAAATTTCTATCGAAAACTTCGGAGATTTTTAGTTCGGTATTACGTAATATTTTGATAAGGAACCGATGACCTAGAATGTCACCCAGTGTCTCTACGGGCACTTCTTTACCTTGAAACAATGATACAAAGTTCTTAGTTTTTCAAATTTTGTAAGGAGTTAGTATGGAACAAATTAACAAGATGTCTAATGAATATTACCTCTAAAATACACTGGTCAAGACAACTAGGGGATCAGTTGATAAACATAGGTTGTGAAGTACTACTGTCATCGGCAGAATGAACTACAATGGTTCGACGTCTTTCTGTCGGTTCGTACTCAGTGGCAACCGAGATAGTGGTGCTGTTAAAGTTGCTGCAGAGGGCATTGCTGTTGGCTTGTGTTTACCAAACGAATTACGCAAGCAGTTTGGGTTCAGACAGAGTAGTGAGCAGGCAGAGCAATGCAACAATCACGTGACTTACCCAAAGCAATGGCGTGGAGAGTTATAGGAAGGTTGGAAGTAGGACAACACAGGGAGAGGTGGCTACAGCTATTGGAGTATCCCAGAGTGTAATTCCAGGACCTGAACACGATTTCAGACATCAGGAAACAATTAAAAGAAGGTAAGGACAAGCTCGTCCACGGGTAACATCAGCAAGAGATGACCGTTATCTCCGGTTAACAGCCCGTCGAGACAGCAGGCTGAATGCAACTCAGCTGCAACGAACTCTCCATGCAGCAACAGGACGCGCAAATTTCAACACTAACGGTGCGAAATCATCATCGGAAATGTCGTCTCTATGCGTGGAGGCCTATGGTGTGTGTCCCATTAAAAACACGACTCTATTTACCCCGTAGAAACTGGGCGGAAGAATAACAGGGTTGGAGTCGTAACCAATGGCGCCGGGTTCTGTTCACAGATGAGTCAAGATTGTGTGTTCAGCCGGACAATCGAGGTTTCCTCTTCTGGAGAGAGCGTGGAGCTCGGAACCGTCCCCCATATGTGCGGAAAACATCATCATATTTTGTTGGGGGAGGAATGGTATGGACAGGAGTCAGTATTGCGGATGTACGGGTCTCTATGTCAATCAGAATATCACTTTCACTGCTCAGGGATACAAAGACGAGATCCTTCGACCTATAGTTGTGCCCTACGATGATGCCACAGGAGATGGGTTCCTTCCTGTGGACGATGACGCTCGTCCCCACAGAGCTGCACTGGTGGACAACATGCTTGAAGCTGAGGGAACTCAACGAATCCAGTGACCAGTCTGTTCACAGGACTTAAATACTATTCAGCAAGTCTGGGATGCACTTGGCAGACGCCCTGCATATTGCACTTACGGAAGAATGGCCAAATATCCCCAGTTATCCACCTGGGGAAAGGGGAGCCACAGCTTAACGTGGAATCCGAACCACGTGTCGTTTCTGGCGACTCCTCACATCGTCGAGAGGTGAAGGATGGGTTAAAGCGCAGACTGTAAAAAACCGAGGTCTGACCGGATTTCGAAGCCGCGATCCTTCGGTATCCAGTCGAGCACTTTACCCCAAGACCAGCAGGCCCGACTAACAGGTGATTGATAACCTCATACTGTCCCTGCCTCGCAGGTGTGCAACTGTAGTGGCCGTCCGATGTAATCGCACGCCGTTAGAGGACGACTAGAATGACTTTTCACTATTATGGTAGCCCAATATTGCCTCGCCATAAGTAAACGCCATTTATACCTCAAGTAAAACGCTGAGACAGCAAAATAACGTACTGTATCGCACACAGATTACCATTGTAACCGACATCTGAATAAAATGCATTACCATATGTATATTGTGTATTATATCACACCTGATCCTGTAATTGTTTTCAGTAGTGTATATACCCTAAGTGCCACGAGCAATCTTAAGTATGGTACGCATTTTAGAGTCCATGCTCAGTACACATTTTTTTCTTGTTTTGGTCAGTACTACCTCCTCACCAAATATGGAAAGAAAAGACCTCGCAGTAGGAGAAATTTTTTTCGCAGTGTCCAAGATAAAGAACTAGTATCGTCACTGGATAATATTTAGAGACACGAATTTCCTTGGCGGCCGCGGTGGCCGAGGGTACTGCGGCGCGCCAGTCACGGTCTGCACGGCCACTACGGTCGTGGGTTCGAATCCCCCCTCAGGCATGGATATTTGTGCCGTCCTTAGTGTTACTTAGTTCATAAGTAGTTTGTAAGTTTAGGGACTGATGACCCCGTAGTTAAGTCCCATAACAAACATTTGAACATTTGAACACGAAGTTCCTTATGAAAATATTACATACTCACTCCTCTCTATACCGTTCTTAAACTTTGTAACGGGAATTTCGCAACACCCTGAATAAATTATAAATTGCTTTTGGGATTACCAGCAGCAGATGAAACAAAAAAGAATATATATATATATATATATATATATATATATATATATATATATATATGTGTGTGTGTGTGTGTGTGTGTGTGTTCCGCGCTGCAAAGCACACCGAACTACGTTACATCTCGGTAATTACTCTTTGAGCATAAATCTAATCAGAAATTTCGATAATTGGAGGTAGGGAATTAATGAATGAATACAGCAGCACGAAACAAAACCTCAGGGGAAGTATTCGGTCCAGTTTACACCGAGAGACGGCGGATGAAAAGAAACTCCATCGAACTACAGTAACGCGATGTAAAGATCTCCGACACTTGCAGGAGAAGGCGATTAAAATTTTACGGGCGCGCTGTCGGAATGAAAGCCCAGCAGAATTCTCAGCTCGTCCTCCTCTGTGAAGATGAAGAGCTACAGGGTGCTTCAAACTCAAAGCCTCCTTTGTCAAAATAGAGAATACTGCAGATGACACAATCAGTACGTTAACTGCCAGCAGACAATTTCTAACACTTCACTACCAGACCTAGCTGTGTTATTGAGATAACGTTACCTGATGTATAAAGCAAGAGGTAAGCCAAAAAAAGGTAGAAAACGGGACTTTGAACACTATCGTTACGTTATTTGTCGGTAATATTGTTGGTGTGAGGTCGCGCCAATATATTGAAGTAGGCCTGTCTATGCAAATCTACGGAATCTCTTGATCGCCGGCCGCGGTGGCCGAGGTGACTAAGGCGCTTCAGTCACGGTCAGCACGGCCACTACGGTTGGGGGTTCGAATCCCCCCTCGGGCATGGATATTTGTGCCGTCCTAGTTCGTAAGTAGTTCATAAGTAGTTTGTAAGTTTAGGGACTGATGACCCCGTAGTTAAGTCCCATAGACTATACAAACATTTGAACATTTTTTTGAATCTCTTGATCAATCCCTTTGAAATTTTCACACCGCGTTTCATTCAAATAAAAGTTGGATATCATGTATCTATTCATAATCTTCAAAAGTTCTTGACCGAGTGCTGTGAAAATTTTTCGCAACGTTTCATTTCTAGTATTTCCCAGTTACACAATTTTCATGTACAGCATTCAAGTTTTATTGCGCATTGTTACAAAAATTTAAACAACTTCGTTGTATGCGGAGGAGGTACAGCAGTAGATTTGAAGTGCCTCTGCAATTCATGTCCAGTTTAAGGAGGCAGGTCATGTGTACTGAGGAGTAAGGCATGAGAGACTAAATCCGTCTCGTTGTGCGAAGCCGTTGTACCAGGGTGGCGTAGTTGTTAGTGTAAGTCCCTATAGTCCTTTCATGAGCCCACCCATGAGCAAGCGACATAAAGTTATGGAAAATGCAAGTCACACTGGAAACTGCTGTCTCTTGAACTTAAAAGGTGGCAATACTGGGTATTCGTTGGATGTGCACTGTTTTATTCTCTTCCTTTCGCCGTAGCTCTAAAGATGCCTACAGCGGTGTGCGCTTCACGGTTCATAGTTGTCAATAGCACAGTCAGCCTTCAGGAATACAGGAGTGTCTGTAGTAGTAAATACGTAAATGTATTAAAACTTGTTGCGTGGTGTGACAGGTTTTTACCCGTTGCAGTACATATGATCTCATAATTATTGATTTGTGTGTTGTACAAGTGTGTAACTTTGCAGGTATACATTAAATTGTATAAGTGTTGTACGTCTGTAAAATCTGTTGCGAATACAGTAAGTAGTAAAGAAAGATTAAAACATGGGGCGTGATGGGACAGTTTTCCATGAACATTACTGTTTATGTCCTCATATCTCATGAATTCCTTTTTGTTTTTTTCATGTGGCTGTCAGCAAGAAAAAGTATAATAAAGGTTTTAATCTAGGTTTAAACTATGTTTCAAGTCGCCAAGTACTTTCATTCTCGTACCAAGTATGAATAAAGTTTCGTCGCATGAAGTGGCAATTTATTACGACTCCTATTGTTTATGTCACAGGACATACTATATTTAATCGATGAAAGAAGAAAATATAAACATACAGTAAATGAAATAGGCAAAATGGAGTACAGACGACTAAGAAATGAGATTCACAGGAAATGCAAAATGGCTAAGCAGGAGTGACTAGAGGGCAAATGCAAGGATGTAAAAGAATGTATAAATAGAGGAAAAATAGATATAGCCTACAGGAAAATAAAAGACATTTTTGGAGATAAGAAAAACAGCTCAATGAATATCAAGAACACAGATGGAAAATCAGTTCTCAGCAAAGAAGGGAATGCTGAAATGTGGAAAGAGTATATCGAGAGGCTCGACGAAGGAAATGAACTTCGAGCCAATATCGTAGCAATGGAAGAGGAGGTAGATGAAGATGAAATAGGAGATACAATACTGAGATAAGAATTTGACAGAGCACTGAAAGGCTTAAGTCGAAACAAGGTCCCTGTACTAGATGACATTCCCTCCGATCTAATGAAGTCTCTGGGAGAACCAGCATGACAAAACTGTTTCACCTGGTTTGTAAGATGTATGAGACAGGCTAAGTACCCTCAGACTTTATAATCTCCAATCCAAAGAGAGCAGGCGTGTTGACTTGTACGGGAGTGAAACATGGACGATAAACAGTGCGGACAGGAAGAGGATAGAGGCTTTTGAAATGTGGTGCTACAGAAGAATGCTGAAGATTAGGTGGGTGGATCGCGTAACTAATGAGGAGGTACTGAACAGAATTGGGGAGAAAAGGAATTTCTGGCATACCTTGACTAAAAGAAGGGATCGATTGGTAGGACACATTCTTACACATCAAGGAATCGTACATTTAGCTTTGGAGGGAAGTGTGTGGGGGTAAAAACCGCAAAGAAAGACCAAGAGATGGATACAGTAAGCAGATTCAGACAGATGTAGGTTGCCGTTCTTATGTGGAGTTGAAGAGGAGTTGGAGAGCTGCATCAAACCAGTCTCCGGACTGAAGACCACAACAACAACAACAACATTGTTTATGACATATGTCCAGAACCATGTGATTCTTACGCCGACGGCAATTCTTACCTCACGGTAAGGGAAACGTGAACCGAATTTGATTGAAATCGGTCCAGTGGTTTAGGAGAAAATATGCAACATTGTCGCGCGTGCAGCAGATTTTCAAGCATCTCATTTGACGTCATATCTCGTCAACCGAGGCCAACATCGTCAACTAAGTGTTATATGTAATTCTTACACTTAAGGCAACCGTCATCTGTTCAAATGTTTGTGTAGCTTAAGGGATTTAACTGCGGGGTCATCAGTCCCTAAACTTACAAACTACTTATGAACTAGCTTATACTAAAGACGGCAGAAACATCCATGCCCGAAGGGGGATACGAACCTCCGAAGGGGAACGACCTCGCGCATCGCAGCATAGCGCTTCAATGCATTCGGCCGTTCCGCCTCGGCCGATTAATTCCAGTAACTAGGCAGTCTAGATTGCAATTTCTTTTATTTCCCTGGTAACAGGTTTCGGTCACTTAGATGATCATCATCAGACCACAACTGTAACGTTGGCCACGGTTGTTTTCAGCTGGAGTTGCCTGAAGGTTTAATGTTTAGGCAGATCCAGCAGAAATCAACGAAGGCCAACAGTTGTGCTCTGATGATGATCATGTAAGTGACCGAAACCTGTTACCAGGGAAATATAAGAAACTGCGGTCTAGACTGTGTTTACATGAACTAACAATTACCCGTAAGATCGCTGTTAATCCATAACGTTCTCAAAAATAATTTCCCTGGATACTGAATTTCAGCTGTCTGGCCGTGCGAGCCACATATATGGTCATATTTAGTTTCTTTTCAAAATGCATCACGAACACGAAAATTATTTCGATTCCGGTCCCATTCCAGCCTTTTGCATCGCATATTGACACAGATACGAAAGAAGTAGTAAACAAGTAATCCTTTGTCATGAACAAACTGAAGGATACTGGATTGTCAAATTAAAACATGGTGGACAATGCACCATTGTGTGCAAAACATATGAATGTGCAGGCACGCTGCAGGTCTGCCACAGTCTAACATATACAGTCGCGACATCACTGCTGTGAAAGTTGTTACCAACTGACAGTTGCAACGACACTAGCGCTCCAAGCGGTGGGCAAGCCGCCACAAGTCACGTTCGTTTATAATTATTTTTCTATGTAATTAACGAAAAGTTAGTATAATTTTTGGGTCCTATCATTAGCAAAATATCAAGAGATATGAACTGTATTTTAGTGATGTGGGCCGGGAATATTCCCAGTGCGAATACAATGGGAATATTGCTGGGAATAGTTCTTTGGTCCGGGAAGATAAAAAAAAAAAAAATAAAAAAAAAAAGAAATAAAAAAATAGTGAATTCATGAACAGTTTTAGATTTTGAAACTTTTACCACTTATTGACAGTTAATGAATCTTATATCTAGGTTAAGTAAGTAAATTCATACATTTTAAACCAGGATTTGTCATTTTCTGCATTACTTTTCTTGCTAATTCCATGCACAACATCATTTCCTTTAAGTTTGGTGGAAAAAATAATTAAGGGCTGCAAGAAGTTGAAACCCCACATTTCTCTGAATGAAATCTAAACTTACAAAATATTTCTCTGGAGGCGTAATTCTTAACCGGCCGTCATGTCTAGTATTTTTTAAATTTTTCCAAACGAACGACTAGAGGTGTTTCACTTTCAGAATTCAAAGACTCCTCAATTCCTGCGATGAATTATATATAAGTTTTGGAATATTTAAATAATGTTTTACAATGTTCTATGTTAATAAAAATCAGTTGTATTTTCAAGTAAATCATAAATCTCGGCCAGTTTATTTGCATAATTTTCATTGACTAAAGTTGACAATTTCCGCACCAGTTTATTTTAAGCCTAAAATAGCATCGACAGAAAACCTAACAAACTGAATAAAGAATCCTCCCTGTGTATTTCAGTATTTAGTAGCCAGTCACTAGATGGCTTATCAATATTATAAATTCGGTTTTTCTAAAGGTTGATTATGTCGGGGTTAGCAGTTCTAGGAAAACGTAAGAATCGTAAATTTCGGAGCTTGGTAGTTCTAGGGCTAATTCTTTGATATTTAAAATATTGAAAACCGAAAAATGTGTTTAATTCAATCAACGAGATTAAGTTCAGATCCATATCAACCTAAACCTACCCAAAGAGTGTTCGTGTTTGTTTTAATAACACAAGTACCACATTGACATATTAATTTGAGCGATTTTGTTTTCAAAATTATAAATTCCCAAGAAATTTATTATTTATATATATTTCAATTTTATTTCGGTTTTTGTATTTGATTTAACTGTATAATTACTGCCGTAAACCTTTTAATTAATTTTTTTCAACAATCTACCTAATTAATCATAAATTCCTGGGAATTTATGAATTTTGAGAACGTTGCCGGCAGTATTTCCTGGGAATGTTTCCCCGACTTTAAATTCCCGGGAATTTCACAACAATCCGTAAAATAAATATAAAAACAGTGTAATTTCGCGGATTCAGTAATATATGGGACAACTTGTTCATGAAGAAATAGGAATATGTGTATATTTGCAGTTCACTGCAAACTTGTGTTATGGTCTGTTTTTACTATGAAATTTCTTTGACGTTCAACAAGTCGATGTGGAGTCTAATGATACGTACACAGTTATATTTCATTCGTATTTCTTATACACGCATATCACTTTAAATGTAATTAATTTTTCTTAAAAAGCTAATTTCTCGAATAGTTTTGCCGTTTATGGGTCAAATTTAGCAATAAACGCCACTGAGATTTAGGAACAATATATTGTGGAATTGATTTCTTTGTTATGAAACAGTTTTATTGATACGTCTGTGAGGTGTTTCATTCAGCTACAGCTATAGTGGCTGATTGGGTACATTAAATAATGAAGGTACTTCAATCCAACAAGTTTCCTAGGTTCCACAGATTTGAGTCAAATTGAAGTGAAGAAAACTTAACGTTCCCTAAAGTTTAACTATTCTGGAGTTTATTAACAATTTTTTTGGTTCTTAATGGAAGATGAGATTTTTCAGTAAATACCGGCGGCTTAAAAGAGAATCGTAAATAAACTGTCTTGTAATGTACCGTTACATACCTCGCCAGTTCTTTAGGAAAGGTAAGAAAGACAAATGCGTTACATACATTCGCTATTGTAAAACCTATGTTACAAATCAATCTAATCGATACTATTCGACTTCATTCGATATAGTATTCAGGAATGTAGCTTGCCGACCGCTTGGAGCGCTGCTGTAGAAGTGGATAACAAAAATGAGTGGTTCTACGCTCAGATACCAGTTATGCAGCTAGCTGTATACAGAATAATTGGTAGCAGTAAACTCGAAGATAACCTGGATATTGAGTAGTCATGAACCTGGATACCAGTTGCAGTTCTCAGTGTTATGCACTTCTTGTTGTTGTTGTTGTGGTCTTCAGTCCGGAGACTGGTTTGATGCAGCTCTCCACAATACCCTATCCTGAGCAAGCCTCTTCATCTCCACATAAGAACGACAACCTACATCTGTCTGAATCTGCTTACTGTATCCATCTCTTGGTCTTCCTCTGCGATTTTTACCCCACACACTTCCCTCTAATGCTAAATTCACAATTCCTTGATGTCTAAGAATGTGTCCTACCAATCTATCCCTTCTTTTAGTCAAGGTATGCCAGAAATTCCTTTTCTCCCCAATTCTGTTCAGTACCTCCTCATTAGTTACGCGATACACCCACATAATCTTCAGCATTCTTCTGTAGCACCATATTTCAAAAGCCTCAATCCTCTTCCTGTCCGCACTGTTTATCGTCCATGTCTCACTCCCATACAAGGCAACACTCCATACAAATGCCCTCAGAAAGGACTTCCTTAGGCCTAAATCAATATTCGATGTTAACAAATTTCTCTTTTTCAAAAACGCTTTTCTACCCATTGCCATTCTGCATTTTATATCCTCTGTACTGCGCCCATCATTTGTTATTTTACTGCCCAAGTAACAAAACTCATCTACCTCCTTTATTGCTTCGTTTCCCAATCTAATTCCTTCAGCATCACCTGATTTTCTTACACTGCACTCCATTACCCTAGTTTTGCTCTTGTTAATGTTCATCTTATATGCACCTTTCAGCACACTGTCCATTCCATTCAATATAATTTAATATTTTGAAATTTCTAATCGTTTGCTCTAGTTGCTTTCGTAGAAACTACTTTGACGCGTAACGTCATTGGCAGGAGCATACTAAACAGCAAAAAACCGCGGAAAACAACACCGATAAAATAAAACTTTCCATTACGCACAAAGAAACTTTCCTTTGCTGTGGTGTTCTAACAAGCAGCTCCCATTACGAATGACCAACGTTTCAAGTGATTAGTGGTTTTTAACTAATACATGATGCTCGGATAGGTGGATGGTTGAACGTGAATTGATCAGTTTGTATTGTAAAACGTAATGCCACATTCGTAACGAAATGAAACTGTTCAGGGTTTCGGGCCATACATCGCAACACTCCCACGTCAACGGTCAAAGTCGACTGGTGGTATCAAGTGCTTAAGTTAACCCACTAGTTCTGTAGAAAAATACAACTATGGACCTGAATGAACTTCACTCTGTTTTGTTGGAATCCTCTAAAACTGTAAGCTACGCAATACTTCACCATTATATATATGTAAAACTATTCAGTCGTTCATAACCTATTTTCAAAGGACGCAAGTCACAAAACAACCTATAAGTTGAAGTTCAAAATGTTTGTAGAGCTATGAGATCAAACTGCAGTGGTCATTACTCGCTAGCTTTACAAACTTCTTAAACTAACTTATGCTACACACACACACACACACTGGAACGATTATGTTCGTAATGCACTTTCTACATGCTAGTCACGAGGTCAATTAAACTGCATTATAGTCTGCTGTTTCATACCGTACCCTTTAAAAAATCATAATTTGCTTATCCCGCGATCAGAAATTCTGTTGCCAACATCATGAAAATCAATGATGGAAGGCGCAAGTTGAATTTAACTTCTTTTCTTTAGTTATGCCTTTTATTTTGGATAAACAGTTCAGTAAAACAACATTCACAATGCACTTTTAACATATAACATATATAAAATTTCAATGTTATTAATTATTGTGTAAGAAATTGTCGATATATTGTTCGATTAGTTGAACCAATGTACTCTTTGGGAATCCCGCTTGTGACTGTGTAGGATGTTTAAGGTTCTCTCTCTGGACGTGGTTTCTGGCTTGTGTTTGGATAAGACTTGGTCTTATTGACTTATTCCATCTAGCTATTATCTCGGTAGAATTGTATTCTATAAAAAGTTGTTACCTGGAAAAAGTGATACAGAATAAACCGCAGTTGAACTTGTAGCAGTTTGTTTATTTCAAAAGTTATTTATTACAAGCACCCTGGAACCAAAAATAGTTAACCATGTAGAGCGACACAACAAAACTTCTAGCTGCTGACATCACGGAGCCTAATTTAGAAGATGAGTACTAATGATTTATCTATGTTTTTTAAACTCTCCAATGGGCGGAGGAAATTTTGGCTGTACACGATTCTACCCAAGTTCCTGTTGCATAAGGAACAAAGTATCGGTACTGCTGCCCATACCTGCTGAAGGGAGAGCTTTAAAACACACACACACACACACACACACACACACGAGGGAGGACTTGAACCTCCGACAGGGAACAGCCGTGCACTCCGCAACAAGGCGGCTTAGAGCGCACGGCAGTTCCTCCGCGGTACGTATAGAGCTGCAAACCTAACAACAGTAAACCATCACTACAATTGTTTATCCTGTTGTTAATGAGTTACGAGTGACTGTGGACAGACCAAAACTTTTGCCACCGGCCAATGAGAACTCGTTAGCTGTCAGCCAATGAGATGCTGAGTGTTTCTTAACAGGATATTCGGGCGCTACGTGCCCTCAAGTATTAAAAAAGAAAACTTCTTGTTTAACCTGTAGCTAACCTTCTTAAGGCTACGCTACAGGTCACTTTTTTTAACGCGAACGTTAATATGTATAGTAAAAACAAAAACAAAAATCTCCGGGTAAGAAACACGCAGCATCTCATTGGCTGACAGCACACGCAGTATCTTATTGGCTGACAGCTAGCGAGTTCTGATTGGCCGGATCCAAAAGTTTTGGTCTTTCCATAGTCACTCGTTATTGAGTTTAGTCTATCTCTGTCTCTCATTGGCCTTTTCCAGCACATGCAGGGTCGTCATTGTGTTAAACGCGGATTTGGCAAGTGTTAATATTTACAGGGTGGCCGGATGCCCATCCTGCCGCCACCCCATGTCCCTCTCGAGGAAATGTGTACCCCAAATGTCTGCCTATAGTGTTATAAGGGTGTGAAAGTGTAAAGTGTTTGCGAGCCGTGTAACTGACACGGGACTTGGTTACCAGCCCGGTATTCACCTAGGTGGATGTGGAAAACCGCCTAAAAACCACATCCAGGCTGGCCGGCACTCCGCCCCCCTTCGTTAATCCACCGGGCGGATTCGAACGGGGGCCGGTACGCCTCCCCGTCTCGGAAAGTGGTGCGTTAGACCACACGGCTAACCGAGCGGGTCATTCGTTATGGAGTTCAGTGCCGGGTTCATATGACCTCAGATATTATATATCTGTTAGCAATACTGCGCCCTTTGACTGATTCCGCTGTCATCAGATTCGAATTGCTGCCTTTGTTGTCATGATTAATGCGAAACGAAATTAGTCGCAGAAAGCGCTGGCGCGTCGATTATAAATACATGGATCAACAGGTGTGTTATTCATTTTAATGTATTTCGTACTGGATATTTCAATTCTCGCATTCGTCCTATTAAGCCGGCTCTCACGGCTACTCATTAGTGTCGCAACGCAATTCCTCGCCCGAGGATGAGATTTCGCTTACAAATTAAGCTCTAGCTACAATGGCGCAATAATTTGCAGTCAAACGCCCGGATTTAATGTTTACAAAGCAAACAGTAACGGGTCGGAAGTCTTATCGGTTTTTCACTGGGAACACGGCATTAATAATTCCGAACACGTAACTGTTTTTCCATTCGCATCACGATTTTTAAATAGAGCGATCGGTGAACAGATTTTTCGTTGCCGCAGAATAGTGCGTAAGTATAACGTTTAGAAGGAAACGGAATCATTTGTATCTGCTGTAGTTATTATTCTGTTAACCCATTTCGCGTAAACTTAATAGCCCATAAAATTTCTTTAGAACCGCCATTATCTGTAGCTATGTTGGCTCGCCAAAATGTGCCACGGAAATTTAAACGACCGTAACAGGGGTAATTTGCTGCGAGAAAAGTCGTGTTGTGTTAAAAACACACGAAAATACGAATAGAATGTAAGCATGTACTCGGGCTCGATTATTTCTTAAATAAGGACATCATAACTAAGAGCTGTCTCTTCTTGGGTCCTCCCATTAAATTTCATGTAGCAAGAACTGCGTATAGCATCCCACTAAGCAATGAATTACAATAATCAAGTTTTTATAGAGGAGACGTACGATGGATTACTTCTCACACATTCGCCTCTAGAAAGGCCTGTAACAGAAATGTATTACACAGGCTGATGGCGCAAACTTACACGGTTGAAATTACATGATAAAAAAAGGAAAAAGGGGTTCGAACACTTGCGGGGAGTGACACTTGCGGGGAACCCGGGGCCCTTGGGACGGCTAATAGCTTTTCCTGGGCACAGGTACACCAAGAAGTCTAGCGCTGTCAACCTAACACGAAACTTGTTCTAACGTTGAGTGTTCCTCCTGAAAACAAAACGGTATTTTAACAGTGATAATCTTTGGAGAGTTATTAAGACATTCTCTGCTACTACAAGACGATGACTTTCAACAGTCATACCTCCTAAAAGCATATTATTCAGAACACTAAGTATATCAAGACATCTGCGCAAGCAATAAATATATTAGGCATCCTGCACAGATACGTTGATGTAATTAACCGCTATGTAACCCCACTATCACGCAACTTCCATTTCTTTAAAAACAGCTACTATGCTTTTTTATAGGAGATGCAAGCTTAAACCCTCAATTAAAAAACGTTAATAATAAGTCAATGAGTGTTTTACATACTTCATGCGTTTATTCGAGACCCCAAAAGGATTTCGCTGTATTCGAATTACAAATACATCTAATAAATGTATGAAATACAGAACATGTAAGGGAATGTCACACACCGAAAAATGCTAAAGATAAATTCTATTTTCTATCACCGTCATATAGAACGATTTTTGAGACGGATTTTCGTCTCAAATATGTCAAAGACATTATTGATAGAGCTGAAGCATTGAATTAAAATTTGTGGTGGGGCCGGGAATCGAACCCGGACCTCCATGCTTACTAGGCAGACGTCTTAACCGTTAGACTTCCACACCACTAACGATTAAGGCGCCTCGGAATAGTCTATGTACGATTTCCCTCCACAACACAAACTTCAATTCAGCTTCTTTGTTCCAAAGATAATTGCCACTATTGCCAAGGCTCTCCATGCAGCGGAATAGCACCTCAGCAATGGACATGGTGGAACAATCCTGTTATGGTGATATAAATATCAATTAAATACAATGAAAGAATCCCTGAGACGGATTTTCGTCTCAAATATGTCAAAGACATTATTGATAGAGCTGAAGCATTGAATTAAAATTTGTGTTGTGGAGGGAAATCGTACATAGACTATTCCGAGGCGCCTTAATCGTTAGTGGTGTGGTAGTCTAACGGTTAAGACGTCTGCCTAGTAAGCATGGAGGTCCGGGTTCGATTCCCGGCCGCACCACAAATTTTAATTCAATGCTTCAGCTCTATCAATAATGTCTTTGACATATTTGAGGGATTCTTTCATTGTATTTAATTGATATTTATATCACCATTTTTACTCCGAACTTGGCATAAACCAACAGGGAGAAACAAGTTGCAAGACTTCCAGGATAAATGAAGCAAAATTGGCAGCCAATAGTTGGTTATAAATTGCATTGTCTGTTAACTGTATAAATATAAATTACGGAATATGCGAAACTCCTGTTCAGTACAGTCAAAAAGGTCTAAGGTAATAGGCAGTGGTTTACAATCAGATATCCGTATCACTCGCCTACTCAAGAAGTCTGTGTGAAGATTTATATTCAGAACATTCAAGAAAAAGGTTACTGTGATGTTGAAACTAAGAAGCAGCTCATTTACTCAGGAATGGAAAACGTTATGGTGCCCGAAAATTTGAATGGCTGTATCTCTTGTAGTAACATTCATTTTTTGATAAAATGTTAAAATCCAATATACCAGAATTTTGTTTTTCTAAACTGAGTGCCAACTTTTTTTGTCGAAATGTTTGCAGGAAGTAGTCTTGATGTGATTTCATACTTCTATGCATTAAATTGATATTATCAAACATGTAATTTGTGTCACAAATTGCGCGGCCGGTCCGGTGGGCCTTTCGCTGAATACGGCACAGGTAGCGGCTGGAGGGCGTGGAGTACGGGTGGTGTATCCCTACTTCTGGAACACCCTGTCCACTACCTGCAGCGTCCGGGTCTCCCCGCAAGTGTCTACACATTCCCTTTCCGCGCAAGTGTTACTCCCCGCAAGTGTCACAAACTCAAGGAAAAATGTCCCAGAAAACATGTGTTCGCAAAAGAGCCGTTTGCGAAATAATTATGAACGTATGGTTCCAAGTCGCCATTAATGTCATTGTAAACATCGCCCTAGTTAGTACACATTAATTTGAAATATAGACTTTACTATTAGGTTTGACTTTGCATTTAGCTCACGTTTAACGTATAGGCCACCTGTTAAAGAAGGCGTTCGAAGTGCCTTCCTTGTCTCTGCAATAAATTACGAATTCTTTCGAAAACCCGTGGATCATTTTGGAATTCATGGCAACGGCATACAACTTACCGAAATGATCCAGAGGATTTCGAAAGAATCCGAAATTCATTGCAGAGACAAGCACAGTATTGCTTCCAAATGCAAGGAAGACACTTCCTTTAGCCCTTTCATTCCCTGTGTTGTTCCTCGACAACAACGTATTAAAAGCTGATTTATACCGTATTTTGCGTATCAATCCTAAAATTCGCATTGTTGTTGATGAACAACATGCTTCTAGTACGACATTTTGCCGTTTGGTACGGTGTGTAGCCACTTGTGAGGTATTAATCAGTCCGTCTTGGATGTTGTGTTGCCTTGCCCTCTGTTCGTGGCTAAGAGTGTGAGCTTGAGTGCGGTTCATGTTATTTTATTTCAGCTGTGAATTGCCTTGTCTTTTGTGTTGTGGAAAAGATTTTGCTAGCATTATCGATCTGACAGTGTTAACTATTAACAAAATAACTTCACAAGTAATAAAATACATCGATTCAAACGTCTTTGTCGTACATGAAGTACATGGTATAAAAAAACAATAGTTCGATAAAAAAATGTAAAATACATATTTCTATGTTAAGAGCACTATATTAAGAGAGAAACCACTGAATTTTAATTTTTCCAAAGCTGAATTCATAACGAGGAAATGAAAGGGTTAACAGGTAACTCATTCGTGAAATGTGAACGATGTTTACAATGAAGCCTCTGAAATGTGAACTAAACGTGATGAAAATCTTAACAGTAAAGTCTAATTATATATTTTTGACGACGTTACAGCGTCCAATGAATGAAATAAATCGCAATTTGCGATCAGTTATGGCTTCACTGTACTAGGTTTAGATGGAATACCAAAGTGCGGCTAATGAAAATTTGTGTCCGGCCAGGATTCGAACACGGGATCTCCTGATTACTAGGCAGACGCGTTGACCACTCCGCCACCGAGGACACAGTGACCAGCCCGACTGCAGAGGACTCTTTCCTGCACGTCTCCCGCCACACCCAAATCCTCATTCGCCACGTTGTCTCTTTCCTATTAGGCTGTGGTTATAGGAAAGGCGTTGAATTAAAATTTATGCTGTTACCGGGATTTAAACCTGGAAACGCAGACTGCTTATTAGCAGGGTAGCACGAGACAGAATTAAATTGTGTGTTGTGGAGGCAGACGTGCCTTAAGACAGTCCAGTAGCCACGTCATCCACAAGGCTTTGGTAGATCAATGATTAAAGTGTCTGCCTAGTGAGCAGGAGATCCCAGGTTTGAATCCGGCCTACAGCGCAAGTTTTAATTCAACGCCTCTCCTTATAGTTGATTTCTTTAAAAGAATGAGACTATATGTGTCTCACGGAATTGAATTATTGTTGATATTTCATAATTCTGTCGTAACCGCTGTTCTTATAAAGCGAACAATATTTACTACTCCACAGATCACCTTTGAATAATATCTCAGCCTCACCGAGTAACGATAAATTATGAATACCGGGGGACTGAGCGTTGTGTGTGTGTGTGTGTGTGTGAGAGAGAGAGAGAGAGAGAGAGAGAGAGAGAGAGAGAGAGAGAGAGGATGGTGGGGGTAGAGGGGTGTTCTGAATAATCCAGATCCACTCTCGACCAACACAAGCTCACTGCGAAAAGTTACACGCTTCAGGGAAGAGACTAGCCCCGTCGGAAGATGATATAGACCAATGGTACCCACTACTGGCTCACGGGGTCTACTCAAGTGGATCGCCAGACGACTTTAAAAAATAACGGTAAAATATGTTACCGAATCGAAGAATGTAAAAGTGTTTTTAAAGAGGAAAGTTATCTAAATCCGGTGAGCTAAGGACAAAACCCGTTCTAAACAAGACACCAATGTGGCGACACAGAAACTACGCAGCCCTGTAATTACACTGCAAGATGGAAAAGCCTCGTCCTATGCCAGTTGTGACAAGTCTCATATGAGTGACCTTACGGTGATTTATTACTTCTCCGGCTGCGACAGTGCACAGTATTTGGTTGTTGTTTAGTACGTGCCCGTGTTTATAGCAGTTGTTTTATTTTACACTATGTTTCTATTCCTCAAAACAATTGCGGGATCAGGTGAGATACCATACACAATATACTAATGGTAACGCATTTTATTCACAAATTGGTTACAATTGTAATTTGTGTGTCATATAGTATAATATTTTACAGTGTCAGCTCTGTACTTGAGGTTTATATGGCGTCCACTTACAGAGAGAGAGAGAGAGAGAGAGAGAGAGAGAGAGAGAGAGAGAGAGAGAGAGAGAGAGAAGGGGCTACCATAATAGTGAAAAAGTCATTTCCATTGTCCTCTAATATGGTGTGCAATTACTAAAGTTGCACACCTGCGAGGCAGGGACAGTATGAGGTTATCAATCAGCTGTTGAGCGATATTTGACCATTCTTCCGTAAGCTCTTCAATCAAAAATGTTCAAATGTTCGTATAGTTTATTGGACTTAACTACGGGGTCATCAGTCCCTAAACTTACAAACTACTTATCAACTACTTACGAACTAGGACGGCACAAATATCCATGCCCGAGGGGGGATTCTAACCCCGACCGTAGTGGCCGTGCAGACCGTGACTGAAGCGCCTCAGTCTCCTCGGCCACCGCGGCCGGCCGTAAGCTCTTCCACCGTTGTGGGAGGTGCTGGGCCGGCCGCGGTGGCCGAGGGGACTGAGACGCTCCAGTCACGGTCTGCACGATCACGACGGTCGGGGGTTCGAATCCCCCCTCGCGCATGGATATTTGTGCCGTCCTTAGGATAAGCTAGTTGATAAGTAGTTAAGTCCCATAAGCTATACAAACATTTGAATGCATCCCAGACATGCTCGATCGGGTTTAAGTCTGGTGAAGAAGCTGGCCACTGCATACGTTCAAAGTTCCTCAGCTTCAATCAAGTTGTCCACCAGAGTAGCAATTTGGGAACGAAAGTTTTCGTCTACCAGAAGGAACCCATCTCCTATAGCACCACCGTAGGGCACAACAAAAGGTCGATGGACCTCGTCTCTATACCTCTGAGCAGTCAAAGCCATTCTGAACGACACACATGTCCGTACGTCCGCCAATACTGACTCCTGCCTACACTATTCGTCCACCACCAAGATATGGTGACGTTTCCTGCACATAAGCAGGATTGTTTCGAGTCCCACGTTCTCTCCAGAAGAGTATGCGACGAAAAATATCGACTAGCAGCGTCCTTCGGAATCCACCTCAAGCTGTAGATTTCCCTATAACAGGCTGGGGAAGTCAGTTGGAAGGTCGGAGGAAGGCAACGGCATACCACCTCCCAACATGACCATGCACTATGGTGTCCAAACCAATCTTAGGCTTTCTGACTGCTTTACCTTATATAAATATTATATCTCAGATTCATCTCAGATTAGATGAGCTTCCTATGATTTGCGTGATACAAAGTTCATCGAAGGGTACAATTCATTGTAGTTTCTGAGTGTGTACAGTTACTTGGCACTTCACAAAACAAGATCATGTAGTGCAGAGAGAAAGTAGAAGTTTCCTGTACAGTATATCGTTTGTTCGAATCCTGTTGACTGCAGTTGTTTCAAATTCTAAATGAAAGTTACCTTTACTGTTATTTTAATTAAAGTAATTAGTGTATATGAATCTTTAAAGTTGTAATACTATGGCGCATCTTTTTATGTTTCATAGTATGATTCCTTGTTTCGACTGCAATTTGCTTGTGTTGTTAATAACTTGTAATTAGACCTAAGTGCCAAGCAGGAATGCTAATTGGTTAGAAACACGCAGATCTTGTAAACACTAGCCAGTGTGAGGATATTTTCTGGTAATCAATAACGGCGCGAATTTACAGTTTGCTTCTAGCGACCTATCTGAAATTTTTCTAGCCGAGTGTGATCATTGGGGTAAGCTTTAATCGCCGTGAATGAAGCAATCATGATCTTAATTCTGCTGTCATTGTTGATCGCCGTATTGTCGGAAACATAGTACATAACGTATGGTTACAACATGGGATAAATTGAGGACAAAAACGCACCTTTAGCTGCAGTTCAGCAATTGCGACTCGATAGCACAGTGGTAGAGTGCTAGACTATGAATCCCAAGGTCGCGGGTTCGAGCCTCGACAATTCATGGGATTTTTATCTATTACTTTCCACTTCTTTCACCTCTGGCAGTGTTGCTGATGTGAAAAATGCGGAGTAGCACCGTGGTTCGGAACCCACGTTAAACTGTATGTCCCCCTATAACTGGCTGGGTAAGTCAGTTCGAAGATCGGAGAAAGGCAACGGCATACCACCTCTAAACAGGACCATGCCTACTAAAGCATTTTCGTGTTAAAACCAATCTTAGGATTAGTTTTTGAGTGCTTTACCTTTTTTCAATAATTGGTGACTTAAAATTAGCCATCGACAGATATTTTCGCACTGCCGCCATCAACTCTAGACGACCTCTTCCTCGTTATTAAGATGAGACGGTAGACCATAAACCGATAATGTTAAATTAAGCAAATTCATAATCCATTTTCTCCGAATCTACTGAACAGATCTGTCCGAAATTTTCACTGAAAATTAAATTATGTAAATCGTTGTGGTATTGTGATTTATAATATACTTATTAATTTAATTGCCATGCGTTAATTTTTTGTGAAAAAACCCACAAATATTTTTTTACAATCAACATGACTGCGGTTCCACAGCTATAATGCAGTGTTGTTTACAATCTGTGAAATTTTCATTAAAATTTCTCTGATAGTGTCTCAGAAAACGGGGCAAACGTTTCATAATTTATAGTTTAGAGAATATGACACTTTTACAAGATGTTTATTCTAGGAAAAACGTACAAATCTGTCCCCAAGAAGTGGTTATAAGCAGCAGGAAATGGAAACAGGCATATGAACGCAAAGATAATGAGGACTCTGATAATAGTACAATTATCATAGTCCTCATTATCTTTGCGTTCATTTGCCTGTTTCCATTTCCTGCTGCTTGACACTTAAGACATTAGAGGAGAAGCAAAATCTGACTTGGCAATACGCAAGCTGCCAAGTTCTCTTAGAATAGTTACAGTTTTCTGTCCAGGTGAAATGCCCAACTGTTTTAAAACTTTTAGTCTGGCAATGTTTCCATTTTCCACGTTATCACAGCATCTGACACTCCTAGTTGTAAAGTTCTGCAACCAACAAACACATTTTTAGGGATGCGCGTCCACACGATGTTGTCGAAGGCATCATTTACGTTTCGAGCTTTTCCGTGGAAGCACTTCCTCATTAGATCAGGGTGGGCAAGGTCTCTGTAGATTGGTTTGATTTGATCCATAATTAATTCACGGATAGAGTGCTCGGGAGTGAATGTGCTGAGGTTACCAGCTGCCTGTGCTTTCCTTAACTTGCGACACGTATCAGGGGGTGACGGACATCTAAATGTGTTGGCTTCTCGTCAGTGGATACACGGTGGAAGCCGCGGTGGAGTAGCCGAGCGGTCTAAAGCGTCTCGCTGCGGAGAGCGCGGTTGCTCGCCGTGGAGGTTCGAGTCCTCCCTGGGGCATGGGTGTGTGTGTTTGTCCTTAGGTTAGTTTGCCTAGGTTTAAGTAGTTTGTAAGCTACGGACTTATGACCACGCAGTTTGGTCCCATAGATCTACAAACATTTGAACATTTACACGGTGGAAGAAAGTGGCCCACACTATTTTCTTCATCGCCTCCAGATATCCAGAATTCTTCCTAATGGCATTACCATAACATTCCTGCACCTCATTGATAATCTTATCTGTCAACCTACACATCATAGAATTGCCATCGGAAAGCTTTGTTGCACCAAGTTTGCTCTTGAGAGCACGAAGGCGGGTGGCCATCCTCTTTTCACCATTCTAATTTTATTACTGGAACATCATAAGGTTTCCTCTGGCAGACAGCTTGGTGTGTTTTGCTATCTTCATCGCCTACGTATTCAGTACTCCGTACAGCTCTGTCAGACTCAGATCTATGTAAGACTGCTACAGTAGCAGAAACTTCCACCCCCCCAATTGAGCTTTTATATTTTTTCACACAGTTAAGTTTGTGAAGAGCCATTCCGTGTCGATCTGTGCCTGTTTCTGAGCATCCGTGGCAATAGTACGGTATTTATCTGAAAGTCAACAGCTTTACCTGTATCAACACTTGTTGCTGTGGAACAGCCATTCTTTGACGTGTGTTCCCTCTTCTGCCAAATTCCATCAAAGGCAACAGGAATATCATTTCCATCGTCATTAATTTCTGCTGCTTCTTTAGTTGCAGATTTCTTTGAATGTTCTGCAACTGTAGTGATACCATCCAATATGTTATCAGTGTACCTGTGAAATTTTGTAGGTTTATTCATTATTACACATAGCACTTTACCACTGGTAAGACCATACACTAACCTCACATTAGTCTTATAGTCTTAAATCACTGTAAGAACAATGCTACGATGTGTAAAATACTGGCCGAGGGGACTGAGGCGCTCCAGTCACGGTCTGCACGGCCACTACGGTCGGGGGTTCGAACTCCCCCCCCCCCTCGGGCATGGATATTTGTGCCGTCCTTAGGAGTAGCTAGTTAATAAGTAGTTTGTAAGTTTAGGGACTGATGACCCCGTAGTTAAGTCCCATAGACTCTACAAACATTTGAACATTTTGTAAAATACTTTTTCACTTCTTCAGACACTACATACTATTTTCAATTTACATACTAAAACTACTCTGGCACTTGGATCTTCACACAAACTGATGTGACCACCACACAACTTCAATTATAACACACTGTAATACTCCTAGATTTACTATAATATTAGTACTTCCACAACTTTCTTCTACTTCTGTATACTTATCAACGTTTATCTTCCTTCTCGAAGCACTTGGTGGAGTTTCAGGTAGCAGAGGAGTGCTGCTGTTGGACCTTCATTTTCTACAGTTTTCTTGTTTTGATTTCCGTGGAATTTATGTTTCTTGAACAAACCTTTTGGTTTAGTCATTATAGAAACACAGATTACTATACACTGCACTAAAACTTTCAAGAGACTTCGTATTCACAAACAATTTAGCAACCGACGAGACACGTTTTTCCAAGAGAACTTTTGTTTACAAGCGTGCCTGCAGACATTCGAATATCGAAATGCGCTCTAGCAGGTTAACCATCATATGAACCGTACATTTCTGTTTATAACACAAAAATAACCTCTCTAACTATAAAAGTGCCGGAGATATAATCTTTTTTACGAAAAGGGGCGTAAATTATTACAGAGTAACAGGTGTCATAATTTTTTTTTTTAATTTACAGGAATAAAAATACATACAAATGTTAACAAAAGAACGTAGGCCTAGTATCTAATTACGAAAAAACTGAAAATTGATTTTTTGAAAAATTGGCCGCATTTGTGAAATGATGTGCCGTGTTTGTGTGTCGTCTATAGCCGAGCGGTATCCGGAAGCCTTTGTGGCAATACTGTAGCGACATGTGACAAAATCAAATGTTCAATTATTTGTACACCTAATGGAGCAAACTGCTATGCTCATCAGTCCCTATACTTACAAACCAGTTAAACTAACTTACGCTAAGGACAAGACACACACACACACACACACACACACACACACACCTATGCCCGAGGGAGAACTCGAACCTCCGACGGGAATAAGCCGCGCACTTGCCAACAAGGTGCCATCTGACAGACGTCAACTAGCAATCGGAGCACAGTTGAAGTTTGCTACGTGGCGCTACAGTTTTGCAACATAAACACAAACACTGATGATAGTTCACAAATGCTGCTAATAATTTTTATAACGCGCAGCGGTGTTGCAACAGGCGGTCGAGAGTTAATGGTGGCAATCCGAAAATATCTGTCGACAGCTAATTTTAAGTCATCAGTCACTGAACTGCAGCAGAAGACTGGTAGTTGCTTTTCATAATAGCCATTTTTAGTCCTCAATGTATCCAATGTTGTAACGTAACCACATGCGATGCACGTCATATCGGACGAAAGGGCAGTCTGACATTTCAAGCAGAAGTAAAAAAATGATTACTTCATTCACGCCTATGGCCATAATCGGAAAAAGCAAACTGAAGTTTCTCGCTATTATTTGTTACCTAACATTATCGTCACACTGACTAGCGTGTAAATGGTGAAGTTTTACTAACGAAGATGAAGCAAGAAGTGTTGCTGCCTATCGCCTTTCCTCTCAGACAGGAAGTTCCACTCTCCTGCTGATCTGCTGTCCTTGGACCGTAAAGGCGTCGGACTTCTTCTCTTGGCAGGTGTTTCGTCGCCTTATTGAAGATTCATTAATTGAAAAGAGGACAGTAGGAAAGTTACACAACAAATAGGCAGAATTGTGGTGAGATCTGTATTCATACATATATGACGAATTTGAGGTAGCCCTGTTGCATGTTTAATGTTATTTCACAAATAAGACTATTTTGCCGCTAAACCACATTGCTGTAGAACAAGGAATTACTAAGAATAGTCAAGAAATAAGCACATTTTATACAGATACATTTTCAGTCCCTAGAGAGAGCGGAGAGTAGTTGAATCAGAGGGAATGTTGCTAGCCATGAAAGTCATAATACTATAATCACAGCAGGGGCCAAACGGCGAAGCTAACCTCACTATAAACTGAATGGTAAGAGTACCGGATGCTTCGACTCGCCCATCATTGTAACAGACGCGGACGGTCCTCAGTCACGCTTTCCTAATACGGCGGTAACTTCCGCCCTAGACTGTCCGCGAGGTGGATACTTGGAAGCTCTGCAACCGAATGGCGGTGCGTGGCTGTTCGCCGGGCACGGCACCGCAGTGTGCTTCCGCTGTTCTAAAGTAGTCCCTGTAGCCAACCTCACAGGTAGGGGAGAGGAACCGTTGGGGAAGCTTAGCCCTTGCGGGCGGCACTGTGTCTCGGACACTCAGGTTGGGACACCTGTTTGGAGCGCGGGACAAAGCTGGTATGCCTCTGCCATGGCGTCGCTTCCGGTCGCTTTCAAATTAACGGCTACAGGAAATTCTCCATTTTGAGCAATTTCTAGATTAACCAAACGGGTGATGCAGAAATTACACTGTCCCTTCCATTCGATTTTCATGTAAGTAAGCAATCATTCTATGATGCTCCTTGGTTGGTGAAAATTAATAAACCGTCCTAAACTAAATGATTTAATTTTGTTACTTTGTAATTAAGGACCCATCCGGTCTTTTATTGGTATCCAGGAGTTCGTAACTTTACTGGAAACTCGAATCCGTGATCGGAATAAAACATTTAATTTTATTTTGCTCTGATTTCTCTCTTATGGCAGAGCCTTTGCGACCAAGCATTGTGTGCCCTCAAAAAGTCTGTGCGTTACAAGCAGATTGCACTAGCAGATTGCAATCGAAAAACGAATCATAGGATGAAAAATAAGAGCGAAAGCAAAGTCATTACTACTATGAAAAAGATGTAATCAGGTATTACAACTGAAAAAAATCAGTTAAACAAAATAATTTAATTAAAGTAACAATATAAGTAATTCTGATTTATAAATTAAACTAGCTGCACCCAACAGCAATGAACTCTTGATACTCTATACACTTCTACTTTAGGACTGTGTTATTATAAAGTAGCCAAAAACCACATTGAATCGTACCCTTCGGTGAGCTTGATTTCACGTAAATCGTACGAAGTTCGTGTAATGTGAGCTAATATCTGTGATACGATACTTGTATATGTGACGTTAAATCACAGCTTGTATGAAAGGCTCCAGTAGCATCTGCTTAGGACTGTGTATGAGGACATCTATTATATCTATAAATGTGAATGTCTGTTCGATGTACGTTTATCACGTCCGAACCACAAGACATAAAGAGCTAAAAATTTGTACAGTTACTAATGTCTACCCGGGGAAGGCTTTAGGCACGGTTTTATGGCGATCGGATATCTATTTATCTATATATTAATGTGAATGTCTGTTCGGTGTACGCTTATCACGTCCGAACGACAAGACGCAGATACTTAAATATTTGCACAGTTACTAATTTATACCAGAGGAAGGTTTTAGGCACGGTGTTATAGCGATCTGATAGATATTTAGTAATTTGAAGAATATAACGATAAATGTGGAACAATAATTTCTCTTTGAAAATTATATTTACTCTTTGAAATTGGTTTTATTGGTTGCATCGTTACATGATAGTTGATAATGATAAAAGGGTGGAGTATATTGGGATGGAAAGTTATCGGTATATATAAAATTCTACGTGTGTGTGTGTGTGTTAATATTTCGCTCTGCCGCGGTGGAGTAGCCGAGCGGTCTAAAGCGTCTCGCTGCGGAGCGCACGGTTGCTCGCCGTGGAGGTTCGAGTCCTCCCTGGGGCATGGGTGTGTGTGTTGTCCTTAGTTTAGTTTAGGTTTAAGTAGTTTGTAAGCTACGGACTGATGACCACGCAGTTTGGTCCGATAGATTTACAAACATTTTTATTTCGCTCTGCAGCGAAAACTACTTACAGAACGCAAACGAATGGTCTGTGTGTAATTGTTGTCCTAAGTCTCCCGTTGTACACCATAGCAGTTCCATGCAGATAGCTATAAGGGGTGGAAGATATGGTAGTTGAAAGTCGTCAAATTATAAAAAAAAAAATCCGACTGAAGGCCATCGATGACGTTTGCGACTCTATAGCAAGGAGGTTACATACAGCGGTCTATGCGTGCTCCAATATCTTCAGCTCTTTCTCTGCAAGGATAAGCATACGAATAAGGAAATATAAGAATAAATAAATAGCACACTACTGAAAGATAGCTTACCTATCATAATCAACCATCACGCGAGCGGAGTCGCGGGTTAAGCTAGTATTTAAATAAGAACGTTGTCCTTGTTTTGTTATAATTAAGAGATTAAATGCAAAATATCAAGAGCAGACAGACCCATGAAACGAGAACGAGAACAAATAAAGAAAGAGAGGAAATGGAAGTGGACTAAAGACTTGTTGTGTCAGTTTGGCAACGGCGAACGGTTCGCGTGTGACGTTGAGCACTCTGACAGGAAGATGGCAGGTCCAGCCGGTAAACTGTCAACTCGCGAGTAACTGTAATCGCACTGGTAGTGGTGTTTTTGTCCGCTGTCAAACCGACAGCTGACGCGCCAACAGCAGCCTCTGCGTCCAGTCTGGCTCGCCAGTGTGGCGTCCCTCGCCGATCGCAGCAGGCCTCTTGACGCACTTCTGCCGCCTCCCCCCTCCCCCTCCAACATATGTGCCGCCCGGGACCATGCTACCCACCCTCGGACCCCCTCACGCTACGTCGCTGAGGTATGCTTTCGTGGTTCGCGAGCTAGTTGCATCCCAATGTATTCGTTCTCCCACAAAAGAGGCCAGTATAATTTTGAAAGTTGAGTCTTCAGACTTTTACGGATGCTTTAGGGACAAGAGACACAGTACATCTACATACTTACTCCGCAATCTACCCAAAGGTGCGTGTCGGAGGGTACTCAGTACCACTACTAGTTACTTGCTTTCCTGTTCCACTCCCATATAGAACGAGGAAAAAAAAAAAAAAAAAAAAAAAAAAAAAAAAAAAAAAAAAAACGAATGGGCCGGCCGCGGTGGCCGAGGGGATTGAGGCGCTCCAGTCACGGTCCGCACGGCCACTACGGTCGGGGGTTCGAATTCCCCCTCGGGCATGGATATTTGTGCCGTCCTTAGTTGTAAGTAGTTCATAAGTAGTTTGTAAGTTTAGGGACTGATGACCCCGTAGTTAAGTCCCATAGACTTTACAAACATTTGAACATTTGATTTGAAAAAACGAATGCTTGTATGCGTCTGTACGAGTCATAATCTCACTATCTTCGTGGTATTTACGCGAAATGCAGGTTGACGACAATAGAATCGTACTGCAGTCCGCCTCAGATTTCGGCCCTCTAAATGTCTTCAACAGTGCTTCTCGAAAAGAACGTCGCCTTCCCTTCAGCGATTCCTATTTGAGTTCCCATTGATCGAATCTACCAAACCTAGCCGCGCGCCTCGGAACTGCCTCTATGTCCTCCAATACTCAAGACAGCGTTTTATATGCGGTCTCCTTTACAGATGAATGGGTGGGGATCCCAAAGACTTCAGCAATACTCAAGACGGGGTAGTACAAGCATTTTATATGCGGTCTATTTTACAGACGAATCACACCTTTCCAGAATTCTCCCAATAAACTGAAGTCGACCATTCGCTTTCCCCACAACTGTCATATGCTCGTTCCATTTCATATCGCTGTACAGCGTTACGCCTGGGTATTTAAGTACCGCGACTCTAATCAAACAGCACACTACTAATGCTGTATTCGGACACTATGAGATTGTTTCTCGTACTCATCTGCATCACCTTACATTTTTCTACATTCAGCGCTTGTTATCATACCTCAGACCACCTATAAATTTGGTCCAAGTAATCCTTCCTCCTACTAGAGTCATTCAATGATGACACTCTCTTGTACACCACCATCTGGGGTAAACTACAAATTTTTCTATCTTTTTCACTTTTAAGCTCCGCTTAATTGATAAGAGTATAATATCTTTTGTTTAGTACTCATACCTCATACGACTAAATCAATGAACTGGCTACAATAATCGCCCAAAATATTGCCGCAGTGATACCTCTACAGACAGTAACTCCATCCCACTTCTTCACAGTTAGCTAGAAGTGCACTAGCCTATGTGTAAGAGTCTAAAATGATTATACAAGTAATAAATCGTTACTGAATCACTTCTTTTAAAAAAAACGAAAGTTAATAATTGATTCAAGGAAATAAAATTATTGCGTCAAATAATAATTAGTTTATTTTTTATTAGATTAAACATTTGAAAGAGCATAACACAATTTATATTCAAAAACTGATCAGCTAATGCTGTTCAGGAACAGAAAATTAATTCCTTTTTGATAATTTTGGGTTGATTTGCTTTGTCCAACAACTTCCCAATATAGGCCTATATCATATTTGGATCATTTGTCTAAGTTACAAAGCTTTTTTTTTCTGGCTGTTCTACTACTGCCCCTCCCACCATGTAAACTACATTTTTCTTCACTGACAAGTATTACATAACCTTTTACCATTTTAATGACACTATTTCACACTTTCAAAGCCAGAGATAGGGTTTTGAAACCATTTGCCAATTTATATCTGCATCACAGGTTGGTGGAAAAGAATTCTCTTTCAAAGAGAAAGATACTATCAAAATAAGCCATGGAAAGATTTAAAAAAATAAAAAAAAAAAAATTAAAAAATTACTGCAACGCAAAATTGGTCAGGATATCACGAAATACGGACCAATGTTACTCCATTGTGAAATATAGTCTTTATTTCATACCGAAATGAAGAATTACAAATATACTCATTTGTACCTCAAATTCCCAAAATGGGTCAATAACAAAACCTCCTTACCAATAGTAAACTGATTTTGATAACAACTGAGATAATTTGGGACACTACTATTTCGCTTCAATACACCTGTCATATAACGACACTGCTATTGCTACTATCTATAATTTAAGACAAGAAACACAGGTATTCATGCACATGTGTAAGAACTTTCTCCCCATGTGTGTCAATGCTGCCTGCAAAGAGCCCCAGCTGACAATTGTTAAAATGTTCCAGTATGAAACTAATATGATCGGGATAAAAACGCAGAATCTGTGTTTTACTGATTATGAAAAATAATTTGATGTAACAACACTATACATTGATGATGATTCTGAAATAATGAATAAAAGAAGATACGAAAAGCTTCCAATGTAATGGAGAAATTACACTGAAGTCCAACAGCATCGTAGAAACCGCTGAATTAGGCCCGATTCTCAAGCCAGGCAACGTCACGACAACTTCAAGTAGGGCCACGTGACGTCAAAATATTATGCAAGCGGCGTCGTTCACAAGGTGTGTAACGTTAGGGCAGTGTCAGTTTGACAGCCAGTGTCAGTTTGACGCTGACGGTGGCCGATCAACTGTTTACGATTGACTGTTACGGAATTGTTTGGTTTGTGGGTACTCACATGGTTTCTTTTCATTCTCAGCTGTGTTCTTGGCATTTAAAATATATTACGTTACTGACCTTTGGGTTATAACTGGATTAGGAAATGAACGACGAAATGTTGAGCTTTTTCACCACCATGTGGCACTTCTGATATGAGCAGCAAAAATATTTCAATCTTTATTATTATAGTAGAAACGAATTTATGGAAGACAAACTATATTGTAGCCTCACATATCATCACTACTTACTGTTGTCTTACATCAATATTTACGGTATGTTAAACGATATAAATAGCTATTTATAAAACCAACTAATTAGGGCCTTAAAAGTTACTACTGAATATTCGTCAATATTTACAGATCAGTTTCTGATAGTGTGCAGTTCTGTTACGGTGTGCCGTATTAAAAATATATATTTTGTTCTATAAAATAGTTCAACACAGGAAGAGAAAAACCACAAGGTACTTGGGAAAGCTGAAATACCATCATAAAATGCATTTTTAAAAACCATCGGCTGTTTATTAAAACCTTATATATCAACCAGTTTCGGTCAATAGACCATCTTCGTGGATAAAAAGGTGTTAAAACTGAATGGTAAAATGTACCAAATAAAATACATAGCCGATGGTTTTTAAAAATGCATTTTATGAAATATATTACGACTGCTGGCTGTCTTGATTCTCCCGCTTGTCAGAGATAATTGAAAAAATTGTCTCGCCATTTGAAGGTGTTTTGTGAAATGTAGTCTTTAAGTTCTCTATACAGTGTGTGAAATTCGCCCTCATACATTCCCTTCAAAAGAATTTTCTTAACCTCCATTCGTTTTGCTTGCCTTCCGCGAATTTCAGCTCTCTTTTCTAGACATCTAAAGCAATTGCAATTATAATTAACGCTTCACCACTAAATTTAACGTTTGCTGTTCTCTTTTGTGTAGAGATACACCGCTATTCCTTCTTTCGAGACGCGACGTTGCCCACCGTTTGAAAACAGCCTTATCCGCTTTTGGAAATAACCTCGCAGTTTTCTAGCTGCGATGCAATTATTTTTCCTAGACGCATTTCTTCTTTTACATCAATGCACCTAAAAATAACAATACTGCTCTCATATGCAGTATTTCCAGATTAGAAACAGATTTTTTCTGAAGTGAGTGAGTGGTTACTTGCCGTTTAGCGTCTTCTTGTTGTTCTAACCGTATGTCTCAGTCTAATGTCGCACAACTATTCCGTTCATGTACTCTTTGAGAAGTTTTTCACTTTCTGAACATGTTATTTATCTATTTTGTATTTTTTCATTATCATTTCATGACTACATGCGAAAAACATCAAAACCCAAAACCGAAAGACTATTAACTGCAATTAACCACTTATTTACTTTATGTTATAAGCAAAACTGTAATTTCTATAACTGACTGAAGATGCTTCGATGTAAAAAGAGAAACGCGTCTGGTAAAAATAAATAAATTACAGTAAGAAAACGGATTTTTTATTTCCAAAAAACGAATGGCATAGGTTAAGTATGATGATGTGGTCATAGAGTTCTTATTATTAGTTTTACTAAACGATTTGTGAATGTATGTGAATACAGAAATAATAATTTTAAGGCACAAACGTAAACATGGATTAAAACTGTAAGGGAGTGCCACCTAGGGTTCAAAAGCAGAAATACATTGTAAACAAAAGCTTGTAGAACGATGGTGCTATCTGGTGGCTTATAGTGTAAATATAAGGTATAGCTGCAAATTAGCTGGTCAGTCTTCTACTAGCCGTCACCAATGAAAGGTATTACCTATTAGCTGAACACACTGTGCTTTTACACTGTGTTACAATTAATGTTGAATGTATGTTGAGCCTGCTAAGGTATGAGAGTAAATTCACATGCTAAAATGAGTTATATTAGTTACTCTCAGCATTTTAAATAGTACTTTGTACTTTATTACAGATAGACATATGGAGCTCCTTACACAGAAGCACTATCAATGTGACGAAAGTTGCTTGACTGTTTTCCTTGATTGGAACAATCTGACTTCTAGGTAATTTTAAATTATTGATTCTTATCCAGGTCCAGTTTTATAAATGTATATATAAAGGGGAGGTATTTTTTATAATATGAATGTGCATTACCAGTTAAATAATGGAAAGATAGTACACAATTTATTTTATTTTTATGTTTAATTGGACTGACCATCTCTCTCAAGCACAGGCTTCTGTACAGCTTGGTCCTAAAACAGCTGCTGGCCAAAATAATACATATGAGGTAACACTCTTCTGACCATTTCCAAAATCTTAGTTTTTGTCTTTACTTTGTACTTTTATAAAACATTTCTTTACTGTGGAGCACTTGAAAATGATGCCATAGTGCATCGAAACTGGTTGAGCATTACATACCACCGGTATGAAGTTTGAAAAAAAAAAAAAAAAATCCTTTTTCAACAAGCAACTGTGGCTTAGAATACACTTGTATTCCCTAATATATGTCATAGAGTTCGTTAATGTATGGAGGCGAGACCAACAAGGTGCGTACGATTACCTCTGTTATTCAATACGTACTTTGGGATTATTTTTCCGGGAACATTTGGTGGTATAGAAGATGCATAGAGGTTAATGACGTCTTCTTCCATAAAATTCACTACGCTGACAACTTGGATATCTTCACAATTTGTAAAAACAGTACAGTACAACAGTAAACTGACTATCAACACTACAAAGATGCATATTTTTACTGTCAATCTGTAGCCTGGCTTCTTTACAAACGCAGTGGCTCATTAATGCAAAGAGTAAACAAACATTAATAACTTGGAAGCGGCTCTGTGAAGATTGGAGATCAGAAGACCGATAAAATGTCATAAACAGAACGCCCACAATGCTTTCATAAAAAAGAAGAAAATTCTCACAAGTGCAGATAGATACCTAAGTCTTCGAGTTCAACTTGTTAGATGGCAAATATGTTATGTATTTTTATTCACTTCTGAACCGTGAATAGCAAGTGTAAACATAGAAAGACCGCGCAAAGAAGAAAATGCAGAAGCACCATAATATCTAGGTTAAATAAGAAAAGCTCCAGATTGCTGTGGATGCATGAAGAATCGAAGATTCAATTATTGGAGAAATCGACTAGTGACAATGATATTGTGTATGTTGCCGGAATGCTTAGGCAACATGAAGAACATAAAAAATCTTTCGACAGTATGAATGCAGCTTATTTAATGGTATGCCTAAGTAATTAACAGCATGCAAGTTATTTTTAAGGCAAATTACGAATGTAATTTAAATATTGTGACAGATGCAAGATCAAAAAACACTACTGTTGTAACACATTTAGACCATATCGGTTATTTAGTTGTCTCAGAGTCTCATTACCGCTATAACAGAAGCTGCATGCGATGACTTTAGAAATGGTGTGGTTGATCATGTGCAGATGCAAAGAAACAAAGGTTTTATACAGAGTTCCAGATCAGGAAATAGTGGTTCTTTACAGACGATCGTCGATCGCTATAAGAAAACGGCGGAAAAGAAGTACGATATGACTGACGAACATCAAGGAAACACACGAGCTGATATAACCGCTTAAAGGAAATTTATGAAACATATCTGTTGCTAATTTTGTGAGACTCACAGTTGTGATCATTTTCTTATTTTCATTTAGGCCTAACTTTCATTAAATAAGTCTACACACTTTTCTTTTAAGCGTTTGAATACACAGCTGTAATCTGCAAAGCTAACGAGGTCAGATAACAGCATATAAATTTCTAGTATAATGTTATTTCATTGTAGTTTTATACTTTAGCTACGATCTATTTCAATTTTATGAAATACCTATATCACAGATTTCCTATCTGTATAGCAGCCTTGCCCTATCTAGGCGTTGTCACCCATAGGGCCTAATACAAATAAATATTATTTGAAACAAAGAATACGCTAAGGGAAAAGAAACAGCAAAAGAGGTATATATTGGTTTGACATCTGTATGGCTTAACTAAAGTATTCCACGTTGCTACCAATAAGAGAAGAACAGCAATCATGATCACCAACACGAACTGGATACATTTGTTGTCTGAATGAAACCTTTCACGGTTCATGCAACATCACCTATAAATCTACAGTCAAACAATCTGCCTGATACTCAATTAAATACAGAAAATCAATGAAACTGGTCCTTTCAAAACTTAAGTTTGTGCTGCGTCACCTTACAGAAGCAAGGACACAAAGGTGTGGCTGCATAATATTTCCATTGTCAATGCAAGGTGGATTTAGTAATAAAATACAACCATGTACTACTACAATTGAAAAAAGAGGTTAGATGGACATTTCTGAACGCAAAGTGTTCACCAGTATGACTGGATAATAAAAAGCTTTCACGCGTTCCAGAACTTATGAAAAAATCTGATGAACAAGTAGATGTCAAGAACAACTCCACTTAAAAACTTAAGCATAAATAATAATGTTTATAAAACTTTGTAATTTCGTTTCACCGAAGTAGAAGAGTACTCATTGCTAACAACTCTTAACACAGTGAGCAGCAAGAATTAGATTCGTGGAACTTTGAGATTTCATTTTACTTAAGTACAAGAGCACTCGGTGTTTTGGTACAGTTTTCTACAAAATATGCATGTGCCTAATATAAAAACAGTTAATTTACCCTGTATCCTATTTAATTACACATTTGTAATGCTCGTCATAGCATATAAAAAAGAATTGAAAAAGTAATGAATTTGAGATACGGTGGGTTATGTTACACAGTACTTACTGGCGAAATATGAATATTAATACATATTTGAAATATCTTTCGCAAGGGTAAAATACCTTTCACTAATTTTACAGAAAGGATACCTCTTGAAGCTATACGCAAAAGAAGCGTGTCACCATGAGAAAGAAAGGTTTGGGATACGCTGACGTAGACACTGCATAGAATTCCTAGTCAAAAATTATAGCTGTCCTATGTATTCTTTATCTGTATGGCCATCACGTCCGTAGTTGCTGCACAATTATGAAGAGTGGTTTCATGCCACTATGGAACTACACTAAAATTCGATCTTTTTAACCAGACAAGTGTCATTATGTTTAAAATAAAACATCTTCAGTCATCTGCAATGACAGATATCTACAGTTTATTTTGTTTCTTAAGATCGAAACAAGTTTGTTAGGAAATGTGTAGAATGAACAAAAAAATTCAACATCCTATACACTTTCTAACGAGAAGTTTTCCAATTTTAAACATGGATGAATAACAGCAACTGTATATCCAGATTCAGAAAAAGGAAAAAAAATCCCACATGTAATACAGCTAACAGTTTGCCTAAATTTTCGTTACTACTAAGAGTAACATTATACGGTAAACAACATTTAACATGACAAACATAACGTTCCTTTGTGCTCCTCACACCACACCGATCTATTTAATTTTATTGTTCTCCTTTTTAAAGGACATAATGTTGTATTTTATATTGCTCAACCTGAGTAATCCTGCTCGTGATGTATAATTCTGATTTTATGTTTGTCATGCAAGCTGTATTTTACCTTATGAAGAAGTTACCCTTACTGGTAACAAAACTTGGTCCACCGGTAGGCTGTTTTTAAATTAGAAATGTTTTTCGATCAAATGAAACAAAGTAAATCGCAGATAAATGTCTTTTAAGACATTGATAAATGTCTTTTAAGACCACCTGAGATGTTTTAAGTTCAATAAAACGAAACGCGTCTTGTGAAAAGGATCGCATCTCATTGTAGATGAATAGACGGACATAAAATACACCTAACAATTAAACTTGTATCCATTCTGGAGGTGTGGAACCTGCGACTGTGTTGATTAAAGAAATCAGAAAATAACAGCAACCAGTCACCTTTCTTACGTATTTATTACCACAACCGGTTTCGAACTGCCTGGCAGTTCATCATCAGGTCGTATGCACGTTTTATATGTTGCTTAGAACAGTGTGGAACTCGTTTGGAATTGGTTCACATTGCTGCTTGATGGTAGGTTATTTTTCAAGCATTTTAGCGCTCAAAAGCTGCCCACATAACACAACACTCGCTTCCCACATGTTTTACAAACATGCTGTTATTTTCTGATTTCTTTACACCTAAAAATGCCTAGGCAGGCTGTGCAATACCTCGATTTGACACTTTTCCAGTAGCATTACATTATTTATCGACTATTCGGCAGGACAACCACAATTATTTTCATGGGAGCCTTTCACGATGGTTTTATATACTGAAAAGTCAGAAAGAAATTTTGGTGATAATCGCATCCCGGCCCTTTTCTTTTACGAGGAACCAGCGGACTGAAAAGTGGCGTTATTACGGCCCGTCGGTTATGCGCTGGGGGCCCCGAGTTCGATCCAGTGCCGGGCCGTTTGCGCTATAAAACACACGGCGCGGCGCGGTTCATTTAGGGCGAAACAAGCGAGCGCAGGGGAGGGGGGAGCAGTCCACAAATCTCGCGTCGTGAATGTGTGCTGAAAACAGCCTCCTCCTCCCCCCCTGCCCCTCCAGTACTCCACGGGGCCTGATCGATTCTGGCTGTGCTGTATACGCACCGCCTCTTGTAGCGACCCCCTGTACCCCCTCGCGTCACTCACCCACCCCTTCCAACGCTCGCCCCCTTCCCCTTCTGCCCCTCCCCTCCCCTAGACCGTCGCATCTCGCCTGCTCCCGGCCGTGCTCGTGTGTGTGTGTGTGTGCTCGGATGTGTGTGTGTGTGGATGCGCGCGCACGGGCCTTCGCTCACACATACTTGTATCACACGCACACACCCACCCACACACGTACGTGAGGTTCCGCTCCTTCCCGTCCCCGGCTCCTTAGCGAGACAGACACACACAAAAAGAAATCCGCCCCGGTAGCGTGCTCCACCGGCGGCGGCCGCCAGAAGTCGTAATCTTGACGTTTTCGCCCTTAAAGAGCGAAGCACACAGCCGTACGTCGACTCACACGCACAGCGCCTTAGTCCGGATCTCGTGCGAAACTCACCCAGGGCGTCGCAAATATCCATTTACTCCTCGGCTGGGCGCGCGGCGTAGCTCTGCCCGTCCTGCGGTTTCCTTCGCTTTCCGCGTGACGGTCGCACTGCACGCCTCACTGAACACACAGACGGAAGCGACGCGCTGGCCCGGGTATCACTTTTGTCACAATGCGAGGACGCGCGCGCGAAGCGCCGGCGAGAACGACCTCACTCGCAGCGGGCTCTGGCACTGACTGGCTGTCAGGACGGGGCAGATCGACCAGGCCGCGCGCGCTGGTTGGTCGCCGCCGCGCGCCGGCCCAAGATGGCGGCCGACCGCAGCGCCAGCAGCGGCGCCGCCGCGCGACGGCGCTCATGGCCGCTAGAACTCCCGCCGAGCGCGGTCAGCGCCGCGGATTTAATCGCGCCACGACTGCGAGGCTACGTCGTTATAATACTCCTACGGTTTTTAGGCACTTTTTTCCCCGAAAATTTTATTGCATCACTAGCTTATATGCCCGTGCTTCGCAACGGTTGTTAAAGAAAATCCTGTGTATATCATGGTTCTTTGGGTTTCGGACGTAGGTCAGCAAAAACACAATCCTTGTTGGATCTCTCTGTCAATAAACTCAGTTCTCGTAGTCAAGATGTCAAATTTAAGTAGAAGTCATTGTCGAAAACGCTGAATGTTCATAAAGTTTTTCATACTAAGAGTGAAATTAATTTAAGTCCGTCTTCAGAACAATGTAAATTCAGTGTTAGATTGTGTTCATAAAGTTACTCATTGCAATATCAGCGCCGTAAGCGGTTGACAAATTACATTTCTGAAAACGATATTGGATAAGTGCGAATATTGATTTGTAACAGTTTTCACAAATATCATCTTGAATAGGAATTTGCAATGAATTGTAAGACTTTGTGAATCATGAGACTCTATACAAAAGAGTTTTGCATAAAAGTGCTGGTCATAATGAGATGTGACAACAACGGATGTATCTGATTCGGTAAAATTTTACTTTCTATCCTGGCGGCCTCGTGTTTTTATGTTGGCAACATCAATAACACGATATAAAATCGTTGCAAAGATGACCGAACCACATAGAGAATAGATAAATACTGCTGTTCCTGCTGTATGCTTGATTTCACGACAAAATATTTGCGTGTCACGCGATTGGCTTATGACGATGTCATATGATTCTCGTTATTCAACATCTGTTGCCAACATTATCACAGCAGGCCGCCGGGATATGAGTAGGACTACGTCGCATAGTTTTTCTTACTGGCACAGGAATATCAATATCTACAGCCTAAGAGACATTCATTAATGTATGTCTGTGTTTCCACCACGCTTCACGACAGTGATCAATGTTCCACGAGTATTTTTATCTTTGAGTCTATCTGGATTTTTATCTTTCTTTTGTGTCTCTGTTCATAGTCGGTAATGTGTGGTTGACGGAAACATGTAATCTATTTAAAAAATGCGTATTTGGTATGCCTCCTCGTTATTAAAGTCTGAAAGGACCACATTGTCTGACGATTGAAAGAATAAACAGATTTTGACTCGTACCGTAAAGTTCGTAAGTCACAGTTATATAGCTTTGCCTAAGAGTATTTATCGCATATTTTGCGAATTTCTGCTCGTCACATTCACCCACTGCCACGCACCGCGACCAAACTCCCTTACTAACATTATTAGACCAAGGGCTATCTACCAACACAACCACGATTGGGTGACAGTATGTGGTCATGGAGAAAAGTCTGTCAGTACGTACACACACAAGCCTTTTATATATAGATAGAAGATAGAATATAGATTTAAAACTAAGCAACATATCAGTACGTTACAATCTAGATAACCGTACATGGAACAAAAGAAAATTCATCAAACACCATGGTTGTCAGAAAGTAGAAATATCTCTCAACTATACAATGGTCGAAATTTAGTTAGCAGTCGATCCCGAGGGAAATTTTTCCGCTCTTTTCATTGGTTCATGGTGTGGGTTCCTGTAGTGGTGTCCTAGTTCATGAACCACGGGCAACGTATGAGTGGCCAGGTAAGTGGTCCTGACAGTTGGGATACCAGTTATTTTGGAATAAGGTTGGGCATCTCGGACATATTCTGAGTCGTGGCCACCTTTGTGCTCAGACGGCAAAGACTACCAAATCCACCGGTTAGTCCCTCAACCGTTAGGGGTAAAACCCAGTGGGGCCCTGGGTAAGTAAGGCTAGCAACCTGCTTCCTAGGTACTTCAATATCATGCTGGCAACAATCAGAGCAAAATGCCTCGGACCTTTGGAGGTGATGGAGTCCCACCTCTAATTGACAGACCAGGGACTCCTCAGATACGACTTGGCAAACGATCTGGAATGAGATGGGGAGCTATTAATTTCAATGGGGATTACAATGGAAAGAAGGTATAGCTGGCGGAGGCTTCAAGTAAGATGGTGTTAGATGCTTTAGCTATTAGTGACGTTAGAGTAAAGGGGGACAGAGAGGACGCAGTCGGAGAATACAAGGTCTACCTGTCAGGAGTACAGTGGGGTGTAGGGTTGTACATCAGGAAAGCAATCGAACCCAGCATAATTGCAATAAGGTATGTAAATGAACGACTGATGTGGGTAGATTTGTCCACCTCCAGCAAGAAAATTAGGATTGTGGTAGTGTATTCACCCTGTGAAGGGACAGATCAAGATGAGAGGGACAGATTTTACAACGCACTTAGTGATGTAGTTGTTAGAGGGAAGGATAAGGACAGCGTTTTACTCATGGGTGATGTCAACACCAGGATAGGAAATCGAACAGAAGGTTACGAAAGGATTATGATGATGATTTTCATTGGTGACATCCGTTTTTTTTTTTTTCAAAAAATCGACGTAAATATGATAAATTACACGTTAAAGTTGATTCTTCACATCAAAAGCGGACCCCTACATAAGAGCTTGATATCGAATTCGGACATTTGTTGAATAAAGCACTGTGCACCAATGGGAACACTATATGATCACATGACCTCGAAAATCAGACATGACGACAGCATGTGCCAGGTACTAAGACGTATTAGCCCGTACTTAAGTTTTTCAGTAAGTTTTTATAGTATTATTACTAATAAACATCTTAAAGCGAGTGAAATGGAACATAACATATCACCAGCGTCCGAAGGAAAAACTAGGAAGCGGTTGAGACAACTTGAGAAGTGGAAAACGAACATTGAAAAGAAACAATGGTAAGACTAGCTTGTACAGTACACTGTTCTCTTGTAAGGTGTGGAAAGAAGTTATATGTGGGAACGGAGTGTCTAGTATACAAAGTGGACGGCAAACCGGAAATATAAACCCTCAGACTATAACAAATGGTGTACCAATTAAGGCAGAAGAACTTCGAGATGTTGAGAAGTTGCTAACAAAACATTTTGGAGATGACTGGAAGACTCTTCCCACTCTTCATTGGTACAAAAAATTACTACAGGGACCAATTTGTCATTCAGATCTGGCTGACGATTAGTCTGAATGTGAAATCGAGAAGACCAAGTTTGGTGACGATCCCGTTTTAATGGCAATTTGAAATTAGATACTTATCTTCAGAAACAAAGTTAAATGTTAAGTTGCTTGGGAAATTTACACACATTACAATAACTTCAAAAATACAAAAAGTTTTATTACTACTCAAATTAGAAGTAACATTTCATTTTGTATATAAAATTAAAAAAAATTATGATTATTGTAGTGCTTCATTTTTCCAATATTTAATAGGTTTCAAAATTTAATATTTTCCACTTTATGTCGATATTCGTATAATTTCGCAAATTATACATATGTAAAAGATTCTCGTCAGCAGTAAGCGAATCTCTGTGTATCAAAGACGGACATCTGAAAACGTGTTCACATCAAAAGCGGACACCTACACGTTTTGGTTTCAAAGACGGACATCTGTATTTTCAAACAAATTTAAAGGTGCTTGAGTAATCAAAATAATATTAGCCACTTTCAGGAATAACGCCTCGAGTATTAAAGTTAATAATGTGCAAATCAGCTTGCAAATATATTAGCTCTACGCTTTGCAATGAAAAATGACGTTTAACTCTGATTGTGAAAAACGACAGATGTCAGTCTTTGATAATAGGCTACTCAAATAACAATATATGTCTGAAAAATGCAAGTACAATCACCATAGATTGGCGGAAATCGAACAAGATTAAAAAAAAAATATTACAAAATAACTCTTTAGTTTTATAAAACACTCAGGAAATAATTATCAAATTATCAGGCACTCAGTTTTGCATCAAACGCCCGGACGCATCACTGGAAACGTATAATCAAGAAAATTCTAAGTCTTTAGCAATTAATTTATTGTCTATCATCTCTTAAACTGTGAATCCCCTAAACAAAATCCAACTTAAGAAAACCCCATCCAAAGATTTAGAGTTCGGTGAGAGTGTAAAACAGGTATGTTGCTTGTTGGAATAAGGTAAGGCTGTTCTATTGATAGGAAAACCAGGATCGCTACAGGGATTTGGCAATTGTGAGCTACTTAAAGGAGGTCTGCTTTAAAGCTACTCGTTCTAAACTGATCTGATGTTAAATGCACCACTAATAATTATCATCATGTGGTAGTTAACACTCACGATAATTAACTTTCCAATCAAGCTGATTAAAGATTAGTTGAAAACATTTATTATTCATTTACACTATAATTCTGTTTGTTTATGGCACTAATATTAATACCTGCACAGTTAATTAAGAAACAGTACGTTTAAACTGATTGAAAGCGCAACGGACATTTTGAACAAAGCAAGAACAATACGTAGTCTGCACAAGAGAAATGAGAGAGAAATTAAAAAAAAAAAAAAAAAAAAAAAAAAAAAAAAAAAAAAAAAAAAACCACACAAAACACTTTCTAATAAAAACTGACTGATTGCATGAACTTAGTATCTTGTTCACCTGTGTAGTATTGCACAACAATCACTATTATCATTAGACGTTACACCAATAAAGAAATCTGTTAATCAAACTCAGCTTATTCAATATTATGCTTTGACTTTATATCTATAAATGTGAATGTCTGTTCCGTGTACGTTAGCACGTCTGAACCACAAGACATAAAGAGCTAAACATTTGTACAGTTACTAATGTCTACCCGGGGAAGGCTTTAGGCACGGTTTTATGGCTATCGGACAGCTATTTATCTATCTATATATATTAATGTGACTGTCCGGTGTACGCTTATCACGTCCGAACGACAAGACGCAGATACTTAAATATTTGTACAGTTTCTAATTTATACCTCAGGAAGGTTTTAGGAACGGTTTTATAGCGAGCTGATAGATATTTAGTAATTTGAAGAATATAACGCGAAATGCGGAACAATAATTAATCGTTGGAAATTATATTTACTATTTGAAAATGGTTTTATTGGTTGCACAGTTGCTTGAGGTTTGATAATGATAAAAGGGTGGAGTATATTGGGATGGAAAGTTATCAGTGTATATAAAATTTTACGTGTGTGTGTGTGTGTGTGTGTCAATATTTTGCGCTGCAGCGAAAACTAAAGAGGTTCGTTCCAGCAGCTGCCAGATTGCTTGACGCGCATGCGCAACGGTGAAATTTTGTTCAGGCTACTTGGAGTGTGGCTGTTTGGTGTTCCAGCAGTTGCCGCAAGCAGCCAGACGCTACCCGGAAAAATATTTCTGGCGCGGTCAAGCTGCCAATTTGCGCATGCGCAGAAAGGTCTGAGTTAGAGTGGGGGGGGGGGGGGGGTTAGCCATCACGTGATACGTGTGTGTTTGTAGCGTGTTTTTCGATTATTTCGAAGCCAATGCAATCCCACTTGAGATCAGATATTTCTCGTTTACACTACTTCGTTATTAGGAAGAAAAGTATTTTAATTATTCCTTTAAACTCACTTTCGCCTGCAACCAGAAACAGTGCAAAAAGCGTTCCAGCAGTGCAAGTATCAAACAAGGGTTTTTATGTCATAGTAGCTGCGCATGCGCAGTAACACCTATTTCTTAGTGCTTGAAAGTAGCAGTCTGGCAGCTGCCGGATCGAACCTAAGAACGCAAACGCATGGTCTGTGTGTAATTGTTGTCCGAAGTCTCCCGTTGTACACCATAGCCGTTCCATGGCGATTGCTATAAGGGGGTGGAAGATATGGTGGTTCAAAGTCGTCAAATTATAGAAAAATTCGGACTGAAGGCCAGCGAAGACGTTTGAGACTCTATAGCAAGGAGGTTACATACAATGAAACGTGATGCCACAGACCATATCTTTGGTCTATCCGTGCTACAATGTCTTCAGCTCTTTCTCTGAAAGTATAAGCATACGAATAAGGAAATATAAGAATAAATAAATAAACGAGTAAAAAAGAAATGTCTTTTAATATATCTCTTAAAAATCGATTTCACTTTCGCGCATTACATCAAGTGATCGATCTGTGATATTATTACAATCATTATTGTTGAATTTCGTGATTGGATTCTTCGAAACGAGTGCATTTTTATGTGTGATTTGATCTACCAATACGCTAGCGGAACCGCGACTTTAAGCTAGTAGTCAATAACTTTCAATGAAAGGAAGAGGGTTAGCTCTCTAACTACAAAAGTGAAACAGGTAAAGAAGTTTAACTTTCTCAATTATTATTAGCAATAATCATTACATTACCTTATGATTGGAGAACAACCAAAATCTTCTCAGACTGATACATCTATGAATGATTCAAAATCTTGTGCCTGTGAAAATCAGATTACAAAATTATTCCATCAGCAGCCAACCAAAGCACGTCCGTTCAATACCAGAGCTACGCACCGACTCTTTCTGTTCAACTACTACTCACATACATAGTCTCTGAAAGAGATATTACACAACACAGTACACCATAGACGTAGTTACTCAAAGAAGTTCATATAACATTTTTACATACAAATCTATATCTATAAACTAGCTTATATGCCCGTGCTTCGCAACGGTTGTTAAAGAGGAACCTGTGTATATCATGGTTTCTAGGGTTGCGGTCCTAGGTCAGCAAAAACAGATTCCTTGTTGGATCGCTCTGTCAATAAACTCAGTTTTCCTAGCCAAGATGTCAAATTTAAGTAGAAGTCATTGTCGAAAACGCTGAATGTTCATAAAGTTTTTCATGCAAAAAGTAAAATTAATTTAAGTCCGTACTCCGGAACGATGTAACTTTAATATTAGTTTGTGTTCATAAAGTTAAGACTGCGGTGTGAAATTGTCTGTTTGGCGTAAACTTCTGAAAACACGTCTATCGCTGAGATGATAAATAGTAGTTATAATAACAGCCCCATGTACTGGTTCTATGGTGTAGTACTAAACTGTAAGTGTATGCTGAAGTAATAGTATATTGCAGTGTTGCACTGTGGACAATGTAGTTATTCTGTATGCAGTGCTCCCTATTATCGAAAACTCGATGAATGCTGAAAGTTTGGCAAATAAATCAACAGAGCAGTTCATGTCTGTATAAATAAGACGTCACGGTGGTGCGATAAAGTAAGGCTGGGTAATCGTTGAAGGAATGCCGTCAGCGGATCGTCTGTATAGAATTTTCCATTAAATATATTATTTCCAGTGAATTATCTCGACGTGTTAGCAGCATCGGCCACTCTTTCACATAATACATGTCCCCACGTCCAGCAATGATCGCAAAGCACGAAATTGATATCGACCTTCTGTAATAGAACTATATATTCAGAACACTAAGTACAATTTTCTCTGCAAAAGAAGATGCCTGTATCTATCTTAATGTAGTCCGCACCAAAAGGAAGTAAATTCAAATTTTAATCTCAATTAGTACGGAACAATTATGAAAGCAGAGAGGTTTCTGATGAGGTTGTTGGTCGCGTGTGTATATTATCTCTAGTGGCAACCACAGAGCAGAAATATCTCTGGAGTGAGCATTCAAATGCGCAGAACAGTTTTTGTGTCCTGAACATTAAGGGGGAAATGTCACGTAATATTGGGAAAAATATATTAATCGGTGACTTTACCTTGGTCCTTTTTTGTTCGGTTAAGACAGATGACTATGTGCAAATGGCTCTTTTAGCGACGCTTCCTTAACTTTCTTGTTGCTTCTGTGACATATTTATTTAGACATTATTTAATATTATGAGGTTGCTCTGCGAAAAGGATGTGGGGATTCTATGCAGCCAATGCGGTAAAAACCAATTGTAAGAGCAAATAAATGTGTCAAAAGTGTGGATTTGTCACAAAATCACGTGGTAATTCGAACTTAATGTTGAGAAGATGAACAGAACGCAATGCTCATTCCGTAGATATCGCTTCCATGCACAATTTAGTGGTTATACCCGTCGAAAGATGCACTTCTTTTCTCTCCATGACATTGAAACAGCATATGGGATACAGTAAGGGATAAAAAAAAAATGAAAAGAAAAGAAAATTGTACCCTACCCGGGTTAAATTTTACTTGCAGGGGCAGCGATTTAGTTTGCGAACATAAAGAATTATTCCTCTCATTCTATGTGACTGACTTTTCAAAAAGCATTCAACGGCTCTTGCCAACATCAGCACACAACGCCGCCGCCGTAAGTTAATTTGTACCCCTTCTTGTAGTGTATTGCACTATAGTTATGAGAATGAAAAAGAAAAACGCAGCAACGCCATAATTAATTCTTTGGTGTAATATGTAATTAACGTCGCCTCACGTTGTCCTTTTCTGTACTATGGCGTTTTCGAGGCATTCCTAAAGAGAACGCACTCAAAATGTAATGAGGATTCATCGAAATCAAAAGGGGGATTACATAAATTCGATTTTTCTTGCAAAGAATTGTTATGTAAATTACAGTATCGATAGACGCGAAGAAATGTCGTTCTGTTTTTAATTCAAATGTTCCCTGTCAAAAGAAGCAAAGATACGTCGTTAAGCTGTGAATATACAAAGTGTAATCAGCATCTCGCTGTTCAATGTTAGTTTGTGTTTGCAGATATAAGATTGCGGCTGTTAATTCAAAATACTTCTTTCACTGAAGGCATACGCACTACACGATCATGTATTGTTTATTTGAAACACTACGAAACCAACAGCACCTTTAGTGGTTCGTTGCTGTTCTATGGCATAATCATCGAAAAAAAAAAAGATAAAAACATTGAAAAATTAAGCGGCGCCAACTATTAATTCTTTGGTGCACTAGTAACAGGACATCTGTTCTGTACTGTACTATCCAGTTTTCTAGGCATTACTAAACAGAATGGACTTAAGATGTAATAAATACGCACCGAAATCAGAAAGGAAACTACATAAATTCGTGTTTCCTCGCAAAGAATTCTTAGTAAATGGAAACATCGATAGACGCGTAGGAAAGTCGTTATGTTTTCAATGAAAATGATACCCGATGAAAGAAGCAATTTTTTCTTTCCATGGCATTGCAAGGCATGCGGGATATAGATAGTAAGAAAATGATTTTTCTGTGTCACACCTGGGTTAAATTTTACCTGCAGTGGCAGCGGTTTAGTATGTTATCGTTGGTGACTAAATATTCGCTTTAGGGGGATCATTAATTTACTGATCGGAACAACATTATTTCATCATCAACACAAAGAATTATTCCCCTCATTGTAGGTGACTGATTTTTCAAAAAGGATTCAACGGCCGTTGCCAACATCAATACACAACACCGCTGCCGTAAGTAAAATCGTAGCCCTTGTGTGAGTGTATTACACCTAAGTTACATGAATAAAAAACGCAACATATCCATCTATTAGTTATTTGGTATGCTATGTTACGAACAGTGCCTCTATCGGATCTTTGCTATACTACGCTGCAATTCAAGCACAGGCTGCACAGCGTACACCAGAAACCACAAATTACGATATCTCTTCTTCCCCTGATCCGATTTTAATGAAATAAAGCTTATATGTTGCCACAAGGTACTTTCAGTTGACCTATGAAACACCACGAAAGTTAGTATAGTATTCTTGGAGATTTGCTGATATACAACGTACTTATAAGCATAGTATACACATAAAACTTCAAATTACGATATCTTTCCTACCTCTGATTCGATTTTGATGAAATGTAGCCTATGTTACTCTACAAACTATTCCAAATTTACCTGTGGAAACCCATGAAAGTTCGTGTAGTACTTTTGGAGATTATCTTAAACAAATAGACATACACGAAGGCTTTTAAACAAATTGTTAAATTATGATATCTTCATGTTCTCTGATCCGATGTTAATTGTTGAAGCCTTTATATAAGCGCACGATATGCTCAAGTTACGTGTGGAAATCCCATGCCGCCTGACACGCGCTGAGGAGACCTCCCAGTCCACCACGGATTGGGGGGCTACCTCCTCGCGGGCAGTGAGCGGGCTGGCCACAGCCGCAGGCCGATCGGAGGGCACAACAGACGCACAGGGCGTCTGCTGCACCCCCGCGAGCGGCCCACAACAGCGGCGCCCACCCACCGCAGTCTCAAGCGTTGCCAGCGAAGCCAACGCCGCCTGAATTGTGAACAAGAACTGAATATATTTTCATAAAAGCCATGATAAATTAAATATCAATTTAAGTTAAAATATTATATCATGAAATACCTGGCTGTGGCACCAAGATTCGTAATTCCACTGTAAAAAGAACTCAAATATATCAAACACAAACCACCTAAATAAATTACTATAGTCGTTGCCAGATAAAATCATTTTCAGCACACAAAAGATTAAACTTACTTTCTGGCAATGGTGACAACTTAATAATGACTAATCCATGAACAAAAATTAAATTAGCCACTGTTTCAGCGCAACGGAAATTTATCTGCTTAACTCGTAAAGCGAGCAAACAAATGTTATCAAAAACACAATAAAACCACAGAATTCATTATTAAGAAAAATGAGAGGTGTGAAAGGAAGAACACAGGGAGTAATTAACTTGAAATAAATTCTCCGTATTCTGAGAAAAACATAGGGGTGGGAAAGACCAGATAAATTACAAGAAATTCACCACCTGTACAATTTATTTACAAATGTTACTATTACTATTGCCCAAAATAATACTTGAATCTGCCCGTATATGAACGTGGAGCTATGTGGAGAAAATTCTTATTCACACAGGAATTTAACAAGACAAAAACACACATTCAAAACACGCATTCACAAGCCAATGGTTAGCGACACTTACTCAAACTGTAATCCTACAACGACGATGCTACCAGCAGCAGGAGAGATGGCGGTCGTCTTGATTACACAAATAAAATTGATTCCCTAGTGGATTCACGTTTAGGAGGCATATGCAAAATCACTAAATGTGCACTCGCAGTACCGAATAAAGAAACTAACTGCACAACAGTACAAAAGTTATTACGAAATGTTCTTGTTGTGGTCTTCAGTCCGGAGACTGGTTTGATGCAGCTCTCCACAATACCCTATCCTGAACAAGCCTCTTCAATTCCACATAAGAACGGCAACCTACACCTGTCTGTATCTGCTTATTGTAGCCATCTCTTGGGCGTCCTCTGCGATTTTTACCCCATACACTTCCCTCCAAAGCTAAAGTCACAATTCCTTGATCTCCAAGAATGTGTCCTACCAATCGATCCCTTCTTTTAGTCAAGAAATTGCCAGAAATTCCTTTTCTCCCAAATTATGTTCAGTACCTCCTCATTAGTTACGCGATCCACCCACCTAATATTCAGCATTCTTCCGTAGCACCAAATTTCAAAAGCCTCTATCGTCTTCCTGTCCACACTGTTTATCGTCCATGTTTCACTCCCATACAAGGCAACACTCCACACAAATGTCTTCAGAAAGGACTTCCTTGGGCTAAAATCAATATTCGACGTTAACAGATTTCTCTTTTTCAAGAATGCTTTTCTACCCATTGCCATTCTGCATTTTATATCCTCTGTACTGCGACTATCATTTGTTATTTTACTGCCCAAGTAACAAAACTCATCTACCTCCTTTATTGTTTCGTTACCTAATCTAATTCCTTCAGCATCACCTGATTTTCTTACACTGCACTTCATTAGCCTAGTTTTTCTCTTGTTAATGTTCATCTTATATGCACCTTTCAGCACACTGTCAAAATACAAAATACACACGTGGAATTAAATAAGAAAACTATTTACAAATTAAAATAAAGCAGCCAACTGTTTCTCATGGCAGCAGCCCGCCACCGATCGTTGCGAACGCACGTTGTGCGATCGGTCTCACCAGGGCAAGAAACTCAAATAAAATTTAAAATAAAAACGTGAAGCTACATTTACTAGACTTAAGGAACTTCAGATAACCACTGAACATTTCTCCCCACATGAAGAAAGAATTACTCAGAAAATTTCTAAGTACAAAACTAGGTAGCTGAAAAGGTTTAAGTTCTAACTAGATGCACTCATCATGACCCCAGACAAGTACTCACTGCGAAGGCCCAAGGAAGAATGAAGCCCAAACCACGCGCAGGACGCTCCCTAGTCACAGCTCCCTAGTTCAGCTCTGTTCACTCACTACCAACTTAAGCTACCAGGGAAACACTGTCACCTCCCCTAACCGCTGAGAGCGGCTTACTTAGGTAACCTCTCAGGTGTACAAAGGTTGGCACAACGTTACCAGAACAAGAACGACCGGCCATCTTCTCTACAAACACTGTCTTTGCCTGCAGCAGAACGCTGAGCAGACGATGAATGAAGGCATGCACTACTAACAGCAAGACAAGACTCTAAAGCTCGAAGCAATGATTGCTAACCACTGCACAGCAATTATTCAATGTTAAAGCAACCTTCCACATTCACACAAATATACAAATACACACACACTGGAGGAAAATATTCATAAATGTGTGGGGCAAGAACATAAGTAGCAATTTAAATAAACTAATTAGCATCCTAGTCAGTTAATGTAATTAGTAAAATACACAATAGATGAATTTTAAATTGACAAACGACGGTACTAATATATTTAGGTGTGTGAAATAACATGTGGAACATGGACACAAATTCGGTGGACGTGTTTCAACGTCTGCGCCTGCTGTCTATGGAATGGGGATTATTTAATTTTTCCTAAAGTCTAAGGGTATTTCGCCTGTCTCTTACACCTTACTCGCCAGGTGAAATAGTTTTGTCGTAGCTGTTTCTCCCAAATACTTCAGTAGCTTTGAGAGATCGTCATCTTCTCCAGGGGCCTTTTTACGACTTTGGTCTTTCAGGGCTCTATCAAATTCATCTCTCAGTATAGTATCTCCTATTTCAGTTTCATCTACGTCCTCTTCCCTTCCTAAAATATTGTCTCCAACGTCGTTTCCTTTATAGGGCCCCTCTATACACTCTTTACACATTTCAGCTTTCCCTTCTGTACTCACAACGGGTTTTATATCTGAGTTCTTGATATTCATACAGCTAACTTCCTTGTTTCCATGTGTCTATTTTATTTTCATGTATCAAATTCATCTCTCAGTATAGTATCTCCTATTTCAGTTTCATCTACGTCCTCTTCCCTTCCTAAAATATTGTCTCCAACGTCGTTTCCTTTATAGGGCCCCTCTATATACTCTTTACACATTTCAGCTTTCCCTTCTGTACTCACAACGGGTTTTATATCTGAGTTCTTGATATTCATACAGCTAACTTCCTTGTTTCCATGTGTCTATTTTATTTTCATGTAGGCGGCATCTTTTTTTGTTTTGTTTTTACCTTCTACAGATTTCAATTTGACTTCTACCCACTCCTGGTTAGCCCTTTTGTACTTCCTATCAGTCTCATTTCTTAGTCGTCTGTACTCCATTTTACCGACTTCATTAACTGCATTTTTATATCTCCTCGTTTCCTCATTTAAATTTAGTATTTCCTGTGATATGCAATTTTTTTTTTTTTTTTTTTTTTTTTTAGTTCTTGCCTTTATACCAATTTGGTTCTCTGCTGCCTTGACTATTTCATGGATATGTTTTACAGTTTAAAATCTGGTTTTGAAATCTATGTCTAACCATTATAAAATCTGTCTGGTACCTTCCAGTGTCTCTTTCACGTACACATTCTTCTTTCATGATAGATGGTAGGATAAAATAAAATGCTTTGTATATATGGGTGGCTAATGACTCTGTGATCCTTGTGATTTTGGCGTTGTGTGTCGTGCAGGACGTGGACTATCTATCTGGTATTTTGCTCTGGAGACCCCTAAGTCAGTGTTCTACGTCGCGAAATACAGAGTTCAAACTGGTTTGTCATACAATTCGTTGTAACACAGAGGTGATCCACAATTTGTAGAAATGCAAATTGATACTTATCTTTACATGTTAGGGTGGAGTTGCATGCATCTTATCTGTTAGCGGTGCTTACGATGTGGGTGGAAACATGCCAGACACGTACCTGTGATGATTTCAATGTAAATTTTTTTATTTGGTTGAGAAGCATCGAGTTCAATACACTTCTATAGTTAATTAACTTAAAGTGGGCTAGCTACCGTTGTAGTAAGGTACATTTAATCGTGTGTTGAGTGTCTAAAGGCTTGCTCTTGGCATTCGACAATATTTTTTGGGTGTTGTATTCGAAATAGTGCAGACTATTTTGTGTTGGTGGATGGAATGATTAGATATATACATATAAGAAAAAGAACTTGGTGTTGATCTGTATCTTTCCTTGTTAGATGTTCCCTCTCTCTCTCTCTCTCTCTCTCTCTATATATATATATATATATATATATATATATATATATATATATATATATATATATGTGTGTGTAAATAAGTTTTACGATGTAATCGGATGTTTCACGGATATTTATGGAGGGTAATGATTCGTTAGAAGGGGGGAGGCAGTGGCTATTTGTGCCTAAGTGATAGTTAATCGCAGAAGGTAAGACGTCAAGTGACAGAAACCGTTTCAGAAATGTGTTCTGGTGGACTGTGCAATACAAAAAATAGTAGGATAATTCGTCTGGATGTTACTAGACGAATCTTCTGACTGTAACCAGCTAATAAAACCGTTGGGTTCTGATAGTTTGAAACTTTAATAAATTGCGTTGATGGAAACATTATATACTGTGTCGTGAAGATCCTGACTGTTGTGTGTTATCGATCACTGTTCGAAGGCTGTATGTGGTAGCTTGTCTGTGTAAAGTGTATGGGGAGAACTTGGTTAGTGATGACAATGGACATATCGGCGAGAGGATTGCCTGTGAAGGTGTCGTGTGCTTTTTGTGTATGGAAATGGGATGGGTACAGGGATGATTTTCATGTTACAGTTACGAATGGAGGATATTAGCTGTCTTGAACAGGTGTTTAGCTGCACTGGTGTGGGGCGTCTCGATGCGAGCGCAATGGACATTGAGCTGTATACACGTTATTGTTTGGCGTTTTTATTCTTAAAAACGAGGTTCTCTTCTAGGTCATACGTTGCTCGTGGTTAAATATACCTGTTTCGTCTATCGCATGCATAGAGAGAATTTTACCGATTTTCGGTATTCGTACCTGTAAATCTGAATCTTCTTTTTATAAAGAATACGTCTTCTGCTGTTGTTATAGTTGTTGTGTTACACATTGGGACATCGAAAGAGTGTTTGTTAAGATGGAAACACAAGTTCACTTTGGGAGGTCGCTAGCGCTACAGTCCGTCTATGATCTAACGCGCGCTATTTTTCTTAAACACATCCGTCTGCTGTCGCATGCATCGTCAATACGAAGAGCGTGGTTGGTAGCTTGTAAGTCCTTGCGCACATAGTTGGTGTTTAGTGTCGCATGAACGCGAGGTGTATTGATGCAGTCGTTCGCAGTGTCGAGACAATTTGTTTAAGGTAATGATTTCACCCACCGATTTTCGGTATTGTCTCCTGTAAATTTCAACATTCTTTTTATAAAAAATACATTGTCTGCTGCTGATTAGGTTGTTGTGTGATTATAGTGCATGGCTGGTGGCGAGAACTAATACCATCTAAAGGAAGGTCACTAGATACACTTACATTTCGATTATTTGTGAGTGACGTTGTAATTAGCAATATAAGTAATACAAACTTAGAGTACACTCCGTGTAGCATTTCTTTCTGCCGTGTCTATATTTACAAAATTGCGTTGCATAAGAGTTGTAATTAAGGTTCGATGTCTGATGTTACTTAAACTGCCAGTACCACTTCCTAAAAAACGAAATGTTCTTCAGGAAATTGTTAATGCAAACATAGGTTGCCGCAGTTTATATGTAAATTAGGTAACCTAACGGAGTGTAGCAAGATATACTATTTTGCTATGAGACAATAGGTCACAAACGAATTCCGAAATCGATTTTTTTTCGGGAGTTGTTAATGTCAACAGAGTTCCCTCCGAAATATTTCGCGCTACAGGTAATTGTTTAAACAATTGTTATTAAAGATCACTTACGAACAGCATGGCTGATGCTGTTGCTCGCTGACGATTTCAGAGAGAAAACAAAATGTTTTTCCTGGAAAATCGTTAACGCAAAAACATAGGTTGTCACAATTAATTTGCTTAGTAAATTAAGCAATCGGGGGCGGTGACAGGTGACTACGGGGGTGGGCGGATCGCATGTACGCGACTCTCGGGGGCGGAGGCTGGGGCGGATTATCCGGAGACAGCCGTTCCCCCAAGTTCGCGACTGTCGGGGGCTGGGGTCTCTCAGGCTGGTGTTGTTTACGAGATTCAAACTCCTCTTAAGTGCAGTATCATGTTTGATGTTATCAGTCAAGACACGAATCTCGACCTGTTGAAGGAGCAGACCCCCAAACCGTCGCCATCTTAAATTTTTGGGTCGGTCCCCTTTTTCCCCGACGCCATCTTTATTTTGGGGTCGACCCCTCCAAACGGTAATTACTTCTGTGACTTCTGCCTTACTTGGTTTCTGGATTAATAATGGATCTATGTCTTCCAGGTCGACTCCAACTTTTACTTTTAAAACGTCATCAGACGAATCTTGCCCCTCAAACAGGCGTGCAATATTTTTTCGTCTGCTGCTTATCCATTAATGGATGTTGGCGACCACATGGCGCATCTTTCTTCTGTGAACCGCAGTATGAAGTAGCAGGTCTACACTTCGTAGTCCTGTCCATTGCTTTATATTATCCAACCAGGATGTTCTTCTTCGTCCTTGTCTTCTTTTTCCTTAGATCTTCCCTTCTATTATTAACTGTAGAAGCATATATTTGGTGTTTCGTACTATACGTCCTAGGTACGCAGTTTTTCTTCTTTCCAACACTGTCAACAACTCTCGTTCCTTGCTCGTTCGTTCCAGCACTTGGTTAATCTTGCAGTCTACGGTATTTTCAGCATTCTGCGATAAATCCACTTTTGAAAAGCCTCTAAATTCGTTGTTGACATATTTAGTGTCCATCCTTCAGAGCCATATAGAAGCACGGACCAAATGTAGCATTTTACAAAAGGTCTTCGTCTAGGTCTGTGCTTGTAAGAATATAACGTAGATTTTATGAAGGCGTTTCGGGCGTTTTCTATGCGACATCTTATTTCCAAGTCTCTACACCAGTCTTCACAAAGCCAGGTTCCGAGGTATTTAAACTTGCTGACTCTTTGAATTACAGATCCTTGAAATTGTAGATTTGCATAGTTAAGTGAGGTGGTCTCTCGTGTGACAATCATAAAATTAGTGTTCTTGATGATAATATTCAGACCTTGACTGTAATCTCCTACTAAGTTAACAAGTTGTTGAATTTCATCTAAATTATCAGGAATCAATACAGTGCCATCATGGCGAATCTTATTGCTATACACTCCGTTAACCTTTACTCCTTTTTCTACATCAAGTGCATCTTGAAAAATATTCTCAGAGTATAAGTTAAATAACAGGGGTGACAGTATGCATCCTCGTCAGACTCGTCTACATATACTGATCAAGTCTGTGACATTATCAAGTTGAGCCTGCAGTGTCTGATTCCAGTATAAATTCTCTATACAATGGATATCTTTTTCTTCTATATCAATTCTCTTGAGAATTTCCAGAAGTTTATGATGTTGTATTCTAACAACTGTTTTTTCGTAGTCAATAAATCAGAGGCCTACATTTTTACCTTGATCATAGTAGTTTTGTACTAGAACTTCCAGTGCGACTATTGCTTCTCTTGTACCTAAACCTTTCCTAAATCCAAACTGTGTCTCACCAACGAATTTTTCACATTTTCATAGAGACTTTGATGGATGACTCTGAGAAATGTTTTCAGAGAATGGCTCATAAGACTAATGAGTCTGTGATCTTCACATCTTCTCACATTCCTCTTCTTCGGTAACGGGATGAAAGTTGATGATAGCCATTCGTCAGGGTAATGACCAGTCTCGTAAATTTTGTTGAACAGTTTGTGTACGACTTTGATACCATCTTCATCAAGGACAATGAGTTCGACTAGAATTTCATCAGGCACTGTGGCTTTACTGTGTTTTTTTTATTATTTTTTTATTTTTATTTACTTTTTTTTAATGTCTCTCTGAACTTCTTTCAAGATTGGAGGCCCTATTGAAGTGTTGTTCTTAGAAATCCCAATATTTGGTCTATCATCTGAAAAGAGGTTCTTAATGTGGTCTTCCCATATCTCTTTCTTCTCAAACGTATCTAGAACTATTTTATTATTTTTGTCGGTTAACAAGGAGATGTTTCTACTTCTATATAACCCAGCAGTTTCTTTTAACATTTTATGCAAGTTGAAATCATCATTTTGAAACATATGTTTAAATAAAATATACTTATAAATTGGGATCGAAAACTGAAATTAGCGTGTGTGTGTATGTGTGTGTGTGTGTGTGTGTGTGTGTGTGTGTGTGCATGGTTTGTGTGCAAATGCAACAGTACCTATCTAGATTGGTACAGCACTGTGAATGTAAAAACTTATGTAAATGTCTGGACATCAAGTAAGAGTAAGTGTTATAATTAATCAGCCTGGCATCGACTGATTGCAATGGGTATGGCCCTGTTAAAGCACAAAAGTATCCAGAATTCGAGTCTGGTTAAACAATGAATGACAAGTCCGGTTGTAGCACAACGTCCGATTAGTTAATCAGATATACAAATTATTCATTAATTAAATTAAATACTGATCTATGTTTGACACGAATTTGATATCCAAAATTAAATGTGATCATGGGTGGAGTGACAGACAGTCTCGAACAGTGACTGATAGCAGCGGAATGACGTAGCGGTATGACACAATAAAAACACTAAAGTTGACAATTATGTGTTTGTTAATTAATTAAAGATAAAAGTTTAGATTACTACCGTGACACAGACTGAACATGACATCTATTGCGAACTTAGTGATTACATGTAACGTTACATGCTGTGAACAAGATCTTCCTCATTAACAAAATGTTGTATTGTCAAAATAGTTCAATAGCTAAGTAGGATGCATACCAAGTAATACTGAACATAAATGTACTCATATGTAGAATGAGAAACAAACTATAATAGTAGCTGATAGCAATGAAAGGAAACAATAATTGTGTAATTGACTAATTATTTAAAGTACAAATCAAAGTTTAGTTTATTAGATGCCAAAAGTGACCAAGTATGAATTCAGTTGCGAGGCTAGCAGTAATCAATTGTGTGTTCTGACACCTTCTGATATAACTTTGTTAACAAAGTAATTATTGTGTTGTCAGCAAGTGGTGTAATTAATATCTGTATGAAAGGCGCGTAACACAATAGACAAAAAATGCTGTTAGCTACCTGAAAAACTAGTTGTCTACGATTCTTGTATAAAAAAATATAAAGAAAAGTTAGAGAAATTTAAGTTCACTCACTTCTTATCCGTAGTCAGCACGTTGGTCTCTTGCAGTACACAATGAAATATAAATGAAGTTAAAGCTTGCACCTATCCTACTGTTTAAAACTTGAAGCCTAAGATAACTTGGCGATAATACTAAGGTTTTTTACTTTAAACCAAGGGGAACACAAAGCTATCTTAAAAACGAAATTGTAAGTTATGGTTCTTATTATTATTATTACCTTAAAAACATGACCATTACAAAAAAAAGAAAAAAAAATTCAAAAATCAAAATCAGAATTATCAAGAATCCTAACGGCTTACAACAACTGTCTCGCAGTCTTTTGCTCTCAACCAACACCTAACTCTGTCTGTCCACTTCCACTCACCGATTCGTTCTCTTTCTGAACACAGCTACTGCTGACTCAATGCAACAAAAATAAAGTCTCTGACCAGAGAGTTACAGTGGCAAGATATGGTGTTGCCACCCTTCATTACTCCCCCCTCTCCCCTTACAAAATTTTGGAGCAGGGGCAACAGCCTTGACATTAAAATAGAAATATTTGGGAACAATAAGAATAATACATGACAAAAATTCAAATATGTGACATACATAGCAGGAAGAATCACAATAGTATACATAAAAGTTTACAGCTTGTTTCCATTAATATTTGTACCATCAGGATAAAATAAATGAAAGGAAACAATTGAAGACATCATAAAGAAAGGCATACATTAAACGTGTAAGTACATAGCATAGCATATTATATAGGAAACAGAATAACAGTAATGTACATAAAATTACAACTTGGAAACAACTGTTTGTTTCATCATGATAGCATAAATGAAGAAGGGAAAAACATAAGAAAAATCATACTTCAGATGTATAATTAGTCGCTTTTTACATAAGAGCCAATTAAATGTACCAAGGCAGATCCATTTTTGTTATAGAATAGATCATACACAAGATTAGGCAGCTTAACTATCTCATTAGAAGAGTCACACGCACGCAAACCGGTAGATTCTATTAGTTTTTGGTTCACTGGCCACACAAACACTGACACTTTATAACAAAGTCGAGAGATTGTCGGAGACGATTAGTACATTGAAGACACATCATTATGCTAGCCCAATCTTGAAGTGCAGGTCACGTGGTTGTGTCACCATGAGGGTTAGATGTGAAGCAGATCCATTACTCAGCTGTGCTCCATATTGAGTCCAACAGCAAAAGGACCAATAACAGGTCCACAGACAGCTTCACTACCTCCATGGTAACTCACAGCAGTCCATATATGTGAGCAGGCAGCAGCAGTACATTTATGAGTTGTGCTTTTAGCTGAATTCAACAGCAGTTGAACCAATGACAGATCCCCAGATGGCTGCACTGCCTCCACGGTGACTCACAGCTGTCCATGTGTGTGAGCAGACAGGAGTAGCACATTTATGAATTGTGCTCTTGGCTGAGTTCAACAGCAGTATGATCAACATTGTCCACTGACAGCTCAAAATTTACCCACAACTGTTCAGTTATGTGAGTGTGGCAAGAAGACTCAGCAGAAAAATAGCATCAATCATATTATTATGTGACATGAGCAATGCTTCAATCTGTTTTAGTGTGTGGCTGCCAAATAGTGTATATAAAATAATGCCTTTCTTATCTAATGAACATAAAAAATTACAAAATATAAGCAATATATAAGACCAAGATATTATAAGACATAATGCATATTATGTATACAACAGATTAAACAAAGTTTTAAATACTAAGGACTTGACCACAGAGGTCACAGCAAATTAAATGGTAATATTATAAGACATACTGTCAACATTGAATTACAAAGAAAAAATACACATTGCATAATTGGCGACTAACTAGTTTTTGTAAATAGATATACAAATGGCATGCTCCATAACGTACATTGCTTGTAAAACAGGTTGATCTAGCTACAGGTATACAACTACCAATCCTGAGGGTAGGTAAAAAGGAAGATATCTACTGGGAAAAGGTTAATGGGGTTAGCTGCAGCAAAATGTAACTGTCACTCATAGGGAACAGTCACTCATGATTCATCACAAGTCTTTGTTCAGTGTCAGTCAGTATTCATGAATATATAGGCCTTGTCAAGATTTTAGTTGAATGATCATTCTGAAAGTAAAATATTTGAAGTTGCATGTGAATAATAGCATATGCTAGCACCTAGGCTTTCATAGAGACAGTTAGCAAAATATTGGTGAAAAACAAATATAAATGTCAGAAAATAGCAATATGCAAGCACTGACAACATTTGTGGCATTGTGGCAGGGCAAAAGCACAACATCACAACCAGTAAGCACATCAATGTATAGAACCAGTAACGACATCAATGACATTGCAGCAGGGCATAAGCAACACATGACAAACCGTAAGCACAGAAGAAATAATAACATCAATGGCATTGCAGTAGGGCAAAAGCAACACATGATGAACAGTAAGCACAGAAGCAGTAATAACATCAATAGCATTGCAGCAGGGCAAAAGCAACAGATCATAAACAATAAGAACATCAATGTATTAAAGCAGTAAGCACATAGCCGATACTTGCAGTAAGTGAAAAGTTGTTATTGAAAGTAAACTCTTAAGCTGAGCAATGGGCAACAAAGGTATAGCAGTACCCATATTAGGAAAAGTGTAATCCTGTTCAGTGCCCTTTCAGAGACAGGTAAATAAATTACTCCACAAAGTTAAACATAATTCTCTTCTGAAACACGAACTGTTATTAGCTATACAATCAAGATGATCAGACTACTGAAAGCAACGTTGCAAATGCACATGTTTGTAATAGTAGGAAACAGCATTAGCAGAATCATTTACTACATTACCACATGTCACACATTAAGCTTAAAATACTATAGAAAATTAAAATTAATAACTACTGCTACTCCAAAAGGCAAGTAAAACTAGTAGGTACAACAGGTACAATACTGATTAGATCGCAATCATGTCTGTCGGCAATAAAATTAAACATGACAGCAGTAGAAAAGGAAGCAACAAAAAAAAAAAAATATGTACTGGTATAACATAAAACATAGAAAGTCAAGCCATAATTATTCCAAACAAAATTCTGTCCAGTCCTTTTGGAGTCTCAAAGACAAATATACCACTGGTACACAACTGAAGGTACATCCTTGATCTCTCTTGTTTTATTCTTATACTAAATCATAAATCCTACTCAAATATCTCAGTACAGTAATCTTGAAATTTTCTATCATATACTCTCATTAACTCTCATAAATCACAATATCTTCTCATAATAAAAAAACAAGTATATTCATATTATTAAGTGAATCAACTTAACCTAAGACAAGAAAAGATGAAAGACACCCTCAGCAACTGGCAAATTGGTACAGAAATCCAGAGACCTCATAGATCAAACAAAACTCCAGGTAAAATAACTCCATCAGCAAAGAATACACAAATGTTAAGCAATTTTCATCAAATTGTAGCCAACAAAAACCAAGTAACGATCATCAGTAAAGTACCATAGTGTATCCTGCTAAGGTTCTGCATATAATTATGTTATTAAAAAAGAGTACTGAGTGATCATAACAGAAAATAAAAGACAAGCATGAAATACAAGGTGTAAAATATAAAATACAAAAACACTTAGGTATCTAATGCATAAGTAATTCATTGTGTGACGGAAGTGTGCGAAGTTCTAACATTTTCTCTATACACATTGTTCTTTTAAGCAAATAGTTCCAAATAAATACCATAATGTCATGTATATTAGAAGTACAAGTAATTGAGCATTCCAGAAAAAAGGGCATAAACTATTCAAACACAAGATGTTAGTGTGTCAGTGCAAGTTGCTCATCTAATTGCCCATCATGACATAGAAATTCAGAATAAAGATGAAACTGTATGCATCATGTCTTCATAAAACAGCACAAGACCAGTTACAGTAAAAAGTAGTTTTACCATATACTAAAGTAATGGTTAAACTGCAGACTTATAACTATATCAGAAGAAACATTATAGTACACAAGACAAAATGTAAAAGAAAATTAAATCTAGCAGGAAATAAGTGGAAAAGTGTAACAGCAGGCTTCGTTAATTAATCAATGTTGCTTATCAGAAGTTGCAACAGAGAAAATGCATCTTAAATCTAACATATTTCCAGTGATTAAATATGACACATTTTAGGGCAAGAAAATATGCATAGAACAGAATATACACTACGTACGTGGAGTGTTTGTGATCATCAGTAATATATACACTATAATTAGCAGTAACAGTAAGATTTTTATATAACAAATCAAAGTGTAAGTTACTTACAGCTGAAGTACGTGAAAGATTCGTAAGTTTTGCATAAATAGTGTGATTTTGTAATAAGCAGTCATAATCTGGACAAATTTGATTAAGTGTTTTATCAGTAATGCTGTCTGGCACAAAACATGTGAAATTTGTCTCTTCAAAATGAAGTTACCAAAATAATTAACAGAGAATGTCATAGGCTATTTATTGTTTAAGGTATCACAGTAATTCGGTTGTAAATTGTCAGAATTAAGAAAGCAACATAATTATTGAAATTTAAGTGACCAAATGTTTGTAGTCGCTAATATCATGTAGTCGCCGAGAACGTTTTGTACGAAGGGTTTCTAGTTCAATTGAATTAGGATGAGCAATACGCATAACTCGAAATGGACCTCGATAATGAAGAAAAATTTTTTTGCAGACGCCTTTACGCTTGTGTGAAAGTTTATGCGAACGGACAAGACCTTATCACCAATATTAAAAGTCTCATTACATATTTTTGCTTTGAGGTTTCCTTTTATCGGCAGCCTGTTAAATATTATTTAAAGCCATTTCTGTTATTTCACGGTGTCTAAGACAACGACTGGTGGAAAAGTTAACAGTGTCACGTATTTTGTCAGGTGGTGATATATTTTTGACAACTAGATATAGTGTCAGACCAGTAGAAGAGTTTGGTACGGAGTTTATGACTTGTTGAAAAGTATGGACATAGCTGTCCCACTGATTGTGGTGAGTATGACAGTACAGTTTGAAAAGTTTCACAAATTCTTTCATTATTCTCCCAGCCGGGTTGGAGGAAGGATGATAGATTGAAATAAATATCGGACGAATTTTTAAAGTTTGACACCAGATACTGGAACTAAATTGCGGCCCATTATCAATATTACTTGATCAACAAAACCGACTTCGGGCAAAAAATCCTTAACAAAAGCAGCGGAAATAGAGAGGGCAGTTGCTTTATGTAATAGAGTAAAGGTGACACCTTGTTGCGTAATCAGAATAGAGCCAAATAAATCCACAGCAGCAAGATGACGAAGACGCAAAGGAATAATAGGAAAAAGCTCTGCAGCATAAGACACCGTAGGAGGTTTTGCTTTCTGACAAAGTTTGCATTTAGCTAACACATTACGGATACATTTTTGCATGTTAAAGAAGAAGGAAGTTTGTCGAAGAATAAGAAAACATTTCTGTGGGCCATAATGCGCATGTTTAAGATGTGTGTACCAAATTAGTTTGTTTACTATTTCCTCAGGAATGCACAGAAGCTAGGTAGAAGAGTCAAATGGAGGCGTTTAAATAGACTGTTACGGCGAATGAGGTAAAACTGGCGAATAGAAACATTATTGGGATCTTGCCATTTTTGTTTAATATCCTTCCAGATGGGATCTTTATCTTCATCCTTAGCAATATTGCTCAAGGCCATTGAAATAAAATTTTCAAATGCAGCCTGTTGTATGTAAAGCAAACTATAATTATTCTGACAAAAATCACGAGATGGACTAACAGTCGAGGTGTCCAAAGAACGAGAAAGCGCATCAGCGACAACGTTGTGTGAACCCGGAATATGAACAACAGTGAATGAAAATTCTTGTAAGTGAAGTCTTCACCTAAGAAACCTTCTTTCTGACAATTCAGCAGACATGAGAAATTCCAAAGCTTCATGATCAGTGTAGACTGCAGTATGTTTCCCGAAAAGAAAAACTGCGAAAATTTTTACTTGCCCAATAAACGGTCTAAGCCTCTAATTCCGTGATGGGATAATTGCGCTCCGACGCAGAAAGTGTGCGACTAGCAAAAGCAATACTCTTTTGTACCTTATCGGTGTCCTCAATAAACTCTTGAAATAAATGAACTCCTATAGCAGTTGACGAGCTATCTGTTGTAATGAAGAAGTCAGCTGAAAGGCCAGGATGCGAAAGCAGCGGAGCATTCAATAATGCCTGTTTCAGATTGTCAAATTCCATCTGAATGTTCTCATTCTACTTCCAAATTGTATTTTTGCTGGTCACTTGAGTTAACTGAGGGGTGTCTAGGACGGCGAAAAACATTTATTAGCCCCAAAAACGATCGAACTTGTCGTTTATTACGAGGAGTTTGAATGTCTTTAATAGTTTGTAGTTTGTCTGGTATGGTTTAATTCATACACTAGAAATAATGTGGCGAGAAATCAAATTTCAAATTTACCGAAATGTGACCTATCTTAATTGACAGTAACACCATGATTGGAATACGTATGTACTTCCATAGAAAGGGTTTTATGTTCTTCCCAGGACTGTTCAGCAATCAAAATGTCATCTACATATGTAGTAATCCTATCTGAAAGAGACGATGGAAGGACTGACCTCGAATGAATGCAGAAGAAGAAATTTTTAAGCCAAAGGGTAATTTACGAAATTGATAACAATTACCAAAACACAAGAAAGCAGTATATTTACGACAATTTGGATGAAGTTCAACTTGCCAGAAGCTTGCCCGAAGATCTAGACTAGAAAAATAGTAACACCGTGAAATTTTTTAGGATTTCATCTAAAGTTTGGGGTCTGTCAGTTTCTAGAACGATAATAGTATTAATTTGACGTTAGTCAAGTACAAGGCGAATAGAGCCACCCGGCTTGGGGACTATATGTAATGGTGAGTAGTAAGTACTAATAGCAGGTTGAATTACTTGTTGACGACGCGTTTTATCAATTTCTTGTTTAGCCTGTTTTCTATAAGTAACTGGAATGGCGTAAATGTAACAGCAAGTGGCTCAGTTGGTTTTACCTGAAACTCACATAAAAAACCTTGGATTGTACAAGGATTTTCGTCAAAAACGTGTAAGAACGTGAGGAGGAGATTATGTAATTGTGGTTTCCCGGCAGAATCAGCTTTTTCTGTACAATCGACTTTGCATTGTGTGATATCACGTGTGTCAAAGTCAGAATCAGTATAAATATCAGAATGATTAGGAGCGGAATTCTAAAACTGTGACATAAAAAGAATCGAAAGTTTCGTAACGAAAGTGAGTCGGTTAAAAGCATGGTCTTCATTGGAAATACACCTATCGAACGATCTGCAAATAGTGACATTGTCGTACGAGAGTATTATGTTGAAGTCTTTAAAATCTAGAATTGCGTTATGTTTGTGCAAAAAAATCAGTACCAAGTATACATTCAGTGGTACAATAAGAAAAGCGAAATGAAATGAGTGCGAGTTGATCGAGAATTGAAGAAATGTTTGTTGTTTGATTTCAATACTTTTGCCTTGAACCACAACTTGTAATATTGTGTTCTTTACCGGGAAGGTAGGCAGAGAGTACGCTGAATTACATTTATCAAACCCAGCTTCACGAATTACGGACACCGATGAGCCGGTATCTAATACTGCCGAAAGATTATGTTCACCAACCCGAATTGTCATGATCGGATGAAGAATATGGTCGACAGTACTAGCAGGTTCAAATAATAAATCATCACGAATGTCGTCAATGCGATAGATATTAGATGTTACATTTCCCATATGTTCATTACATGTTCCTGTAATTGAATTATCGGCCTCCAAGGCCAGGTCTCAGGGTTATTGTTGAGTATTGACTTTGAGCAAATGTATTAGGTGGACATTGTGAACTATTGTTGCCTATATATACGGAACTTTCGGGTCCCAAGTTATTAATTGAATGACGTGAGAGTGAAATTTCTTATCAGGGCAATTAAAAAGAACGGAAGAAAGCGATCTTGGCTTAAAACCTCTTGTTGAAAGCATTTGCTGTTGTCCAGTATTCATTTGTTGCTGATTATTAGACGGTTGTTGGTGATGAAATGATTGTTGCTGATTACTAAAAGATTGTTGCTGGTTATTAAATGCTTGTTTCCGATTAAATTGTTGTTGCTGGTTATGGAAGGGTTGGTGCTAATTAAACTGTTGTTGCTGGTCATCGAATGGTTGTTGCTGATAAAATTGTTGTTGCTGGTTATAGAATGATTGTTGCTGATAAAATTGTTGTTGCTGTTTATAGAATGGTTGATGCTGATAAAATTGTTGTTTGCCCTGCCATTAACGAAGGCGACTATTGTAATGGGGATGCAGATTGCTACCATCATTATAAGAATTTTGATGTGTATAATTATTAGAATTGTTCCGGTGTGATTGATTGCTGTTTTGTTGTAACGTCTGGTTTGGATAAAAATTCTCGTTTCCTGAACGTTGAAATTTGTTCTTATTATTGTTAAAATGTGGAAAATTATTATTCGGCTGGTTCCAGGGAAGTTGATACGATTGATTATTAAAGTTGCTCTCTGGGCGCCGAAAATGCTGATCGTTATGGTTAGCTTGCGGCTGTGAATATTGCTGGTTAGAGAATGGCGGCTAAAACGACGAGTAATTATTCGATGGGTGTGACAAGCGACTATCGTTAGCATAACTTTGTTGTTTATTATTGGGAAATCGATTGTCTTTAGAATAGGGTACCTGAAGAGCAGGAGAATTTTGATTGTCCAGCTCTAGCACTTGTAAAACCTCACGAAATGCATTAATGTTTTCTGTTTGTTGACCTGTCAGTAACTGAATACCAAAACGATTTGGGAAGTTTTGAAATGCATAACTGAATCAAAGCAGAGGGATTATACGGGTCAGTAAGATGTTGGTTCTGTTGTACTAGTTAACTAAATGAAGAAATTTTATTTAGGTCCTACTAAAAGCTGTAGGGACATTATTTCAGTCTTTTGAATTCCACAACAATTAATGTAAAAAAAGGGAAGAAAACATACTTTTTTCTAATAACAAATGTAAGTACACTGGAAATAAATAAATTTGATTGAAATACAAATAAAAGTGAGAATAGTTTGTAGCACTGAGAAGCAGACTTGTTGCATTTCTGTTATATAAATATTTATAATTTGTTCGCCGGCCGCGGTGGCCGAGCGGACTGTGGTGCGCCAGTCACGGTCTGCACGGTCACTACGGTCGGGGGGTTCGAATCCCCCCTCGGGCATGGATATTTGAGCCGTCCTTAGTATTAGCTAGTTCATAAGTAGTTTGTACGTTTAGGGACTGATGATCCCGTAGTTAAGTCCCATAAGCTCTACTCTACAAACATTTGTACATTTATAATCTGTTTATGTGAATATAATGACTAGTTAGTGTGACATCGTCCTCTGAAATCATCACTTTTCGTAACAGGCGCCGCAAATAATTTCTGCATGCATCAAGCACAACCACACCTTGCAAGCTTTGCAGAAGTATTTAGTTTTGCTGTCCTTGCACTTATAGCATCTTCCCCGTCATCCCCACTTATTTCGCTATTGCTGTCATGATCACTGTTTATTTCGAAGTCTGGGCCCACGTCAGAATCGTCAATTTCCCCCTCCCCCCAATCATCGTATAAAATTTTGCATATTTCGCAGTATGTAAGACTTTCTTTTGACATTTTATACTGTAAACAATTGACAATGATAATGTGGTCTTAGAACATCAGAAAAGATCACAAAGTAACTTGAAACTGAAAGAAACACCAGATAAAAATCGGCTCGCACTGGTAGAAACTAGTAATTTAGACGGTCGGGTTGGGTCTGACAGATCCGCGCGTTTTGAGTAGGACTGCCAACAATGACTAAACAATGTGAACGCTTTCTCTTGGATGTTTCAGGAAGCTAGCAGAGTGCTCGAGTCAAATCAACGATTACAAGAATGTAAATTCAGTGAAATAGAAACTAGTAGGTCTCACAGACCCAGCCCGACCATTCTAGGATTAAGAAATTAACAAGAAGAAGAAGAAGACACCGACACCTTATGTAGTGGGACGAACATAGACTATCTCCACTTTCCTACGTCAGCCCTGTTTTGAAGGCTATAAACCAAAAGTTTTATAAAATTGTATATATTTGTTGTTAGTATAAATATTATCATGTTCTAATGTGATTCTTAAAATGTTTTTATTTGTCTCTGTATGTTTCATGTACGATCGAGGCGCCGCAATGAACAAGGGCATCATCATCGCTGCTGCAGCCAACATTACAGTAGACGGCAACTATCAGAATTTAACCGATGGCTACGGGGCTACGGATCTCTTTATTGCTGCGCTAGCTTAAACCCGCGGCACCGCTCACGTGTTGGTGGATTGTGATTGATAAGTTATCTTTCAGTAGTGTGCTATGAGACTGGTTTTGAAGGATGAAAAGGATGCAATGAAATACACTACCTTCTTTAGGAACAAATATTTTTAATCAACATTCAAATGAAATAATAAAATTATGTATTAAAAGAAATTTCTTTTTTACTGCTTTATTTATTTATTCTCATATTTCCTTATTTGTATGCTTATCCGAACAGAGAAAGAGCTGGAGACATTGTAGCACGCATGGTCTGTGGCATCACGTTTCGCTGTATGTAACCTCGTTGCTATAGAGTCGCAAACGTCATCGCTGGCCTTCACTCCGATTTTTTTTTTTTTTTTTTTTTTTTTTTTTAATAATGTGTCGACTTTCAACGACCATATCTTCCACCCCTTACAGCTATCGGCATGGAACTGCTATGCTGTACAACGGGAGACTTCGGACGACAATTACACACAGACCATTCGTTTCCGTTCCGTAGTTTTCGCTGCAGAGCGAAATATTAAAACACATACACACACACGTAGAATTTTATACACACCGATAACTTTCCATCACAATATACTCCACCCTTTTGTCAGTACCAATCCTCAAGCAACAATTCAATCAATAAAACCATTTTGAAAGAGTAATTATTGTTCCGCATTTCGTGTTATATTCTCCAAATTACTAAATATCTATCAGATCACTATAAAACCATGCCTAAAACCTCCCTCAGGTATAAATTAGTAACTGTACAAATATTCAAGTCTCTGCGTCTTGTCGTTCGGACGTGATAAGCGTATACCGAACATTCATTCACAGCTATCCGATCGCCATAAAACCGTGCCTAAAGCCTTCCCCATGTAGACATCAGTAACTGTAGAAATCTTTAGCTCTTTATGTCTTGTGGTTCAGACGTCAGACGTGATAAACGTACACCGAACAGACATTCACACACACACACACACACACACACAGACACACACACACACACACACACACATATATATATATATATATATATATATATATATATATATATATATAACTTTGTTAATTGTCGTTCGGAGTTAGTCGTGCTGAATACATGTCCTTTTACAAGAATTACTCGTTTGAACTTGTACTATTTCAGAAGAAAATATACATGTATTATGTTGAAAAGTATTTTGAACGTTATGAAGATTTGTTTAATGTCTGATTTATACTTACCGGAAGACTAATCTGATTTATAGAGAAGTTTTACTTTGTTTAAGACGAGATGTAATATAATAGTGGAGACTAACATTGACTTACATTAGACCGTGACAAGTAATTTATATTGAGTGTTAATGCGGAACATTGAGTTTAGCAGGCGGTGAAATTTAATATTCGAGTTGAAGCTATCAACAGCGAACCGTTGTGCCTGTGTTAGACTTTGGGTTAAATTTCAGTAACGGTTACAGATCAACTCTCCTGCCCCTGCTCGTACAAGAACCTAATACTTTATTCAAGAACTATTTAAAGATTTATTTTCTTTTTTTCTGTTTCTTGCTGTGGTGCGTGTACTTCGTTCCGCAGTCAATAAAATTTTCACGGTTAACTTTTAACAGTTGGTGTTGCTAAGGAACAATAAACTAGAAGTCAACAACTACTTAGCAACTAAACAGACTTGCATAAAATCAAGTTAATTTCATAACTAGTGTCAAAATACGAGTTTATCATTCCATTATGGACATGACTCATACAATTAACATCAACATTAATCAAAATATTTATGGGTGTACTGCCCTTTGGACACTATAGACCGGCAGTACACCCGTGGATATTTTGATTATCAAATACGCCGGGAGAAACTGAAGAATTACAACATCAACATTATCCCGTCCAACCGCACTTGGTCATTAGAGAAAGACGTTAAAAAAAGAGGGAGGAAATTGAAAGACACCTGCTGACAGGGAGGGAGAGGGTGGTGATGGGGGGGGGATGAGAATGGTTGCAACTGCACTAAGATGTCTTGAAACGAAGGAGGACGAAATTGCAATTGATCGCATTGACTCTCTCTTTGAACCTACGCAGAGCGAAGCGCGAAATGTTAGGAGAGCTATGCGATGCTTTACGAGCACACAAAACGGTTTATGTCAGAAGTCCGTGCACCGCTACGCGGGAGATAAACTTCCTTACAGATCCGACGACTGCGACTGGAGACGAAGTAGTAAACGATTCCAGGACAGAGGCACAGACTGATCTTTAATACAGATAGCGCTCTGAAGTGTCTTATCTTCGTCACCTCGTTTTACTTTCTCCGAGTACTTGTCTTTGCTATGGTATTGGACTTCGATCGTTTTATGGTCTAGCATACCCAGTCGCGACACTCACTGCTGTGAAAGTTGTTACCGACTGACATTTCCAACGACACTAGCGCTCCTAGTGGTGGGCAAAACCCGAAAGAGCAGGGGTAAACAACAACAAAGACTTCGCGATCTACTATTTATCACCGCCGTATTTTGAAAATAACTTAAGTGCTACATTTTAATTTTTCAATACTATAAAAGACTCATATTCAACAATTAAAGTTTTACATCTTCAGTATTTATTCAAAACATAAAAATTTTATTTAATAATATTTTACATATATAACTTACATTTAATGCGAAACTCGAGTGGATTATCAATGTCAGTCAACATTGTTCTGCATAGGCCTTTATATTTTTAATAAAACTCGTATTTCAAAATAATGATTCGCACAGGCAAGTAGAAGCAAACAAGGCCTTTACTCGAATTGCAACATTAACGAATAGCGGGTATTTCTCTTCATAAATTAGACGCCAATAATTTCTCGGTTCTCTAACCATTTAGATATACAAATCATTTCAATGATATTATTCCAAGTTCAAAAGCTGCCCTATCTACGTCCAAAACATTTTCAGTGGAAGGGGATACATTGAATAGTTAAAGATTATACCACAAACCTTTTGAAAATCTGAAAACGGTTCATTGAAATCATAGCAATCGTAGTCGTAAAATATCTCGTCCACGCACTATAAAAATGCATAAATTCGTATTTCACTATAACGGGATGAAAGAAATTAATATTCTAATCTCCTTGAAAAGTGGGAGCAACGAAGCTTGCCAGCTTCTGAAGACACGAACCGAACGAATACTACACATTTCAGAGTGCTGACTGAAGTAGTGCATCAACAAGTGACGTGCGAGTTTGTGGCTGATTGAAAAATGCGAGAAACACAGTTTTAGTGGTGAGAGGTTGATGTTGCTACCAGTTCTACGCGATTGTTAATAAATGAAACAAACCTGTGTCAAACGAGGGCGTATTTACAAAGATACGAAAAACAGTTGTAAATTTTATTCAACAATTTTTTTTCTGCTGTCTCAGTACTCAAGCGATGTACCAAATAAACACTGGCGATCTACCGGTAGATGGCAATCGACGCGTTGCCGACACCTGCGTAAGAGTAATGTTCGCTTATAACTACTTTTCTATGTAATTAACCAAATAGTTACTATAATTCATGCGTTCCAAGCATTAGTAAAACATTGAGAGACGTAAATAATCGTGAAATAAATGTCAAACCATTCGAATTTCCCAGATACAGTGATATGAACAACAACTCATTCATTAGGAAATGCTAACGAATGTGTGTATATTATGCAGCCTACTCCGCTGAAACTATGAGAACATAAATAGACGAGAAACATTAATTCCTGTTGTGATCTATTATTATATGACATCCGCTTTATTTGAAGTGTAAAAATTCAAAATGAAGACTATTGATTGGAACATTTTTCCACTTCACTCGTCTTTGTCATAAACGCATACGCTTTTGAGTGTAATTTACTTTTGCTATGTGAGATTACCGCCTAATAGAAATACCGGTAATCAATAGCATTTGATAATTAAACCGTATGAAGTTCACTGCAAACATTGACCATGCCAATGCACTAAATGTTACACAATCTTAATCTTATTACTTATGGTAGCAATGTATGTACACAGTTGGGTGACAACATTTATAGTTAGGCCATAGGTAGAAATTCTCCACGTTGAGATTTGCTGTGTGCTTGTAGCTGACGGGAGGCCAGCGAGCAGGCCGACGTTGGTGGCTTGTTCCAGCTTAGGATTTTCCAGTTTCGTTTCCGGTGAGGGGAGAGAGGGACAATGGCGAGTGCCAGGCACAGTGCAGTGCACAGCGTGAAATAAAATATTCTAATACTACTGGCATTTGAAGTAATACGATGCAGTTAGGAACCTTTAAGGCCCTCATTACAAAATAGCCTGTTGATAAATAAACAATACATTAGCTGATATAGTCACATCTAACGTAATATGTTTAATTGACAATGAAAAGTAATAAATTACCAACGAAGACAAGACAGTTACACAACTAGCATGTTTGTTTATAAAAATAATATATTAACTATTTCCCATTTTACTTTCAATTAATCTTTTGTATTTTATCTTAAAGTACTCAGTTAAATCACTTATCTGTGGTATAAGAAATTGCACGATTATGATAAACAGTACAAAGGATGTTTATACTAATATAAAAACGTAAGCAAATAATTGTTTAATTAGTGTAATTATTTTGATTTTAAGTAAAGTTTTAGAAATGTATTGGCTGAGCGCTGTACGTTGGCAAATCGGTTAGAACAGTTCACATGGGGAAGTTGATGACGTAGGGGAAAATACCCCGGCAGTTGAGCTTTTGGCGCGCGCGCTAGGGCAGGAAGTGAGGACTCCAGAGCACGTGGTGTGGCTGGCCGGGTGGCGTCGCTCTGCATCGGTCGGCATGTGGCTCTCGATGTGGTGACTTGAGATTTGTCTGTGGCAATCGCCACGTGTGGTTGCTCGTCGTAGACTGCACCAAGTTAAATCGAGTGTTACTGTGTGTTTGTGAATATTTAGCCGGTGGAACAAGGTGTGCATCGCATTGAATTAAAGTGACTGTGATTTGTTAATGTAACACGTGTCGTCGCATAGGCATGAACATAAACGGTGTTTGAGACATCCACGTGGTGTGAAAACAATTCGCGACAAATATTTATTTTGACTGGGGGCTCTCGAGCTATAACTTTATTTGATAAATGTGCCGACGTACAGACGTATCAGCCACAGGGTTCAAGTATTGTGAAATAAACAACATAAAGTGACCTTTCAAGTGTTTTCAAAAATAGTAGTTAGTACACCCTTTTCTCTCATGAACTTGAATTTATTATGAATTTGTTTTGTTAATCATATGCAGGGAAGGAAAGCTGCGAACGTGTGATATCATCCCCTAGAAAACGAGTCAAACAGTCGCAATAACAGTTCCAGTGTTTTTGCATGTTTAGCAATTTGGCTCGCAGCTGGTGGTTGTGAGTTTCAAAAATTAAACTTTCCATAATTTAAACTCTCACCCCGACCTTCACCCTCGCAGCTAATAAAACGGAAGTCTTGAACATTCTCGCCGTCTGGGGTTCAGATGTAGGAACAATTGTGGAATTGGTTTCAGCTTTATTGGGAAACAGTTTTTTTTTTTTCGAAGTTCTACTGTCTCGTTCGTTAGGATTGCCCTTCAGTTACAACTCTAGTGGCTGATCTGATACATTAAACATAATACGTATTGGATTTAATAAAAGTTTCTTACGTTCAACACTTACTGCGTTGACTGGAATTGTAGTGAAGAAACCTTGACTCTTAGTGGAAAACAGACGTCTTTCTGCATTCTTTATTCTGTATTCAAATATTACAAATTATCTCGAACAGAATGATCTATTGACCCAAGGTCAATACGGATTTAGAAAATATCGTTCATGCGAAAGACAACTGGCTCTTTACTCACACGAAGTGATGGGTGTTATCGACAAGTGTTCGCAAATCGATTCCGTATTTCTTGATTTCCAGAAGGCTTTTAACACCGTACTCGCAAACGGCTTTTAATCAAATCGCGTTGTTATAGTATATCGCCCCAAATTTGCGACTGGATAAGAGATTTCCTGTCAGAGAGGACACTGTTCATAGTAATCGATGGCAAGGCATCGACTAAAACAGATGTGATATCGGGCATTCCACAGGGTAGTGTTATTGTTCCTCTGCTTTCCTTATTTACATAAACGATTTAGGGAGAAATCTAAGTAGTTCTCTTAGGTTGTTTGCAGATGACGCCGTCATTTACCGTCTAGTAAAATCATCTGAAGATCAAAATCAACTGCAGAACGACCTGAATAAGATATCACTATGGTGTAAAAATTGGCAATTGAGAAGTGTGAAGTCGTCCACATGAGTACGAAAAGAGGTAAAGATGAACCGGAGACTGCGTTTTATTGGCAGAACCCTTAAAAGATGCAACAGAATTACTAAAGGAACTGCATACACTACGCTTGTCCGTCCTTTTTTGGAGTATTACTGCTCAGTGTGGGATCCGTATCAGGTAGGTTTGACATCGAAAGAGTCCAAAGAAGAGCAGCTCGTTTCGTATTGCCACGATGCAGGGGGGACAGCGTTACGGAAATGATACAGGATCTGGGATGGGAATCAATAAAACAACGGAGCTTATCGCTGTGGCGTGGGCTATTACGAGACTCTAATCGCCAACATTCTCCTCCGAATGCGAAAATGTATCGCTGACTCCCATTACATAGGTAGAAATGATCATCAAAATAAAATACGAGAAATCAGAGCTCGAACGGAGAGATTCAGGTGTTCTTTCTTCCCGTGCGCTATTCGAGAATGGAATAGAAGATAACAGTGGTTCTATGAACCCTCTGCCAGGCGCTTAAAATGTGATTTGCAGAGTATCCTATGTAGATGTAGATCGATCCCGCGGTAAGAAATACCTACAGTTTACTCGTAGCGTTTTTTCCTTTTGCCGCGGTGGAGTAGCCGAGCGGTCTAAAGCGTCTCGCTGCGGAGCGCACGGTTGCTCGCCGTGGAGCTTCGAGTCCTCCCTGGGGCATGGGTGTGTGTGTTTGTCCGTAGGTTAGTTTATCTAGGTTTAAGTAGTTTGTAAGCTACGGACTGATGACCACGCAGTTTGGTCCGATAGATTTACAAACATTTGAACATTTTTTTTCCCTTTTGTGGTAGATGACGATTTAAACATTACGTTAAAAGTGTTTGTTTTAACTGGGAACAACGAAATGTCTCATATAATACGCATTACACACACACACACACGCAAAAGAAAATAAATAATAATAAAAAATAGGTTCGTGGCGATCCGCATGTATTTTATGGCGTAGAATCGGACTCTCCAATAAACTAAAAAATAAAAAATAAAAAACTGACTCCTCCTAGAGGGAGGGAATGGGTAACAGAGTGGGCAGTTTTAGACATCACCCATCACCAATGTCCATCTTAGGTTCCTGTTAAGTGAGGAGGCAAAACATTTTTAATATACCTTGCTGTCTCCATTAGAGATCTATGAGACGTGGTCATACCGATGCACTTGAATAAACTTTAAAGTCGTGACCACTAATTTAAATTTATTGAGGCCTTACGCGTTTCGAAGTTGCGTCATTATCGAAGGCTACAGCAAGACAATGGAATTAATATTCATCACACATTTCGATAAAACATAAATGAGAACACAATAATCACACTCACCATATCTTTTAAAACTTATTAAAAAGTGAAACTAAACATTCCTTTTAAAAAATGACTGTCAAAGACATATGTCAAAAATAAAATAAATTTAAAATTTAAAATTCCCCCAGAACATCCCTGTAGGATGGCCAAGTGCATACTAAATTCAGCGTTGCGGTCAGTTATTAAGTGGAGAATCCGCCAGATGGTGATGTTGTCATTCTACTTCTCTCTTACTCACATATGCGCACTCACTCCCTCTGGGATATATATATATATATATATATATATATATATATATATATATATATATGTAATCTACCTTAAACCTGCACAATATTTTGTTACTGATATGTTATACAATTATAAACATACAACTAAAATTTTACAATCACTGTGTGCAAAACTTTCTTTTACATTATACAATTATATGAGTGCTGAACCAAATGTTCATACTATATTTTGACATCGTTAGGAAAGATAGTGTTTAGTGACACATTGCTGGCAGTCACCAAAATCATGTTATGTACACAGTATTCTGGTGAGGAAAGTGTGTGGAGGGGAGGGGTGAAGGGGGACGGACATAAAAGTGCTGGGAAGGAAGAACAGCCATCAAGCACCATCCGCTTACAAAAACCACTCGGTGGCCTCCACACCGTACAACCCCTCGTACAAACCACAATGCTGGCAACAACAGCGATGCAATATGTCAAAGCAGTGTCACACTCATTTAAATTTGATTACTTGTAACACGAGGAAGTACTATGTTTAGGCAATGCTGATGTGAAACAATGTCTACAATATAAACTCTTAATATAGCCGTACATTTTGTACGATGCAGTCTGATATCACTGGCGGTAAAGCAGGTTTGGCAAAGATTGGTGAGATAATCCACAACCCGAATAGCTGAATGACAGGCTGTGAATAGTACTAACCTACATTCCTTTCTAGCATTTACAAGTTTAGAGTTGTCATTTTATGTCGTAAAACTGATTTTACATTGTCGTGCTGTTGTGCTGATAGTGTGAGTTGTTTTTCTATGATCTAACATATCTTTAATTCTAGCTTTTAAATCAGATATAGCAGTGACAATCATCCGCAACTTTTAGTATCCAATCTTCGAATTTGTCATAGCTAAACCTTTCTTTCCTAAAGTTTTCAAGGTACGGCATTTTAGTTTTTCCCATTGTTCACTTGCGCTACTTCAAAAAGATGGTTAAAAAACATAACTGTAGACAAACACTTTCGTTTCACACACTATCTAAATACCACGCCACACAAACTAACTTGCAGTTACAGCGACAATCGCGACAGTGACTTATGTCAGTCAGTCTCCACAAACAACTATTCGTGCGACTCTATATTTTAAAAATAAATGTGACCAAACGTTCACGAAAGTGAAAACTTCCGTCTGAGCAACCAAAAAACCTCCAATTTTCCCTCATGCCTCAGATTCTTATTTTTCCCCCTCAAATGGAAGCAAAGGACCTCTAGCCTCAGACTGAAATGTCTTCAATATAGCGACAGTTCCTACCGTCCGTCATTTGGAGCGCCACAAGCGCTCCTAGCGGAGATAAAATGTTGGATTTTCATTATATTTAGACTTAATTACAGAAACAGTGGAACAGTTATTATACTTTAGAGTTCCAAGCATTTGTAAGTTCTCAAGTGGCATGAGCTTTCGTGCAGTAAATGTAAAAAAGTTATTCAGTAATACAACTACAACAATTAGCGAAGAAATATTTTCCAACATGTAAATAATCGCAGATTATTACGCTGAAAGCTACAGATTCTAAACAAGGCATTTCATGAGTAATGTGCATTCATTTCTGCTGATCTCTTCTAATTAGGATGCTATTTTTATTGAGACGTGGCAGTTTTGCATAGACTATAAAATATTCGCATTTATTTGAAAATCACGCAGAAGAGGTACCTGGATCTGTCATTCATTTCATCTCGACAGAGGACAGTATTTACCGTCACTTTACAAAAGTTGTATGTTCAGTCTAGAAAATTGGAAACCCTTGTTTTAGCCTTATGATCCTGATCATGATTTAAGTACAAATTATTGTACTTTCGATGGTCTTTGGCTCATACACAAGGACATCAACTCGAGTAAATTCGCGGGTAAAAGTTAGTATAAAATAATCTTACAACTCTCAAAGGGCGTAAGATTTTACAGAAAACCAATTACTGAATTATCAGATCGAATCGTTTATTACCTACGTCATCAAAAACTATTTAAGTTAAAATGACTTTTAGAATTGTTTGGTCTTGAACAAACGCAAGAACTACTTAACACGTTTCAAACATCTCCGAAGTAGGAAAAAAATAAGCACATGAACTGAGCACAAGTGGTCGTATTCTTCGATATTCTCACAAAGTTATTCCTCTCATGTTCACGAAAAAAAAAAAAAAAAAAAAAAAAAAAAAAAAAAAATTCTAACGTGAACAAAAACGCTACAATAAACAACGCTATCTCGCACCCATAGAAAGAAAATAATCACAACAGAACCGCGTACTGAATAAAATGGTTGGTTGGTGATGGCCACTTTTGAAAAAAAAAAAAAAAAAAAAAAAAAAAAAAAAAAAAAAAAAAAAAAAAACATTTTAGTTCGTTGTCAACACTGAATGAGGCTGCTGTCTGAGTCAGCCAGTAATTACTATTATAAAGTATCGATATCACAAAATCGATAAAATGGACTTGAATCTTTGACAGGGATTTCTGTGTCTTAGATCGTGCTTGGCCGCTGACGGATACACAATAGTATCCTCTCTTGCAACTCCTCGTCCGACATCTGACAAATGCCGAAAATGACAGAAGGGAACGTTACAAATCGCAGGTAAACAGTTCAGCAATAGGAAGAACTGCAGGACAGCACGCTTTATTGGAAATTTTAAGACAAATTCCTCAATAAATTAACAGTAATATGAAAAAGCAAAGTCAGGATATAAAGCAAGATATGATAAAGCAAAATCATGAAATGATAAGACAAAGTCAGAAAATAAAGGAGAATATTCAGCAAGTCCAAATGGAAGAAGGTATAGCTAGGATCGATAACCAGATTAAGCAAATTAATAGAGATGCTAAAGAATCGAGATGGAAAATTCAGGCGTTGACACAAGGTCAACAAGAGCTACGTTCAGACGTAGACAAGGTACACTCGGACGTGGTTAAGGTTCACCAGAAAATCGAACGTTTTACTAAAAAGGTAACACGTACGACTATTCAGATAACGGAAGAACAAGCAATTCAGATTAAGGTAGCAAAAAGTAGTGCTTAAACGTTATGATCAGGGTATCAATAAAATAAAAAGACCAAAGATCAGTTAGAGAAATTGAGATGTGAATTGATACAAACAATTGAACAGAAAATAGAAACACACGGTACATGTAGTGAAACTACAGATACTTCAAGTTGTTGTTGTTGTGGTTAGGGTTGCCAGATTGAACTCGAGGCAGGCCCGTAGACCCCGCCCCCCCAACTGCGACCAACTCCCCACCCCCAAACCAGGATTACAAGTAAATTCTAAAAAAAAAAAAAAAAAAAAAAAAAAAAAAAAAAAAAAAAAAAAAAAATCGTCACACTTCAGCAGGGCTGCCAGGTATGGCGATTTTTCGCATTCTTGGCTATCTTTTCTTATAATAGAGGCCATTCTAGCTGTCTGGCGACTGGCGATTAAATTTGGCTATTAAAGGAATTGGTTGGCGACTTAATGGCTATTTTATTTTACTTCGAATACAACGAATGTAAAGCAATCACTCTTTAGACATTGCGTCAATGATACCGGCTAAACTTCGGTAGAATGCTGGACAAATGTAATAAACAAATGTTTGTTAAGCTTAAGGGACTTAACTGAGGGGGTCATCAGTCCCTAAACTTACAAAATACTTATGAATTAGCTTATACTAAAAACGACACAAACTTCCATGCCCGAGGGGGGATTCGAACCCCCAACCGTAGCGGCCGTGATGACTGTGACTGACGCGCCGCAGACCGCTCGGCCACTGCGTCCGGCATGTAATAAACCTACACAAGTTTGCACAAATGTTTTCAAGTACCATAAATGCGTGGGAGAGTGTCACAGAGATGTAAACAAGCTCAACTTACATACTCTTGAAGATAGACGTAAACTACCTCATGTACCCTACTAACGATGGTTGAAGCACGGGCTTTAGATGATATCTCGAAGTATACTACAACACCGTATGTATGGCTTCCGCTGATAACATGAGGATAAGATTATATAAATTACAGCATGCAAGGAGACATTATACAGTATTTTTTTCCGCGTTCCATACGACAACACAACAGAAATTCGTAACAACTGTTACTGTGAAGCGAGCCATTTCCTACGCACTTCACAGTGGTTAACAATGGTTTACAGAGTATAAATGTCGATGGAGAACACTCGGTGATTTCCCAGTCGTTCTCATGGCTAATTTTTCAGTGTGTAATGACGCGAGCAGACAAGACACTCAAACAGGTTTCTGATTGTACATTTGACTAATTGGGGGTAGACTTCGTCAAACAGATCTTTGTGTATCATTACGAAGTTTTACAAAAACAACAAAATTAACTTCTATTACTATATATGATCGCCGCGGTTGACTAGCCGAGCGGTCTAAAGCGCCTCGCTGCGGATCGCGAGGTTGCTCGCCGTTGAGGTTCGAGTCCTCCCTGAGGCATGGATGTGTGTGTTCTCCTTAGGTTAGTTTACCTAGGTTTAAGTAGTTTGTTAGCTACGGACTGATGACCACGCAGTTTGGTCCGATAGATTTACAAACATTTTTGATATATGATCACCAATCACTTACTAATGCCGCCATTACTAGTTTACCACTAATCGAACCTACACCGAAGCAAATAAAAATAACAGTAGTAAAATATTACAGTTATAGGCACATACCTTATCATTAATATTTTGCTGATGATCTCGCTGCATTCAGAAGAGTCTTGTTTTTAAGAGCCACATTGTAGAAATCTTCACAGCTCATTTTCAAATTCATCTGAACACATATCTCGGCTTTCACAACTTCAACGGACATTCCGTTTCTAGCACCCGACCATAATGCACTCATTACACTAAACACTCGTTCAACGTGCGCGTTACTGACAGGAATTGCGAGGACGTGCTACATTATATTGAACAAGTTTAGTGCAACTGCTTTTTCAAAAAACTCGCTCCACACTTTACAACAATTAGTTTCCTTCCTATCAAGATTTGATACTACAGACTTCAAAACAGAAAACTCCTGATACAGTTTGTTTCCATCAAAACTAATTTTCAATTTCTTTCCCACTTTGGCCACGTCTTTAAATGAAAATAGTTTTGGTTGACATAAGTCTAGCACTGATACAACTTCATACACATTGTCATTCCCACTAATGCTGTACCATTTACCAAGATAGTTTAATAACTTGTCGTAAACAAGTGTGCACTCTTTTACTACAATATTCTTTTCTTTTTCTGTAAGGTGTTCTAAAGACATATTAACTTCAAATCCACAAAACTTATCCTGCTTATGACCCTCTATTTGTTTTTTCACTTCCAGCATAATGTCGTGAACATCTGTGTAAAGTGTGTCCTCTTTTTCTAAAAGTCTGATTGCTTTACAAAAAAACAGACAAAGTTGCTTATACAAAATACAGAAACCACTCTTGTAGTGTCAGCGAATACTCGTTTATTTCGTCTTGTTGTGAACTAATAAACTTCCAAATTAGGGGATGTGTTTCTTCCTCACCCCCTGCTACATAGTACATCTTTAAAACTCGCCACATCGTAACAAGACGGTCCACAGCTGACTCCAAAGACAACCATCGCACTACAGTGTGTCGCAATATTTCGCTGTAATCATGCTGAGCAAACTCGCAAAATGTTTTTAGTTCCTCCGAATTTTTTGATGATGAATAAAAGTCTGAATATATTTTAAGAACTAGAGTTTGTACACCATATTTTAGAAGCTTGAATCCATACTTAGCACAGTAATGTAAAATATGACAACAACAATTGGCTTTGATTAAGTTTTCATTTTCTTCTTTAAATTTAGTGATGACCGAATGGTGTTTCCCGAAATGAACTGCTGCATTGTCAGCTGAATACGAAACTACATTATTTAGTGTCAAACCATTTTCCAATAAAATGGATTTTAGTTTGTTTGAGATGGCTTCTGAAGATTCGTTAACATCTTCGTAGAAATCAAGAACTTCATTACATTTTCCCTTATCTTTGGAGAAGTATGTTACAACTATCGGATAATGTTTTTTATTGTCCTTGTTTGAAGTGTCTGAACCTGATGAAAACGGAACATTTTGCTTTAATTCGCATAGTAGCTTCTCTTTAGCGTAAGGCAGAAGCACATTTTTTACTAATGCCTCGCTTTTTTTCGGCCGCATCTTACTTTCGTTGCCACTGAGGAACCTCTAAAAACTTAAGGGTATAGCTTATTACCACAATATTGAGAATTGTAAGAATGGTGGTGTTTCACACCATGGTAAGTCACAGTTAATTCCGCTGCAGTAACTTTGTCGTCTTCTGCAGAAAATTGTTTCTGCAATAATTTAAGAAGCGACTGATTCTTCTTTTGTGTGGTAATATTCGCTTTGTGTCTTTCTGATTGTAAATGATTATTCACAGCTTTCACTCCGTCGTACTTAACAGTAAATGAGATATTGCTTATTCTGCACTTACACATACACTTATCAGTATCGACTTTTTGTAGCCACTCTTTATAATTTTCTTCTTGCAACCATTCTTCACGGAACAAACTTAGATATCGTCTCTTCATTTCACTGTTATTACTCACTAATCTGAGTTAATGTAAGCTTGTCTGTTCACACACGATCCGAGTATTCCAAAAATTGCCGGTAAACTGATAACAAACAATGAACGAACGAACACAAATAATAGACGTCGCCAGTTGACACGTTGCCGCAACAGTGTTTGCTTCATAATGCGCTAGCCGATTACTACCGATGCAACAATGAAAAGTTTTCAGAGGAAGAATAGAAAAGTAGCGTTTTGTTGCAATAAGAAATTGACATTTATATAAAGTTATTCATAATTACTAGAGAGGAGCCGGCCGGGAATGGCCGAGCGCACTGAGGCGTCTTGCCACGGTGCGCGAGGCTGCTCCCGCCAGAGGTTCGAATCCCCCCCTAGGGCATGGATGTTGTGTTCGTCCTTAGTTTAAGTTACGTTACGTTCGATGTAGATCGTCCCTACATGAGCATAGTACTTAAAAAGCGTCTCAAAAATAAAAAAAACCAGAAACGTTAAGATGAAAGTTACGTTCAAGCCCGGAGATGAGAGTGATTGGCCCGTAGACCCGGAGAATTCATTCCAAACCCGGGCACTCCGGGCGGCGTCCGGAGATTTGGCAACCCTAGTTGTGGTCTTCAGTCCGGAGACTGGTTTGATGCAGCTCTCCACAATACTCTGTCCTGAGCTAGCCTCTTTAACGCCACATAAGAACGGCAACCTACATCTGTCTGAATCTGTTTGCTGTATCCATCTCTTGGTCTTCCTCTGCGGTTTTTACCCCACACACTTCCCTCCAATGCTAAATTCACGATTCCTTGATGTCTTAGAATGTGTCCTACCAAGCGATCCCTTCTTTTAGTCAAGATAAGCCAGAAATTCCTTTCCTCCCCAATTCTGTTCAGTACCTCCTCATTAGTTATGCGATCCATCCACCTAATCTTCAGCATTCTTCGGTAGCGCCACATTTCAAAAACAGCTATCCTCTTCCTGTCCGCACTGCTTATCGTTCATCAAGTATCAAGTCAATAAGTGGGACTACACAGCAGGAAAAGGAACATGTAAAACATATAGCAGACGTAACACAAGGGGAAAAGTCAAGGCCCAATGTAGTTAATAAACCGACATTGGGATTTCTACAGACACAAACAGCATATAGAGAGATGTGAAAATAATAAACAATCGATCCCAATAGAAAGACAAACAAATGAAGCCAGTAAATCCGATGTCTCAATTTATGATAATACATTTTCTGTACCACAGGTACCACAAATGACAAGAACTGAGGTTGACGAACAGAATTTTTCACCTTTGTAACATTATGATATGAATTTTGGGTATGCAACAGGTAACATGCAGATGGGTAATACAATGCCACACAGTAGACAGGAGAGTATAATAAATAGTTGAATGTGTGCTTCTATGAAGCAACCGCAATTTGGTAACATGAATAGATAGATATATACAGACCATTTCTTGACAGTAAGAAAATTTCAACATTTTAAGGATGAAGGGGGTAATATACATGCAAGGACATTTCTAGATCAATTTCAGGTAGGGCTACCGAATTACTGGAGCTTGGCACATAGATTGGACTTTATTTGTGCTCATGTGTCAGGTTCTGTAGCAGAGGTGATGCAAAGAATTGCACAAAATTTTTCATCTTTCGAACAGCAGTTTTCGACAGGTATTGATCGAAGGAAGCTCAGAATAGGATAAAGTATGAGTTACTTCAGATGTCAACATATGAAAGTTCAGGGGAGAAAAGTGTAGTAAAATGTTTTGATTCTACGGATAAGAAAAACCAATGTTTGTATAGACCACACGAAAATGAAGAGTTAATACGTTTATGTAGTATGAAATTACCTGTAAAATATCAGTAGGCAACTGTAGAAAAGAAAGAGAACGTGGAAGAATTTAAGGAGGTATTGAGGGAGGCTGAAAACACATAATGTATATACCATGGGTTCTTATGATGATATTGAGAGAGAATATATTAGGGAACATGAGGAGAAGGAGTTGGATAAGAGAAACAGACATCTCTCAGGCTGTGCCTCCCATCCCCCCATATTCAATACCTTTGAGCTATAGAATACTAGTATTTGTAGAAATTCGTAAAATGCTGGATGATGATATCATCAAGCCATCATCCCCATGTAATTCACTACTTCATGTTGTGGGTAAATAAGATGGCAGCATTCGATTGGTACTTGATTCAAGGCAAGTTAATACAATCATTGTCTCAGAAACAGATAGGCTAGAAAAGTTGGAGGAATTGATTCAAAAAATTAATGGAGTGAAAATATTTTCCTCAATTGATTTATGTTCTAGTTGTTGGCAGATTGAGTTAGAGCTGTCCTGTCGAAAGTTACTGCCTTTATACTTTTTGGACGCTGTTATCAATTTAAAAGCTTACCATTTGGTAAAAAGCTCTTCAACTGCATTATTTGGGATCTAAACACCATACTAAATTAGGATATTTTACAGAAAATTACTTGCTAGGTGGACGATGTTTTGATAGTGGAGGCTACATGGAAGAACACAGTTATATTTTGGATAAATTTTTACAGATAATGGAAACTTATGGAGTAACTGTCAATTTTACTAAATCGCAATTTGGGACATCACAACTAAATTTTTGGACATAATATTTCAGCAGATGGAAAAAACCTGATGAACAAAAAATAGATGCTGTTTGGAACTTTAGCACTCCCTATAATAAGAAAATATTAAGGAGGTTTTGGGTCTTGTTAATTTTTATAAGAAGTTTATCCATATTGACACTTTGGCAACACCAAGATTATATTCTCTCACAGGTCTTACGCCATGGGTGTGGGATGAACAAGCGAATGAGGAGTTTCTTAAATTAAAGAAAGCTTTGAATAACACACCAATTTTATTTCATCCAGATTTGAGTAAGGATTTTTGTATGGCTACCGACAGTGCCAAGACTGGTTTTGGAGTCATATTGTTTCAGCAGTTTAAAGAGGATGATAAGTTGATTAACAAGACCATTGCATTTGCAAGCAGAGTTTTATCAAAAGCAGAAAAGAACTACTCTATCACAGAACTAGAAGCCCTGGTTATTGTCTGGGGATTTCAGAAATTCAGGTACTTTCTGTTTGGTAGGACAAAAGTGTTTATGGACAATAAGGATCTGGAATCATTGATATTCTCCAAGTAAACCCATAGACGACTGGCAAGATAGATGCAGGTTTTAGATGAGTATGATTTCACCATTGTATACATCCCTAGTTCAGAGAATATTTTGGCTGACGTATTGTCTCGGTCTCCTCAAGGTTTGGCTGATGATCAAAAGATTAATTTGGAGGAGGAAAAGCGAGTAATACACTATTGAAAGAAGGATATTTTTGAGAATTTTATAAGTAATGGCTTAAAGAACTAGCATGTGTCAAGTAAACATAAAATAGCGGATAAAACCAAAACAGAAATTAGAGAAAAATATTTATTAATGCATAATAATCTGTTTTATAATCGTAATACAGTTTCATCACCATGGCTAGTTGCATTCTAGAAGATTTAATGAACAAATTAATATGGTATACACATTTTAGCAGTGGACATTTTGGTCCCAAAACGTGGTTTTTGAAAATGAAACCAGCTGTACACTTTCCAAATATGGAACGCCGGATTATACGTGTCCTAAAAATTTGCAAGAAATGTATCAAGACTAAGCATGCAACTTATCAAACTAGACCGTCTATGTTTCCAATTATTCGTGATACAGTAAAATATATAGTTGGCGTCACTAGCTACTGAAAGTAAACACGATTTTAGTGTATTTCAATTATTTAAACAAAGAATACGACTGCATTGTAGCCATCGTGCAGAGTGAGGGCGTGTGCTACCTTGCAACACTTGCATCCCGTAACGACAGAACGAACATGGTGCCACAATCTTGGAGCCAGAGGGCAAACCTCAAAGCCAATAATGGAAGCTGGCCAAATTTCCTGTTCCAAAGATCCAAAGCCCTTAGTTCATATTTTCTGAAAAGTCATGATGACCTCCTTCTGCTACAGGAGTTCTCTGTTCGTTGATTTCCTCGAGCGTTGCCAGATATGTAGGTAGATAGATAACTGTCAGTTATTACATGAGCTTAATTTGGAGTATTTTCTAGTCTAGCTGTGCTCTTTCAAAAGATGATCAATCGTAATGAGAGAAGAAAGCGTAAATGCTTCAAAACAATTAGAGGTTCAGTTGAGATACCTAGGTTCTGAACTATTGTCATCTGCAGAATGAACGGAGAGGAGTCAACAACATTACGGCAACCGAGATAGTTGTAATAAGAGAAAGTTGCTGAGAAGGGGGTTGGTGTTAACTTATGTATAACATAAAAATTGCACTAGCAACTGGGTTCAGATAGTGTAGTGAGCATGTAGTGGAATGCAACAACACCGTGACTTACCTACAGGTATGGCATGGAGAGTCATAGGAATATTGGAAGCGGCAACTATTGGAGTGTGATTTCCAGGATCTGGACACGATTTCAGGTCAACATGAGCCGTCAAAGGAAGGTAAGGCCAAGGTCGCCCATGATTAAAATCAGCAAGAGATGGCCGTTCCGGTTAACAGCCCATCGAGGCAGAAGGCTGAATGTAAATCAGCTGCAACGCACTCTACAGGCAGTTACAGGACGCGCAGTATCAACACAAACAGTCAGAAACCGCCTTCGGGAATGTGGCATATGAGGTCTATGGTGTGTATCCCATTTATTTATTTCGTATGCGAGTTACGAACAGTATATAAGAAATTTACAAATTGTAAAATAATAATGTCTACGCATTTTTACAATAACATATAATACATGAAAATTATGTAAAAGAATAGTATGAACAACTTCATATCTCGTTCTTCCAGAAGTCTATATATGCCATTGCTGTACTGCTGTAGGACATCAGGTCTTGGGCTGTGCACGCTCTTGGGTGATTTACTTCCGGACACTCCAGCAGGTGGTCCATCGTCTGTATGATTCCGCACGAACACAAAACACTTTCACCGATTCCCCACTTGTGCAAATTCTTGTTGCATCTACCCATTCCAGACCGCAGTCTGTTCAGAGTCTTCCATCTCTGCCAGTCAAGTTCTGCGCCTGGTGGCAGCGCCTCCTCAGCATAGTTGGCATGTCCTTGTCGCTCCCGCCACAATTTTATTCTGGTAGTTCTTGGTGGCTCTGGGAGTGGTTCCGTTGAATGTAGAAAACTGCTTCTTAATTTAAGGCGTTTTGGTACAGTTTGGTGCCCATGCAATGGCTGACGTTGGTCTTTAAGCTGTTTTGATCGTTCGATGCTGCTCTGTACCGATCGTCGGACCTTTGGTGGAGCGATTCCTGATAATGAGTACAGGTGTTCAACTCCTGTAGGTTTGAGACAACCAGTGATAAGCCTACAGGCCTGATTCAGGGCAGGTCCAGTTTGTTTGCATTACATGACCGTTCCCACTCAGGACTTGTAAACTCAGCAGCAGAGTAACAGAGCGCCATCCCATTAAAACCGCAACACAATTTAGCCCGTAGTAAATGGGCGGGGGAATATCAGGATTGGAGTGGAAATGAATGGCGCCGGTTTACGTTCAGAGATGAGTCAAGATTTTGCGTTCAGCTCGACAATCGTCGTTCCGTCATCTGGAGAGAACGTATAACTCAACAATCGTGCTTATGTGCAGTAAACATCATCATGTTTGGGTGGTGTAGGAATGGTGTGGACAGAAGTCAGTTCAAAAAAAAAAAAAAAAAATGTTCAAATGTCTGTAGAGTCTGTGGGACTTAACTACGGGGTCATCAGTCCCTAAACTTACAAACTACTTATGAACTACTTACAACTAAGGACGGCACAAATATCCATGCCCGAGGGGGGATTCGAACCCCCGACCGTAGTGGCCGTGCGGATCGTGACTGGAGCGCCTCAATCCCCTCGGCCACCGCGGCCGGCACAGAAGTCAGTATTGGCGAATGTACGGACCTCTATGTCATTCAGAACAGCGCTTTCACTGCTCAGGGGTAGAGATACGAGGTCCATCGACCTTTTGTTGTGCCCTACGCTGGTGCCACAGGAGGTTGCTTCCTCCTGGTGAAGGATAAAGCTCGTCGCCACAAACAAAGCTGCACTGGTGGACAACACGCTTGAAACTGAGAGAATTGAATGGAGTAGCCATACTGATGGTCAACAACCTGTCCGAGTTGATCACACACCATATTAGAGGGGAACTAGAATGACTCTTTCACTATTATGCTATCCACATGGTCGTCCTCCTAAGTAAACGCGACGGAAACGTCAATTAAACAGTTGAGACTGCAACCAATATATATATATATATATATATATATATATATATATATATATATATATATATATATATATATTGTATGATACCTCACCTGATCCCCTATTAGTTTCAGCAATGTATTTTTTACACTATACAATACCACATAAAGTTATAGGTACTATAAATTTATCGACAACATTAAGTTTGATTGTACATACAATTTTCCCCTGTTTTATTATTCACATTACGCGTTTCTCAGATTAAACATAACTGATATTCAATCATTACTTGAAGGTTTTTGTCTATGTAATGTGACCACTGAGTACAGGGAATTGTATATCCAATTATTAACTATTAATAACAATTCCCTTGCTCAAAATTAAAAGGCTGTAGACATAATTATGGTATCAACGACTATCAGCAAACAGATTATATTTCCATTATAAATTAACGATTTGTTCACTGTTCACCATAGGATTAATTCTAACATTTGAAAATGGCACCACATCCTGTAGAAACTAGTAATGTTAATTAACATAAAGTGACTGTGGATTTGGTTTCAATTGTATGACGTTTTTTAAACATACACTCGTATGTATTTAAATTGCCCACTATCACAACACTAAAAACCAGATACTTAAATCTGTATGATGTTGCTACTCTGTATTTTTTTCCCTTGTTGTAGATCTTATTTTCCGCATGTATAAACGTACTAAAAACATTCTTTTCACCGAGTAAGTAGCAACAAAGAGGATGCTCGCCGTTCTCTCCATTAAAAAGAATAAAAAGAGGTTTTTCCGCCCCTGTAAAATGCATAAAATATGAGCAACGAAAGCAGAGAAGAGAGGCAGCATCAGCATTCAGATTGTAGTCCACGTTTTTAACGATGTGCTAGTTGAAGAGCAAAGATTAAATAAACTTAAAACATGTTGGTTACTGAAAGACCTTTACGTACAAATAAAAAGTAGCAGCTTGTTGTACTTGTTAACGCATGAACCTACACAGACGTTTAAGTAGCAGTTTCTCTCCTCCCTAACGACGCAAATAAATCAGAAGGAACCCGAATACTTAACACCTTTTTCAGAAGAGTTAGCAGAATGTAGCTGCAGCTGTGGACGTAGGGTTATTAAATATTTTTTCAGAATTCATTTTTTAATTTACGGCTTTTTAAATCTGGTTAAAAAGTATAAAATAATTTCTCCTAGCCTCATAAAGAAACCCAAATCCACGTCGATGATCCTGAAAATATTTTGATTGAGAAATTTTAACAGCTATAAAAATTCGCATAAGATTAAAAACTGAAAATCTGGGATCAGTGCAATACATAACTGATGCAAGAATAATTCAATTCCTCAGCTGCTAACCATCGCAACCAGCAACAGAAGGCATGAGAGTGATATATGGATAAAGAACGACTCACTACTTTTCAGCAAATCGAGAAAAACTATTATAATAATATTTTTTATCATTTAGTAATTTTTTTGTAGTCCCAACAATGTTACAGATATATTTTAACAATTTTCAGTAATAAAGTAAATATTATTTTAGCATTAACTGAGTTGTTAACAGAAAATGCCGATGGACTTATCCAATTCTCATAATCAAATCTGTGAATTTTTACACAACAAAGCACTGATTTGTAACTGTAAGACCACTGATTTGAATGATTTTAAGTTACATTGTCTTATAAGATGCATCGGATAATGTAATGTAGTAATATTCTTTAATAACATTAACATCCGTGTCACTATAATGTATAACTAAGTTCATTAACATTTTCATCAAAGCAACACGTAAATATAACCGTGGTATACATATCATCACAGTCTAACAAACATATTTTTACAACGGGGAATGTATTTAGTGATATAAAAATCGTCGATAACTACAAAATAACTTCAGAATTGTCTTTATTAGGTTTCCTAAGAAACATTGGAAGGTACGAAACGGCACATTGCAGGACAGTATATTGAAGATTCTCTTTATATCTTCGCTTTTTCATTTTCTATTAACAAGGAAAATGACTCTTAAACTACAGAAAATCCTACCTTTGGCTGAAAAAGTCCCATTACTACTCAGAAACGTCACAGTTTCGGAATTCAATTTCAGTGAAATCAGTAAGTGTTGAACGTGTGAAATATATACCGAAGACAATAACTACATTATTTAATGTACCAGATCAACCTCGACAGCTGTGAGAATAAAACATCGAAAAAAAAAGTTTCCCATCAAAGGAAAAACGAATTCACAAGTGTTGCTACATCTGGACCACAAAGGGCAAAATGAAAAAATATTCAAGACATTTTTTTTTTTTTAAGCAAAAGTAATTACACTCAAAAGTATACGCTTTTAAACGAAAGAGGAGTGAGGTGTAAAAATGTACGAATCATTACACTCCATAAAGAACTGTCATACGTCAAAGTAAGTGCCTTTCATGTAAGAATAGACTCTAACAGGAATTTATGTGTCTCTTACGTTTATATTCTACTTACTTTCAGCGGAATAAGCTGTATATGTACACATATTCGTAAGTATTTCTTCAGGAATGAATTGTTGTTTATATGACTGAATCAGTGAAATTATGTTGGTTTGTACATTTATTTCACGATTATTTATGTCTCTAGATACTTTACTAATGCTTGGAACGCAAAATTACAGATCCAGAGCCATCAAGCACCTTCTGTGAGGGGTATTTTAGTATCATTCATATACCAATAGATGGAGCATGCATTCTATTTGTATTTTGTGCTAACAACTCCACAAAAAGTTGTCTTTATCCACTTATTACTCTCATGCCTTCAATTGCATTCGATTTTCGTCTTGCTCGTTCGAGTGAGCCATAACAGAAATGCCCGACCATGTACTGTGGGAAGAGTAATAAATCTAGTGCTCTGATTTTCAAGACTTAAAACACCTGTAGTATTACACACGTTAAAGTGTATTACACACCTGCAACAAATCGTTTCATGATTTTCGTTTCTTTTACAAAAATATTACTTTCCCTGATATTTTTTTATTATTATTATTTCGCATTACTTTTTTTAGTTCAGAGATGTTTCTTAGTCCATTTTAGACAAAGTGTGGGGGAAAACGAATTGATTTTTATCACACATGTTACAGTGAAATCTTACATTCTCAGTAACCTTTTCGTCATTCGTTGTAGTCTTTGTGATATAACGCAATTTCTTTAGGTCGTGAGCTTGATTGCAGATCTTGAATTCAAAATGTGCGACAGTGTAAATCGCTACGGTTTAGACCATTCATTACAGTAAGGGAAAGAGAGCTAAAAGTACAAAACAGTTTTTGAAATGGTAGTGACACTGATGTTTGACGTTTAACCCGAGTAAACACATGCCATTCAACGGCGTCGATGCCGCGTTCACAAGCCAACGGAATTAGCGTGAGGTGTCAAACAATGAAAGATACTAAAACGGCTTACCAGCAGTCGGAGCAGGACTAAGTAACGACACATCGAGTGATTTTAATCGACGATGTTCAGAAAATTTTTATGCACTTTAATTTTTTCCTAGGCAAACACCCATTGCAGTGGAGAATCATCTGCTCACGGTAGCGAAAACCTTATATCACAGAAACAATTAATTCTTAGGATTTTTTTATGACGTTGCGAAAATAGATTTACGTAAGCTCTTCCAACTTCATGAGACACTATTTCTAAAGGACAAACTTCAGGCTTCCTAAATACCTTAAAACGTCGATCATGACCGTAAAATATTTTGCGTACTTTACTGACCATACAGTTTTGTGACAGATGCGATACTTGCTTTCATATTTGTTTCGTTCCAGTTCTGCTTTTTTCCAAGCAAGTTATATTGCAGAAACTGGAAGACGTTTAAAAAAACTTTCGTTCGGCCAGTGCTTGAGTATTTGTCATCATTGTGGGATCTGTATCACGTAGGGTTAACAGAAGACAGAGAGAAGTTCCAACTGGGAACAGTATGCTTCGTTACGTGCACATTTAGTAAGCGCTGAAGTCTCGCAGAGATGAATAGGGAACTCAGTTGGCAGCTGCAAGAGAGACGATCTGCATCGCCTGTCAAAGTTCCGAGACCAAACGTTTTATGAAAAGTGAACAAACTACTTAAGGTAAACTAACCTAAGGACAACACATACGCCCATGCCCCAGGGAGGACTCGAACCTCCGACGGCGAGCAACAGCGCGCTGTGCAGCGAGGCGCCTTAGAATGCTCGGCTACTCCACCGCGGCTACGTATATCTCGCGAAGCGACCGTAATAATGAAACATTTCGTGACACTGCGGGTCTAGGAGGCGATCTGATAGTTTAAAATTCTTCAAAAGCGATCTTGGCATTCTCACTTTTGAAGAATCGCAAGGATAAGATCAGAGAGATTGCGGCTCACACGGAAGAATACAAGCAATCATTTTTTACGCGAACCCTACGCCATAAACCGTCGGGGGCGATTGCAGAATAAGGATGTAGATGTAAATAAAACTAGTAAATTAGTTTTTTTATTTGGGTTTCACAATAGCTTCTGATGGCCGAAGGAAGATATAAAATGCGGAATGGCTACGGGAAGAAAAGTATTGCTGAAGAAGCGAAATTTCTTGACACAGAATATTATTGTTATTATTTTCATGTCTAGGACAATTGCAGTTATATAAAAACTACACACCAATTATTACAAACATATAAACATTTTAGATGAACTTTGAAGCCTAGTATTCGGCAGCTTTGAGACCTCCAACACTTGCATGAACTGGCAATCGTCGGGCAGTCTTGGGCAAACCAGCAGGTGACTCAAGTCTTGAAGTTCTCCGCATTCTCAGGTTGCATCTCCAATGATGTACCAACACCATAGCAGGTCTTGGTTGTTGTGTTTCACTACAGTTCGCAGTCTATTCAAGGTCTTCCACGTCTGGTATGGTAGGTGGTAACGTGGAGCTGGTTCTTCTTTGAGGTTTTGTAATTCTCTTCAATAAGTCGGTGTTTCGCCATAATTCTATCCGGCGAACAGAAGCTGCTGAGACGATCGCTTCCGTTCTTCTAAGGAAAGTCTTTCTGAATTTCAGCCTAGGAGTGGACGTTTTACTTCGAACCGTGGGGTCGTTTTCTTCTTCCTTCTTCTCGACTTCTGCCGCTATTCTTCTTAAAACATCTGAGGGCGCTATACCTGCAAGATGGTTAAATGGTTAAGTTTATCCGCAGGAGTCGGCTGCAGGCAGAGGGGTCTGATCTACGAGGGAGAGGAAGGAATGGGAGTAGAATCAGAGTTGTCAGGAAGTATAGATTTCAGGACGGAGAGATCATTCGGGATGTGGTGGTGTCGAAAGTTGCCTTGGGACAGGATATGGAGGACATGGAGAAGCAAGGCAGGAGGATGTGGCTGAGTCCTAGGATTCTTCAGGATACTATATATCAGGGGTGTGTGGGAGTCTAGTTTACGGTTAATGTATCAGATGCTGATGTGTTCAAGCATTTGGAGAAGGGAATTCTTGAATATCCGTCTGCAGATCACTTTCATTTTCTACAAGATGACCGGTTTCGGGACATCTGCCCATCTTCACATCTGTTATCAAATGTTACAATTGATTGTAAGCTACTATTTACACTGTATAATATCCAAAAAGTTAATGGAAAAAAAAAACTATGAATAACATACCAATTCTATGAAGTTACAGACTACAGAGTAACCTTAGGAGTGATGAACACTCGTTCATCGGAGGATCTGGAGGGTGTTATAGAAGGTGGAGGGGCGAAGGGCGACTAAGATGCAGGCGAAGTTGACGCTGCAGAGGACTGGGCGCATGAGAAAGCGGTAGCGGGTAGAGGAGTTTGAGGCGACGCAGATGGGTATGGCCGTTTTGTTGGATGGTCTCGAGGTGAAATGTTCAAATGTTTGTAAATCTATGGGACTTAACTGCTGGGTATTAGTCCTCATGTAGCGATACATTAATATTTTTTTATTGAAAATTATATCTGCGACGCTTGTCGCTAGCATCCATTCTCTCTGCCAATAAATCTCTGATTATCCTTGTTTCAAGTTATACCTTCAACTATTTCAAACGATCTGGAGAGAAAACGGAATCGCTTGTCGTCTTTCGTTTTTCTACCTTTGTACTGACCGGACGTATTTTACTCGACCTCCGTAATCATGTAAGTGTGAGCTCTGGTTAGCACCCTTTAACTTAATAAACTTTAATTTTCATTTGGAATTCCTATTTCATTTAAATAATTACTATTTCTTCCCATCTTTTATTTAACTGATTCCTATTTTCAGCAATATTAGTAAATTGATGCTTGGTTATTGTTGCCTATTGCCTCATGATGACAAAAGAATGCAAAATTTATTTACTCTCATTTTGTGTTAAACATTGAATTCAATGCCTGCAGGAAATCTTCATTCTGTTAAAAGCGAAGTCCGATAATTTCTTTAACTTTCGATAACAATAGTGATCAAAATTACACACGGTCTTAAAACTTTAATAATTAATAGTCATGAAACCAAGCATCAGTTTACGAGAACGAAGATATTAATCAATTCATACAGGTTCAACTGCAGTGTCACAGCTTCCACCAATGAATGCATACCAGGTAACTTATTCCACTATTTTCTTATGTAATGGTGCTTTCTGGTGTTGTCGTAATTTTTAACTTACATTGCTACTGAGAACTGATAACCATTTCAAAAATTAATATTCATTGCTGATCTTACGGTTATTTAAATTCCAATTCCGGTTTTCAACCTTGATCTTTTGACAACACCAGTGATAATAAAAAAAAGTAACATTACACTCAGATTACAAACTACTTAAACTAACTAACCTAAAGACAACACATACACCCGTGTCCGAGGGAGGATCCGAACCTCCGACAGCGAACGGCCGCGCGCACGGCAGCACGGCGCCTCAGTGCGCACGGCCATTCCGCCGCGGCTGAAGTGTCCAAAAGAGGGACCTATCCAGGGTGAGGGCAAAGTATTTGAAGGTGGTGGTGAGGCGGATGGGACGATCACACAGGGTGCGATGGTAGTCATGGAGGCGGAAGGAAGATGTGGTGCAACGTATGAGGCCACCCTGTGATCAGTCTGGGTTGATGGTGAGAAGCTACTGGTTACATCAGAATTGGGATGTTGCGAGCACGCAGGGAGGGAGCGTGGACGAGGAAGGCGGTGTCATCACCATACTGAATGATTATCAATATTTTCTCGCAATAGGGAATTTGTTTTAGCGTCACTGTATAAGGTAATGGATGTTCTACCAAATGGTGACATATGAAAATTTGTGCCGAGCCGGGACTCGAACCCGGGTTTACCGCTTTTCGAGAGCGATCGCCTTAACCACTAGGCTACCCGAACACGACTCCAGGACCGTCCCAAACTTCCATATGCCACACTGACTGCACACATATGAGTCAACTACATTCATCCTTTAGCACTCGCAACTTAATCTGTATTCCCGCACCAGGGAGAATGAAAACAACGAGGCATTAAGCTACGCTGTTATCGTCATTGCCTCGCTTAGGCATCTGTTCAATTACTGTATGGTTACGAATTACAGTGATGATAATATTATCAATACGATGTGCAGTGTTGGTGTTTATTGATATAACTGTCTGCAGGAACGGACACTGCGGTAACGACTCAAACGACCCATGCCACACATTGTCTACTGCCAATGAGTGCTAGTACATTCTATTATGTAATTCCCGCACAGAAAATGTTCAAATGTTTGTTTAGCTTATGGGACTTAACTACAGGGTCATCAGTCCCTAAACTTACAAACTACTTATGAACTACTTACGAACTAGGACGGCACAAATATCCATGCCCGAGGGGGGGATTCGAACCCCCAACCGTAGTGGCCGTGCTGACCGTGACTGGAGCGCCTCAGTCACCTCGGCCACCGCGGCCGGCTCCCGCACGGAGTGAGACTTTGATATAACTAAGAAAACGTCCTTCAGACATGCATGCATGTCTGAAGGAACGGACACTGCGGCGACTACAGCTGCTAATGTAAATACAAGAAATGTATTCGCAATTGCGAATATTCATCAGCATCAGCTGTACGGTGTAATGGTGACATAAGAAAATTTGTGCCGGGCCGGGACTCGAACCCGGCTGTGCGTCCCGGCTCGGCACAAATTTTCTTATGTCACCATTTGGTGGAACATCTATACCTTATACAGTGGCGCTAAAACAAATTCGCTATTGCGAGAAAATATTGATAATATTATCATCACTGTAATTCGTCACCACACAGGAATTGATTCATACTGATGGAGGTAGACTGGAGGCGCGGTTTGGGGTATGTTTCCAGTATACAGAAGGTGGAGGAGAGGGCAGATAGGTAGAACAAATGGAAGTCAGAGTGGCATGAGATGGCTGGTTGAAAAGAAAGGAAGCACTATCGGGCATAATTAACGGGGACGGTGTAGGTCTGGAACTTGAAAAGAAGACTGGGATGCCATTTATGGTTGTAGGCTTTCTCGACATTGAGGGAGACGAAGAGGGCGGAGCGATGGGAGTTCAACTGGGGGGAGAGCAGGTCGGCAGAGGGGAAAGGTCGGAAGCCACAATGGGAGATGGGGGAGGAGTTGATGGAGATGCTGGTGGATACGGCGAGACAGTAGGGTTTCCAGTATCTTGCTGAACATCGAGTTTTCGGGAACATGAATATGTGGGTGGTTTACCACGGGAAGGTGTAGGATTCAGTGTGGGTGATTACATTATACAGGGTGGCGAGGGATGTGTGGAGGAATAAGATCAGGCGTTGAAACTTATATGTTTAAATAAAATAAAATATCTATGGTCAGATCGGTGACTGAAAGTAGCGTGTGTGAGTCTGCAAGATTTGTGTGCAGGTGATACACTACCTATCCACATTGGTACACCACTGTGAATATACAGATTTATCTGAATGTCTGAACATCAAGTAAAAGTCAATATTATAATTAATCAGCCTGGCATAGACTGATTGCAATAAGTATGGCCCTGTTAGTGAGCTGAGCTATGCAGAACACGAGTATGGTTAAACAATGAATGACAAGTGCGGTTGTAGCTCAAGTTCTGATTCGTCAACAGACAGACAAATTATCCTTTAATTAAATTAAATACTGATCAATGTTTAACACAAATTTCATATCGAAAATTTAAATGTGATCATGGGTGGAGTGATAGACGATCTCGAACAGTGACTGACAGTAGCGGAATGGCGTAATGGTATGACACAATAAAACACTAAAGTTGACAATTATGTGTCTGTTAATCAAAGATTAAAGTTTAATTCACTACTGTGACACAGACTGAGCAAGACATCTATTCGTAGAATGACAAACTATAACAGTAGCTGATAGCGATGAAAGGAAATTGTAGCCTACAATCTATCATAGAGTTAAACTACGAAGAGATACGTTTGACATAATAGTTCGCGACCGATCGCGCATAGTTCGCGACCGATCGCTCATATTTTAGTTCGCGACCGATAGCTCTCCTTTTAGTTCGCAGCTCGGCCGCGAAGTAGGTCGCTCTTTTTAGTTCGTCCGCTCTTTTTAGTTCGTCCGCTCGTTTATTTCGTCCGCTCATTTTAGTTTGTCCGCTCTTTTTAGTTCGTCTGCTCTTTTTGGCTTTTGCTGCCGCTGCGAAAATAGGTCCTTCTTTTGTTGTGACAGCTTTTTTATATAATGAATCAGTGTTTCCAAAGCGTGTGCTATTACGCATATATTTGGGCAATTAGACATCAAATACTTAGGCTAATAAACTAGTTATTTACACGAATGGGTGATACAATGGTATTGAACTACTTTGCATACAGAGTACTCGTAATACTTTATTTTTAAAATGGATTTCTTGTGGCAGTGAATTACGAAACTAAAGTTGAGCTGCATCTCAGCTCTAAATGACGGTAACTGGCAGAATGGAATCACGCAATTCTGTGTGCTCTCGTGTCCTCTCGCTGTTGTCAGTCTTCGGAAAAGAAGCGGACGAACTAAGAGGCGAAGGATCTGCGAACTAGTTCGCGTAGTCCGCCTGTGGGAGCGCTCTTCCGAACTAGTTCGTCCGCGAACTACACAAGACTAGCTGTAACCAGAAACACCTGTGGAGCGAGAGAAGAACTAGCGGCAGCTCGGTGGTATTAGCCGAGAGCGTAAGGGCCGGTAGAAACTGCTCGGTCGTATCGCCGGCGGTGTACGTGACGCTACGGACGCCGCCTCATCTCGCGCCCCCACAAAGGGCCGGCAAACAGGCCACGCCCACGTCGCTTATTGCGGGCCTCCGAGAGCTATTTATAGGCGCACGGTCCATCACGGCGCAGGTGTCTCTAGGCAGACTGGCTGCGCGCTGCTAGCCGCGTGGAACGTCATCTCTGACCGCTGCTGTCTAACGGCACCGCAGCTCCCTCAGTCTGACACCTAGCCCATTTATTATTACTAGTATTGCCTGTGGTCGAAAATCGACCAATTGTGTTTACAATGGCCACTGGGGGTAAAATTTTGCGTGTTGAAACTCGCCCGCTGTTCTTTTGACTGTTAGCCGGCCGCGGTGGCCGAGGGGACTCGCTCCAGTCACGGTCTGCACGGCCACTACGGTCGGGGGTTCGAATCCCCCCTCGGGCATGGATATTTGTGCCGTCCTTAGTCTTAGCTAGTTCATAAGTAGTTCGTAAGCTTAGGGACTGATCACCCCGTAGTTAAGTCCCATAAGTTCTACAATCATTTGAACTTTTTTTTGACTGTTAACTAGCCGTGTTTGTGAAGTTAACAATTAACTGCTTGCTCACAAAATCTAATTACGGCGATATTCACACAGCAGCGGAAGTATACAGTTCCCTTCAGCAAAACTCTCATTCTATAAGTTAAGCATTCAGTTCTACCTTTACTGTAATCTTTAGAGGAAACTGCACACAATTAAATAATGATTCGCAGTCATGGATCTAAATCAAAAATAAATGTTGGCAACGGAAATGCAAATATTCTCTACTCCAGAACGGAGCAGAGACACAAGATACATGAACGAATTACCCCACATTAATCAGAATTAATGATGAGGGGAGAATTTAAATTAGCACAAAATGATTATAGTTTAACAAATTAATTTATTGTTCAAAACAAGAACAACAAAGGGGGAAAACCATTTTTTAAAATTATAATAAAACACACCTTACAAAATATTAAAAATATCCACAATTACATGGCCCTAAAATTGCCCCCTGCAAAGTTAAGTACAGATTCATTACGATCACGTTTCAAAGGGTGGAACGGAGGAATTGCAGCACATTCTCACACAGATTCATACGCCAAGCCATGCAGGTACTTACCAAGCACCCGACACCAATACACCGAGACGACAGCCAAGCAATGCGGAGAATGCAGATCGAAGGTTCACTCGCGCACAATGAAATAGTACTTCGCTTCCATAACGTGTCAAACTAGTGGCTTAGGCTCACGATAAACTATCAGAAACAAACGCACTTGGTTTAAGACCACAAAGTGCGGTGTACAGACGGAAGTTAGTTTCCCTAGAACTTCTAACTATACATTGAATCAAGATTTCATTAAATAATATCTAAAAACGGTCGCTCTGGCGTTCGTTTAGCACAGGGAAACATAACTACAGAAGGTTAAAGTTGTTACATCAATACAGCACTCTACTAAGTCGGAACACAAACTATGCAAAATGTTAACAAAACCAATTTCGAAGAGAATAAGATCGCGAAATAACACATGGGCCGACAAGTACACAGATTACAAGTTAGAATGGACAATTTTCAGGGAAAATTATCACGCTACACTTACTAGGAAACACCTTAGCAAATTAGCTATACAATTATTAACCACTCATGTGCACTGAATGGTGTAAAAGCTGAAGGCTTAGTCTGTTATCGTGCATGTGTTCTGTCGACAAAGTATAGGCCCTGCGAGTCCCCGAAAATATTTGAATTCAACTATGATAAGAACGCGAAAGACACTGAACATATTTGAACAGGTGAAGAAATGATTTAAAAGTTATAAAGTGCAAGAAGTATGCTAACGAAACTCCATCAGAACCTCGGAATCAGATTTCAGCAAAACCGACATAAAATTAGCAATCCTGTACGAAATTAAGCAAAATCTCACTACTACACATAGTGTATCAGCTGCTCCCAGAATTGAACTCTCGAAAAGGCATAAGTACGACTATGGAGCCTGAACTACGTCGAGCCACGAGGCCACAGCAGAACCAAATCCAGAGGTACTTACCCTACCAGGAACCAAGAAGCGAATGAATAGCTCTCTTGACCATTGCCTAGCCATTGGCGAGGAGGGGTAGTGGAGGGGAGCCCAGAGAGTGTCACCGTTCGTCAGGCAGGTAACCTGACAAAAACCCCCAGCCAAGGAGGTTGAGAGCAAGCTACATTAGGAATCTTTGCTAAGACTGGGTTCTGCTCAGCGGTTGGCAAACCTACTTCTCGCCCAGAGACATTCAACGCTTAGAGTTTGAAAGAAACGACGACACAAAACAGACGAGGCGCGCCTAGCACTTCATAAACTCTCTTACATACAAAGTTTAATTCATTCTGTGGAAGCAAGGGCTAGTGGGAGCACAACATTGACACTTAGAATTTTACATACAGATAAAAATAATTCAATATATAATGCCTGGTATCTCGCATATTGCGAGTGGAGTGTCTTAATACACTAAAAAAATGTCTGAACCTCGTCAACATTTGTTCATGAGGAGTCAATTAAATGGAACACGTTATGTGGACGTGTTTCAGTGTCATGTCAGAGGCCTCGGCTGATTATGTTGGCAACATCAACAACACCATAGAAAATCTTTGCCCATTTATTCGAACCACATAGAATGACTCGATTAGTGTATCGTACAGATCATGAAGTAAACAAATAATGCTGTTCCTACTTTATGGTTGACAGGTTCTTGTATGTACTCTCGTCCGCCCAGTAAAAATAATTGCCCTCGTAAAGCGAAGATTCCATGAGAAAACTTCAGCGTTGTCAAGCGATTGGCTAAAATGAAGACTCACAGGATTCTCACTATTCAACAGCTGTTGCCAACATTATCATAGGAGGCCGCTGGGATATTTGGTAAAATTTAACCGGCAGTGGGAGGTATGAAACGGTATCTTTTACGTGTTAAGGAAAATGCCTGACACAATAACAACAAATAAAAACGGAACTATATACTTTTCATGCCATTTTCGAATTATATAACTTCCATTAGCCTAATATTTCAAATGGTGTTCGGTGTTCGTACATTTATACAACGCCAAGAAATAATGCCCCCATAGGGCATGGATGTTTGTGTCGTCTTTAGTAAAAGGTAGTTCAGTAGTTAACTCCCATAAGCTCTGCAAACATATTTTAGGTCTGAATCGAATTTGAAGAGAATCACAACTGTCTCCAAAGTACTAAACTCTGCTGAAAATATCGAAAGTGTAAAGGGAAAGATGGATTAGGAAAGAAAGGCAACAGAAAAAGGGGACAAAAACTACCAACAAAACAGAGCACTATCGAGGAGAAAAAGAGACCCAAGAAGTGACAAAACAAAAATGCTGCAAACAGTCCAGCATGTTCATCAGATGCAACACTGAAGAATGTAGAAGATGCTGAAAATACCTTTGACGAATGGGATGAAGATGAATGTGTGGGGTATGGTGAAATCTATTACGAAACCAACAAAAAAGATTGGATTCAGTGTATTTCCTTTTCACGATGGTCACATGAATATTGTTCATCATTTGCTAATAAGTGTAATGGCTGTGGAAGGAGAATAATATCCTAAAGTTTACACAAAATCCACAAATCAATGAAAATTCAGTGTTCGCTTACTATTTAAATGTGTTAGTGTATTCATTACTACATATTCCAATAAAAATATATGATTTCCATTCACTCATTTCTTCATGTGTAGCAATTATTTACGTGGTCCATCTCTCCCTCTACACTGGTCCATCTCACCCATACACCTAAGGGTGAGATGGACTGTTGATGTATATTTTTATTTCGTTGTGTGACTTGCACTTATATTGCGGTATTCGCAATTCCAGAGCTGACAACATCTCGACTTCGTAGTTCCACCCGTGCACCGCTACATGCCTCTCCCGGCGCATCATCCTTTATATCAGCATTCATATGAAAACATCCATTTCCTTTAACCACTCTTAATCACCGCGAAAACGAAGCATTTGAACGGCACAAGAAAGTGAGTTGGGAGCACTCCATGTTTCGATATTGACTTATTTTAATACGTTATTAGTAACCTGTACCATAATTTTCGTGTTAGCGTATTTACATAATGATTATTTTTAATCCATTTCATCGTAACATGCTCAGACGAAACATGTGGAGAAATCTTCGAAGAAGACTGTATTCAGTGCTATAATTGAGGACTGGTACCATGAAAACTGATTTTATGTAGATGCTTGAGATATTTATTTCAACTGTATGTTTTCAAGGCCAAGAAACAAGTGGAGTACCACTGAATGCTGTGTCCGGTGCTACCCTCCAAATTTTTTAGTGCCAATAAACTGATTCAAAAGTTTATTTAAGATAGTTCATAAGAAAATTATTATCTATGCTTAGTTTTAAGTGATATGACTAAAGAAGTTACTGGTTTCATTTTACGATGAAAGTTAACGCCGAAAAATTGTTTATTGTTGTTTTATTAGCAATTCATTTTTGTGTCCGTGGCTACCCGACCTTCACCTATGTGCAAAATGTTTAACAGGCACACAATCTGCCTCCCTACTCGGAATACCAATCATAAATAAATTTACATTCACTCGCGTCCTTTCCGTAGACAGAAGCTTGGTCACATGCAGTACATTAATGATGAAATATAAATAAGGTTGAAATTTATATCTATCCTACCGTTACTGATAAAACTCACAGCCTAAGACAATTTGATAATAATGCTGAGGTCTTTCAGTTTGAAAGGGAAGTGAAGCTTTCATCTAACTAGGCGATTTAAAAAAAAATGATCACGGTTGATAAAAATTAAACAAAATTATAAATTATTATTATTATATTTGTTATTACTACTCAAACACCACCACCATTACAGCGAAAAAACACATAGCAAAGATCGAAGTTAGCAACAATCCCTTTTTCCTAACTGCCCTACGACTTTCTCAGCCTACTACTCACAAACTCGCTGAGCGAGGTGGCGCAGTGGTAACACATTGGACTCGCATTCGGAAGGGCGGTGGTTCAAATCCATCTCCGACCATCCAGAGTTAGGTTTTCCATGATTTACCTAAATCACTCCAGGGAAATTCCGGAATCGTTCTTTGAAAGGGCACGGCCGATTTCCTGCCACATCCTTACCCAAAATCTCTGAGCGTAAGCTCCGTAGCTAATGACCACGCTGTCGACGGGTCGTTAAACTGCAAGCTTCTTTCCTTCCTTTACTCACAGACTCCGTCTGCCTACCACTCATCTCCGCCGGCTCACAGTTCCCGGCAATCAACCTCTCTGACCAGTGAGCGACAATTGAAATGTGTAGTGTCGCCATCTTTCAGTATGAAGACTGACAGTGGGAGAGACAAATATTGTAATGTACCAAAGGGATAAAGAGCGGACAGTGGGAGAGAGGCATAGACGCAGTGATGAGTGCCAGGAGAGAACACTGTGCAAGGAGTGGAAGGCAGAAACAAAGGTATAAGGAAATACAATTGAGAATAACCATGCACACACCTACGCTGAAATAATTAAAGAAGGTTGCAGCTCTAAATTGTAGCTCTAACTAAAAGAATGTGATGGAACAAGTTAAAAAAAAAACAGGAGATTACCGTTGCCGACTGGAATAATAGGATGAGGCAACCACTCTGGAACACACTGCATCCTCAAACCTAAAAACTTTAGGCTACAGTCCACACAAATGATACAATTTAAATACGTTGACGATACTCGCCACAACATCCAGTATTACGTTTCCCATGATTTCCCTAAAATCACTCCAGGCAAATGCCGGGAGGCGCCTTTCACAGGAAACAGTCGATCTCCTTCTCCATACTTGGTCAGACATTGGGTCATTAGCTCTGTCTATAATGACCAAAGCTTCTTTCCTTCCTTCCGCCTCACCATCAGCTAAAATAGAGGGCAGGTTCCCATCAAGATTCGCTTTCAGCCTTTCAGAACGATATAAAATGTGGCGTTCAGATGATCTAAGCTGTACTGAGCGTTGCCGCCTTTGCTAGCTATAACAGCTGTTCACGCTCCGGTATCGAATCAGAGAGGCTGTTGGGGTATACCTACATACATACTCCGCAATCCACCCAAAGGTACGTGGGAATCCATCCACAGGTAAGTAGTCGTACCTAGTACGACTACTATACTCCATCCACTGAAACGAGGGACGTACTGCAAACACGGCAAAGCGCTTGACCACAGCGTTGCCGTCGAGGGGTGTATAAGGCAGGAGCGCTCCGTTGCAGGTGTGAGCTTGTTAGCGCGTGCTGTACAGCGGCGATTTCAGGATCTCTTAAGTTCATCTTTAAAGACGCCTGAAAGACTATTTGTTGATTATTATAGTAGCGGATAATCGTTTCAATACGAAAGTGTAACTGATAATGTTACATCCCCGACCACTTACAAAACACAATGCGTAAGGCAGGAGGCGGCGTTATCTTCGAGCCATTGCGAGAGTGAAAGTCGGGGTGAAAGTTTAAATAGGGAAAATTTAATTTTGAAAACTCACAACCGCCAACTGCGAAGCAAATTCTTAAACATGCAAGAACACTGGATCTGTGATTGCTACTGTTTGACTCGTTTTCTAGGGGATGATATCACACGTTCGCAGCTTTCCTTCCCTGCATATGATTAACAAAAAAATTCATAATAAAGTAAGTTCATGAGAGAAAAGGGTGTACTAACTACTATTTTTGAAAACACGTGAAAGTTCACTTTATGTTTTTTATTTCACAATATTAGAACCCTGTGGCTGATACGTCTGTACGTTGACACATTTATCAAATAAAGTTATAGCTCGAGAGCCCCCAGACAAAAATGAATGTTTGTTGCAAATCGTTTTCACACCATGTGGCTGTCTCAAACACCATTCATGTTCGTGCCTATGCGACAACACGTGTTACATTAACAAAACACAGTCACTTTAATTCAGTGTGATGCACACCTTGTTCCACCGGCTAATTATTCACAATACACAGTAGCACTCGATTCAACTTGGTGCAGTCTACGACAAGTAACCACACGTGGCAATTGCTACACACAAATCTATAGTCTCCACTTCGAGATCCATTGCTGCAGAGCGATGCCGCCCAGCCAGCTACACCACTTGCTCCCGCCTCGTCACTTCCTGCCCTCGCGCACGCCAAAAGCTCAACTGCCGGTTTTTTCCCCTACGTCATCAACTTCCCCATGTGAGCTGTTCTAACCGACTTCCAACGTACAGTGCTCAGCCAATACATTCCTAAAACTTTACTTAAAATCGAAATAATTACACTACACATAAAACAAATTTCTTCGTAGGTTTTATATTGGTACAAACATCCTTTGTACTGTTTATCATAATCGTGCAAGTTCTTATATCACAGCTAAGTGATTTAACTGAATACTTCAAGATAAAATACACAAGATTAATTGAAAATAAAATGAGAAATAGTTAATATATTATTTTTATAAACAAACATTGCCATGCTAGTTGTGTAACTGTCTTGTAATCATTGGTAATTTATTACTTTTCATTGTTAATTAAACATATTACGCCAGATGTGACTATATCAGCTAGTGTATTGTTTATTTATCAACAGGCTATTTTGTAATGAGGGCCTTAAAGGTTCCTAACTGCATCGTATTACTTCAAATGCAAGTAGTATTAGAATATTTTATTTCACGCTGTGCACTGCACTGTGCCTGGCACTCGCCATTGTCCCTCTCTTCCCTCACCGGAAACGAAAACTGGAAAATCCTAAGCTGGAACAAGCCGCCAACGTCGGCCTGCTCGCTGGCCTCCCGTCAGCTACAAGCACACAGCAAATCTCAACGTGGAGAATTTCTACCTATGGCCTAACTATAAATGTTGTCACCCAACTGTGTACATACATTGCTACCATAATTAATAAGATTAAAATTGTCTAACATTTAGTGCATTGGCATGGTCAATGTTTGCAGTGAACTTCATACTGTTTAATTATCAAATGCTATTAATTACCAATATGGAGGAAGACTCATTTACTATTTGGACGAGACGTGGTTGAACGCAGGACATACCAGAAGTCGCGTCTGGGTAGATGACATCAAAAAGCCCTCAAAACAAGTGATTCTGTCCCGATTATGCACCGGAAGGGCCCATCAGGCAAAGGGAAACGTCTGATTATCGCATACATTAACAGGAAAGCAGGGTTTGTTGAAGGATGTTTACGGACTTTCGAATACAAGAAAAGTGGAGATTATCATGAGATGTGCGCCGAAACCTTCGAGAAGTGGTTTCAAGATATTCTTCCTCGGTGTCAGGAAAACGCAGTTACTGTTCTTGATAACGCACCATGGCATTCTCGGAGAAAAGAAAAAGTTCCCAGTGCGAATTCTAGTAAGCACGAAATAGCAGAGTGACTACAATCTAAAAACTTCGATACTGAAGACAGTATGTTGAAGAAATAGCTTTCAGATATAGTTCACAGAACAGCGCGCAACGAATACGCGCTAGATGAAATGGCGAAGAATGCAGGGAAAACTGTGCTTAGAATTCCTCTGTACCGCTGTGAATTAAACGCCATCGACTAACTGTGGGCCAGAATCAAACGTTATTTTGCAGGGAAAAACAAAACATACAAAATACCGGAAGATTAAAAAAATGCTAGAAGAAGCAGTAAGAATAGCAATTGCAAAATATTGGAACAAGTGCGTCCTCCGTGTCGTAGAAAATGTTGAAAGTCAAATGTGCAAATTACAGAGGAGAGATAGGAATTGTTTGTTAATAAACCTTAACGAAAACAGTTCAAGTTCGACAGAGTGTAACTTGTTTTTCCGTCCTTTATCGTTATTATTACTAGCAGTGGCGTAACTATGACTTGGCTTTTGGAGAGGGGGGATAGATCTGCTTGACGAGCAAAATTTTAGTCAGTTTCCAGACAGACTACCATCTACCACTCCCGTTGGAGAAACCTTCCAATGAAAGCTTATGGTAAAACACCCCAACTTTCAAATCTTTACCTTTACCAGATTGCTGTTATACGATTACTTTTTCTTTTTCTCTCTCTCTCTCTCTTCTTTTATTTATTTTTTTAATTTTTTAATTTTTTTTTTTTTTTTTTTTTTTTTGCTTTTCGGGTTCTGGGGGGGGGGGTTCTATCCCCCTCATCCCCCCATAGTTACGCCACTGATAATTAGTATTGTTATTATAAATTGTTGGCAAATTGAATGAAAATAAATCTGCTTCGACAGAATGAACTCAGTTTCATCGTTATTTTGACATTTTTGTAGCTGGCTTTGAATCTTTAATGCCCTCTGTGCTGTCTTACGCTTCATTTCGTTACATCGTTGTACAGGTTTCTCACCGTCCGCTGTGAAGTCAGCTTGGCAGCCAGCCTACACCGCCAGCTGTAAACCGTGCCCCAAGGATTTTGCACACCCCTATGCATCACGTGAACACCGAGTGCTTTCTCTAGAAACGATTGTAGTCGCTTATGTGACACTGTTTACGTTTCGTCCCAGCTCTCGGCGAACAGATAATAGTTACTTACTTTTCTGTTCCACTTCCGTACAGAACGAGGGAAAAACGAAAGCTTGTATGCATGTGTACGAGCCCTCATTTGGCATCTGCTGTCATTGCATCGAAATCTACGCCGTCATTCCAGGTGTACAAATTTGTTTTTCAGCAGTATAAGTTCTGTGTGAGGTGCCTGTTGGATATACGATTCCAGTACGTCCACACGGCCGCTTATCCCCCCCTCCCTTTCGCATAGCGCTGTCAGCTGGCGCTATAGTTGTCATGTAAGAAGGCGCTTCGGCGTATAGAGGCGGAGTGATAGGGGAAGCGTGGAGGGGAGGAGCTACGGACGAGCGACAGCAGTGGAGCCTGCGGGAGAAACGTTGCTCACGGCCAACCAAGCGCCTATAGTCGAGCCGAAATAGGTGGCTGGTGGCTTGCGCCAATCCGCTTTGAGCGCCAGCTGCGGCAGCTGACCGTTGGAGTAAGCCAAACATTGAGGCAGCATGAAGTAGCTTTGACAAGTCTACAAATCGGACTCTGCCCGTTGACCCACGGTTTTTTCAAATGTTCAAATGTTTGATAAGCTTATGGGAATTAACTATGGGGTCATCAGTCCCTAAACTTACAAACTACTTATCATGTACCTTATACTAAAGACGGCACATATATCCATGCCCGAGGGGGGATTCGAACCCCCGACCGTAGTGGCCGTGCAGACCGTGACTGGAGTGCCTCAGTCTCCTCGGCCACCGCGGCCGGCACTGTTTTTTACTCTGTCGAGAGGATCCCCCGTTTTGTAATGCCTGTGGCTTGCGAATCACGGTACGCCACATTTTAAATGTATTTTATATCGTGCTGAGAGGGCGGCAGCGAACCTTGATGGTGCTCTGGCCTCCATTTTAGGTGGCAATAACGCAAATTTTGTGTACTTTCTGGGCTCTTGCCTAAGATTTTAGGATGGACGTTTTAGTGCATTAGAGACTGGCTGGCCCATCGCATTTCTGTCAATCAACAGCCCCTTGTACCCTGCAGTTGCCTTAAGAGTTCTTCATGACTGTGTACTTCAGTGGGCCATCTTACATTGCTGACTAGCAGTACCTGCTGTGATTGCTTCGTTCCCCATGCCACTTGACTAGTTTGGATGCGTACCTTCCTGTTGCCAGTTTTTCTACATTACCTCTTTTCTTCAGTCACACTCGTCTTCCAATAATCTTGTAAGGGCGCTTAGGACCTAGCTGTCGTGCACCCACATCTTCCTATCCATCCATCCAACGGGTATTGCTCTGCACCTGCGAGCGTTCGGCTGCGCTGTGCACTTTTGCCATTTCTGTCAAACAACGACCGGTAGCTATAACGTCTAGCAGCTAACTACTTCGCAACGTGGTTGCAAAAAAATGTTCAAATGTTTGTAGCACTTATGGGTCTTAACTACGGGGTCATCAGTGCCTAAGCTTACAAACTACTTATCAACTAGCTAAGACTAAGGGCGGCACAAATATCCATGCCCGAGGGGGGATTCGAACCCCCGACCGTAGTGGCCGTGCAGACCGTGACTGGAGCGCCTCAGTCCCCTCGGCCACCGCGGCCGGCACGTGGTTTCATTCAGTTTCCACGGCCGGGGCGGTCTCCCAGCCCATAGGCGAAAACAGGGATCATCGTATTTCGGCCCGATTGTAGAGAATGAATGTTCCTGGCTGCCAGTGCAGTAATGGAAGGGGATACACAGAACGGCTGAAAACTGGACCGTCTCCCTACGTGACGCGGACTATAGTCTCGCCCGTGATATTAGCTTGCATTGAAATGGTAATATGAGCACCTCTAAATCACAAAATTATATTGTCGCGAGAGACCACAAACACCGACTGCCGGCGTGGCGCAGGGGATAGCGCCACGGACTGCGGTGCAGAAGGTCGCCGGTTCAATCCCGCCCACCGGCAAAAATTTATTTCTTTGTAGTTAACAATTCCAGAAGGTTCTACGTCTTTCTTGTGTTCACTTGTAAATTCTACTTGATTCTTATGTTAACTGTTCTTCTAATTTGTGGTAAATTCTGTGTGTGTATAAATAGCAGAGCACTCTGCCTGAGAGGCAGTGCCTGTATGTTGAGTTCGTAATGAAGGTGCTTTCAGTATAAGTACTGTGTTTAGTTGCCTTCGAAGTCAAGCCTGCTTCCATTGCAATGCGAAAATATGAAAGCTTCATTTCCCTGTCAAACTAAAAGACCTCGGCATTATTAGCAAATTGTCTTAGGCTGTGCAAATCTCACCTGACTGGGTCGCTCACTTCAGGGTGTTCTGTGTCGATCGACCAGCACTTTAATAATCTGTAACACCGTGGGCTAGTAGCGCCCGCCACGTCAGTCTCGAACGCAATTAGCACTCGTATCCCGGCGACAGGGAATTTAATTAACCGTCGGATGGGACGTTTTTAGAGTCCGTTTTTCACGGTCGGCGGTACGGAATTGGCGCTAAGCGCGGGTGGTGACGGGCCGGCGCTTAGCAAAACTGGCGAGAGGTTCCCATAAATCAGGGCCGGAGTCGTTAAAGCGGTGTAAAAGTTTAACAGCGGGCCTCTCCACCGCTCTGCCCTGCCTCCGCCTCTTCCGGATGAGCCGGCAGGAGATGATGGAGCGCCGCGCCGTCGGCACCTGTTGGAGGCGCCCTGGCCAGCCAGGCGCCAACGTCTTAAATCACAGCCGCGCCGGCACACCGAGGCCGGGCCTCGATGTACTCACCTGCAGGAGGAAAGCCAAGCAGGGTTTGATCTCAGTCTAACATACACAGTCGCGACACTCACGGCTGTGACAGTTCCAACGACACTACCGGTGGGCAAGCTGCCGAAGTAGGCATGTTTGAAACTTCCTGACAGATTAAAATTGTGTGCCGGAACCGGGACTCGAACCTGGGACCTTTGCCTTTCGCGGGCAAGCGCACTACCGAATGTGCTATTCCGACACGACTCACGATGCCGCCTCACAACTTTACTTCCGCCAGTACCTCGCCTCCTACTTTCCAAACTTCACAGAAGCTCTCCTGCGAACCATGCAAGACTAGTACTCCTGGATGAAAGGATATGGTGGACACATGGCTTAGCCACAGCCTAAGGGATGTAGGAGACGAGGTACTGGCGGAAGTAAAGTTGTGAGGCGGCATCGTGAGTCGTGTCGGGATAGCACAGTCGGTAGTGCGCTTGCCCGCGAAAGGCAAAGGTCCCAGGTTCGAGTCCCGGTTCCGGCACACAATTTTAATCTGCCAGGAAGTTTCATATCAGCGCACACACCGCTGCAGAGTGAAAGATTCATATTAGTTATGTTTGTTTATAATTATTTGTGTATTTAATTAACGAAATAGTTAGTATAATTTTATCTTTACAAGCATTAGTAAAATATAAGTCATACGTAATGTGGAAATTACTGTAAAGGCAACAGAATTTAAGTGTTCAAAATAAAATGCCAAGATCACACATTAATAATTTATTCAATTATGTCACCATCATCTGGTGGCACCGTTGCTATTCACTGTATGTTTTGTATCCCATCCTCGTCGCCACTTTTGTGTCTCGTTTCCGTTGTAGGTGTCGGTGGCCGAGTACAAACACCGACACAGGAATAAAGGATGCACGCTTGTGCAGGTAGGAGGTGACCAGCCAGTGGGACCAGAAACTAGAAACACTAGAGTTAATTAGAACGAGTGATATATCTCTTAGAGACTTAGTAATACTTAACTTTTACATAGCTCAGTACTGTAGAATGCTGATACATAATTGAGCTAGAGGCCTGCCTAGTGCCTATCCGATAGCCAAGTCTTCACTGGTGCCTATCTGATTCCGAAGTGTTAACTGGTTCCTATCTCAGTCCCAAGTGAACGATGTCGTTCAGTCGTGGCCACGAGCGGAGTTGCAGCAGAGGGCGCTCGTGGCTGACGTCGTAAGAACGCCGCGCCGTGCGTGCATGGCAGCGCGCGGCTAAAGTAGGTGGCGCGCACCACAGTATGTATATAAATGACCTTGTGGATAACATCGAAAGTTCACTGAGACTTTCTGCGGATGATTCTGTAGTATATAGAAACGTTGTAACGATGGAAAATTGTATTGAAGTGGCCGCGGTGGAGTAGCCAAGCGGTCTAAAGCACCTCGCTGTGGAGCGCGCGGTTGTTCGCCGTGGAGGTTCGAGTCCTTCCTGGGGCATGGGTGTGTGTGCTTGTCCGTAGGTTAGTTTACCTAGGTTTAAGTAGTTTGTAAGCTACGGACTGATGACCACGCAGTTTGGTCCGATAGATTTACAAACATTTGAACTTTTGTATTGAAATGCAGGGGGGGGTCTGCAACGAATTGTCGCATGGTGCAGGGAATGGCAATTTAATCTCAATGTAGGAAAGTGTAGTGTGCTGCGAAAACATAGAAAGAAAGATCCTCTATCATTTAGCTACACTATAGCAGGTCAGCAACTGGAAGCAGTTAATTCCACAAAGTATCTGGGAGTAGGCATTAGGAGTGATTTTAAAATGGAACAACCATGTAAAATCAATCGTCGGTAAAGCAGTTGCCAGACTTCGATTCATTGGGAAATGCAGTCCGAAAACAAAGGAAGTAGGTTACAGTACACTTGTTCGCCCACAGCTTGAATACTGCTCACCGATGCGGGATCCGTACCAAGTGGGATTGATAGAGGAAGTAGAAAATATCCAACGGAGAGCAGCGCGCTTCGTTACAGGATCATTTGGTAATCGTAAAAGCGTTACGGAGATGATCGCTAAACTCCAGTGGAAGACTCTGCAGGAGAGACGCTCTGTCGCTCGGTACGGGCTTTTGTCGAAGTTTCGAGAACATACCTTTACCCAGGAGTCTAGCAGTATACGTCTTTCTCCTACGTATATCTCGCGAAGAGATCATGAGGGTAAAATCAGAGAGATTAGAGCCCACACAGAGGCTTACCGACAATCTTTCTTCCCGTGAACAATACGTGACTGGAATAGAAGGGAGAACCGATAGTGGTACTCAGGGTACCCTCCCGCCACACACCGTCGAGTGGCTTGTGGAGTATGGATGCAGATGTGGATTTTCGACAGAAAAATATATTTTGCGTAACGAGTACTTTGCACTCCGGGCAAGACTAAGAAGCGAATTAAGCTAATTAAGGAAGGTCCTGCTGTATAGACAATTTGTAAAGAAGTAGACCTTTCCTCGAATTTTCCAGAATCACGTATTGTATCATGTTCTTTTACCTATCGATTGGTTCCTCAAACAGTTTTCATATGTTGCGCTTATTCATCATTAACACACTTTGTTGTAAAACAGTTCACAATGAATGTTACACCAGTAACTCTGTAATTTTAAAATTACATAAATTTTACTTAGACATAAGTTTTCTTATTACTGAACTTCTACTTATTTTATGCAGCAAGAAATTTCTCCAAGCAAAACTTGGCGACCCCCCTGGGGTTCGCGAATGATGTGGTTCGTAAACTCTGCAGAACAAAGCAACTGGAAAGGATTTAGATGTAGATACAGCTGTAACATCCCAGACGTCGTTTCCCAGCAATACAATGTACGACCACGTTTCTCCACTAACACGAATCAAGATTTAGCCTTTCGTCCTGGACCGCCAGAGTATAAGACCTGTCTACAATTGAGATACGGCGAAACCACAGCGGCAGCGCTTTGCACCAACCCCAACTGCAACCTGTAACCAGGGGAGAGCTACACACTGCCTTATGCGCGTCGATGCTACCAACTGTGGAACATTGCGGACCCTTTGGCTACTGCTGAACAGTGGTGATCGAAAGGCTAATAATTCCTTCAGAAATTAATAATTAAATGTCCTGTGAATTTAAACATCCTAGATCTTAGATCCTTCTGAGCTATTTGCAGCGTCACGATGATAAAATATTTCTAACGTTTCGGATACGTTACAGGTGCCTTCCTCAGGGAATCATTCCCTGAGGTAGGGGTCATTAACGGACCGGAATCGTTGGATATATTTTATGAGGCATGTCAACAAAGCAAATTCAGTTCGGTTATATAAAACAAACATGTGCAGATACAGTAAAATATTTATTGTACAAAAGTATAAAACTGTAATCTATTTTTCTTCGCAGCTTCCGAAATTTTGTAGGCACTTGTCATAGCGCGGCACAAGTTTTTGTACGCCTTCTTCATAGAAGGTTGCCGCCTGTGTATCCAACCATGTGTTAACATATTCTTTCAGCTCGTCAACATCATTAAAGTGTGAAACTCGCACACAATTGCAGGGGGCGGGTGGATATTTGAATTAATAAAATAATAAAAAAAGATATCAGAACACGCCAGAAGGACGAATCCTGGCAGCAGTACGCCAAGTGAAACTCGCCCGCTGTTCTTTTTGACTGTTAACTAGCCGTGTTTGTGAAGTTAACAACTGACTGCTTGCTCACAAAATCTAATTACGGCGATATTCACACAGCGGCGGAAGTATACAGTTCCCTTAAGCAAAACTCTGATTCTATAAGTTAAGCAAACAGTTCTACCTTTACTGCAATGTTTAGAGGAAACTGCACACAATTAAATAATGATCCACAGTCATGGATCTAAATCAAAAATAAATGTTGGCACGGAAACGCAAATATACACACAAGATACATGAACAAATTACCCCACATTAGTCCAAAATAAATGATGAGGAGAGAATTTGAAATTAGCACAAAAGGATTATAGTTTAACAAATTAATTTATTGTTCAAAACAAGACCAACAAGAGGGAATACCATTTTTTCTAAATTACAATAAAAACACACCTTACAGAATATTCAAAATATCCACAAATGTTCAAATCTTTGTAAATCTATCGGACCAAACTGCGTGGTCATGAGTCCGTAGCTTACAAACTACTTAAACCTAGGTAAACTAATCTAATGACAAACACACACACCCATGCCCCAGGGAGGACTCGAACCTCCACGGCGAGCAACCGCGCGCTCCGCAGCGAGGCGCTTTAGACCGCTCGGCTACTCCACAGCGGCCCCACAATTACATGACCCTAAAATTGCCCACCTGCAAAATTGAGTACACGTTAATTACGATCGTTTCATTGGGGGGAACGGAGGAATTGCAGCACATTCACTCACATATTCATACGCCAAGCCATGCAGGTACTTACCAAGCACCCGACACCAATACACCAAGACGACAGCCAAGCAATGTGAAGAATGCAGATCGAAGGTTCACTCGCGCACAATGAAATAGTACCTCGCTTCCATAACGTGTCAAGCTAGTGGCTTAAGCTCATGATAAACTATCAGAAACAAACGCACTTGCTTTAAGAACACAATGTGTGGTGAACAGACGGAAGTTGGAGTTTCCCTAGAACTTCTAACTATACATTAAGTCAAGATTTCATCAAATAATATCTAGAAACGGTCGCTCTGGCGTTCGTTTAGCACAGGGAGAAGATAACTACAGAAGGTTAACGTTATTAGATCAATACAGCACTCTACTAAGTCGGAACACAAAATATGCGTAAAGTTAACAAAATCAATTTCGAAGAGAATAAGATAGCGAAATATATGGTGTAACCATTCTTTCTGATCAGATGAATGATATCTATTAGATAAGTAAGGTTACAGATTGCTACAGCACAATACAGTGTTCGGTCACAAAAATTCAGATAAGTGAAATAATTCTATTTCATGAAAATTAAAAACACGATATACGTCGTGCAACGGTTCTTTCTATACAGAGGAAAAATATCTATTTAATGATAATAGCCACGACAGGGAACACGATAATCGGCGCACACGTGGGCTGAGAAGTACACAGATTACAAGTTAGAATGGACAATTTTCGGGGAAAATTATCACGCCACACTCACTAGAAAACACCTTAGCAAATTAGCTACACAATTATTAACCACTCATGTGCACTGAATGATGGTAAAGCTGAAGGCTTAGTCTAATATCGTCCATGTGAGTCTGCACTGCGAATACCCAACAACATTAGATTTCAACTACAATAAGAACGCAAAAGACATTGAACATATTTAAAAAGGCGAAGAAGTGATTTAAAAGTTATAAAGTGCAAGAACTATGCTAACGAAACACCATAAGAGCCTCGGAATCAGATTCCAGCAAAAATCGACATAAAATTAGTAATCCTGTACGAAATTAAGCAAAGTCTCTCAACTACACATAGTGTAGCTGCTACTCCCGGCATTAAACTTGCGTAAAGGCATAAGTATGACTATGGAGCCTGAACTAAGTCAAGCCACGATGCCACAGCAGAACCAAAGTACCTCTTACTTACCCTACCAGGAACGAAGAAGCGAATGAATAGCTCTCTTGACCACTGCCTAGCCGTTACCGAGCAGAGGTAGTGGAGGGGAGCCCAGAGAGCGTCACCGTTCGTCAGGCAGGTAACCTGACCAACCCCTAGCCAAGGAGGTTAAGACCAAGCTACATTAGGAATCTTTGCTAAGACTAGGTTCTGCTCAGCAGTTGGCAAACCTACTTCTCGCCTAGAGACATTCAACACCCAGCGTTTGAAAGAAACGACGACACAAAACAGACGAGGCGCGCCTAGCACTTCCTAAACTCTCTTACATACAAAGTTTCATTCATTCTGTGGAAGCCAGGGCCAATACACACTAATATATATTTGGGGCAAAAAAAATGTCTGAAGCTCGTCAACATTTGTTCATGGGGAGTCAATTAAATGGAACACATTATGTGGACGTGTTTCAAGTGTTGACCACCACGGACAGATTTACTTGTAAGAAGAGATTAAAGTTATGCTTAATCTTCTTTTCAATTGTTTTAACCAGTTCATCAGTAACCACAGATGGGCGCCCACTTTGTTCTTCAACTCTTGATCAAGTGTTTCATTGAACAGTGTGAACTATCTGTTAACCATTGAAACAGTCATAGCATTTTGTCCGTAAACTAGCAGATTTGCCGATGAATTTCCTTTGATTTAACTTTAATTGCATTTAGAAAACGAATCGCAGATCTGATTTCACACGCGGCGGTATTTTAAACTACGGCTGACATTATAAAGAAGCACTACAAAGCACACGTCGGCAGCAGCGATCTGAAAATGGCGTACAAGTCTTCTCCTTGAGTCAGAGTAACTATCGCGCATGCTCGGAACTGCGATCGTAGCGCTGCCACGGACAGAAACAGAAACGGAACTTACTTTGTGGACGACTCTCGTATCATCATGTCTTGTCTTGCAAAGTGTTTTCCTTTCTTTCTTTCTCTCTCTCTCTTTCCTGAGACTGTATTTGACAGTTCATCGTGATACTTGGGCTATATATGTATTTTGACATGGAGAAGTTTTTTATACCTCACAAGACAACGAATGGTGCTTGGATGTTGGTACCTTACAACACACTTTGATACCAAACTTCCTGGCAGATTAAAATTGTGTGGCAGAACAGGGATTCGAACCTGGGACCTTTGGCTTTAGCTCTACCACCTGGCTATTGCGGCACATTTCACTGTCCGTCCTCACAAATTTACTTCTGCCAGTACCTCGCCTCCTACTTTCCAAACTTCACAGATTTCTACCATTTCTCAACCGTTTTACAGACTTCAAATCTCCTGCCATGCCCTCTAAACCCTTTTGGATGTAGAAGGGCAAAATCGATTCGCAACTTCCCTCTTTCCTTTTAATTACTAAAAACACATTCTGTACAGCAGAATGTTCTCTGTTACTCTTTAATACGCTCCTGTTACAGAGTACTGCCTAAGCGAGCCCTCTTTGTGAAGCGAGTTTGGTTTTCCCCAGTGATACACCCACCCCGCTGGGAGGGGGAAAAGCAGAGGAAATATTCATGCTGGTCCCACCAGCAGCGAGGGAAACGAATGTTCGCCTAGACAGAGCCCCGCTTGCCTGGATAAGCCTTAAGGTAAGGGAGCCATATTTCGGGTAGGTTCCCAATTTCGGATATGCGGATTTCTCATATAGTAGGTGCTGTTATCTACTGGAAATCATTGCAGTTAGCTTCTGTTAGTAGTACGCAAGCATGCTGGGAGTTATTCAATTGTTGTTTGAGATACACTGTAGATGGAAGCTTCGAACGTGTTTTATTGAGTTCCGAGTTTTTTTTTTTTTTGTTTTTTGTTTTTTTTTTTTTTTTTTTTTTTTTTTTTTTTTTTTTTTTTTTTTTTTTTTTTTTTTTTTGCTGTGTTTTCTGAGCCAAGTTTTTACACGGAAGGTAAGGCTTTATTACATTTTATTTGGTATGTCTAAGCAACATATTTACTCTAATATTAATGTATGCAAGTGACGTTACGATCACATAACCTACACATTCGAATCGACCGTGTTGAATGCAGTGTTGTAAAGCTTCAAATTTCGGATACTTGGCGGTACCTATTTTCGGATTTCCAAAATAAGAAACTATTTTGTGACATATTTAAAGTATTGTGTATCATAAGTTGAATTAAGCAGAAATTATTACTATACAGGACATGTGTTTTAAATAGGAACTAATTTACAATGCTCTGCCCAGAGATTGCAATTCGAGCAATGGAGGTAAAACTGCTGTGATTACAAGTTCTCCTTACAAATTGGAACTACAAGACACATTAGCGAGGTCTGAGGAAAAAACAATGAAGCTGAACATCGCCTCTACAAACTGAAAAGGAAGAACTTTAAAGAAAAGACATCCTATATAAAAGTTGGCATCTCAGTCGTTCAGACAGAGGAGTTGTAGAAATACCGACTCTGATGACTCTTCCTCCGAACCAGTCTTGTTTAGTACGGACGATGAAGATAGTGCAGATGACGTATGCCTCTACTGTTCTGAGACCTACAAGAATGATCAACGCGGTGACAAGTGGATTAGATGCATTACATGTCTCCAATGGGCCCACGAATTGTGTGCGGGTCCAGAAAACATGGGTGGAAAATATGTATGTGATTTATGTTTTTCGAATAATGTAATGTGTCAGTTAATGCTTTTCAAATAAATTTGTTTCTTTTTAGCTTTCAAAAAGCCATGTATTTTCATTAATATCACCATCCGAAATAAGGACCCCTATCATCCGAAATTAGGAACCCTTTTTCAGGAGTTGTCAAAGGAGCTTTTCTTTACTTCCATTAAATTACATCACAATATTTTAAGAATACACGCATTTTCAAAATGGATCCTTGAAGGATATAGAATAGTTAGTTCAACAAGGAATTTTCATTTTCTGTGAAACATTATTGTTGCCAAATTTTGTCCAAATGTTTCAAATGTTTGTATAGTTTATGGGACTTAACTACGGGGTCATCAGTCCCTAAACTTACAAAATACTTTTGAACTACTTACGAACTAGGACGGCACAAATATCCATGCCCGAGGGCGGATTCGAACCCCCGACCGTAGTGGCCGCGCAGACCCTGACTGGAGCGCCTCAGTCCCCTCGGCCACCGCGGCCGGCGCCAAATTTTGTGAAAATGTAAATGGTACCGAAATAACGGCTACCTTAGCTTATACAACTGTGATGCGGCAGTATCCCCAGCTATTGCTCGCTAACGACTGTTCAATTTCAACAGCCATGCATGCCATCAGCACGTAGCACACCTTGGGATTGAAGGATTATATTACCACCCTCGAGACCCGGGCGGTCAAGCAAAATCGCCGCCCGCGGTGGCCGAGGGGACTGCGGCGTGCCACTACGGTCGGGGTTCGAATCCCCCTCGGGCATGGATATTTGTGACGTCCTTAGTGTTAGCTATTTCATAAGTAGTTTGTAAGTTTAGGGACTGATGACCCCATAGTTATGACCCATAAGCTATACAAACATTTGAACATTTTTTTGTCAAGCAAGGTCCTCTTTCCCTGGTACACACAACGTTCCACCGTCGCGCCACACGATGGTTGCTGAAGCGTGCCCATAGCTTACGCCGTTACGATGTCTAGAGCAGTGTTTTTCAACTTCTTTGAACCCACGACCGCCTTTCCGAGTAAAAATCGACGACTCCCCAGGCCCGTAATAAAGTGATTCCAAAGCCAAAGTATTTAATTTTCGCAACCATTCACGTCTGGCGAAAGTTGCTGTTGTGTAAACGACACTTAGTTCGGATTCCACGTTAAGCTGTAAGTCCCCTTTCCCCAGTTGTATAACTGGGATAGGCTAGGGACATGCAAGTCGCCGAAGTGGCGTCCAATTGAAAGACTTGCACCAGGCCAATGAGCCACACGAAATTATTATTATTATTATCTGTTGCGAACTTTGTAGGACTAGTACTTCTGGAAGAAAGGATATGGTGGAGACACGGCTTAGCCACAGCCTAAGGGATGTTTCCAGAATGAAACTTTCCAGTGGAGTGCGTGTTGATATGAAGCTTCCTGGCTGATTAAATTTTTTGTGCCGGTACCGGGATTCAAACCTGGGACTTTTACCTTTTTCTCCAGCAAGGCTCATGGTAGGCAGCCGAAACCGCGAGGTCATTGAACCAAAGATCGAGCGCGTTATGCAGGTGCTGTCCACCTCGTGCAACAAATCCAAACTACAAGTTGCTCCACAAAAATCTGTGTACCTTCTAATGAAAGGCCAATTGGCCAGAAATCCCACCGTTCGAATGAACGGTATTCCAATCATTCGACGGAGAGAAGCTAGGTACCTCGGGGTCATCATTGATGGCCGCTGGAACTTCGCGGCACACATATATGTGGTAGCTGAGAGATCGTTGGTAGCACTTCACCAGCTGGCTGGGATCGGGCACGGGAAGTGCCTCTATCATAACAGCATACTTGCGTCCATAGTGGGCTACAGGTCTCCAGTTTGGGCCCACAGACTCACAAGGGTGGTGCCTGCCATGGCTGTGAGACGAGTGCAGCCCAATATCCTTCTTCATTCAGTTGGGGCGTACCGGACACCCCAGGCGGGGTGTCCCCTCGACATCAGGGTGGACGAGCAGGGGGCTTGGTACTGGGTCCAGAAAGGGAGGGAAGACAAGGTGGCGGAAATCCTCGGAAAACCTGCCAATTCCAAGGCTGAAATAAAAAGAAGAGGGATGTTGCTATGGCAGCAGATTTGGGATGAGGACGAGTCTGGAAGAAGGACGTACGCCCTGCTGCCGGACATCGCCGAAAGACAGAAAATGAAACACCTTAAGCAATCAAGAGGGATGCTGCACTTTCTCACCGGACATGGGCCCTACCCGACATATCAGGAAGCAGGCTACACCAGCGTGTGGCTGTGGAGCTGAGGAAGGAACACCTGATCATATCATATACGAGTGTCGTGCATTCGACACCGTGGCGGCGGAACTAAGGAGGGCTCTCCCACACAATACCTACGAGCTCATTAGAGATCCCGACCCGTTCAGTTAGATACACTTCCGAATACAGTCTCAAGAAAGGTGTTAGACGATTTCATCACTAACGCCAACCGGATGTGACAAAACCACCCGACCATGCCGCCGAGAGATGGACTGGGTGTCAGTAAACTGACAGGATCCGCCATCCCTGGGATCGGGGGAGATGTGGCAATACCCGGACTTGACAGACATAGTATAGGTTAGTTTGTAAGTTTTTCTAATTAAATAGTAACTTTTTGAGGATTAACTTTTGCGGGGGGCTACAGTGACGTGAAGTAGAGGCCTGCCCAGTGCCAGGGGCACGCCCATCGGGTTTAGCTCGATGAGCCGGCCAGAAGATCAAAACAGTAGGTTTGTTCACCGACTAGCACACCTTGTAACACTGCAGAAGTAGCTAGTAGGGTAGCATATAGGAACTATGTATCAGTAATAATAAGTGACCAGCATTGCTAATTATATGTATTAGTATTACGACCTATTTAATCTTAGTTGATGTGTTATTATGTATGAAATCATCAATAAAGAATTTTTTTTAAAAAAGGGCGCCTTAGAGCGCTCCGTCACTCTACCGTAGAGTGATATTCGTATGTAAATTTCGATGAAACATGCTGAGGATCATGGTATTCATTGTGTTGAATACTTCGAAAAAAGATACTTCTTCACTAATTCTCTTCTTAATCTTGCCTGAAATGCAAAAAAAAAAAAAAAAAAAAAAAAAAAAAAAAAAAAAAAATAAAAATAAATAAATAAATAAATAAAATAAAATAAAATAAAATAAATAAATAAATAAATAAAAAATTAATGAAAAAAATCATTAAGTTAAATATATTTTACTGTTGGATATCATGGAAATAAAATAATGCATTCCATACCGAAAAATAGACAAAAAAACTTCGATCAACAATGTACAAGAAAACTCTATCGAAAGAAAAAGAGATTGAATTTGTTTCCTTTGAGACAACATAATTTTGTTCAGAACACAGAAGCTGGATTAAAGTTTGTGACGTAGAGGGAAATCGTACTTAGACTATTCCGAGGTGCGTTAATCGTTAGTGGTGTGGTCGTCTGCCAGTAAGACGCCTGCCCAGTAAGCATGGAGGTCCGGGTTCGATTCTCGGCCACATCACAAATTTTAATTCTATGCTTCAGATTTATCATTATTGTCTTTGACATATTCGAGACGAAAATCCGTCTCAGGGATTGTTTATTTGTATTAACTTGATTTTTTTTATTTGGAAGGGGGTCGTATATTCGCAAGATTGAAACAAACTAATGTAGCATAGCGACCAATACAGTACATACGTTCATAGATTTTTATAAATAAAGATGATAAATTACACCTGTTCGAAGTTGGGGCGTATCGCTAGTACAACTTACATTCTTGTCGCTGTATTTCATGGATTTGTGATGATATTCCCCCGTTTTGCACGATCTTGAAAGATTTATTCCCGACCGTTCACGTTTACAGGATATCGAAATACCTCTGGAATAGACAAATTATTATTATTATTATTTGTGCATTCTGTAAAACCAGTTAAACCTTCATAAAATTCTTCCCATTCCATTTCTGCGTGGTGTGGTACAGCAACCGTGTCGAACTCTTGAATAAAAGTTAGAGCATCTTCAGGTTTCTGACAAAGAAGAGAATGATACACACCTTACAATTTTTACATGGCAATGTTACAAAAAATTTCATATTTGTTAGCTACTAAACAATGTTGAAATCAGTAATAAGGGATTGTATTAATGAAGGTACTAATGTTTTGCCTACTCTGTGATAGAGGGTGTTTAGGTCAAAATTCAGCCGTAGGATGTCTTACCGAGACAATAACAATGTAATCCGTTGATCATCAGTAACTCTGACCGTTAAACAAATTGGGCTGCATTTTAAGCTAAACACCCTCTATCTCAGAATAGGTAAAACATCAGTACCTACATTTTTACAATCCCTTATTACTGATTTAGTAGCTAACAAATTTGAAATTTTTTTGTAATGTTACCATGTAAAAATTGTAAGAAGTGGATCATTTTTTCTTCTTTGTCAGAAATCTAAAGATGCTCTAACCGGATGAAACGCGTCATTTCATTAAAACTTCTGCTGGGGCCGAGCGGTGTGTTCCCAGCTTTAGGTCAGGATGAGGCATGGAACCTGGTGGATCGCCAAGGGAAGCTAGTGAAACAGAATTATAGTTGACATATTTTATTCCGTAACATATATAAGTTTGATGAAGGCGCTAGTTCGATAGGAGCTAGAGCTAGGTGGCGTTGCCTTCTAGCTGCTACCTTGGTGTTTCGTATTATGGTAGTGCCCGCGCCGTGCCGCGATGCCGGGAAGCGATGCAAATACTATTATTGTGAAGTGCTCTATCCCTTCACCAGGCTATGCAGCGGCCAGTGGATCCACGCAGGGACCCCTCTAGAGTCGGATGTCGTGCTGGTTCGCGACTCGGGACACCGGCTGGCCGGATTAGCACCAGAGTGCTAACCCGACGACAGGAACATTGTTGGCCTTTAGTAACCAACCACTGAAGACTGCGCTGGCCTCAGGCAGCCACCATACAGGTGTGAAGTCGTCAGCACAGCGGATCACCATCTTCCCAGATTATGTTCAGTGTGAAGTATGGCCTCGACCAGACTCCATCTCTTAGCTGTCTCTAGCAGCTAACCGTATGTACTGCTATCTATGACAAAGACTGAGCACAACGATTAGGCCAGTGGATTAAGGACTACCTCCTGGGCATTGTCGATTCAGAAGACCAAGTGACTGCTACTTCTAAATGTGGGAGTCTTTATACATAAAACTGGCTGAAGCTATGACGTATGAAATGGTTTTAATGTGTTCCCTTTGAAAATGCAGTGTTCGCCCGATGTGCCTTTACCGCTGACGCATCCGCGGTCTTATTCGATGCTGCGGTAGAGTAGCCGAGCGGTCTAAAGCGTCTCGCTGCGGAGCGCGCGGTTGCTCGCCATGGAGGTTCGAGTCCTTCCTGAGGCATGGGTGTGTGTGTTTGTCCCTAGGTTAGTTTACCTAGGTTTATGCAGTTTGTAAGCTACGGACTGATGACCACGCAGTTTGGTCCGATAGATTTACAGACATTTGATTTCTTATTCGATCTTGTGACAGAATTACGTGTAGTTATGACATGTTTACTAGCTGCGTCTCTGTCTGACAGCCATTTCTCTCACAAACAGTTCGCTTCCAACTTGCCGTCGCTGCAGCTGCCGTCATCACGCAAGGCAGGTGAGCATTTCTGCTACCGGCTGCTGACCTTATTCCGTCTTGCTAAAGTGAGCAAACCAAGATCTTAACACATTTCCCTGTCACAATGTTTGCGGCGTAACAATTCATTGGCTGAGCAATGAAACTATGGAAAAAGTGAAATTTTGGACTTATTACGTTTCCCGGCTGGACTCTTGAGTTGTCAGCTTGTATAATTTTTTTGCTAAGCACACTTCTCATTTTCTTCATTAGCGAGCATCAGGGTGGACGGTAATAATTAAAACGCAGTCAGTCTGTGGCCGGGATGAGACGGGGCTGAGTCCAGAATTCTGTGGCGACCGGCGACCGGGCCGTGCTGGGCGCTGATGAGTGCAGGAGGCAGATAGCAGGGGGAGGGGGGGGGGGAGGCGCCGATTAAACCCGCCGGCGAACAATCCTTCATTTCCTACTGCGGAGGGGTAGTGGAGGGGCTGCGAGGGAGGCGTGGGGTGGGGGTAGCAGCGGCAGTGGTGGGCGCAGGTCCACTGCAAACAATGCGGATTCAGAACCCACTGTCCGGCGCTACTGCCGCAGGATCTGGGTCTCCAGACTCACTCTGCAGCGCGAAAAAATACACGGCAAGTGGAGAAATTTGAGAAGGGGTTCAAAAGTAAATAAAACTTAAACAATAATGATAAATCTGAAGCATAGAATTAAAATTTTTGATGCGCCTTAATCGTCAGTTGTGTGGTGGTCAAAAGGTAAGAAAGCGGGGGGGAAAGCGTCACGGAAATGTTGCACGAATTGGGGTGGAAATCATTAAAAGAAAGACGTTATTCATTGCGGCGTGATCTGTTTGCGAAGTTTCAATCACCGACTTTTAGTTCTGAATGTGAAAATATTTTGCTAGCACCCACCTACTTAGGGAGACATGACCATCCCAATAAAATAAGAGAAATCAGATCGAAAACGGAACGATTTAGGTGTTCTCTCTTCCCGCGCGCTATTAGAGAATGGAACGGTAGAGAAAAGTTATGAAGGTGGTTAATGAACCCTCTGCCAGGCACTTAAATGTGATTTGCAGAGTATCTATGTAGATGTAGATGTAGAAGACGTCTGCGTAGTAAGCATAGAGGTCGCATTCGATTCCCGGCCGCATCACAAATTTTAATTCTATGCTTCAGATTTATCATTATTGTCTTTGACATATTCGAGACGAAAATCCGTCTCAGGGATTGTTTATGAGGTTGGGAAGGGAGTAAGACAGGGTTATAGCCTTTCCCCAATGTTGTTCAATCTGTAACAGATTGTGAAGGAATGGAAGGAGAAATTTGGAGAGGGCATTAAAGTGCAGGGAGAAGAAATAAAAACATTGTAGTTTGCCGATGACATAGTAATTCTGTCAGAGACTGCAAAAGATCTAGAAGAGCTATTGAATGGAATGGACAGTGTCTTGAAAGAAAGATATAAGATGAACATTATCAAGAGTAAAACGAAGGTAATGGAATGCATTGTTAGAAAATCAGGCGATGCTGAAGGAATTAGGCTAGGTAATGAGAAAATAAAAGTAGTTATTTGGGTAGTAAGATAACTTCTGATGGCCGAAGTAAAGAAGATATAAAATGCAGAATGGCTATGGGAAGAAAAGCGTTTCTGAAGAAGCGAGGTTTGTTAACATCCAATATTAATTTAAATGTTAGTAAGTCCTTTCTGAAAGCATTTGTCTGGAGTGTAGCACTGTATGGGAGTGAAACGTGGACGATAAGGAGTTCAGATAAAATGATGATGCAGACGAATGATGAAAAGTAGATGGGTAGATCACGTAACTAATGAGGAGGTGCTTAACCGAATCGGGGAGAAAAGGATTTTCTGGCATACCCTGATTAAGAGAAGGGATAGATTGGTTGGACACATTCTGAGACATCAAGGAATTGTCAACTTAGCATTAGAAGGAAGGGTGTGGAGTAAAAATCGTAGAGAGAAGCCGAGGGACACATATAGTAAGCAGATTCAAAAGGATGTAGGTTGCCGTACATATTCTCAGATGAAGAGGCTTGCACAGGACAGGATAGCGTAGAGAGCTGCATCAAACCAGTCTGCGGACTGAAGACCGAACAACAACAAATTGATATTAGATCAGCTTAACACGATTGTTCCAATATGTCCACTGCCGAGGTGCTATTCCGCTGCATGGAGGGCCTTGGCAGTAGTGGCAATGTTCTGTGGAACACATAAGCTGAATTAAAGTTTGTGATATGGAGGGAAATTGTACTTAGACTATTCCAAGGCGCCTTAATCGTTAGTGGTGTGGTGTTCTAAAGGTTTAAAAAAAAAAAAAAAAAAAAAAAAAAAAAAAAAAAAAAAAAAAGTCTTTGTTTACACATTTTACCAAACATCTACAAATGTTCTTGACTGATTTGGAATTTTTTTTTTTACTTAAAAGTATGTAATACAGCCAACCGGTGCCGTAAATTTTTGTCTATTGATCAGGTTTTGTCGCGGTGGAGTGGCCAAGCGCTCTAACGTCCCATGCTGCAGAACGGGCGGTTGCTCGCTCCTCCATCGGGCATGGGTGTTGTGTAGTCCTTAGCGTAAGTAGTTTGTAAGTCTAGGAACTGATCACCATAGCATTTTGGTCCAAGAGGTTTACAAACATTTGAACAATTTTTTGGGCAGATTTCGTTACCACTAACAAGGGACGCCTATGACCTCGAACGCTCGGAACAGAACCAAACCTTACTTGGAATAACAGGCAATCATAAATAGGACAGTGGTAGTCATTTCCATGCAAAATGTAGCATTGTACCTCAAGAAAATTTTTAACAGGGAGCAAGAAAGTAACAAGATATCAATACCATAGGAAGGAATTTATATGTAATTTAATGGTGTGAGTGTGTCATTACATGTTCAATCAGCACCGCCAAAAATTTCTGCTTTAAGTACTTACAATAGCGCAAAGCACACATACACAGCGGTACCACACACCTAAAAGTGGTGATATTAGTCCTCGACGTGCAGATGCATGATTTCGATAAAGAGGTTAAAACAAACTAAAGCCACATTACCACATTCCAAATCACTTTCTCATTCTTGCAGTCCAATATCAAAAGCCACACTGATTACATTTTTAAATGACGATGTTGGTATGTCAATCTCATACCCTGGCTTTCGACATGCATATTGCAACATAGGCTTATACGTAGCAAATTGATTGTAAATCATAGACATAATGGTCACTACCTTCCCCGCGTAGTAGTATCAAGGGTGTCGCGAGATTAACAAATTTAGACTCTAAACAAACAAAAAAACACTTGTCATAAAATAACATAAAATATCATTCTCTCAATACTTCCCTGAAGACTCGCGTGCAGCTAATCATCCTCCTCTTCATTCATTGCACCAGAGATCACGTATTAAAGGAATGATCGGTGCACATTAATTGCGTGCTCAGCCGCTAGGCGGCAGCTCTGCTTCAGCAGCAGTAGACAGGGTTCGTTCAAGCAGCTTCCAGTTCCAGCAAACTGCGCATGCGCAGAGCTGCTGCTGATACTCGATAACAGCTCTTCCCATGCCCAGTTTGCTGGAACTGGCAGCCGCTTGAACGAACCTTCGCTGTAGTCTGCTTTCCTTCTCAAAAAGCTGCACCTGAGCGTTTTTTAATGGATATATCAAAGCCACGTCACCTTCGGTAGCGTTTCTTACAATTAAATGTCAATCAATGACACATTGGCTGTAAAAGCTGTCACATATTGTAAAAGCAGTCACAGTTCTCCACTGACTAATGCTATTCAGTAGCGATGTTTAGTATGGAGGATGGCGGGTGATTAACGGAGAGTAGTGTATTTTAAATGCAGTGATCGTTGCTTCGAACCCTGGTATGCGCTAATGTAACAGATTCTGGGACCAGAATTGACATTCATATTCTTACTTGTCACAAATATTTATCAATTTTTTTTCCGAATATGTCGGGACCTCCGAGGTCGTGGTGAAGCAAGAACCTATCAATAGAACTTAAATAATAATTCATCACTTGTCATAAAAAATACATCCTCCTTATTTCTCTAAACAATGTGCTGATATTGAACTGAAAGGGAACAGCCCCTGTGCTGTCTAAATCAGAAATCCGAGCAGCTAATTTCCAGATGCCGTTTTCAATCGCTCCAGCAAAACCCTGACATGACACAAGACAGCGAAAAACGGTTTCCGAAATTCAGTTTTCGTGTTTGGGAAGTTTGGTCGCATGTACAAGGAGCAAGTGTTACTGTGTGAGATGGGTATTGTTGTCTCGGTGTTACTCTGTTGCACATCTCCGTAGTTCTTAATGTTTCCTTTTCTTGCGATGAGTGTACGTAATTGCTGCAGTCAGGATCAACATTAAACATATCAATGCGTACGAGGATTTCAGTTTCGTTTACAAACTACATTTAAGCGATACTTTATTTCCACCCCCCCCCCCCCCCCCCCCAAGCTAGAACCAACTAAATTCCACCATATGTATTTATATTAGTGAAAGAGCGTCGCGCAAAACTGTACGCTATAGTGATGGGCAGTTCGGATCATTTCACTGTTTCGAAACATACGGATCATCTGAGTCTAGTGAGTCGACTCACTGTTTCGGCACACGAAACATCTGGCGTTCTGCAGAGTCGTGTGTGTCGCTACCTTCCCTGATTGACGTGAACCGCGACAGCTTCAGGGCGCCGCAGTGAGTCGACTCGCTGCTTCGGCACTCGAAACACGAGACGTGCCGCAGCCCTGTGTTCTGTTACGTCTACTGATTCACGTGAGCCGAGAAAGCTGCAGTTGGGCGATACAGCAAATACGAAACTTCTATGGAATATCAACATGGTTTTAATACGTTATTCACTAGACTAAATTGAACAGCACAGTATTTGTTTACTACTACGATTTTATAATCGTGTTCAAGCGTAAACGTTTCCTAAGCATTTTCATACAAACAAATATTGTAACAAAGAAAGCACAAAATAATAAAGTTCAAATTCCAAAGTCATGAAATTTTTTCCAACCTTCAAAATTCCATAATTATGTTTAAATAAAACAAGACAGATCATGGTTCAAATGTCTTTGTGCATGCAGAAATGAATAACTAACGAATCAATATAAACAAAATATTTAAGATTTGTTCCTAATAGATATTTAATGCAATCAACAGATATTACTACCAGTATTAACTCAAGGAAACAAATTTCACAATTTACGTGACCAAACCAGAAAAACCGAACTAAAACTTTTCAATGTCCAGATAGGTAGTCTAATAATCAGATTCATCTTCAGTCAGTCAAATAAGAGTTACAGTTTCTTTAAATTGAAATTAAAAAACGTTATTTTTGACATTTTACTGAGAATGCGGTCTTGTCTCACTGAAATTATTTGCCCTTGTTTCGAAAAGATTCGTTCACCTGGCATAGATGTAGCAACAATGCATAACAATGCTTAGTTCACGCGAAACTACCTCAAAACATCGAAGGACTTCACAACTTTTCTCGGTGGTATCCCAGTTTTCTAACCTCAGTTGAAGGGTACCCGGTAGCATAATTAAAAATCTTGTGTGGCGCGGTAGCATAAATAAAAATTTTGTGTGGCGGGTTAGAGGAACAATTAAAACCCGTTGCCCGCTTACACGCTGTGTCAAACTCACGTAGGCAGATGGACAGCAAAACCCATGTTAACGCCATCTAGCGTCCGATACATGAATCACAAGATTCGTTGTTTCGAAACAGTGCCGCTTCAAGTTTCGACTCAGTCGAACAGTTCGCTGACTCGATTCACTGAGTAGAAACGTCAACTCAGTAGCCAACTCTAGTACGCTATAAAAGGGTGTCGCCATGAGGGAAAGTCTCGAAAGCACTGCCTTATAGTCTTACTAAATCTGTACTCCTTCTGATATAGTGTTTATATTGCCAAATGAAGTAAACATCAAGGGGCTGGCAATATTTTTTTGTTTTCGGTGGCAAGATCTTCAGCGTGACATCTTGGTTAGGAAAAATTGCATCTAGAAGGGTACTATCTCTATAACCCCACCAGGAATCACACACAACGGCACCATGTAGTGGCGCTAGTAGACAAGTGCAGCGTTTTACATGAAAATGACGCACACCACTCTCTTACATTTTAGAAACCATAATCTCGACCGCAAGAGAATTTTTATTGTTGTTATGCAACCGGTTTCAGTCTGCCTGTGAGACCATCTTCAGGCCGACTGCAATACAGTAACGTTACAAATATTAAGAAGGCTGTACAGAATACGTTATTATAGCAGTAAACAGTAAAATAATAACAATGTGAAATGTTATACCCATGGCAGCCGATTGTGGGCGGGTCGGGAACCGTTGGCTGCGGAAATCAACTGCGGAATACTGCAGTAACGATCGAGTTTATATAGGGCCAGCTCAGACCCCCCCCACATGCGGCATTACATTATTAAGAGTCAGTCATGCACTTATAATAATTTTGTTGTTGTTGTCTTAGAAGTTACAGTCATGATATTCAAAACGGGGGATAAATATACAACAACATACACCGTGTTCTTCTATATGTAGCTTATACTAAAGACGGCACAAACCTCCATGCCCGAGGGGAGATTCGAACCCCCGACGGGGTTCGGCCTCGAGCCTCATTATTATTATTTTTTTTTTTTTTTTTTTTTTTTTTTTTTTTTTTTTTTTTTTTTTTTTTTTACCAAAAGTTATTTCGTCGCACATTTTGTTATCATTCTCAACTAATTAGAGATAAATGTGCCGTCTTTGTGGGGAAAAAATCCAAATCGAGAAGAGTATTGCATGCCACATGCAAGAAAGGTACAGTATTCAGGTTTCTTTTTCTACGATGGCTAAGAGAGATACCGTGTAATTTTATGCACATCCATCTTTGTAAACACAATGATCTACGCGCCAACCCGCAAGGGAGCTGGAGAGCGCTGCCGTCGCAAAGCAAATCACGATGAGCAGCTCGTTGTGTTCCGTGGGATGTGGCGGGTCGTTTCTACATCTACATCTACATGGGATACTCTGCAAATCACATTTAAGTGCCTGGCAGAGGGTTCATCGAACCACAATTATACTATTTATCTCCCATTCCATTCTCGAATAGCGCGCGGGAAGAAAGAACACCTAAATCTCTCTGTTCGAGCTCTGATTTCTCTTATTTTATTCTGATGATCATTTCTACCTATGTAAGTGGGAGTCAACAATATATTTTCGCATTCGGAGGAGAATGTTGGCGATTGGAGTTTCGCAAGTAACCCACGCCGCAGCGATAAGCGCCGTTGTTGTAATGATTCCCATCCCAGATCCTGTATCATTTCCGTAACGCTGTCTTCCCTGTATAGTGACAATACGAAACGAGCTGCCCTTCTTTGGACTCTTTCGATGTCCTCCGTCAAACCCACCTGATAAGGATCCCACACTGGGCTGCAATACTCCAAAAATGGACGGACAAGCGCAGTGTATGCACTTTCTTTAGTAGTTCTGTTGCATCTTTTAAGGGTTCTGCCAATAAAACGCAGTCTCTGGTTCGCCTTTCCCACGATATTATCTACGTGTTCTTTCCAGTTTAAGTCTGAAGTAATAGTGATTCCTAGGTATTTTGTGGAGTTTACGGCCTTTACATTTGATTGATTTATGTTGTAAACAAAGTTTAACGGATTTCTTTTGGTACTCATGTGGACGACTTCACACCTCTCATTATTTAGAGTCAATTGCCAATTTTTACACCATACTGATTATCTTATTCAGATCGTTCTGCAGTTGGTTTTGATCTTCAGATGATTTTACTAGACGGTAAATGACGGCGTCATCTGCAAACAACCTAAGAGAGCTATTTAGATTTTCCCCTAAATTGTTTATGTAAATAAGGAATAGCAGAGAACCAATAACACTACCCTGTGGAACGCCCGATATCAGCTCTGTTTTAGTCGATGCCTTACCATCGATTACTACGAACTGTGTCCTCTCTGACAAGAAATCCCCTATCCAATCGCAAATTTGGTGCGATATACCATAACCACGCAATTTGATTAAAAGCCGTTTGTGAGGTACGGCGTCAATAGCTTTCTGGAAATCAAGAAATACGGAATCGATTTGCGAACCTTTGTCGATAGCACCCATCACTTCGTGTGAATATAGAGCTAGTTGTGTTTCGCATGAACGATATTTTCTAAATCCGTGTTGACCTTGGGTCAATAGATCGTTCTGTTCGAGATAATTCATAATATTTTAATACAGGATATGTTCCAAAACCATATGTTTCAGAGCGTTCTGTGGCTACCCTGTACTAGGTAGACAGCACGTCTGGCCTGCGACACGTGCCGTTGTGAGGACGGTTGAAGTTGCAGCGGTGGTGGGTGAAGTGAGACGCAAATAGGAGCGGCCCGTGTATAACGGCCTGGCTGTGACTGCCACAGCGGTTCCAGGAAGTGACCCACAGCAACAGCAGCTGCGGCAGCGGCAGCACTGGCGTATGCCACCTCTCCAGCTCTGCACACGGCCTCCACCGCCTCCCTTCAGCCCTTTCTATACGATGAACGAAAGTGAACAAGATGGATAATAGTCTACTGAAGCGCGCCTAGCGTACTAGTCCTGAACTACAAACTCATGAAAGATCTTGTGGCAGCGTGTTTAAACGATAAACGTAATCGGACAGTAATGCCCGATGTTGCAAGTGAGGTTATGACCGGCGATCTGTGATGTAGGAACTCATAGTTTAATACTGGAATTGAGGAAACAACGCTAAATGTTACTGACAGCCAAATAAAACCTTGTAATGTATGTTTTTGGTCAATTTAGTGTGGTAAAGTGGTGGGAAGTAAAACAACGTTTCAAAACATGGACATCTATTTTCAAGCGAAAAAAAAAACAACATATGAACACATCAAGCAATAATTTATAAGAGCATAAATACAGCTTGTTTACTTTATCTACTACGATTTGCTCACTGACATTGTTAATAATGTCATGCACAACAGAATTTTTGTCCTTCATTTGGACTGACTTTATCATTTAAAATGTTATTTAATGAAAATTGCGCCAACAAATTACAGTCTTATTCAAATAAACAATTGGCTTCAGTATTTTCTGTTGCAATATTTTGCAAACATAAACCATTTTTCCGGTTTCAGATATATGAACTCATTTTTAAAAATTCAAATGTTTGTAACTCTATGGGACCAAACTACATTGGTCATCATTTCCTAGTGTTACAGACTACTAAAACCAAGTTAAACTAACCTAAAGACGACACACACATCCATGCCCGAGGGAGGATTCCAACCTCCGACGCAGGAGGCTGCGCGATCCGTAACGTGGCGCTCCAGACCACTCGGCTACTCCCTCGCGGCTCTCACTTTAAGTCGTCATGAAACATTTGCAATTTACCGCTTAACCAATGTAGAATAATAAAGTAATGATTAACAAGACATATTTGCGTGCAAACCGTGTAACCGTCGAACACAATATGAAAATCGCGTGACGAAAATAGGTTAACTTGCGAGTCCCGATGTTAGCAAACGACCGTTCCATCAAAACATTCTTCTCGAGAAAGCTCACGTTGACGTAAGATGACGGTCCGGCGACGGACAGTGTGAATCCCGCCACTAGAAATACATTGTGGAATACATTCTGATCATAAACTTCGACAAAATGCAAAATGTACGTAAATACGATGGAAAATGGCGGACTAACTGAAGCGGTGACTACAGCAGACAGCTACTAGCTAGCGCATGCGCAGTGAGCCCACTAGTACCGAATTTAGAACTGGTTCTATTTCTTTATCGCTACGATTATCGCGCTTCGATACTAGCGCGATCATACTGGTGCACCCGTTCAAACGACAGACGGCCGCCATTAACGCAACTTGTTATCAATCTATTACAAGTTCGTTCATAGTTTAAAACGGGCTTCAGACTGCTCGCGGATGATGCTGTCGTTTATCGGTTAGTGAAGGCAACAGAGGATCAAAAGCAACTGCAAAGCGATTTCGACAAAATTTCTACACGGCGCGAAAATTGGCAGTTGACACTAAATAATGAAAAGTGTGAAGTAATACACGTGACCACTAAAAGAAATCCGCTGTATTTCAATTACGCGATAAATCAGTAAAAACCTATAACGTTGCCCTAGCTTAGTGTGATGCCATAATTGTTAAAGTAGATTCCGCGATTATATTTTGGACAAGGAATTGATGGTACCGAATTTTTGAAATTGAAATTATTGAGTTAAAGTACAGCACAAAATGAACATTAAAGCAAATAAACCGCGGGTTGCATATTAAAGTCGGGCACCACGAAAGCAACAGCACGTTATAAGACTTACGGAAAGCATCTAGCTGGATCCTGCACTTCGTATTGTAGAAGCTGGAAATGATAACTTTTACTTATTTAATACGTGAACGTTCGAGATACTTTCCGTAGGAGATCAATGTTCAGACTGTTCACTTCGCTTTTCATTGTTGTGTCACCGTGGGTGGAAGATGAAGTTACTGGTAATGATAGAATAATAATAATAATAATAATAATAAAGATCGGACTTTACAAAAGGAATGACTGCAGGTTCTAAAATCAAGCAAAGTATTGTATAAGGATGAGTGATTGAGATTGAAATTTTGCAGACAATGCGAAGCGATTGTAATGGCGTCTGAACATTAAACTATTACGAACATCGAGGACCTGAAAACATTAAGAAATTAAATATTTGACGTGGAGGAGTTTGATTTAAATGAAAACCAAGGAGACGGAATGCTTTTAAATTTAAATAATATATTTTCAGCAACAATTTGCATTATTCTTACTTACATGAGTGGACACAGGTATGAAAGACGTCTTCTCAGATCGAATACGGACAAGAGAGTGAGTAAAACTACTATCACGGTTCCGTCTTCTCGCTTGTTTGGAAGTAAAAAATGAGGAACGAACTTAAATTAGTCGCATTGAGAGTCAGAGGGAACCGGAGGCGATAAACTTCACTGATCAAAGGTAAACAGAAAAAAAAAAAAAAAAAAAAAAAAAAAAAAAAAAAAAAAAAAAAAAAAAAAAAAAAATTGGTGTATCGTTACAAACAAAATCAAATGTTTGTATTGCTTATGGGACTTAACTACGGAGTCATCAGTCGCTAAAGTTACAAACTACTTACGAACTAGCTAATACTAAGGACGGCACAAATATCCATGCCCGAGGGGGGATTTGAACCCCCGACCGCAGTGGCCGTGCAGACCGTGACGGGAGTGCCTCAGTCCCCTCGGCCACCACGAACGGCTTCGTTACAAACCTTAAGGTAGTAAGTTGTACCAAATACTTAGGAGTTACAATTACCACAACTTAGAGTAGAGAGAACGCATCCATGTACTTATAAGACGCATTTGTTCTCTGTCGGTCAGTCTGTCTCTCTGTCCATTCTCTTATAAGTCAAGATCCAGACAACCAAATAACTTGAAATTTGGTACACGTACACAAAAGTACATGGGGAAGGTTCTTAAAACAGGTTTCGTTCCTGAGCCGTTCCGGCTCAGCAACGTACCATTTCTCCCTTACTCTTGTTCTTTAATTACTTGTTACGTACCCCCTCTGATTATCTTTCTATTTACTTTGATCGCGTGATATCGATTGTCATTTAGCTGCGTTGAATTTCTGCTGTACGATCCTTGACTGGTGCGGTCCTTAAAGAGACATGCGCGCCGCGGCGAGGGCAGTGGTGGATTGCGGGTCACCGGAGGTTCCTCAGTCTAACATAAACAGTCGCGACACTCACTGCTGTGAAAGTTGTTTCCAACTGACAGCTGCTGCGACACTAGCGCTCCTAGCGGTGGCCAAGCCAGCACAGTTGTGATGTTTGTTTATAATTAGTTTTGTACGTAATTCACGAAATATTTAGTACAATTTTTGCGTTACAAGCGTTAGTAAAATACCAAGAGACGTAAATTAATGCGGAAATAAATGTAAAAACAGTCAATTTTAGTGATTCATTGGTATAAACAACAACTTCGTCTTGAACAAATACTTAGGAATAAGTGTGTATTTCAATCTTATTCCGCTGAAAGTAAGTAGACTATAAACATAAGAGAATAATACATTTCTATTATGGTCTTTTCTTACTGTGACAAGCAGTTTTTTTGACGTGTATAAATTCAGTGTGAATGATTCGCACAGTTTTACAACCTCATACGTCTTCCTTAAACGTGCATATTTATGTTCAGTGTAATTACTTTAGCTTAAGTTTTGATGATTCTTGCTATTTGTGGTTCAGCTGTAACAAAGATTGTGGAATTGCCTTCGTCTCTGTTGGAAAACTGTTTCATTGTTTTGCCGTTTTATTGTCACATTTGTGATGTGTTTCCTTCAGCTACAACTGTTGTAGCTGATTTGGTACGTTACATACTGTAGTTATTCAAATGTTCAAATGTTTGTAAAAGTTATGGGACTTAACTACAGGGTCATCAGTCGCTAAACTTACAAACTACTTACGAACTAGCTAATACTAAGGACGGCACAAATATCCATGCCCGAGGAGGGATCGAACCCCCGACCGTAGTGGCCGTGCTGACCGTGACTGGAGCGCCTCAGACCCCTCGGCCACCGCGGCCGGCACTGTAGTTATTGCAACCTATATACGTTCGCTCTGTTCAAACTCATTGATTAGACTGGAATTATAGTGAAGAAACCTTAACGTTCGTTAGTAGAACAGCGACGTCTTTCTGCCAAAGGAAAGGTCTTCTGGTGTTTCCTAGCCGTTTTTTTAAATTTTTAATAGAAAATTAAATTATTTAGCAGAAGCCTGTAGGTTACAAGATAACGGTAAATAAGCTATCCTGTAATGTGCCGTTTCGTACCTTGCCAGGGACGTTACGAAACTTAATTAAGACAAATGTAGAGCTGTTTTTAAGTTATTACCTATATTAAGGTATTACATACGTTTCCTAAAGTAAAAAGTATGTTTAAATCAATATAAACGATACTATTCGCACTCTTCCAATGTCGTCTTCATAAATGTAGCTTTCCGGCCGCTACTGTCGCAGTGTATAACAAAAATCTGCGGAACTGTCGTGAGTGTATATGTTAAGGCTAGTCTACACGACGACACTAGGTCGCGACACTCGTTGCATGAAATGAGTTACGCGCAACTGGTTTCGTGTGTGTCTGTAGACACGGCGCCAACACCATACACTTCAGTTTCGTTGTTTTGTGAGTGCCGTAGTCGCCGTAGAATGAAAGTTTTGGTATCTGTAAGAGTTGTGGCGGAGCTATTGCTTCTCTGTGTCAAGTCGCTGCATAAGAGTAAACTTAAAAAGAATAAGAAACGTGTTTGGATTTGTGATTGGAATAAAAAAAGACGTCAAGCGGGTGCTCAGCGACCTTGCTGAAAGAAATTGTAATTGAAGACCCTAGAAGTTATTTTAAACAACTTAGAATGTCACCAGAGCAGTTTACGTTCCTTTTAAACAGAATTAGTAATTCAATAAAGAAACAAGTTACCGTTAAGCGTGAAGCATTGTTACCAGAACTGAAATTACAAATTGCATTACGTTTCTTGTCAAGTAGATATTCATCTCGGCAGTACTTGTACCGTGTTCCGAAATCCACAATTGCCATACTTGGTTTGTATAGGTATTTCAAATTGGATGTATTTTAGTCTGCAGTTCACTAATCGTCAACCCATCAATATTTAATTTCACAAATAATTTCCAGAAGAGCACTAACACGCCGCTGCTTAAAATCGCACAAACACCTACTCAACGCATATATGTTCAAAAACCGAATTATTTCACCCGTTCCCCCCCTCCCCCCCCCCCCTTTATGTTGTATTTTGTTCTGTGTTGGTCATAACCTAACCTAAAAACACGCACAATCAGTTTCGCCAAAGGTGGTACGTGCCGAAACTATTTAGTTTCGTCAACGAGTTGCGCCAAGGCCTGCTGCGCATGCGCATTGGCCAATAGCGCAGTTTCATGAAACCTAGTGGCGTCGTGTAAACCAGCGTTTAGACTGTCGCGGTCGGTGTACGGAACTGCCGCGGGGTCATGAGCGCCGCGGGGCAGTAGTGTGGCACAGGGGGGTGAAACTCATACAGGGATTTCCGGTAACACGATGTTGGTTCGCTGCCAGGCCACATAGAGCGCTGCGAGCATTGCGATTTTTCATCTCGCTTTCCTATTGGATGATTTACGCTTTGCAGTCCTCCATATTTGTTTTGATTCGTAGGTGGTGTTCTGTGCTGAGCTTCTATAGCAACGTCTTCCTAATTGCGATCTTCTGTGTGCATTTTGTGAGTTTCATAAATTTCATTTATTTGAACTGTACAGAAGTTCCATTTCATATGACTGAAGATGCATAAATAGTAATCAACAAAAATAAAAATAAATTGGTTTTTGTAGACATTACAGTAGGCCTACATTCTTGTTTGCAGGACAGTTTATGTGGCTGTAAAATTATTTATTTGTACAACCTACTATTCCTCTTTTGGTCACATGAGTGGATATAATAGTGCCTTAGCGTATGTGAAAACTGAAAAATCATTTACATAGATGCATGCAATATCAGATCATTTTTAGTCTAACATGCGCAAAATCACATTTATTTCCACGTGATAACGCCACACGGCGAAAATCGCAGTATCGAGTTTTAGAAACAAACAATTTTACGATCAAAAATAATATCACGGCCATCATTTACGAAGTTTGGCCGACTGTAAACAACAGCCACAAGCAATGTTATTTTTTGATTTAAATTTCTCGTATATATTACTTTGCAAGGTCTCAAAAACCTTTCTAAGAGGTCCACCGTCAAAGAATAAATGAAAAATATTGTCATCTAACACCAATATAACGTTTGTTCATTCGTGTATGTAGAAGTAAACATATGGCTTCTCGCGCCACATTTTTCGGATTGAAAGTTCACTGCCAGGCCACTAGTAGTGCTGCTGTCGTTGTGTGTTTCCGTGTGATAACGTGGTCTTTGTACTTCTGTCATTTTTGGTATTCTGTGCTCTCCGAAGCCGGCGCATCTCTCCGCCTACTGCGTTGTTGCCCTGCACGAGTTCTGCGGACCAGCTTTCTTCTGGCAGACATGTAAGACCGGATTGTAACTGCTCCGCAAGTCTATCACCTAGTGCTGGAAACGGAGCGGTTGTCCCGGAGGCGGAGATTTCGCGCCACTTCACTCGGAGCCTCCGGCTACCTCCGGTTGGACGTGTCGGATCGAGCAGACGCCATTTTAGAGATGATTATTGCCGTATTTACATAATTTGGCAATGTATTTTGCGTAGCACGAAAAGGTGCTGTTTCGCAGCATCAGTTCCATAAATATAAACCAAAATCGAAGTTTTCTAATACGAGTTTGTTATAATAAAGGTTGTGTAAACGTACAGTTATCGATAAAAGTTGCACGATGGCCGTATAACGAAGTACAAAAACTTAGATTGCTTGTAGTTGAGTGTAGTATAGGGCAGGTAGAAGCGTGTTAGTTTGTGGAGCAAAAGGTCCTGAGGTCGATTCGGAACAACTGCGAACATTTTAATTCTCTGTAACTATTCATGTTTTCATTTTCTTTCTTTCTTCTACTACAAAAGAATATTATTATTTGAGGTAACACATTTGTACATGTCATATATTTAACAAGAGGTGTTCTATTAGCTTTCGGTCAAAAACTCTCGAATCTGTTAATGTATACACATTGTCCTTCCGTCTTCATATAAATTCGTCTCTTTTTTATGATATCGATTTGAAGATAGTGAACACGGTGTAATGACATGGCCGTGTAACTGGAGACAAGCGTCTATACATAACAATATTAAAACCGAAAGTACCACGTTGCAAGCTAGTGCAGACCAGTTACGTTATTGAATAGTCTATCCACAAAAACAATTCAAAACTTGTATCAGCGCCAAAGAACGGAGCGGTGTTAGTGTTCTGTTTTATCACAGTTTTTTTTATCGCTTTGCTTGTGCTAGTTCTACCGTAACATTTCCTGGAGAGCTTTGCAGCTACCTTGACAAGTCTTCCATAATTACGAATGGTTTCATTGTGGAATTAATGAAAGGTGTCAAGGTTGAAGGTATCGTGTGTTTTTCTTTTTATCGACACTTTCTTTACCATTCATAATATGTGTCTCTATATGCGGCATACTGTCGTCCACATAAATGTAGCATTGTCATTCACATCTAGAAATATTATTTTATGATTAAAAATGAAATTTTTACTCAGATAAAGACTTTTCACACAAGAAAAATTGGCGATCATTAATTATCTTTAAAATACCTGCTTATAAGTGTAATACAAAAATATAAAAGGACACCTTCTTGTAAGTTCAAAACAACCGCCTCATTTGTTTTGTCTAGGCCGTAGTACCAGAAATGGCCGTGTGGAGCGCACTCGTCGGATGCGCCTTCTGGCCAGCGATATTCCGTCGCGCCTCCGTTTCCTCCGGACCAAGGAGGTTAAAATAAGGGGAGACGGCGCTGCTATTCAAAGCTTAGCTTTCGAATGAAGCCAGTGAACCATCTTGTGGAGCCAAGGAAATACGTTACAAGATTAAAGCACTCTATGATTCTTGCCCTATTAACTTTCATACATTTAAATGACTGTCGAGTACATATTTGATATAATACACTTTTGTGGACAAATACAGCCCAGGCAGTTGAATAGACACTAGTCATCACAAATTTTATTGGGATAGCGTTCTGCTCACACCACTTGTAATAAACGTGACGTCATTTTTACGAAACACGCTGTATCGAAGACCGCGCAAACAGCTATCGACTACTCCCTGTTCTCGATACTTCTGTGTGACAGACGCAGTAAGCTGTTTCTTGAAAACAACACATTACGGATGAATCACAAAAACCGTTCTCGGCTCCATTTCTTATCACTGCATGTAAATAATGATACACCAACAGTAACAAATTCCGGAAACTATGGTAGATAATTATACTTGAACTAAGCAAAACGTTTAATAGTCTACATTGTAATAGTAAAAGACACTTAATGTACAGTATACAATATCTCTCCAAATAGAAATCGAAGGAAATAAACTGCTGATAAGTAAAATAAGTGACGATGCCATTTATATTGTTCGCTTCTCAGAAATATTTCGCTGTTTATTTCCGAATATCTTGTGATTTGCGAGCGTGTTGTTAGGCCGATATTTGGCTGTTTATTTTCGAAAGTGTCGCGATTTCCGAGAGTGTGGTTAGAACGATATTGCTTGCTTGTCACCAGTATTTGGTGCAGTAGTACACTAGACTATCACGTTTGCACCTAGTTACGTGACTGCACGTCAATAGCTGTTCGTGCGGTCTTCGATACAGCGTATGGGGTAAAAATGACGCCGCGTTTGTTCCAAGTGGTGTGAACAGAACCTATATTGGCTCCACAATATGGCGACGGTGGCTTCACTTCTGTGGCGTTAAGGGCGCCTCCCCCTATTCTAACCTCCTTGCTCCGGACAGACTCCGATTGGTCAGGCGCCTCCTACGGTAGTACCGGAGATCACCGGATGTGGCGCACTAGTCGCACCTTCGGTTTACCCGCCAGTTAACCGCATCTGCAGACCAGCACTATTATCACCGTCTCTCCGTCACTGTTCGTACTGGTTTCTTGTGGAAAGCTGTGTGAGTGACTCCGTTAAACTTTGCTTTGCCATTCGCCATTGTGCTCCATTACCTAGTACTTACGACGTGTCGCCCGGTAGTTCCTCCGCCCAAATGTGTAGTTGTCTGTCTGGCTCTTCCACCTATCTACTTTCTGTTGGTCTACTTCCCTACATCCCCCCCGTTCCTTTCGGGTGCGTACCGTTAGTTAATTGGTAGGTGATTACATGCCTAGTTGTGCCACCCTGTGATTTACAACCCCTGTGTGTTTGTGTTAGTGTGTGTTTGTCGATTTTTCGGAATTGTAACCGGCCAACCTCACCGGTGCAATTGTTGTTTTGGCCCACTTTAGGTTATGGTAGTAACACTAAAAGTGGGCCTTTGCGATCGTCTTTTGACAGCTCGAAATTTAAATGAAAATAACGGCTTAACCATTCATCTGACACGAAAATTGAATAACCGAATTTGTAGAGCAGAAATTTCTCTACAACTTTGCTCTCTTATGGATTTTTCATATCTCGTATCGTTTCAGAGATATTTGCAAAAACACCGGCGATTTTGGGATGTATGTATGTATGTATGTTAGAGATGGGCAATCTGCTTCTGAACTGATTCAAAGAGTCAGATCCTTCTAAGGAGTGAGTGATGGATGAATCGAAAAAAAAAAAAAGAGTGGTAGTTCATCCGATCCGAAAAGTCCCTCTGGTGACAGCAATGAGCTGCATAAGCAATCCTTGCCACATTCTTTAGAAGTTTCCTAAACCCCTTGCCATATGCTTCAGAAGTTTTCTAAGCTACAAAATAAATGTGCTATAGACCATGTGCAAGTATAAAACTACAAAAAATGAGCGCCTAAACACGTGCAGCGCCTTCACGCTGCGAGTCGAGAATCGGTGAGTCGCACAAGCAGCATGGTTCAGTGAGCGCGCGGCTCCCGACTACCGCTGACTCGCTGCTCCGCACGACTCCGTCGATCGAGGCGATCCGACCGCCAACTGAGTCGGTGAGTCAGCTGGTTCACCGGTTCACCTCTCCCCACCACTCTCCCGACTCCGCTCGCTTGCGGAGCTGCCCGTGTGGCGCTGGCGCGCTGCTCATTATTCCCCCCACTCCTCGGCGAACCGCATGGTGCCGAACAAAGCGACTCCGCGCATTTCTCTGTTCTCTCGACTCCTGTGTTCTGATAAAACTTGCAGCTCACTTATAGAAACGATCATCTGAAGCAACAGTAACTGTCATATTCCTATTTCGAATAGTTCTCGAGATGAAACGTATTTATTTAATGTTACATGTTTTTTCTTAACAACAGGAAATCTGCAGTCGGTAGCAAAAACGCGTTACAGTACAAAATTAAACTATATAAAATTTCTGTGAAAAAGATCCTACTCCATTTTTCTCGAATACTTGTAGGTTACATGAAGGGAGCAAAAGAGACAAAGTCTTGTGCAATGTGCATTCTGTTGCTTAAATTTTGTAAGCCTATATCACGCAGTTTCCTGACTTGATAGACGAGTGTCCTGTAACAAATTATGCGTATTTTATGCATCTACATTATTTTAGCACGTTGAAAACAATGACTACAAAATCGAATAACAAAGAAAACAACAATGTGCATTAATGTTTTTTATATCTGAAACCAGTCAGCTTCGGAAATGTGTCCATTTGAAATTTTTGCTGCTGGCGTCAAATCTTTGACAGTATCAATAATCTTGTTTTCGAAGAGAGAGAGAACACTAGGATGTCAAACGAGATGTTTCTGAGTAAAATATCTTGCTATAATGTTTCATTACGAATTTAATGTGTTTGGTACAGTAGGATGTGTGTGTTTGCAATTAAAGGTAAACTATATTTGGGAAGCACTTAAAAAATAATTCGCATTGCTCTGTATAGAGAATATATAAAACTTTGCACAAATAACAGGTGAAAGGGTTTTAGTTACAGGAACTAAAAATATAAGGTGGGACGGAAATCTTACCAGCAGCTGCAAAACTTAGAATATAGGAGCCCAGAACGCTACCCTTGTACTACACCGACTGTAAGAGTATCACAGCAGTTATTTACCTAATTATTTCTTTAGCTATGACTCTCTTCGAACTTAATCAATTGTTGATGTTTTGTACACACAAAAGAAATACTCATTGACGACATTGTCGAAAGTATCTGTACTCGTTGTCGTATTTAAGAATAATTTGGCTGGAGATTTTCACAGTCTTTTTTTCGTACTTGAAGTTACGAATGAAATAGACCACGAACATTCCTCGCTTTGTAAATTTAATGGACATTACTCTTTTGAAGCCTTATTTTCGAAATTAAATAAGACTTTATTGCTTACTCTGGATCTATCATTGTTTTACTGTTTATGGGTGCCAGACTTTAGTTTTTAGATAACAAGTGATGGGTTCTAGCGGCCATCTTGTAGCGAGAATCTGTCGCGCTCACGTAAGACACCCGGCCGTGGGTGGTGGGTGCGTGGTGGTGGTTCGAAACCCACCACTGCCTGATTTTTTTTTTCCTAAAAGGGTTTCAGGCACTCTTATTAATTTTTATTATTTACATTATTATATTTCTCCAAAATGTTTGCAAAAACTTATAAAACTACAAATCTAAAGTGGGCCGTAAAACACGTCAGTACGATTTTTTTTACTTAATTTCTTACTCTCGTGATCTAGGGTGCATTATCAATCAATTAACTGAATGTGAATGATTTCACGAATTGCTGTTACTGAGGGAACAGTTACTGTTTATTTTCTGTCAGACTTTTTCTTTCGTCATCGTGTGCTCCGTTGACGAATGTATTTTGGACAAGTTAAATTTTAATTATTGTAAAGTCCCTACCTCCCGGACTGAAGTTTCCGAGTGGGGAATGGGCAACTCACACCCTATGTCCTTGGCAGGTCTTATGTTAGTTGTAGTGATCTTAACCTGTTAACCATTTGTACTACTGTGAATACCCTTTCACTTGCCAGTTCTGTGCATTCTAGTAAATAATAATTTCTACCTACTGTTAATTTTATTAATTCTATTGGTACCTTTTTCGGGCTAGTTGTGATTAAATACCCGTATCTCACGAATCCGATTGGTGCTTAATCTGCTTAACTGAACTTAATTGATTGCATTTAATTCAAAGGCATCAGTAATTTGGGCTTGAATTACGTTAGACCGTCCGTCAAGTTGCCAATATAGTTATGGTCTAAGTTGGCGTTTGACCGTTTCATTACGTGTTGTTGATCAAGTTAAAGTCTCATGTGCATAGGTTTTTGTATTTGTTAATAACGTGTTACCTTATTTAGTACGTACCTTATTTAGTACGTATTAAGGTTAAGATTTTGACCTGGTAATCCTAAGTGCTCCAAATCTTTAAATTCAAAGCGATACGCTGGTGTTGACGTCCTTTTAAAATAAAGATATTTTAACTGGATTTCGTTTAATTAAATGTTCTTGGATGAGTTACTTGAAATTATTGGTCTCATCCGTTCAGTTAAATGTCTTTAAGTGTGTCCAGCTAGGTAAATAATTTACGTGACACTGATATATGTTCATTGGTTGTATTTTTGAACGTGTTAATGACTGAATAAACGGCCTTCCTTAAATAGTTATTTTTCTGTTGCTACGATCCACCCCTGGATCTCTGTTCTCTCTCTTCTTTTTTTTCTTTTTCTTTTTCTTTGGTAAAAGCAACCGGAGAGTTTGAGAAAAAGTGAAAGTGCGTTTTCAGTGTGTCCGTGTAAATCTATATCTTCGCACTAATATTGATGAAATTTTGCACAATGGCCTTCAAAACAAGAGGAAGATCACTGTCTACATAAAATTTCGACCAGTGTATGGTGGAGAGTTCTTATGGATTTCGCCAAAATTCACAGTTTTTCTCAGATCTTGATGAAATTTTGTACACTTGACCTTGAAAACAAGATGGTTACTGTCTACATAAAATTTCGTTCAGTGTTTGGGGGTGAGTACTTTACTTACAGACTTCGATTGCAATCTCTATACATACAGTATAAGAAGCATTTGTTGTCTGTTTGTCTGTACCCTTATAACTCCAGATCCAGACAACCAAATAATGTGAAATTTGGTACACGTACACAAAATTACATGGGGAAGGTTCTTAAATAGTTTTCGTTGTATCCGAATCTCACTCTGGACATGTGCCTATTCTAAGCCGTGTGACAATGAACCCCCCCCCCCCCCCAAAAAAAAGGAAATCATGCAAGTTGGTTATTGAGTGTTTTAGAATGTTTTTGTGTTGATGATGATATGATGAAGAGGTAAGTAAAAGTGGTGGTCATCCATATGTATGGTGGGACGGGGTAGAGGGGGGTGAATGGACCTCACCTCCAGCACGCTTCTACAGAAAACCGTATTTTAAACCCAGACAAAGCCGGATACTTTGAGCTAGTAGAAAATATTGAGGGGAAGGCGAACTAAAGGTTTAGTTTCATTGGCAGAACGCTTCGAAGACGCAACAGGTCCACAAAGAGACTGCCTACATCACACTTGTGCGTCCTCTCCTGGAGTACTGTTGCCCATTGTGGGACCCTCACCAGGTGGGACTGACGGAAGACATTGAGAAGGTTCAGAGAAGGGCAGCTCGTTTTGTTTGATCACGTTACTGAGGGGGGGGGGAAGCGTTACGGAAATGTTGCACAAATTGGAGTGGAAATCATCAAAAGAACGACGTTATTCGTTGCGGCGAGTTCTATTTGCGAAATTTCAACCACCGACTTTTACTTCTGATTGTGAAAATATCTTGTTAGCACCCACCTCTATAGGGATACATGACCGTCCCAGTAAAATGAGAGAAATCAGATCGAAAACGGAACCCTTTAGGTGTTTCTTCCCGCGAGCTATTAGAGAATGGAACGATAGAGAAAGGTTATGAAAGTGGTTAATGAACCCTCTGCCAGGCACTTAAATATGATTTGCAGAGTATCACTGTGCACGTAGATGAAACTGCACGTCTTATCAGCGCCACAGTCCACTCTTTCGCGACACAAATACTACCATTACACGACGCCGCAGCTCAGCTGACTGTGTCTCACATCGAAATGTACACTCATGTTCATAAAAAACACAAGATATTGACACATGTGGTTTCTGAAGTCTTCACACATTAAAAATGTTTGTTAAGCTTATGGGACTTGACTACGGGGTCATCAGTCCCTAAACTTACAAACTACTTATGAACTACCTTATACTAAAGACGGCACAAATATCCATGCCCGAGGGGGGATTCGAACCCACGACCGTAGTGGCCTTGCAGACCGTGACTGAAGTGCCTCAGTCTCCTCGGCCACCGCGGCCGGTTCTGAAGTTTTCAGATTTTTACTACGATGTGTGGTTACAGCCGTAATATACTTGCATATGCATATTGCCAACCTTTCTATCTCTTTGAACCATCTCCCGCACATGCAGGGTCAGCACTGTGTGTTAAACGCGGATTGGGCGTGTGTTAATATATACAGGGTGGCCGGATGCCCTTCCTGCCACCACCTGATACTCCCCGGGAGGAAATGTGTACCCCAAATGACTGCGTGTAGTGTTATATGTGGGTGGAAGTGTAAAGTGTTACGAAATGTTTGCGAAACGTGTAACAGCCCGGTATTCACTTTGAAAGACGGCTCTCTGTCGTCTTCCTTAGGTTTTTAACTTTGTTATTTATCTCATTTCACTATATGGCCTTTTTTTGCTAAACGAGAACCCCTCTCGTTCGGAGGCATGAGGAATAGCATTTCATTTCATATATTTAAAATGTTAGTTTCTGTAATATTAGTAGGATTTTATTATGCTAATAATTTATCATTGTGTTCATGTTTTTAAATGTTAGTTTTTGTAATATTGCTGTGATTTTATTATGCTAACAATTTATCATTGTGTCTATGAATGTGGCAAGATGAACGGTTTGTCCATGACGCCACTGTCCCTGTGAGAATGTTTACTTGCTTTATACTGTATGTGCATGTATGAGCATCTTCTAGCATGGAAGTCTGTGTGTATGTATCATAATTTTCGTCGTCAGCTGCTGGCTGCATGCTTTGCATCTCTGGCTCCGTGTCGATAGGTAGTCGTTACAAACTTCTGCTTTTGATTGATACCACAGAGGTTGCTCCACACTTTGGTGACAAATTGGTTTGGCAATGCCCAATGAGCAAGCCTCGGTTGGACGCGCGAGTTTCAGCTCTTCCCCACCATTCCGTTTTCCTGGGTTTTGCCGATTTTCAGTCAGATTTCCGACCGTTGGTGGCGGACTCGTGGGCCGTCTGGATATTCGATGGCTGCGCTTCGACCTGGTAAGACGTTCTGATTTTTTTTCCTCCCTTGAGATGGTAGCGATTCGTTGTCTGGTTTGTTAGTTTTGTGTCCCAGCCTCGTCGTCGCTTTTGTGTCTCGTTTCCGTCGTAGGTGTCGGTGGCCGAATAGGAAGACCGACACAGGAATATAGGTAGCACGCTTGTGCAGGTACAGAGGGGAGCAGCCAGTGGGACAGCAGAAACTAGAAACACTAGAGTAAATTAGAACGAGATATATATTGTGTGGTGTCGCACAAGTACAAAGTGCGCGCCACCTACTTTCGCCGCGCGCCGCCATGCACGCACGGCGCGGCGATCTTACGACGACAGCCACGAGCGCCCTCTGCGACAACTCCGCTCGTGGCCACCACTGAAGGACTGGCCACTTCGGATGGAGATAGCAACCAGTTAGGACCTTCGTAATCAGATAGGCACCATTGAAGACTTGGCTATCGTACAGGCACTAGGCAGGCCTCTAACAACTATGTATCGACATTCTGCAGTAATATGTAAAAGTTAAGTATTGTTACATTCTGTGCAATATATATCTCTTTCTAATTTACTCTAGTGTTTATAGTTTCTGGCTGCTCCCCTCCGTACCTGCACCAGCGTGCTATTTTTGTTCCTGTGTCGGGCTCATTCCACTCGGCCACCGACACCTACGACGAGGCTGGGACACAAAAGCGGCGACGAAGTTGGGACACAAAATATTGCACACTTTTACATTGCTCAGAACTACAGAACGCTGATACATAGTTGAGCTAGAGGCCTGCCTAGTGCCTGTCCGATAGCCAAGTCTTCATTGGTGCCTATCTGATTCCGAAGTGCTAACTGGTTCCTATCTCAGTCCCAAGTGAACGATGTCGTTCAGTGATGGCCACGAGCGGAGTTGTAGCAGAGGGCACTCGTGGCTGTCGTTGCAAGAACGCCGCGCCGTGCGTGCATGGCGGCGCGCGGCGAAAGTAGGTGGCGCGCACTTTGTACTTGTGCGACACCACAGTTAGACTTCAGGACTTAGGTTCATTTTTCAGGATAATTTTCTCCGATCATGTACGGAAATGTACTCAATTTCATTTCGGTGAATATGCAACTAATTCGGTTTGATAACGGTTGGGAATCGGTAACCTGTGTGAGACTAACTGGTGGTGTATGAACTCTGTTTAATTTCTTCTAGCTTTGGGGAACGCGACTAATATGCGGGAATATTTTTATTCTGTGTAGTGCATGTGAAATATTCTGTGAGTGATATGCACTCCACGTGGTGTGTTTTTAGAACAAAGCCTTCAGCTAGCCCTGTCTGTTTCTAAGCCCTTCAGGCAAGAAATTATGCATGTATCTTTCTGATTTCCGTTAGTACCTCGCGATCTCCTCTCCGTCTATTTTTTAATTGCTGTTTCGTTTCCAAACTTTGCATTCAGACTCCGTCAGTAAATTCTCTTCTAGCCTTGTACGAACCCCTTTATTAGCTTGCTTATGAAATACTACGTATTTCTAGGGGCGGCATGCCGTATTTCTAAGTTGATTTGCTCAGACTCTGAGTTTATTCCACTTTCTTTACTTTTGAAGACTGGACTTCGTCCATTTGTGCAAAACCTTCCCAATCGCGTCTGTCGTTCTTTAGCTTCCTTATGATATCCTACGCATTTCTAAGGGCTGCATACAGTAGCTATTTTTCAGAAATTGAATGTTTATATTTTTACTGGTTTTCGGAACCACGTGGCTCCGAACTCCGACTTCAAGGGTTTATAGCTAGTCACTTGAGTTCTCGCCAATTCTCAAACACCAGTGCCTTCCTATTGTGTATTCTTGCTTCGTAATGTGTGATTCCGTTACTTTTTGTTGAAATGAATGCGATCTTTAAGCACTTCGCCTTCAGTGGGGTGCGAATATGTAATGTAGCAGACACGTGCCGTGTGTCTCAATAATTTTGCATGCTTCCGATTTGATTGAATGGAATTGAATCTCGCTATTATCGCGTACCATCTCAAGTAAAGAAGGACAGACGAGAGCGACCTAAGAAGTTTAATTTTCCTTGTGTTGTGTGGTAGATCCTGGTTCGCTGAATTTTGCCTACGATAGCGGCGCAGGCTTCTGCTTCGTATCAGCACGCTGAGTTGGGTGAGTTTCGCTTTGCTTCGCGCGTGTGAGTGGCTGAATGCTTGTTAATTATAAATCCCTCCTCCGACGATGTTCAGTTCAGATTACTTTAAGTTATTTTATATGGGGATGAATTCTAATGGTTTAACAAAATTTGTGTCCCCATTTGCTCATGTTTGAAGCGATGAAATAATTTATTATCAGTGAAATTTTATCCTAATTATAATTATTAGTTAACGAATGCCTTTCCCTTTTATTTAATGTTGTTTTTCACTAGTGCTGAGAACAAATTCAGATGTATATTATCATATTTTTAATTCCGTTGCGCCATAAATGTTTTCTCAGCCACTTTCATGAAACTGTTTAGTTCGCGGTGGCTTGTATGTTAATGATTGCGTGTAATTCTCGTGATCTACGACGTATGCTGACCACCGTCTTTGACTCCCTGCTGCTAAGTAAAGTTTGAGTCAGTTCTAAATTCTGGGCCAGGGAACAATATTCTGTTGCAGGAAGTAGTCAGTAGTTCATGCGAATCTTTGGCTGGTTTTACGGCCAGAGTTACATGTTTAAAGTAAGCTTTTAACTGGCTCCCTGCAGCTAGAGTCAATTTTACAATTAACGGTGGTCTTTCAACCTAGGGATGTGTGGAAAACCGCGTAAAAACCACATCCAGGCTGGCCGGCACTCCGACCCCCTTTCCTTAATCCGCCGGGCGGATTCGAACCGAGGCCGGTACGCCTCCCCGTCTCGCAAAGCGGTGCGTTACACCACACGGCTAACCGAGCGGGTGCATATTGCCAACCTTCACATGTTTATTATGTCTGAGACGATCAGTTCAAAACTGAACATGTCGATGTCAAGGGAAATGGAGAAAAGTGGAAATAAACTACTAGGCCACTTTATACGAAAATTAAAAAATAAATAAATAAATAAAAATAAAAATAAACACGAAAAATTATTTAAAACAGCTATGTAGCGGTTGCTAAAGAAATACATTGCAAATTTTCATAAATAACTGCAAATCTTTAATGGACATGTTGAATTTTGGAAAACATAAGAGAACAGTTTAGTTTTGGGACCAACACACATACACACAATGAGGTTTCGAACCGATTAAATATCAAAGGTTTCTGGAAATAATTGAATTTGTCGCGGCGGTGCGGCCGGGCGAATTGATGTGCAATGTTCCGATGCGCGATGTCGTTCCCCGTCGGAGGTTCGATCCCCCCGGGCATGGATGTTTGTGCCATCCTTAGTATTAGCTAGTTCATAAGTAGTTTGTAAGTTTAGGGACTGATGACCCCGCAGTTAGATCCCATAAGCTTTACAAACATTTGAACATTTCTAATGAAATGTTCGTAAGAAATCTTAGAGATATTCATATTTTAATATAATTAAAAGTAGTTACATGAATAAAGTAATTAAAAAATACGACGTACATATTTTATAATCATTGCGTCTTAATGCACTTAAAAACGGAAACTACTTATCAGAGTACAAATAAAAAATTGTTAAAATTTTGGTTGCCCAGGTTAAACTCTGCGTTATTTAGATATACATTTAACGAATCTGTAATTTCTAGAGGAAAATTGTGGTTTTAGATGCCCATTTGAAATACTGTGGACTATTAATGAAGCATCCATTTAAGATGAATTTTTTATTATTAAAACTTATTTGGAATTCGAAATATAATCTGAAATAATTAGCTATTCTTTCTTTAACAAAATTTTAAAACTGTTAGACTTTATGGTTGCCATGACGTATACTGTGTAATACTGACATAGGATCTGCTTTACACAAAGTTATTCAGTGGCAGTAAAAATACGTTCAGAAACTCTGACACTAGCCACCTGGCCATCCACTTCGCTTTGCATCTTTACAGGCACTGCGCTCAACAATACTGCATGTTGTCCATTGGGCGAAAGCCAGTGTAGAAGTGCATTGTTGTTAAAGCGTTTGAATTGTGTATACAGACTGTTCTCAGGTACCTACGTTTAGCTTGTTGTGTGGCTATAAACGTCATCAGTATAGCTCTGTTTCATTCATTACAGGCATAATAGATAAACATTTATTTAAGATATTGTAGAAATGTATAAAAGAAACCAAAATCGCTGATCATCAATTGTTATTTAAGACGACCGGTTTCGCTGAACTATGTCAGCATCATCTGGTCCAATAAAATCATTTTACAAGGCCATAATCTTGTAATGTCAATCAGTTGCTATATAACATAATTCACAGTGCATAGGTGCACTATATCATTATAATAAAACATAATTATCACAGTGAGTGACAATTGCAAACTGATACATGATACAAGTCAGAGATAAAAGCTTTTATCTTTGACTTGTATCATGTATCAGTTTGCAATTGTCACTCACTGTGATAATTATGTTTTATTATAATGATATAGTGCACCTATGCACTATAAATTATGTTATGTAGCAACTGATTGTCTATCTTTTTACAATATCATACTTGGATCGCCTCCTAGAACATAAACAAACTGATTTATGTAAGAAACTTTAAAATTCACAATCGACATACGAAGTTTCGGAACACAGCGTGCAGTGGACATAAAAAATTACGGAACAGAATTCAAATTTCAGTGCTTAATATCCATAGAACAAGAGACGTTATGGCAGAAACTCTTTTACGACATTACGAAGAAGACTACAAATATTCTGGAACAAGCAATATCTCGAGGTTCTATTTTTTGGAATTGGCCGCATCATTTACAACTTCAACCGTTTCGGGTAGCCGCAGCGTAGCGGCCAAGCGCATTGAGGCGCTATACTCCGATGCGCGAGGCCGTTCCCCGTCGGGGGTTCGAATCGTTCCTCGGACATGAATGTTTGTGTCGTCTTTAGTATAAGGTAGTTGATAAGTAGTTTGTAAGTTTAGGGACTGATGACCCAGTAGTTAAGTCCCTTAAGCTTAACAAACATTTGAACATTTGTTTTCGATTATGAACCATCATCAGAAAAGTAAATTAAGAAGACTGATTACCTTGGTACATTGTCTGTCACCTTATTCAGATTAAAATAATAATAATAAAAAAAAATAAAAAACAGGTAAAATGTCACTTGACATTGGGTCTTCGTGAAAATAAAAGTTCTGTAGATTTCCTGACCCATATCTTCCTCCAATAATATTCGGGAGTGAAACCGGTTTCCGTCGACGCCTTGCCATGATATTTCGGCCCATAGAAGTCCGGCCATCGTTGGGTGAAATAGTCTTGCCTTGTGTGGTCTCACTTTTTACCGATCTGCCTTTAACTTTCTGATGCACAGATATTATGCTTGCTGAATTTTATGATGAAAAACGCGTTTATATGCTATTGGCATTGAGGCAGAAGGTAAAAACGAATTTATATTAGTTTTTGCTTTAAGTTTTTGTTTAGCTCTTCTGAAAGTTCTACCTCATAACAGACAAGCTGCCTGTAACGAATTAGCAGCCGCAAAACATCATATAACAGCAAAGCATCCCAGAACACACTGTTTTTAGAGCACAATATGTGTGTCTTACATAGTGTACTGACAAATACATCTCATCAAAATGTTTTGTACTGACACTGCACAAATTGTTGAAGATACGTATGTTATTGCGAGAAAGTATTACAACCACTACAAGGGAAAATATAAATATACTGGCAAAAAGTTTCGTTACGGCTGTGGCATCGTACTGTGCCGATACAGGCAACTACCGTTGAATGCTATTTGTGGTATTTCGAAATTTTAGCGTCCTAACTTCTAGTATGCACGCTAATTAAGACGCAAACATTTAAAAAAAAGTCCTATTTTTGACTTGTAACTCGTCTTTATGTCCTATTCTATGGGGAAATAATGTTACTAAATTAAAATATTTTTATTTCAGTAGAGCGGTATTTCAAAATGTTGGGTTGTGGTCTTCAGTCCGGAGACTGGTTTGATGCAGCTCTCCACCCTACTCTATCCTGAGCAAGCCTCTTCATCTCCTCATAAGAACGGCAACCCACATCTACTTGAATGTGCTTACTGTATGCGTCTCTTGGTCTCCCTCTGCGACTCTTACCCCACACACTTCCAACGCTAAATTCACGATTCCTTTATGTCTAAGAATGTGTCCTATTTAATCCATAATTGCTACACTGAGCGCAAAATGGAGCAAAACAGTAACATCAAGTTTTGTTTCAAATTAGGCAAAACGGCAACGGTGCAAAAGCGTGTGCCAAAGAAAAGTGACTTTTAATTTACATTGAAGTTAAGCGATTCCTGGTTTATCATCCTTAGCCGAATAGAACAAAGTTTGTTTTATAATAAACTAGGTAAAAACCCGGCGTTGCCCAGTATTTATTTATTTATTTATTCCTGCCATTTTCCAGCTATATATTCATTTGTATAAGTGCTGTATGTGTGTAAAATCTCTTGGGGAATACAGTTAGTAGTAAAGAAGTAATAGATTAAAACTTGGTGCATGAATAGGGCGGTTTTCCATGAACGTTACTGTTTATGTGCGCATGAACTACGTATCGCAAGTGATGCAATTTAGAAAGTACGTTCCACTATATGTGTGTACACTGTCTGTAAAATTACCTGCAGCTACAATTTGTAGCGTAGAAATTATAAATTCGAACTTCATACCGAATGCCTTGGTTTCAGCCCATGAACAACGGAAAAGCAGTAAGCGAGAAATTTTATTCCTCTCATTATTTTGATGTGTCTGTGAAAAAATGTTTAATAACGGTTTGTAATTATGTTTAAAGTTTGTTGCAAGTCACTAAGTACTGTCAATCACATATAGTGAATTTATAGAGACTCGTCGCATTACGTGGCAGTTTCTAGCAACTCTTATTATGATTTCCAGACGTGACATGAAGTCGTTAATGAGGTATGCGCCCATATCAGTATTAATTGATGAACAGTGCTATTAGGACGCTGTGTAAAATTATAGATCCACAGATAGTGATGTGGTCATGCGTTTATTGACGCGTTTCGATAAAAATCATCTTCAGAACCGTGGGAGGGGGTTTACATAATGAAATTGTATGGCGTCAAGGCCCTGCTTAACATTACTGTTCTACATTACTTGGCGATTGTAGTTTCGTAGGTAGCCCACGCTGCAGCGATAAGCGCCGTTGTTGTAATGATTCCCATCCCAGATCCTGTATCATTTCCGTAACGCTGTCTCCCCCGTATCGTGACAATACGAAACGAGCTGCCCTTCTTTGGACTTTTTCGATGTCCTCCGTCAAACCCACCTGATAAGGATCCCACACTGGGCAGCAATACTCCAAAAATTGACGGACAAGCGTAGTGTATGTACTTTCTTTTCTAGTTCTGTTGCATCTTTTAAGGGCTCTACCAAGAAAACGCAGTCTCTGGTTCGCCTTTTCCATGACATCATCTACGTGTTCTTTCCAATTTAAGTCTGAAGTAATAGTAATTCCTAGGTATTTTGTGGAGTTTACGGCCTTCACTTTTGATTGATTTATCTTCTAAACAAAGTTTAACGTTTTTTTTTCGTACTCATGTGGACGACTTCACACTTCTCGTTATTTAGAGTCATAGCCAATTTTTACACCATACTGATTATCTTATCAGATCGTTCTGCAGTTGCTTTTGATCTTCAGATGATATTACTGGTTGGTAAATGACGGCGTCATATGAAAACAACCTAAGAGACCTTCTTAGATTTTGCCCAAAATAATTTATGTAAAGAAGGAACAGCAGAAGACCAATGACACTACCCTGTGGAACTCCCGATATCACCTCTGTTTTAGTCGATGCCTTACCATCGATTACTACGAACGGTGTCCTCTCTGACAGGAAATCCACTATCCAATCGCAAATTTGGGGCGATATACCATAACCACGCAATTCGATTAATAGCCGTTTGTGAGGTACGGTGTCAAAAGCCTTCTGGAAATCAAGAATTACGGAATCTTTTTGCGAACCCTTCTCTATAGAGCCCATCACTCCGTGTGAATAAAGAGCTAGTTGTGTTTTGTATGAACAATATTCTCTAAATCCGTGTTGACCTTGGGTCAATAGATCGTTCTGTTCGAGATAATTCATAATATTTGAATACAGGATATGTTCCAAAACCTTGCTGCAAATTGACGTCAATGAAATAGGCCTGTAGTTTAGTGGGTTACTCCTACTGCCTTTCTTGAATATAGGTGAGACATGTGCAACATTCCAATCATTTGGTACGGATACTTCTTTGAGAGAGCGGTTGTATATGGCTGTTACGGAGCTATCGCTTCAGCATAATCAGAAATCTAATGGGTATACCATTCGGACCAGAAGACTTTTTCTTATTAAGTGATCTTAGATGCTGCGCTACTCCGATGATATCTACTTCTACGTTACTCATTACGGCATCTGTTCGTAATTCGAAATCTGGAATATTGGTTTCGTCTTCTTTGGTGAATGAGTTTCTAAAAGCTAAGTTTAGTAACTCTGCTTTAGTAGCGCTGTCATCGGCAGGATCGCCATTACTATCTAGTAGTGAGGGTATTGATATTTTTAAGTCAAGAATTTCTTCATTTCGCAACAATTTTTGAATATAAAAGTATTCCTGAAATGGACTTTTGCATATTACAAAACTTCTTGGCAGATCTTAAGAAGGAATTTGCGGAAGGTTCAAAGTCCTATGAGATCAATGTTGCAGAAACAAAGAAAAACGCATGCAAAATTTAAAAAGACACAGAATCCACGCAAGACTGGGAATCTTTTACTGAAACTCGCAACCTAGCGCGGACTTCAATGCGAGAAGCCTATAGTGGTTACCACAACGAAATCCTGTCTCGTAATCTTGCAAAAAATCCAAAGAAATTCTGGTCATATGTGAAGTACACTAGCGGCAAAACACAAACAATACCTTCACTACGCGATAGCAATGGTAATACTACCGACAACAGTACTGCTAAGGCAGAATTACTAAACACAGCTTTCCGAAATTCGTTCACCAAAGAAGACGAAGTGAACACTCCAGTATTCAATCCAAGAACAGCTGCCAGAATGCGAAACTTAGAAGTAGATGTTCCTGGAGTACTAAAACAACTTAAGTCACTAAACAAAAACAAATCTTCCGGGCCAGATTGTATAGCAACTAGATTCCTTTCAGACTATGCTGATGCAATAGATCCGTACCTAGCTGTAATTTACAACCTAACAGGCAGCGAAAGATCCGTACCCAAAGTCTGGAAAATCTGTTTGCGAAGTTTCAATCACTGACTTTTACTTCTGAATGTGATAATATTTTTCTAGCACCCACCTACTTAGGGAGACATGACCATCCCAATAAAATAAGAGAAATCAGATCGAAAACGGAACGATTTAGGTGTTCTTTCTTCCCGCGCGCTATTAGAGAATGGAACGGTAGAGAAAAGTTATGAAAGTGTTTAATGAACCCTCTGCCAGGCACTTAAATGTGATTTGCAGAGTATCGATGTAGATGTAGAAACAGACAAGTTGTAAGATTTTTAAAATCACCATTTGAGGTTTCTCCCGCTGCGGAATGGACGGATGTGGGGGCGAAGTTATTCCAACTTTCAAAGCCTTTATTCCAAATGGAGATAATAGACTTACAGGACAGACATTTCCTTTCAAACGTGTAAAACTGTATCCACTGAAGAATTTTCGAGTCAACATGTCCCGGAAAAATATGAAAATTGCAAAACATTTGCGATATACCTGGCTGCTATGTTTTATATATATATTTGTGAAATTTCATCTTGAAAAATGAATTTCATGGAGAATGATTACCGCTCACGACCAGCGGCCACCCACTTTGAAGACACTACTCGCATCAGCTGTTCTGGACGTGAACCTAACTTTAAGAATCTGCTCAAGACCGCAAATGTAATATTTCCCGTGGATTTTTTTAAAGAGATATACGTACATTTCATTGTACTTCATACTTTCTTAGTGAAAATTAGAATAAAAAATCATTAAAGAATAAGACTTTTTCTGGATTTTTTATTTCCAATTTGCCAGTGTTTTGTATTTCATATTATTTTGTGGTGTGCCTTTGTTGCACAGTGGTAGAGTGCTAGACTACAAATCCGACGGTCGCGGGTTCGATCCCCACCAGGTCCTAGCATTTTTATCTGCCACTTTCCACTTATTTCACCTCTGGCAGTATTGCTCATGTGAAAAATACCGAGTAGCACCGTGGTTCGGAACCCACGTTAAACTGTAGGTCCCCCTATAACTGGCTGGGTAAGTCAGTTCGAAGGTCGGAGGAAGGCAACGGCATACCACCTCCAAACAGGGCCATGCCTAGTAAAGCACTGTGGTGTTCAAACCAATCTTCGGACTGTTGACTGCTTTACCTTTTTTTTTATTATTATTTTGTGAGTGAAAATTGACGTAAAAAATAAGGAACATGAGATTTTTTTCATCTGGACCTTGACACAAATTTTCAAAAGTATCCGGACCCCATCTAAGATTTTCTAAGATTTCTTGCCGATCTCTACCAGAGACGGTCGCGAACAGAACAACCAAAACCGTAACAGTTGTGACAGGTTGGTTTCCGTTCACGTGATCGATGACGTCACTTTCTTAAAATTCTTCGGTCACTCAAATTCGTTTCTGAACTACAGAGCGTAGACATCTGCACGTCAAAATGGTGCAATATTCCCTCCACCATTCACCGTACGGTGCATGCACCTTTTCCATGAAAACGTAGATGTGCCTACTTCCACAGTGAGCGGCCAGTGTCTGTTGTATGTACGGTACATCAGGTGGCTTACAAAAGCTTGTGTCGTAATCCCGAGTATAAGCTATATACAGTCAATATTTCATACAAATCCGCCGCCCAGCTGTTAAAGCGTGAAGTTGTAACAAACGTACACAGACTTTGGCATTAGTAATATATACAAGAAGTGAAGCTCACAACAGGATAATAGCTTTCATGGGCGATTTATTCATCTGGCTAACTGCGAAATTATATCCCGTATTAATGAGGCAAGCTGTTATGAAATATTAAAATCCAATTAAACGTCTGTTTGGAATAATAACGTTTATTTAACTGATGCTGGAGGACAAAATCCCATGATTAAACGTATCTCGGAAACCGAAATGCATCAATTGAATTAATATTATTAAAATACAGAGCAGTGTTCAAAATGCTCCATAACTTTACAAGTATTACACAGTTATAAAATGATTGATCTGTTTTGAAATCAGTAGAAAATTACTTCAAAATGAAATTGCTTCCATAACAATTCTCACTCGTTTAATATGTTGTAAAAATTATATTTATCTTTGTAAAATGACAGACTTTATTATGTAAATTATGGTTTCCGCCACGTTAATATACCTTCATACAAATTTAATAAGAAAAGGAAAAAAAATGTTTCAAGCTAATTCTAATAAAAATTAACCTTCGCCGTATCAGAAGGTGGTAACTCATAAACAGAGATTTTAAAAGTACGATTTCGGCTGAGGGGTTGACATACTTCAAGATAATTAATTACAGGTCACCTCTTACTACTCAGAATGGACAAGTTAAATAAATGAATTAGAATTATTCTAATCTTCAGGTAGCCAATTATTGACTATACGCCGGCCGCGGTGGCCGAGGGGATTGAGGCGCTTCAGTCACGGTCTGCCCGGCCACTACGGTCGGGGGTTCGAATCCCCCCCTCGGGCATGGATATTTGTGTCGTTCTTAGTTGTAGGTAGTTCATAAGTAGTTTGTAAGTTTAGGGACTGATGACTCCGTAGTTAAGTCCCTTAAGCTTAACAAACATTTGAACATTGACTATACGTTTACAGTTCGATTTTGTGTCGTCACATTTCTTAAACTGTTGGAGACAGGAATCTTCATTATTTATATATACACAGTGTGTCCCAAAATAATGTATACACTCTTTGAGACAGAATGTCTCTTTAAGCAAAAGAATCAGGAATACAATTTTATGGATAATAATTTAGAAAGCGGTGAGAAACATAACAATGTTTTCTTTTGTTTCACGATTGTCAACAAGTGTTATAACTGCATTGACTTCCGTGGCCAGAGTCAGTTGAAATAAAACTTTTGTGGGTGTTGTACCGCGTCATAATGTAGGATGGCTATTAGTTTAAAAACCCACATTTCGACCAACGTTACAATGGCGTTCTTCTCGATATATACCCAGAGGAAGGCCACTGTATCGTTGGCCGAAAAGTCGGGTAGATATGCAGAAGAACGCCATTGTTACGTTTTTATGTCAATGAGAGTGTTGAGTGTTGATGCAGAAATACACACGATCCCGAAACAAATTTGCGAGGCGATGCTCTCGTGACACTGGGATCAGCAGAAGCAGTGTCCATAGAATTTTGCGGGCTCGCAACTATAAGCCTTAACTCCAGGACTTCTCCATGCTCTTAACGAGGATGATCCTAATAGGCAAAGCGAATTTTTGAGCGCTTCATTAACAGATGTGAAGAGGAGCAACGTTTGTAATGTCGAATTCTCTGGTCAGATGAAGCGACATTTAAAACTGATGGAACAATTAATCGCTATAATTACGTTTACAATGGTAAACTGCTAAATATGCATGGGAAGTCGATATTCATCCGACACTCCTTCCGCTAATCTCTCTGCCCGTCGCTTTCCCCATCGTTAGGGGAGACCGGGGCACATTTTCCTGAGGGGCAAGTTTTCCAAATCCGTTTATTTTCGAAACAAACCGCTAGATGTTACCACCGGCGATACTGTAGGAAGTAGCAACAAAGCGCGCTTCATTTACGAAAGTTTCAGTGTTGTACCAGCAGTCACAACGTCGGCAGGGCTGTTTTCGTCATTTTTGCAAATGTGAGTAAACTTTCACGATTTTATTGAAACTTAAAATAAACATTCTAGCGTTAAACCTATTATTTTGACATTGCACACACTAAAAGTGGGTTTCTTTCTTCACGTCACTGTAAATAGCTTACACTGTTACTCATGGACGTAGTGTTATAGTTCCGAATATGGCGACGGGGCACGTTTTCCGAGTACATATGTGGCACATATTCCTTATTGCTTTAAGTCTTACGCCAAGTCCAAAGCAAATGAAAAGTGGAACAGTGCACGAAATGGACGCATGGAGACTGTACGAAAGGGAATGTTCCATTATTTCTTTGCTTACATTGTGATTCAGACAATCAGTATAAGTATTGTTAAAAATGTCTGTATTTGTAAAATATTTAAGTCACATATTTTGTAAAACCATTAAATAGCATTCTTTTTTATTTAATGTGGCTATTTTTACTATCCTCTTTTGTAATGTATTGTAAATTCATGATAAAAATACGTATTCAGTGAAATCAGGATAATTATCTCTGTTTTAACATTTAAAGTATAATTGGAATATCCACCCCCTTGAACCACAGACATTGCCGAGGTGGGGTGGCTTGCGTGCCTCAATGATGCAGATAGCCGTACCGTAGGTGCAACCATAGCGGAGGGGAATCTGTGGAGAGGCCAGACAAACGTGTGGTTCCTGAAGAGGGGCAGCAGCCTTTTCAGTAGTTACAGGGGCAACAGTCTGGATGATTGACTGAGCTGGCCTTGTAACATCAGCTAATGTGGCTTTGCCACACAGCTACTGCGAACGGCTGAAAGCAAGGGGAAACTACAGCCGTTACCTTTCCCGAGGACATGCAGCTCTACTGTATGATGGCATCCTCTCGGGTAAAATATTCCGGAGGTAAAATAGTCCCCCATTCGGATCTCCGGGCGGGGACTACTCAGGAGGATGTGATCATCAGGAAAGACAATACTGGCATTCTACGGATCGGAGCGTGGAATGTTAGATCCCTTAATCGGGTAGGAAAAGTAGAAAATTTAAAAAGGGAAATGGATAGGTTGAAGTTGGATATAGTGGGGATTAGTGAAGTTCGGTGGCAGGATGAACAGGATTTCTGGTCAGGTGAGTACAGGATTATAAATACAAAATCAGTTGGGGGTATCACAGGAGTAGGATTGATAATGAATAAGAAAATAGGAATGCGGGTAAACTACTATGACCAGCACAGTGATCGCATTATCATTGTCAAGATAGATACGAAGCCAACACCGACAACAGTAGTACAGGATTATATGCCAACTAGCTCTGCCGATGATGAGGAGATCGAAGAAATATATGAGGAGCTAAAGGAAATTATTCAGACAGTTAAGGGAGAGGAAAACTTAATTGTGATGGGAGACTGGAATTCGGTAGTAGGAAAAGGAAGAGAAGGAAAAATAGTAGGTGAATATGGACTGGGCAGAAGGAATGAAAGAGGAAGTCGCCTGGTAGAATTTTGCACGGAACATGATTTAATCATAACAAACACGTGGTTTAAGAATCACAAAAGAAGGTTGTATACTTGGAAGAGACCAGGAGACACCGGAAGGTATCAGATAGATTTTATAATGGTAAAACATAGATTCCGGAACCAGGTTATAAACTGCAAGACATACCCAGGGGCAGATATAGACTCTGACCATAACTTGTTAGTCATGAACTGTAGGCTGAAACTGAAAAAACTGCAGAAAGGTAGGAAAATAAGAAGATGGAACCTAGATAAATTGAAGGAACGTGAAGTTCTGGTGAATTTCAGAGGGAGCTTTAGGCAACAATTGACAGAAACAGGGGGGAATAAAACAGTAGTAGAGGAATGGGTAGCATTGAGAGATGAAATAGTGAAGGCAGCAGAGGACAAAATAGGTAGAACGGCAAGACCTACAAAAAATCCTTGGATAACACAGGAAATACTAAATTTAATTGATGAAAGGAGAAAATATAAAAATGCAGTAAATGAAACAGGCAAAATGGAGTACAGACGACTAAAAAATGAGATTGACAGGAAATGCAAAATGGCTAAGCAGGAGTGGCTAGAAGCCAAATGCAAATATGTAGAAGAATGTATAAGAAGGGGGAAAGTCGATACCGCCTACAGAAAAATAAAAGACACATTTGGGGACAAGAAAAGTAATTCTACGAATATCAAGAACTCAGATGGGAAACCACTTCTCAGCAAAGAAGGGAAAGCTGAAAGGTGGAAAGAGTACATAGAGCAGCTCTACAAAGGAAATGAACTTAGAGACGATGTTGTAGGAAGGGAAGAGGAAGTAGATCAAGATGAAATAGGAGATACTATACTGAGAGATGAATTTGACAGAGCCCTGAAAGACCTAGGTCGGAACAAGGCCCCAGGAGTAGATGACATACCCTCAGAGCTACTAAAGTCTCTGGGAGAACCAGCCACGACAAAACTATTTGAACTGGTGTGTAGGATGTATGAGACAGGCGAAATACCCTCAGACTTCAAGAAAAATGTAATAATCCCCATTCCAAAGAAATCAGGCGCAGACAGGTGTGAAAATTACAGAACCATCAGTTTGATAAGTCATGGTTGCAAAATTTTAACACGAATTATCTACAGGAGAATGGAAAAGCTGGTAGAAGCTGACCTCGGGGAAGATCAGTTTGGATTCAGGAGGAACGTAGGAACCCGGGAGGCAATACTTACCTTACGTCTTATCTTAGAAGATAGATTAAGGAAAGGCAAACCTACATTTTTAGCTTTTGTAGATTTGGAGAAAGCATTTGACAATGTTGACTGGCCTACACTCTTTCAAATTCTGAAGTCAGCAAGGGTAAAATACAGGGAAAGGAGAGTTATTTACAACTTGTACAAAAGCCAGACCGCAGTTATTAGACTCGAAGGGCATGAAAGGGAAGCATCAGTTGGGAAGGGAGTAAGACAGGGTTGTAGCCTGTCTCCAATGTTATTCAATTTGTACATTGAGCAGGCGGTGAAGGAAAGCAAGGAAAATTTTGGAATAGGCATTAAAGTTCAGGGAGAAGAAATAAAAACATTGCGTTTTGCTGATGACATTGTAATTTTATCAGAGACAGCGAACGACCTGGAAGAGCAGTTGAATGGAATGGACAGCGTGTTTAAGAGAGCGTATAAAATGAACATTAACAAGAGCAAAACAAAAATAATGGAATGTAGTCTTAGGAAATCAGGCGATGCCGAAGGAATTAGATTAGGTAATGAGACAGTGAAGGTGGTAGATGAGTTTTGTTACTTGGGTAGTAAAATAACATGCGATGGTCGCAGTACAGAGGATATAAAATGCAGAATGGCAATGGGAAGAAATGCATTTTTGAAAAAGAGAAATTTGCTAACATCAAATATTAATTTAAGGGTAAGGAAGTCTTTTCTGAAGGCATTTGTGTGGAGTGTTGCCTTGTACGGGAGTGAAACATGGACGATAAGCAGTGCGGACAGGAAGAGAATAGAGGCTTTTGAAATGTGGTGCTACAGAAGAATGCTGAAGATTAAGTGGGTAGATCACATAACTAATGAAGAGGTACTGAACAAAATTGGCGAGAAAAGGAATTTTTGGCATACCCTGACTAAAAGAAGGGATCGCTTGGTAGGACACATTCTTAGACATCGAGGAATCGTAAATTTAGCATTGGAGGGAAGTGTGTGGGGTAAAAATCGCAGAGGGAGACCAAGAGACGCGTATAGTAAGCAGATTCAAGTGGATGTGGGTTGCCGTTCTTATGAGGAGATGAAAAGGCTTGCTCAGGATAGAGTAGGGTGGAGAGCTGCATCAAACCAGTCTCCGGACTGAATACCATAACAACAACAATTGGAATATTTGCCCCTGTGCATTTTAAGTATGGAGGAAAACTTGCCCCACATACGGGGCAAATTTTGCAACGTTACAAAACCATTTGCTACCAAGAATGATATTTAATATTTTCAAAAATATCTGTACAAGATTGTAAATAAAGATGTAGGAAATATAATGATCGCAAAATCGGTAAAAATAAGAAGTACAAAAATAAAAATGTAAAATGGTGGAAAACGTGCCCCGGTCTCCACTATGTCTCTTTCTTACGCCCTGTGTTACTTATTAATTCCAATATTTTGTTAGTCCGTGTATTCTCTCCCCCTCCCTCTCTCCCATCTCCTCGTTCCGCTTTTTTTATCTACTTCTACCTACTTCTCTTCCGCTTCCTCGTCCTTCTCCCCCGCCCCCCCAATCACCCATCCGTCCCTCTGCCTCTGTCATTGTTCCCCCTCCCCACACTCACTGCCAGTTCCCTTATGTAGTATGAAAAATTACATAGAAAAGTAAAGTAGTCAACAGTCCTAAGATTGGTTTGAACACCGCGGTGCTTTACTAGGCATGGTCCTGTTTGGAGGTGGTATGCCGTTGCCTTCCTCCGACCTTCGAACTGACTTACCCAGCCAGTTATAGGGGGACCCACAGTTTGACGCGGATTCGGAACCACGGAGCAACTCGAAATTTGTCACATGAGCAACACTGCCTGAGCTGAAAAAGTGGAAAGCGAGAGACAAAATTCCTAGAACTTGGCGGGAATCGAACCCGCGACTGTTACATTCATAGTCTGCCTTCCTACCACTGTGCTGCTGAGTCACGCGAAAGTGTGGCATGCACCGTACTAAATGTTATATAGATAGTGATGTTTGTCTTGGTTTTAAAATTTCGTCCAGCTTCATAAAGCCTTTCAGGAAATAGTCAGCGTGTTGCATATGGAAGAAGGGTTGTGTGGTGTCGCACAAGTCTAAAGTGCGCGCCACCTACTTTCGCCGCGCGCCGCCATGCACGCACGGCGCGGCGTTCTTACGACGTCAGCCACGAGCGCCCTCTGCTGCAACCCCGCTCGTGGCCACCACTGAACGACATCGTTCACTTGGGACTGAGATAGGAACCAGTTAACACTTCGGAATCAGACAGGCACCAGTGAAGACTTGGCTATCGGATAGGCACTAGGCAGGCCTCTAGCTCAACTATGTATCAGCATTCTGCAGTACTGAGCTATGTAAAAGTTAAATATTACTAAGTCTCTAAGAAATATATATCTCGTTCTAATTTACTCTAGTGTTTCTAGTTTCTGCTGTCCCACTGGCTGCTCACCTCCTACCTGCACAAGTGTGCATCCTTTATTCCTGTGTCGGTCTGTCTACTCGGCCACCGACACCTAAGACGGAAACGAGACACAAAAGCGGCGACGAGGCTGTGGCACAAAAGTGGCGACGAGGATGGGATACAAAAGGTTGAACGGCTAAAGACAACACGGCCGGGAACTCGAAAGTGCGAGACACCGATACACCATTGGGTAGACGTCGGCCATGAATATCGCAATGACTTTCTGTTTCGGATTGTGACGGGGGATGAAACTTGGTTCCACCACTACACGCCCGAATCGAAGGCCGCATCCATGGAGAGAAACATCCGTCATCACCTGTCCGAAATAAGTTTAAAAATCCTGCGTCTGCAAGTAAAGTGCTACTCACCATTTTCTTGGATCAAATACTTCTTCCGTATGCAACGGTCTGATATTTTCCTTGAAGCAGTTTTGAAGCTTATAAAGCGGTATGCTGCGGTGGAGTTTTCCTGCGGAGCGCGCGGTTGCTCACCGTCAGAGGTTCGAGACCTTCCTGGGGCATGGGTGTGCGTGTGTGTTGTCCTTAGATTAGTTTACCTTAGTTTAAGTACTTCGTAATTTTAGGGACTGATAGCAGAGTAGTTAGGTCCAATAGGTTTCCAAACATTTTAGATCGGTATGAAACAGTAGACTGGTGTGGAGTCTCTTCTGATCTACCCTCCGCCGTACGAGTTTTTATGTAGACATTCCCTTTCCATTAGTTTTTTCAGAGAAAATCAGTGGAACGGCACGGCAGCGCATGAAACTGCTCTCTGGGGTGTCCTGTTCATAAGTGTATATGTGCGTTCGTAATTGCAGTATGCAATCAATACACAAAAGTAAATATTGTTGTTTTCTTTAAATTTTTTTCTACGTTGCACTGCAAAAAAAGAACAGTAGAACAAGAAACGTCTTCACCTTGTTCAAACAATTAGTAAACCATTGACCATCTTTAATATCGATGCTCGTGTTCAAGTAATGACGGCTGTCCTCCGTTTATATTGACATAATTGTTGTAACCAAACTCACTAAAGAAACAATTATTTGCGATTATAACTTTTTTTACATAAATTAAACGCCAGATAACTTGAATACTAATTATATTTCGTTTTTTAGAACAAGATAACACCGATCACCAAAGACCTCATACCGTACATTATTCAAAAAAAATGTTCAAATGTTTGTAAATCTATCGGACCAAACTGCGTGGTCATCAGTCCGTAGCTTACAAACTACTTAAACCTAGGTAAACTAACCTAAGGACAAACACAGACACCCATGCCCAAGGGAGGACTCGAACCTCCACGGCGAGCAGCCGCGCGCTACGCAGCGAGACGCTTTAGACCGCTCAGCTACTCCACCGCGGCCCATACATTATTAACATGATATATGAACAATATGCACTGTGACAACTAAGGGATTATATACATTATCTTTGTCACCACTAACTTTCGTAACAAAATTGTCAAAACAATTATTACTGCTATTGAAATGGCGTCATATCCGAAACGTTGTTAAAACATTCTTTCGGGTAGGACGCTACAACTCGAATCCAAAGTGACGATGCCCATACAAAAGTATCAATATTGATTTTTTCACGGTGTTTCGGGCCACCTATTGCGTCCAGTTCTGAATCTAAAACGTCCAGGGACACACTCGAAAACACAGAAAATTTCACAAAATTTGGTGCTTTGGATTAATAGTTCAATGACACACAGATATACAGAATGGGTAAAAGGAAAATCATTGTTTTTATGTGTTTGCATACAATTTTTTCAATATTGCTTTTCATAAGAACTTTCCTTTCAATGAATTAATTAAAAAAAAAAAAAAAAAAAAAAAAAAAAAAAAAAAAAAAAAAAAAAAAAAAAAAAAGGTCGCCGAGTTGGTCCATTCGACTTTTTTCGACTTTTCCGCCCAACAATACATTGAGTGATTTATTTTTAATTCTATAGATAGTTGGGAAAAGGAATGTGAAATTTTTGGGATACACTACAAATCAACGAACTAATGTTCAGCGCGAACTTAACATTCAAAATGTTAAAATGTTTGTAAATCTATCGGACCAAACTGCGTGGTCATCGGTCCGTAGCTTACAAACTACTTAAACCTAGCTAAACTGACCTAAGGACAACACAAGCACCCATGCCGCAGGGAGGACTCGAACCTCCGACGGCGAGCAACCGCACGCTCCGCAGCGAGGCGCCTTAGACCGCTCGGCTACTCCACCACGGCGAACTTAACATTAATATTGCATCACAAGCATGTACCGAAATAAAATTACACTTCATTTTTGTATAAAGGAAACGAATTTCCTGTATGAGTCCGCGATCTCCATTTCTTCAATAAAGAATAACAACCGATTAGATCGTTAAAATTATGTTTATTGATTACGTCGTTTCGGCATCTGCCATCATCAGATCTAAAAACCTCCGAACTTGCACAGTAAAGTTCAGTGAAATGATAACTAGTTTACGTATCTTGTAGGTAGATATTTTATCATTGACGCTGAACTTTACTGTGCTAATTCTGGCATTTTTAGATCTGATAATGGCAGATGCCGAAACGACGTAATCAATAAATATAATTTTAGCGCTCTTGTCGGTTGTTATTCTTTATTGAAAAAATTTTGTTTGTTCCAAAAGTTTATTTCCTTAACTGGTTTTCCGGCCTATAAGGCAATCTTCCGACTTTGCTGTCTTATCAAAGAAGCTTCGGGTTACAAGGCTATCTTCAGACGTTACTGTTTTATCAAAAAATTTACACTCGTAGCTTCTGAAGATGGCCTTGTAACAGAAAACCAGTTATAGAACTAATATGAACTTATGGAACATGCACAAAATTGTGATTTTAATTCAGTATGCTGGTGTTACTCGAAGAATCAATGAAAGAAACTGTAAAGAAACTAATTTAAAAAATGAACTGAAATGTTGTTGGCTCGAAGGTATTGGTACTTTCAATTTAAGACCATGTAAAAACACTTTTTTCTCATGGGTCCTTAAACAGTTTGTAAGCTGCTTGCTATTACACTTTTTCGTTCACGAGGTACTTGCTGCTAACTGATATTGACTTTCATACCCGTTCTTGTTAGGCCTATAACAGGTCAATTACTGAAAATTACAAACAGAGGCAATATGCGAACCGGCTGTTGAGTAATGAAGCTGTATGAGAAACGTTTGAAATCTTTACGTTATTATTTAAACATTGCGAATACTGATAACGGTTCTTAATTGTTACCTACTTTACTTACTTATCCGTGGCTTGGGCCTTAGTGACCATATGCCTGCTGTACACTCCTCCTCCATCGCTCCTGGTTGCGAGCCTCTTGCAACCAATCAGCTGCTCCTAGTCTCGTGTCCTCGGGGTCTCCGTCAACATTGTCCTTCCATCTTGTCCGTGGTCGTCCCCGCTATCTCCTTCCAGCTACCGTTCCCAGCAACACATTGTGGTATCCTCCCTTCGCTCATCCTTGCTACATGTTCAGCCCAGGTCAATCTTCTTTTTTATTTTGTCAAGTAGGCTCAACCACATAGATCGTGTATAAGACACTGTAATATGACGCGTTTCAAGGGTCAAGCCCTCATCATCAGATAAAACATACAAGAATCTTTAAAACCCGAGACAAATAAAATCTAAAACGTAATAAAATAAAACGTGGTTACTTCCCTTGTAACCGTGTCTCCGTAGAGCCTACTTGACAAAATAATTAAGCATACAACCACGACCTCACATCAATAATGGATATAATCAATCTTCTTTTATTCATTCTTTTCATAATGCCCGGCTGTGCGTAAAGCTCTTTTGATTTTATTTTCTCTTCGAATTCTCCATTTTCAAAAATGTTCAAATGTTTGTAGAACTTATGGGACTTAACTACGGGGTCATCAGTCCCTAAGCTTACAAACTACTTATGAACTAGCTAAGACTAAGGACGACACAAATATCCATGCCCGAGGGGGGGATTCGAAATCCCCGACCGTAGTGGCCGTGCAGACCGTGACAGGAGTGCCTGAGTCCCCTCGGCCACCGCGGCCGGCTTCTCCATTTTCCTGTTTGTGGACCTATCACAGGACCATATATTTTTCGAAGGATTTTTCGTTCGATAACCAGTAGTTTCTGTTCATCTGTTCTTCTGAGGGTGAGGTTTTCACAACCGTACATAACCACTGGCATAATTATTACACGAGTAATTCTGGTAGGTCATGCTAGACTCATTAACCACAAATACCGCGAATCTCAACCATCATTGATATTATATGACACACCTACCTATTTTTCGTCCTCGGCACAAAGTCTGGGAGTGATAATAGGCGACAAACTAAACTGGGCTGAGCACACAGCCGCCGTGTGTAGGAAGGCATCACCATCTCTTCATGCCCTACAGAGATATAAGAAGTTTTTTCCTCTCGATCTTAAAAAGAAACTTATACAAACGCTTGTAATTCCAATTACTGATTACAGTGATGTTATCTTGCAAGATCTTTCTTGGGAAAGCTCACGACGTCTGGGACTAATTATGAATGCCTGCGTTCGATACATATGTAACATCCGTCTCTTTGATCACATTTCACCATCTTATAAGCAACTATCCTGGCCCTGTGCTGACAAGCGCAGAGATTTTCATACACTCTGTTTCCTCTACTCTCTTATCAACGTACACTGTCCCTCATATCTATCCTCGACCTTAACACTCTTATCTGATCAACATAAAAGAACTACTCGTTCCTGTCAGAGCAAAACCCTTTCTGTCCCTATCCATCACTCAGCCGGTTTCTCAAAATCCTTTTCAGTAGCAGGAACCAGGCTCTGGAACAATCTACCTCAGTATATCAGAGAACTGAATAACACTGCCAGCTTCAAACGACAGTTAATGGATTATCTACTAAAGCATAATTACGCCAGTCTTTATTACCCTACGGTCCAGGTACGTCACATCCATTCCTCCTCCCAGATATTCTCCGACTGCCATTGCTCTCGCCAGGTACAGCTTCTGTCAGAATTAGCCATGCCTTAACCAGTCTCGATATATTCAAAAGTAAATATTGTATCTGCTAATATCAATGTTGTTACTTCTATTATTACACCAGCAGCAGCAGAAGGTGTCTCAGTGGTACTGTTAGTATTAATCCTATTTAGAGTTAAGTTATTACCTTTTATTTACATCCTTTTACATGTAATCAACCTGTATAAATAATGTTATTAACTGTTCATCTGTAAAAATCATTATTATGTTATAGGTAACTCACATGTAAAGAAATACTGTATGTGTAAAACCCTGGTCCTATGTAAGAGAGGGCCTGATGGCCCTAATCTGATCAGGCTAAATAAATAAATAAAATAAAATAATTTTTTTGTATTTTTCTGTTGTAGCCCTTCCAAACGGGCGGCGCCTGCGTTCACCCACTACCCGCACATCCAATCCGTTCGGCGGGTCTGCCGATATTACAGGCGTTGCCGTTGGAGCGGCGAGCGCTATCACGTATTCTCAGCCTTCCGCATGGCTGTACTAGCCGCTACAAGTCTAAACTGGAAAAGTACGGTCTACGGAGGCCTGTCCGGAAGCTGCTGCTAGTTAAGATACGGGTCACTCTGTCCTACGAACAGTCAGTTGTCTGCCGAGACATCACATCAGGCGCTCGTTCTGACACATCCTACAGCAAACCTTTTCAAAGAAGTTTCGGCTTTGAAGTCGCGCCTGATATGCAAAACACTGTTTTCATTATATGCCCAAACTAGTTTCAGCACCTCTGTGCCATCATCAGTGGGTATATTCAATTTATTTAGTACTGTGAAAACAAAATACCTTATTTTACCATTGTACATTGCGTACATTTAGGCCTAAAAAGTCGTCAGTCTTATTTTGCTTTTTACCTTATTTTATATTCTGTGGTCATGCGGGACCGTTTCTACGCCGACAGACACTATCTACCAACCCTGTTGTCCATGCAGGACACGTATTCAACGAAAACATATGACGACAGTTGCTAATAAAGGCATAGTCTTTTCAGTTATTCTTCTCCATTACGGAGGGTATTTTTGTCCGTCTGAGAAGGTACAATGAGACGCGAACTTTTCTCACCAGACGCGTTTCATTTTATTGAACGTAAAACATCTTCAGTGGTCATTAGTGACAGATATCTCTCCTTACATCGAACACTACAGGACCATCAGCTTAATAAGTCATGGTTGCAAAATATTAACACGAATTATTTACAGAAGGATGGAACAGCTGGTAGAAGTCGACCTTGGGGAAGATCAGTTTGGGTTCAGGAGAAATGTTGGAACACGAGAGGCAATACTCACTTTACGGCTTATCCCGGAAGACAGATTAAGAAAAGGCAAACCTGCATATCAAGGTTTTGTACATTTGGAGAAGGCTTTAGACAATGTTGATTGGAATATTTCAAGTTCTGAAGCAAGCAGGAGTAAAATATAGGGAGCGTAAGGTTATTTACAACTTGTACAAAAACCAGACAGCGGTTGTCAGAGTTGAAGGGCATGAACGGGATGCAATGTTTGGGAAGGGAGTAAGACAGGGTTGTAGCCTTTCTGCAATGTTATTCACTTTGTACATTGAGCAAGCTATAAAGGAAAGCAAGGAGAAATTTGCTGAAGGAATTAAAGTTCATACTGAAGAAATAAAAATATTGCGTTTTGCCGATGACATAGTAATTCTGACAGAGACAGCAAAGCACCTCGAAGAGCAATTGAACGGAATGGACAGTGTGCTGAAAGGTGCATATAAGATGAACATTAGCAAGAGCAAAACTAGGGTAATGGAGTGCAGTCTAAGAAAATCAGGTGATGCTGAAGGAATTAGATTGGGTAACGAAGCAATAAAGGAGGTAGACGAGTTTTGTTACTTGGGTAGTAAAATAACAAATGATGGTCGCAGTACAGAGGATATAAAATGCAGAATGGCAAGGGGTAGAAAAGCGTTTTTGAAAAAGAGAAATTTGTTCACATCGAATATTGATTTAAGCCTAAGGAAGTCCTTTCTGAAGGCATTTGTATGGAGTGTTGCCTTGTATGGGAGTGAGACATGGACGATAAACAGTGCGGACAGCAAGAGGATTGAGGCTTTTGAAATGTGGTGCTACAGAAGAATGCTTGAAGATTAGTTGGGTGGATCGCGTAACTAATGAGGAGATACTGAACAGAATTGGCGAGAAAAGGAATTTCTGGCATACCTTGACTAAAAGAAGGGATAGATTGATAGGACACATTCTTAGACATAAAGAAATTGTGAATTTAGCGTTGGAGGGAAGAGTGTGTGGTAAAAACCGCAGAGAAAGACCAAGAGATGGATACAGTAAGCAGATTCAGACAGATGTAGGTTGCCGTTCTTATGTGGAGATGAAGAGGCTTGCTCAGGATAGGGTATTGTGGAGAGCTGCATCAAACCAGTCTCCGGACTGAAGACCACAACAACAACAACAACAACAACAACAACATCGAAAAACAGTTTGTTAGAAAAAAAGTCAACATTCTACATATTTTCTATAAACGGATTTTAGATATAAGGAAACAGAATACATTATAGATATCTGTCATTGCAGACCACTGAAGATGTTTTATGTCCAATAAAACGAAATACGTGTGGTGAAAAAAGATTGCAGCTTATTCTACCGGCTTCGACGAACAAAAATCCCTGTGCAGCAACTACGGCAGGGTCGCCACACAAATGATGAATTAAAATTCTTCCCATTCCATTTCTGCGTGGTGTGGTGTCAGCAACCGTGTGAAGTTGAACTCTTGAACAAAGGAATGTCTTGGTTGCAAAAACCTTTATTGAAATACGTATTTCACCCGGTTAGAGCATCTTCACATTGCAGAATGACACTCTCACGCTGCAGATTTCCTGGCAGATTAAAATTGTGCCGGGGACCTTTGCCTTTGCGGGCAAGCGCTCTACCGACTGAGCTTAAAAGGTGAATGTGATGTTTGACGTTGAATCTATCGTTTAATCAGAGAACAAAAGTAGTTTATTTTAAAATTACTCATTCAAAACCTGATCTGATATTAGTTACAATCCAAATAGTTGTCATATATTGATGTTTAACAGTCAAGATCGCTAAGTCATCAAATACCTTCATCGAAATTTACCTGAACACGTACATTGTTCATTATCACAGTAATTTGGTTTAATTATGGCCCTGATATTGATGTGTATACTGTTAAATGAGAAACAATGCATTAAACTGATTATGTGCGCAACGGATCTTTTAACAAAACAACTGTGACATGTAACCTGCATGAAACACACACTGACTATACTAAAAAAAATATTTGACTGCGAGGAATATATTAAAAACACAAATCACTTTCTTAATGTTCGACTACGAGAATTTTATGCAGATCAGTACCCGATTATCAAAACTCAGTATGACACTCAATTAACTGTAGTGTTGCATAAAAAACATTTACTGCGTTACCAATAAAGAAATCTGTTCAACAAGATTACCAAAATCAATACTGCACTTTAAATCCACAAATAACTAATTATCAAATGAAGGAAGCAGGTTAATCTTCTAACTACGTAAATGAAACAGGAAAGAAAGGTCATCTTTGTTACTTATTATTACTAATCACCATTACATTACCTAAATGATACAACCTTTTCATTATTACATGAAATGCTATTACCTTCATTGCAAAGGTGGTACATCGTTTTTCACAATTATAAGAAATGTAATATATATACTTGCTTGGACTACAGCCACTGCTCTACATCGGAGCCACATTCACAACACAACCGCTCTCTAAGCGAGCTGAGCCACAAGTCTGACTCTCTGTCTCTCTGCACGAGCTACAATGCTATGCGGTACATAATCTTTGCCAAAGATGAAACTTCACAGATTTATGTACACATATTGATACACACAGTAGATGCAATATTATACATTTTCTTGTAAGCAAGTTACTCGATACAAAACAGGAGGCACAATATTACACATTTTCTTACAAATTCAGCAATATACATTTTCTATGGACACGTTTCAAGCTAACCCGACACGACTCACGATGCCGCCTCACAACTTTACTTCCGCCAGTACCTCGCCTCCTATTTTCCAAACCGCACTGAAGCTCTCCTGCGAAACTTGGAAGACTAGCACTCCTGGAAGAAAGGATATGGTGGAGACATGGCTTAGCCACAGACTAAGGGATGTTTCTAGAATGAAGCTTTCACTCTGCAGCGGAGTGTGCGCTGATATGAAACTTCCTGGCAGATTAAAATTGTGTGCCGGAACCGGCACTCGAAGTTTGGAAAGTAGGAGGCGAGGTACTGGCGGAAGTAAAGTTGTGAGGCGGCATCGTGAGTCGTGTCGGGATAGCTCAGTCGGTAGAGCGCTTGCCCGCGAAGGGCAAAGGTTCGAGTCCCGGTTCCGGCACACAATTTCAATCTGCCAGATAGTTTCATCTTCAGATTTCTTATCTGATGTCCCTGTGCCATACAGTAGGTCTTCAACTAATACAGGACATGCATCGGTACTGGTCTGCTAGTGCCAGGGGCAGCGTTGAAATGTAGACATTTGAACGCTGCCCCTGGCAGTACCAGACCAGTACCGATGCATGTCCTGTATTAGTTGAAGACCTACTGTATGGTACAGGGACATCAGATAAATCTGAAGATGTTATAACAGGGCGAAACGCGTCATTTCAATAAAAGTTTTTGCAACCAAGACATTCTTTTATTGAACAGAATGATGAATTATTATTATCTAGCATCGAGCTATCGCGTTAACCGACTAATCAATAGGTCCCAGGTTCTACGCTCTCGTCTTGTGTAATTTTGAACAGAAAACATCAGCAAGAGCGGCCGGAGCTTTCACCATGGCTCTGCCGTCGACCACGTAAAAGAGGGGAGGGCAGCGGAAACCACTACGTTAAAGACATTTACGGTGATCATGATGATGCTCCGGAGGCTCTTCCGGCCATTAGACCCTCAATGCCTTACGCCACTTTCGAGTCACTGATGATGAAGTGATGACGACGGCACAACACCCAGTCTCCGAGCGCAGAAAATCTGAGACTGGACCGGGTATCGAACCCGGGTCTTCTGCATGGCAACCCAGCACGCTGTCGACTAAAGTACAGAGACAGACGTAGAAGGTATATTCACAGGACATAAGTCCTGAAGTTGAAAAAAAGTTTCGTGTGAACTCTGCACTGACAAAAGATTCCGCAGGTTGCAATTTAACACATTTACAGGGCGGTGGACAAATAAAACACAAGTAAATTAACGAAAGTAATCCTGTAACTGAGTTGAAACTTTCTACGAAAGCAAAATCTAAAGTTATCTTTACGTACTGCACCCAAAAGAAACCCGTAGTTAAAAACAGAACAAAAATCTGAATGCTTGAATGTAAACTGAAAACACGAAATAATTAATAGAAATTTTGAAAAGCTGAAACTGAAACTAAATTTGAGCGTAGCAGTACACAACATTCACTCTTTATGTATTGACTTGACTTATTTCCTGTATCTCCTAAGTGGAGCATAGGGCATCAATGAACTTGCGCCACCGGACTCTGTTTTGCGCCAGTGTCTTGATCTCAGTCCAGGTCTTCCCACCTTTCTCGGTCTCTTCTCCTCCTCCATGTATTCCTTGGTCTGCCTCTTCTCCTGCTGCCTTGTGGATTCCATTCTAGGGCTTGTCTTGCCACGTTGTCTTTGCCACACCTTAATATATGCCCAATCCACTTCCATTTCCTACGGCGTATCTCAATATCAATGGGTGTTTGATGAGTTCTTCTCCATAGTTCTTCGTTGGAGATTACTTGTGGCCACAATATCCTCAACATATTCCTCAAGCTTCTATTCACAAATATTTCAAGTCTGCTAATCATCTGTTTGCTGGTTTTCCATGATTCATACCCATAGAGCAGTACATTTGTAAGGAATATGCGTGGTTTTGTATAACTGTTAAGTTCCCTTGATTTCCAGATTGGTCTCAGCATTGCAAATCATTCAGCATTGCTTTCATATCCTTGTAACTGCTGGCTAGCAAACACAGGTCATCTGCAAAGTCCAAGTCCTCGAACCTGTCTCTCAGTCCCCATTGAATTCCTCTTCGACGATTCATTGCCTTCTGCATCACAAGATCCAGCACCATCAGAAATAGGATAGGTGACAGCAAAAATCCTTGATTAACTCCTGTGTCTACTGGGATGGGTTCCGACAGCATTCCTTGATGTAAAACTTGACATGTGTAGTTCTCATTCATTTCTTGGGTTATCTTTATAATTTTCTTAGGGATCCCAAACTCTTGCATAGCTTTCCACATCTTCTTCCTCATTACACTGTCAAAGGCCTTTTCAAAGTCTACAAAGAGTAGATACAATGATGATTGCAGCTCTGTGGATTGTTCTAAAATTATGCGCAGTGTGTTGATCTGGTCTGTACAGGAATAACCTTCTCTAAATCCTGCTTGTACTTTCCTCAGCCTTGAGTTAACTTTTTTATCCTTTCTAGAATTACTCTTGAGAGTACCTTACTTGGTACTGAAAGGAGGGTAATTCCTCTGTATTACCATTTCTTAAGTGGTGTCATTTAAAGCATTTAAAAACAACTACCAGTCACTCTGTCATCAAACATAAACCAAATTCACATACATGTAACCATCTTGTGATCTACCTCTCCCCGTACAACGATATTAAACTGTCTCTGCTGTTGTTGACGTGTGCTAAGTCTGATAGGCTGACTACGCCGAAACAGATTCCGTACAGAGGGAGACAATTCGATTTGTATAGAAACGGCGACTATTGGTATTCGCCTTGCACTTTAGAAAGTGCACAGACAGTACCATGCCATGCAGTTGAGTTGAAATAAAATGGAAATATCGAAAAAGGGCAATTAGAGAAGTAGGATACAGTAAGTACCAAGATAGCTGTGAAGAAAGCTTGGGTAACGAAGTAATATCTCAAATGATCGAGGAAAGAAGAAAGTAGAAAAATGTCCAACGAAATACAGGACTAGAGCAATATGTTACTTTAGGAATTAAATAAATAAAATGCCGCGTAGCCGTGCACACTGGGGCGCCGTGCTGCGGTGCGCGCGGTCGTTCCCCGTCGGGGGTTCGAGTCCCCCCTCGGGCATGAGTGTTTGTGTTGTCCTTAGGTTAGTTTACCTTAGTTTAAGTAGTTTGTAAGCTACAGACTAATGACCAAGCAGTTGAGTCCTATAAATTTACAAACATTTAAACATTTTTGAAATAAATAATAAAGTGTAGGCTGATCAAGTCGAATGCGTTCCAAGAAAAATGTGAATGTGTACGGTAGAAGAAGCAATGGTTGTCGGAAGTACCGATATAGCACATAGAGATTAAAAACACCTCCGTCTTTCCGGTTTGTCGCGCGGGAATAGCCGAGCGGTCTGGAGCGCCACGTTACGGATCGCGCGGCCTCCGACGTAGGAGGTTCGAACCTACCACGGGTATGGATGTTTGTCTTGCCTTAGGTTAGTTTAACTTAGGTTAAGCAGTTTGTAAGTCTAGGGACTGATGACCAACGTAGTATGGTCCCATAAGAATTACAAACATTTGATTTTCTTTCCGGTTTGATTACACAGGTGAGCTGGTGATGTTCTAGTGAATTAAATATTTGCACTGGCAACCCATATCGTTTTCAAGCTGCTTACTGTGTTCGCCCCTCCGTCTTCCTCTACGATTTACACCCCGCCTCCCAGCTTCTATACATACACTTCCCTCCAACGCTAAATTCACGATTCCGGGACGTCTCGAAATGTCTCCTACCAATCTATCCCTTCTTTATGTCAAGATATGCCATAAATTTCTTTTCTCACGACATCTGATTCGTAATTCCTTTACGGTTACGTGATTTGGCCTTTAGCATTCGCCTGGATGACCAAATTTTCATAACTTCTTTCTCCCCCTTTTTTTTTTTTTTTTTTTTTTTTCCATACAAGGCTACACTGCAGACAAATACTTTCAGAAAAGCCGATCGCGGTGGCCGAGGGGACTGAGGCGCTCCAGTCACGGTTTGCACGGCCACTACGGTCGGGGGTTCGAATCCCCCCTCGAGCATGGATATTTGTGCCGTCCTTAGGATTAGCTAGTTCATAAGTAGTTTGTAAGTTTAGGGACTGATGACCCCGTAGTTAAATCCCATAAGCTATACAAACATTTGAACATTTTTTAACTTTCAGAAAACACTTGCTAACACTTGAATTAATATTCGATGTCAACAAAATCCTCTTCTTCAGAAATACAAATTTCAAATGACTTTGTGGTCATTAGTCCGTAGCTTACAAACTACTTAAACTAAGGTAAATTAACCTAAGGACAACACACAGACACCCATGTTCGAGAGGGGATTCGAACCTCCGACGGCGAACGGCCGCACGCACCGCAGTACGGCGCCCCGGTACGCACGGCTAATCCGCCGCGGCTTCAGAAATACCTTCGTTCCTGTAGCCACTCTGCATTTTAAATTTTCTCTCCTTCTGCCATCATAAATTATTCTGGAACCCAAATAACAATTGTACTTCTTTTATAGTCTCGTTACCCAATTTAACCTCCCCAGCAACGGCTAGTGTTGTTAGAATACATTCCATTACCCTTGTTTTGCTGTTGTTCATTGTTGTACCCTCCGTTCAAGACCCTGTGAATTCCCTTCTATTGCTCACTCAGGTCCTACAATGTAATCAGGAATGTGAAAAGTTTTTTTTATTTCTTCGTCCTGAACTTGAATTCCGTTTCAAAATTTCTCCTTGCTTTCCTTCACAGCTTGCCCAATGAAGAGATTGAATAGCATTAGGAAAAGGCTTCAAATCGTGTCTTATTTCTTTCCCAACTACTGTGTCCCTTTCGTGTTATACGACTGTTATACAGTAGATGCTGTCTGATTTCTGTAGAAATTGTCGTTCAATGTATTTTACTCCTTCTGTCTTCGATTTCCGGTCGCATCACAAATTTTAATTCAATGCTTCAGATTTATAATTAATCTCTTTCACATATTCGAGGCGAAACTCCATCTCAGGGATTAATTTTTTGTGTTTACATAGTAAAACTGGTTCCATTCCACATCGGTGGTTGTTACAGGAACAGGTTATGAATTTATCCCGAAAGTCAGTTTCAGTTGCAAAATTTTCTTTATTTCAGTGACGCGTTTCGCCCTTTTGTGGCATCATCAGATAATCTAAAAGCAAAGAAAAAAATACTTATTATGTGGTGCATACTACATATATGTACAAGAATTTTAACAATTATGAGAATATAACAATAACTCGGGAGGTAGGGATCGGGATTACCATATATGGCCTAGCTCTATGCTGCACGATCCATTACTGTAATTTATAGAAAGTAAAAGAGAATAAACCTGTGTAAAGTGTAAGTGAAGCACGTAAAAGTTTGACACAATTAAATCATTGGCAGAAATATGAACACAGAAAGATGAATAAAATACACGTAGTTCGTTAAAATGTTTGTGCGTGGAAACCTATCGTCATAGTCGTTTAAAATTTAGATCTGAAGTGGGAGAATTCAAGCGCATGTGAAGTGAAATGCCAAGCGGCTAAATAAGAATGCGCGACATCATGAGAAAACCTGAAGTAACTTGCGTTAGGCGAAACCAGACCCGGCATGTTGCGCTCAGCACAGAGTGGCCAGATAGAATGAGACCGACGAAGGCTTCCTCGTTGCGGCCCGAAACAGACATTAAGCCGTTCGCGCAAATTAGTTGCCATCATGGTGGGTGAATGGCGTTGTTCACCGATGTAGTTACACTCCTGGCCATTGAAATTGCTACTCCACGAAGATGACGTGCAACAGACGCGAAATTTAACCGACAGGAAGAAGATGCTGTGATATGCAAATGATTAGCTTTTCACAGCATTCACACGAGGTTGGCGCCGGTGGCGACACCTACAACGTGCTGAAATGAGGAAAGTTTCCAACTGATTTCTCATACACAAACAGCAGTTGACCGGCGTCGCCTGATGAAACGTTGTTGTGATGCCTCGTGTAAGGAGGAGAAATGTGTACCATCTCATCTCGTTTCCGACTTTCATAAAGGTCGGGTTGCAGACTATCGCAATTGCGGTTTATCGTATCGCGACATTGCTGCTCGCGTTGGTCGCGATCCAATGACTGTTAGAATATAGAATCGGTGGTTTCAGGAGGGCAATATGGAACGCCGTGCTGGATCCCAACGGCCTCGTATCACTAGCAGTCGAGATGACAGGCATCTTATCTGCATGGCTGTAACGGATCATGCAACCACGTCTGAATCCCTGAGTCAACAGTTGGGGACGTTTGCAAGACAACAACCATCTGCACGAACAGTTCGACGACGTTTGCAGCAGCATGGACGATCAGCTCGGAGACCATGGTTGTGGTTACCCTTGACGCTGCATCAAAGACAGAAGCTCCTGCGATGGTGTACGCAACGACGAACCTGGGTGCATGAATGTCAAAACGTCATTTTTTCGGGTGAATCCAGGTTCTGTTTACAGCATCATGATGGTCGCATCCGTGTTTGGCGACATCGCGGTGATCGCAAATTGGAAGCGTGTATTCGTCATCACCATACTGGCGTATCACCGAGCGTGGTGGTATGGGGTGCTACTGGTTACACGTCTCGGCCACTTCTTGTTTGCATCGACGCCACTTTGAACAGTGGCCGTTACATTTCAGATGTGTTACGACCCGTGGCTCTACCCTTCATTCGATCCCTGCGAAACCCTACATTTCAGCAGGATAATGCACGACCGTATGTTGTACCGACCTTTCTGGATACGGAAAATGTTCGACTGGTGCCCTGGCCAGCACATTCTTCAGATCTCTCACCAACTGAAAACGTCTGGTCAATGGTGGCCGAGCAACTAGCTCGTCACAATACGCCAGTCAGTCTCTTGTTGAAGTGTGGTATCGTCTTGAAGCTGGGCATCTGTACCTGTACACGCCATCAAAGCTGTCTTTGACTCAATGCCCAGGCGTATCAAGGCTGTTATTATGGCCAGACGTGGTTGTTCTGGGTACTGGTTTCTCAGGATCTACGCACCCAAACTGCGTGAAAATCACGTCAGTTCTAGTGTATTGTATTTGTCCAATGAATACCCGTTTATCATCTGCATTTTTTCTTGGTGTTGCAATTTTAATGGCCAGTAATGTAAGAGCACCAGTGACATAATTGTAAGATCATTAATACAGTGAAAAAGGCATGAAATTAAAATAATGCAAAAGCAACTAGGGAGTAGCTGCGAGATCGCAGGCTGCCATAACCGAGAGTAGATTATGAAATCTCCATCAGGTGGGACTGGCGGACGATTTATAGAAAATTCAGAGAAGAACGGTTCGTTTTGTATTATCGCTGAAATTATGCACGAGATTGGGCGGAAATCATTAAAAGAAGAGCTTTTGACGTTAGGGCGAGATGTATTTACGGAATTTCTGTCACGAACCTTTCTCTAACCCGGACGAGAACATTTTTTTTTACATTATCCTACATAGAGAGACATAATTATCAATTTAGTATGATATCAGATCGAAAACTGAAAGTTTTATTTCCTTTTTAGTGCGCCGTTAGGAAACGGAGCTGTTGAGAAGTATGATAAAAGCAGTTCGATAAACCCTCTGACATGAACTTCAATGTGACCTACAGAGCAATTATGTTGATGTAGAGGCACCCAGCAGGTCTGCCCAAGGTCATCCATTTCCTTCGTTACACAGCGACTCTTAGATCCGCAAACATTCCGGGTGATCAAAAAGTCGGCATAAATTTGAAAACTTAATAAATCACGGAATGATGTAGATAGAGAGGTAAAAATTGACACACATGCTTGGGATGACAGGGGTTTTCATTAGAACCAAAAAAACAGAAAACAAAGTTCAAAAATTGTCCGACAGATGGCTCTGGACAGCAAAACGTCAGTGAGTGCGCATGAAAATCATGTATAAAAGGAGCTGTAATAAAAGAGAGAATCAGATGCACCAGCAGTCACAGCATATTGACATTACCTGAAAAGGCGCTTTTAGTAAGCCGTATTATCAGAATGGGGAATGTGCTAGTTCAGCGTTACGATGCTATCGCCATAGGAAGGGGGTTGGAACGTATAAGGTACGTTGACAAATGCAGCTGTGGCGAGAATGATTTCGAAGCCACGGGTTGTTTACACGATAGACCCCGTAGTGGCCGACAGAGCACAAGGCGTAATGCTGCTGAGACAGTTCAGGGAGAAATGGAGACTGTAGCGGGTTCGTCTGTGCACGGGGAAGTCAGCGCTCGTGCAGTCGCACGTCGCACCGGCATTCCATACACTACTGTTTGGTTGGCTCTCCTTACAAAATCCATCGGCATCATGAACTGTTACCGGGCGATTTCGTGAAGCGGAGGGCCTTTCCGGTGTGGGCGTTTCAAAAGATGGCGGAAGATGACGATTGGTTGTTGTGGACTGACGAAGCTCATTTCACTCTCCGAGGGTCTGTCAACGCCCACAACTGCAGAATTTGGGCTATCGAACATCCTAGAACTGTTGTGGAAACTCCATTGCACGACGGAGAAAGTCACGGTATGGGTTGGATTTACCACATCTACCGTTATCGGGTCTTTTTTCTTCGAGGAACTGCGTGATTCTGGTTTTGTAACTGCTACCGTAACGGGTGAGAGGTACGCCGATATGTTACAGAATCGCATCATCCCCAACCTGGCTGATAAACACTTGCTGAAACGTGCGAATTTTATGCAGGATGGCGCTCCACCCTATATTGCTAAACGCGTGAAAGATCTCTTGCGCGCGTCGTTTGGTGATGATCGTGTGCTCAGCCGCCACTTTCGTCATGCTTGGCCTCCCAGGTCCCCAGACCTCAGTCCGTGCGATTATTGGCTTTGGGGTTACTTGAAGTCGCAAGTGTATCGTGATCGACCGACGTCTCTAGGGATGCTGAAAGACAACATCCGACGCCAATGCCTCACCATAACTCCGGATATGCTTTTTACATTGCTGTTCACAACATTATTGCTCGACTACAGCTACTGTTGAGGAATGATGGTGAACATATTGAGCATTTCCTGTAAAGAACATCATCTTCGCTTTGTCTTAATTTGTTACGCTAATTATTGCTTTTTTGAGCACATGAAGCGCCATCTGTCGAACATTTTTTGAACATTTGTTTATCTTTGGTTCTAATAAAACCCTATATCATTTCAAAAATGTGTTAATTTTCATCTCTCTATGTACATTATTTCGTGATTTATTAAGTTTTCAAATTTATACTGACTTTTTGGTCACGCGGTATGTTAAAAGCGGGTCGATCAACCCTCCGACATGCACTTCAGGGTGACCTACAGAGCACTTATGTAGATGTAGAGGCACCCAGCAGGTCTGCCCAAGGTCATCCATTTCTTTCGTAACGTAGCGACTATGAGAGCCACAAACATACAAAAAAATGTTCAAATCTTTGTAACTCTATCGGACCAAACTGCGTGGTCATCAGTCCGTAGCTTACGAACTACTTGAACCTAGGTAAACTAACTTAAAGACAACACACACACACACACCCATGCCCCAGGGAGGACTCGAACCTGCACGGCGAGCTACCGTGCGCTCCGCACCGAGACGCTTTAGACCGCTCGGCTACTGCATCGCGGCGCAAACATACGAGGCGCGTCCAGAAAGTAAGTTCCGTTTCAATTTTTCTCCGCTGCAGCGCTGCGATTGCAGATCCGCAGATGCGCTGTAGACGATGTGTATCAAGGAGAAGAACGTGCGCCATTTGGAGATCGCTGTCAGTTACGTACGCTTTGTTGTGCTCGTTTGAAATGTCGGCGTTGATTGAAAATCCCGCCGCCTGTGAAATCAGGCCGGTGATTCGGTTTCTGAATGCGAGGAAAGTGAAACCGAGTGAAATTTATCGGCAGATTTGCGACGTTTACGGACCAAATGCGATGAGAGATTCGACGGTGAGAAGATGGGTCCGACAGTTCAATGGCGGGCGTAGTGATGTGCACGATGAAGAACGAAGTGGGCGTCCATCTTTGGTTACAGAGGAACTTTCATCTGCTCTTACATCTCAAGTCTTTCCTTGGCGGTCATCACTTCACCAATGACGACGAGCTGAAAGAAAGATTTCTATGAAGCAGGTATGCAAAACCTGGTGCCACGCTATGATAAATGCCTGCAAAATTTCGGCAGTTATGTGGCAAAGTAGTTTAAGAGTTGTTGAATTTTGTTCAATGAAAATTTCTTGTGTATCTGTGTCAATTTCATTTTATTACCAGACGGAACTAACTTTCTGGACGCGCCTCGTATTTGAGCTTTGGACGGTGTTGTGCCGCGATATGGAAGAATCAGCGCCTTGGCAGTGACGTTCTGCCCACCAGTCGTGTACTTGAGTCGGGTAGTGTAGGAGGTGTAGCGGTGTCGGCGCTGCCGCCTCTGCCTCGAGGTCAAGGTTTGGGCCGGCTCGGCGGCTAACGGCCGCTATTGAGAGGTGGGCGCTAGCCGGCACTGAGGCCAGGTCACCGGGCCAACAGCTGCTCTACACACCCCGTCCTGTACCGCTGGCCGAAGTCACCGACCTGCAGGTGTAGCGTCGCAGGAATATTGGATTGAGCAGGGTACAAACGTATCAACTGGCACTTCGAAACCGGAAGTTAGCTGCATATCATTGATTGGAAGCGTCGACGTTCATACGTAGGAGGGTACAATATAGGAAGACAACCTGCAGGCTCTAAAGTGTGTGTGTGTGTGTGTGTGTGTGGCGTCTGTTCGGAAAGAACAGACGTCACTTCTGATCCTGCAGTTGTTATTATTTAATACAGAATGTATGACATCAACTGCGATTGGGCAAAGCTGAAAATGTGTACCCAGCCGGGATTCGAACCCGGGTCTCCTGCTTTCTAGGCAGTTGCGCTGGCTCCTACACCACTGGGGACACAGTGATCACCGCACCTGCAAGGACTACCCATGCACGCCTCTCGTCAGATACAAATTCCCAGCTTCGCTCTGCCCACAGTACTCAAACTCGTAGTTATGAAACTAATTCCCGTAAGAGTAAGGGCTTCAAACTTGACCACCCCTCCCCACTAACGATAGGATCATTGCCCGTCACTGGCATATTATATATATACATGTGGCGTCTGTTCCGAAAGAACAGACGTCACTTCTGATCCTGCAGTTATTATTTAATATTCACAGAATATATGACATCATGTTCATGTTCAACTCATTTCCGCGAAGTAGATATTGATAGAACATGTTTTGGAATACGAGACGGTATAATGCCTTGTACTTTCCTTAATTTCCGGCGAACGCGCACTCTTACCTGGTGCGACTTAATTCGCTGTTTGAGTTGAAAAATTGTTTGCCGTTTTGTAAAGAATTCTGTTTTCTAGCTACCGAGCAGCCAAGGATAAATACAAGAACCTATCAACCAGGGAGCAGTAACAGCATCAATTACTTCCTTCATGGTCAGCACCAAAAAGTATTCCTGTAATTCTATAGCCGGCCGCGGTGGTCGAAGGGACTGCGGCGCGCCAGTCGCGGTCTGCACGGCCACTACGGTCGGGGGTTCGAATCCCCCCTTCGATATTTGTGCCGTCCTTAGTGTTAGCTAGTTCATAAGTAGTTTGTAAGTTTAGGGACTGATGACCCCGTAGTTAAGTTCCATAAGCTATACAAACATTTGAACAATTTAATTCTATAGGATTCATCTAATATTATTTGAAAACCGAAGCTTATAGAAAGGCGGAAATACATTTTAGCGCTAAATATGAACTAAACAATTAACGCTGTTCCTGCTCTACGATTGACAGGTTTATGTATGTAACCTTCCCCGACCAGTAAATTACTCCCTTCTCTTCCTTTACCTGCAAGATAACAAGGGGGTAATCACAACTCTTAGTTTCCGCACAAGTTTCTCACGCAGTTCCTCGCCACAGGCTACGCAGTTTGTCATTTCGTCCTTAGATACCAACCCGTATTCCCTATAAAACGGCAAACAATTTTCCAACGCACTCAAACAGGCATTAACCTCCTTGGACGTAACTCACACTAAGTAACATTTCCCAGTAGTATAGTAAACAAAACAGTATATAGCCTTGATACGGTCCAATACTTAAGGTACGCTTAACATCTAAAAATGCTTTTGGTTTCTGATGCACATTCAACTTGGAAAATTTGTTAATCCTATGGGTTTTCTTTTTCAGATTTTCCTTAAAGTCATCCAATGTTTTCCTTGAATCCATTAATCACTTTTCCGGTTTATTTATTCATTTCAGTTCGACAACAAGTACGCGCCAAAAGCACTGAGCTGAATGTTAAATAAAACCTACTTCGGCAGGTCACTTCCGATTGTGGTGAGTCACGTGATATGTTACTAGTACCCTGCTCAATTCGATATTCCTGCCACCTAGATGTAGTAGGAACCGAGAAACATTGTAGGAAGTTCCTAGTGTCGTGTCTTGTGACGTAACCAGACAGTTGCGCGACACGAGTTCCTACAATGCCGCAAGAGGCCAGGCAGTAAGAAGGCGACCACGCCAATGGAACTTGATTGGCCAAAGCATTATTTAATAAAAAATATTTATTCCTGAGACGCTGCTTTTAAATAAATTATGTATTGCGACACGTTTGCTTCGGCGTGAATGCCATCATCTGGTTCAATAGGCAAACCCTTTTACCCTTCGGTGGTGTGCGTAGATGACACTTGCGAATTGTCTGTTGGTGTCGTAAGATGCCTTAAACTGCTTCTGAACTGTTATCGGTGTGCGCTGATGCAACAATATGATTACCTAAAATACGATGCAGTATGTATTCTACAAGGTTAGATGGTTAATAACATCGTAGACTGTTTGTTACTTTGGAAATATTCTGTAAGGTGGGAGTGGTGTAGACTGTATATGTAATAAGAGTTGAATGACGAAGACAGTGTTCTGACTCTCCATTTTGTGTTTTTACCGAGTTCTCAGAGGTATGTTGTGTCGTCGTTACGTCTACATGCCTTCTGTCTGGATAACACAGTCGATGATTGGTTCGATTCTGTGATTAGTATAGTCCTGACCCTAACTAGAGGCGTTTATATTCCATTTTATCAGCTCTGTTTCTTCCAATATACCCTGATCTAAGACTCATAGGATTTTATGGTAAGATACATCAAAGCTACTGCACGTTGCACTTACCTGTGAGGAGTCTAAATGTCTGATCTATCGATGCGATTTCCTCTTTAACATAAAGACTTGGTCAGTTGCAGGATTTGTACAACCTCACGATGTGGTTGGATTTAAATAGTTCTCCAGCTACAATATTACACTAAAGCATAATTCCACTAACATTCCACTGTCTTAATAGAAATGCATTCGAAGGTTGTGATGTGTATTTCTCTGATCTGTGGGTCTGTTTACCTTAAAAAATGATAGAAGTGAGTCTGTTCCTCCTCCCCCCCCCTAGCCCTGTGCATTTTTCGCGATGCAGGATGTGGCATATGAACAACCTACATGGAGCGCTCGTGTAAACTTTAGCTTCCGAGCGTATAAATTACATATACAAACGTTACTATAGGACATAACACGAATGGCACTGGGTCGGTTTTGTACGAAGATTGATGGAACACATCGTTCTTCGTACAGAATGAACATGCAAAAAGAACATTTAGAGTAACATTTGTGTGTCTTACTAGGTGTGGTTCGTTTGTCCTAAAACCCGGTTGTATGTGTTGTAATCCCATGGTTTTCATGTGAAAATCATCGATCTGTCGGTCGCTTTGCCCTAAAAAGAAGTTGAATGGGATCGGATGTATTGTAAGCTGTTGTAGCACAGTATCTTTTTCGTGATGTGGGGACCGAGTTAGACGCATCCTAGGTTTCTTCTCTCTGTGGGAAGAGCCTTTTACTCTTCTGCGGTGTACATAGACCAACGTTACGAGGTGTTTGCTGTAGGTCCTAAGATCTGTAGGGGGATCAAGTGTGTTAAGGAGCACTCCAACGTTCTTTACCTAAAATATGTAATAGTTTGCATCTGCAATAGCTAATTCTTGTTAAGACTTATAGCTTTTCGTGTAGAACGTTTCGGTTTTACTGGTCTATGGATCTAGGAGAAAATACCGGAAGACAGATTATGTGTCAGGAGAGTAGTGCTTTGCTTGGTAAAGTATCTGTTAGTTGGTCAGTTATCGGAGATGTACTTCTGCGCTGTTTTAGTTTGCAACAAAGCAAGCGTTCGTTTAAATCGCAATTTAGCGCTCATCCAACTGTTTGTATGTGTTTGTGTAAAATAGGTTATCGCTAACTATATTTTTATCACGCAAGTACGCGCATGGATGTCTCTTTATGGCCTGTAGAGATGGCCTTCCTTGTGTCGATGTTGCATTCAGAGCGATAGTATAGCTGTTTACTTTACGATTGGTCGTCTCTCGGTAGCGTAGCGGAGATGCTTGCTGTGGTAAATTACTGTTCTTCGGTCGAGAAGCGTCGATTTAAATAAACCATATTGTTAGGCGATTGAAAGGTGGGTAGTTACCTTCTTTGGGGGGCGTGTTTAATCGTTTGTCTCTAAAGGACTGCTCTTGAAGTTCGATAAAGTTTTTCGGTGTTGTATTATGTCGAAATGATCTAGACTATTTTTTTCATTGCTAGTTGTAAGAATTAGATATATAAGAAAAGAGATTGGTGTAGATATGGATCGTTCCGTGTTAGCTGTTCTACGTGTGTCAGTCATTTTTACGATGTAAGTGGGTGTGTTACGGATGTTTATCGGGAGTATTGATTTGTTAGAAGGGGAAATCGATGACTGTTTGTTCCCGAGTGATTGTCAAACGTACGAGGTGTTTGGTCTAGTGACTGATAGAAAACGTTTCAGAAATACCGTCTGGTGGAGTATGCAATGCAAAAAGATGCATGATCAAACGGTTAGATGTTCGAGATGGATCCACCAATGATGCACAGTTACAGAGGTTGTCGTTTGCTAGTTAGTTTAGAACTTTAGCAGAAAAGAGCTGTTATGTTTAAATTCTTTTGCTGTAGTTCGGTCGATGGGTTGGAGATGGTTGTTGTTACATAGTGTCGCAGGCAAGTTGGGATAGAAATTAAGTAAAATGTGTTAAAAATATGCGATGCACTTTGTTTCCAATTTACGATGATGTTGTGTTGCGACAGTCCTCTAAAGAAGTCCTTTTAAGAGTATTACTGATGTTTTAACTTATAAATGCTTAGTAAATTCGAAAAGTTCGTCATTGTAAGCCAGTGGGACAATGCGAAGTTCACCATTTCTCCTCCCTGGCGGCAGCATTGTGAGAGCACTAGGAATACTGGAGATACTCGGCAAGGAACCTCTGGAGAACATCCAGCCAATTATTTGGCTGTACCTTATAATAAAATTACAGGTAGTCACCTTATCGACAGGCGTTAGCGGGAAACTTTTACCTCTTAGTTTGGCATTACCAGACTGGAGGCTACAATATAAACTCACGAACTGGCTTGTAAACGAGAATAGCCTAAGGTGTACTACTTTCGTCTTTATGTTGTTGGTTTACACGATTTCGTTTGTGTATTACTATTCCAAGACAGGATGATAGCTCAGACGGCCCCATTGCTGAATGTTTTTACCTCTAGAGGGTCTACTAAATTTTGTTGTGTTTAAGCATTCTTTACTATTACACTCCTGGCCATTAAAATTGCTACACTACGAAGATGACGTGGTACAGACGCGAAATTTAACCGACAGGAAGAAGGTGCTGTAATATGCCAATGCTCAGCTATTCAGGGCATTCACACAAGGGTGGCGCCGGTGGCGACACCTACAACGTGCTGACATGAGGAAAGTTTCCAACCGATTTCTCATACACAAACAGCAGTTCACCGGCGTTGCCTGGAGAAACGTTGTTGTAATGCCTCATGTAGGGAGAAGAATTGTGTACATCACGTTTCAACTTTGATAAAGGTCGGACTGTAGCCTATCGCGATTGCGGTTTATCGTAACGCGACATTGCTGCTCGCGTTGGTCGCGATCCGATGACTGTTAGCAGAATATGGAATCGGTGGGTTCAGGAGGGCAATACGAAACGCCGTGCTGGATCGTCTCAGTAGCAGTTGAGATGACAGACATCTTATCCGCATGGTTGTAATTGATTGTGCAGCCACGTCTGGATCGCTGAGCCATACAACAACCATCTGCAATAACAGTTCGACGACGTTTGCAGCAGCATGGTCTATCAACTCGGGTACCATAGCTACTGTTATCCTTGACGCTGCATCACAGACAGGAGCACCTGTGATGGTGTACGCAACGACTAACCTGGGTACACGAATAGCAAACCGTCATTTTTTCGGATGAATCCAGGTTCTGTTTACAGCATCATGATGGTCGTATCCGTGTTTGGCGACATCGCGGTGAACGCAAATTGCAAGCTTGTATTCATCACCGTCATACTGGCGTATCACCCTGCGAGATGGTATGGGTTACACATCGTGGTTACACATCGTGGTCTCCACTTGTTCGCATCGACGGCACTTTCATCAGTGTGTTACGACCCGTGGATCTATCTTCATTCGATCCCGGAGAAATCCTACATTTCAGCAGGATAATGCACGACTGCATGTTGCAGGTCCTGTACGGGCCTACGGAAAATGTTCGACTGCTGCCCTGGCCAGCACATTCTCCAGATCTCTCACCAATTGAAAACGTCTGATCACTGGTGGCCGAGCAACTGGCTCGTCATAATATGTCAGTCAGTAATCTTGATGAACGGTGGTATCATTTTGAAGCTGCATGGGCATCTGTACCTGTACACGCCATCCAAGCTCTGTTTGACTCAATGCCCAGATGTATCAATGCCATTATTACGGCCAGAGGTGGCTGTTCTGGGTACTTATTTCTCAGGATCTATGCACCCAAATTGCGTGAAAATGTAACCACATGTAGTTCTAGTATAATATATTTGTCCAATGAATACCCGTTTATCATCTGCATGTCATCTTGGTGTAGCAATTTTGCCGGCCGCGGTGGCCGAGGTGACTGAGGCGCTCCAGTCACGGTCAGCACGGTCGCTACGGTCGGGGGTTCGAATCCCCCCTCGGGCATGGATATTTGTGCCGTCCTAGTTCGTAAGTAGTTCATAAGTAGTTTGTAAGTTTAGGGACTGATGACCCCGTAGTTAAGTCCCATAAGCTTAACAAACATTTGATTTTGTAGCAATTTTAATAGCCAGCAGCGTATTATTAGGATGAAACATTTGTCATCGTCTTTTACATATGACTTCAAAATATGTGAGGTTTGTTGGTGTTTTGCAGTGATGACTATAAATTTTTGTGGTGTTGCGATGTTAGGTTAGCAGTCTAGGCATCTTCGTTTGCGGTGCACCCATCGAGGGGAGCGGCGTAGAGGTAGGTGTTTACGTGCGAGAAGGTGGTGTGCAGGTATTTTAAAGGTAGTTCGGTTTCACAGGAAAGGCGCATGTTTTGTGTTTGTGGTAATTTTTTTTCTATTTTTTGGGTAAAGGGCAGGTCGTACTTGTACTACAGAAGTGAAAATCTGTAGTGTGTTGCTCCTAGCTATCAGGTGGGTAAAGTACTACCTCTGTTCTGTTGTTACTCTGTATTGTCAGGTGTCTTTTCGAAGAAGGGTATTGTTAGTTTTAGTGTATACGGTCGGAAATCAGAAAAATTATTTCACGCATTTTTTTATTACGACTCTCCGTTGTACAATAGGGTTTAAATGTCTTCTGGGCGCTCGATTATTGGTATTTGGCCTGTCGAAATACTGGATGGGAGACAGCTATACGTCGATCTAAGGAAACGTAACAGGGCAAGATAGCTAAAGAGGGAGAGATTATTAAATTTCCTAGAATCCTTCTACCCAAGGGCGAATCCAGGACGGTCTGTTGGTTGGGGGGGGGGGGGGGGCGGGCGGGGCGGTGAAAGAATTCTCATCGTCAGCTAACCTCTGGCTCAGTAGAAAGACTAGTGCCGACCACCCTTTTAGAAGTCTAAAAAAAATAAAAAAATAAAAAATAAAAAAATAAAATAAACAGAAAAAAAGGACCTGCTATGGGAGGGACGAACGACCCCCCCCACCACCCTTGGAGCCGCCTTTGCTTCTGCCAGTTTCCTCCACTGCCCATTGTTCCTGCCACAGTTCTTCCCCTCTCCGCCTGATGGAATTAGATTAGTTGGTTCGTTCGATAGATCTGTGTTCAGGTGATCCTCGTGGAACATGTCATTTTTTTAAAAAAATTATTTTTATTTTATTTATTTATTTATTTATTACAAGTTGATAATATAATATTACTAATACAGGTACATACATTTTTTACCAGCTGATAATATATTAATACTATCTGTATGAATACAAATACATGCATCATTTGGTTCTATTTAAGAATTCGTCAGTGGAGTAGAAGGAATTGGCACAAGAAAGTCTTTTAGGCTCCTCTTAAACTGATCTTTATTCATAACTAAATTTTTTTATGGTTGTTGGTAAATTATTGAAAATATGTGTTCCTGAGGAGTGGACCCCTTTTTGAACTAAAGTAAGTGTTTTGTGTATATAATTTTTATTCATAGTACTAGATGCCCCGGTGAACTTCGTATCACTGACCACTTTATTTTAGTATCGGCTCGATAGTGGGTGGAAAGAAAGGGCAAATAACGCCGAAAGGCAAGAATAATATTCATGTCACATTCGTGGAAGTTCAGGGAAGATATCAACGGTGATAAAATATGGAAAAAATTGCGAGGAAAATAGCTGTAAAATAATTACTTGGTTGTTGTGTTGGGTGCGTTCAGAAGTATACTTTGAAAGCGTAAAGATCGGTTTACATGATCTGAACCCGTATAACAACTGACAAAGATAAAAAAAAAAAAAAAAAATTAATTGCCGCGGTGGAGTAGCCGAGCGGTCTAAAGCGCCTCGGTGCGGAGCGCGCGGCTGCTCGCCGTGGAGGTTCCAGTCCTCCCTGGGGCATGGGTGTGTGTGTTTGTCCGTAGCTTAGTTTACCTAGGTTTAAGTAGTTTGTAAGCTAAGCACTGATGACCACACAGTTTGGTCCGATAGATTTACAAACATTTGAACATTTGAATTTGAAAAATTAATTGCTGTTCGTTAGTCTCGCTAAAACTCGAGAACGGGTGAACCGATTTGGCTGTATATTATTACACAAACCACTGAATCTGGTGATGAAGTCTGGTGTGGAGACAGCTTGAGCGCTGAAGTACCGGATAAGATACTTTAGAAAGGGTGTAATTCCAGATATTTTTTGATTTGAAGTATATAAAGGTAAATATCGAACAGTAGTTACTCTCTGGAAAAGCTGTTTACTCTGACTTCTTAACTATTTTTCAGAAGTTATTAATAACTTTTAAAAAGTTTTTACATACTTCCAGGTGATGCCAGCAGGTAACAGTCTGCATACAGACTTCCTTCAATGTTTACTCACAGTGGTAAAAATAGAAACACAGGTTTCGACATGACAAGTCTGACAATTCCCTTGTTAGCTGGTAGATACAGTTTACTTTTGGTCTTGCATGAAATCTTTATTCCGTGTGTAATCCATGGTTTTATTATAGACTTCTGTTTAACTTGAATTACTGTTGGACGTCCGGTCCCCAACCTTTCAGTGACGTGTGCTGTGTTTAGCAGTGGTTGGGAAACAAAATGGCGGCTGGAGCTCTGCGCCGCCTCGGCTGCAGGCTTCGGACGCCCGCTCCTTCCCTCTCCTCAGTCTACCTGTTGCCGAGACGGCGCGGCGGGCGGCGCGAGCCGGCACGTGCCGGCGTGACGTCACGGGCATAGGAAATCGATGCGGCCGCTGGCGCTGGCGCTGGCGCTGGCGTCTCCCCCTGGCCGAGTGGACGCTCCCGCATTGTCTCCGCCACCCCAAACTGGGACACCGCCGCCGCCATCAGCTGGCCGCGACAACCTTCCTAAAAATGTTCCTAAGGCTGTGTACCGACATATTGACCACAGCTGTTTATCTTGGCCCACTGTAGGTTACGGTAGTAACACTAGAAGTGAGCCTTTGCGATCGTTCGAGTCCTCCCTCGGGCATGGGTGTGTGTGTTTGTCCGTAGGTTAGTTTACCTAGGTTTAAGTAGTTTGTAAGCTACGGACTGATGACCACGCAGTTCGGTCCGATAGATTTACAAACATTTGAACACTTTTTGCGATCGTCTTTTGACAGCATGAAATTTAAATGAAAATAACGGCTTAACCATTCATCGGACACGAAAATTGAATAACCGAATTTGTAGAGGAGAAAATTCTCTACAACTTTGCTCTCTTATGTTTTTTCCATATCTCGTGTCGTTTCAGAGATATTTGCAACAATAACGGCGATTTTGGGATGTATGTCTGTCTGTCCGTAACGTGTTCCCTGCTTTTAAGACGCACCGCTCTACCGATCAACACCAAATTTTACAGACATGATTGTAGGCCACCAGAGACCAGAACCTCCCTTTTTCAAATTTTTCGGACAAAAAATACGGCGGTAAAACAAAATAAAAAAAGCCGTTTGTAATATAATTGTAATTGCAAACGAACCGTTCATCTGACACGAAAATTGAATAACCTGATTGGTAGAGGAGAAAATTCTCTACAACTTACCTCCCTTATGTTTTGGCCCACTTTACGTTACCGTAGTAACACTAAAAGTTGGCCTTTGCGATCGTCTTTTGACAGCTCGAAATTTAAATGAAAATAACGGCTTAACTATTAATCTGACACGAAAATTGAATAACCCAATTTGTAGAGGAGAAAATTGTCTACATCTTTGCTCTCTTATGTTTTTTCCATATCTCGTGTCGTTTCAGAGATATCTGCAAAAATAACTGCGATTTCGGGATGTATGTCTGTCTGTCTATCTGTCCTGTCTGTCAGTCCGTAACGTGTTCCCTGTTTTTAAGACGCACCGTTCAAGCGATCAACACCAAATTTTACAGACATGATTGTACGCCACCAGAGACCTGAACCTCCCTTTTTCAAATTTTTCGGACAAAAATACGGTAGTAAAACCAAAAAAAGCCGTTTGTAATATAATTGTAATTGCAAACGAACCGTTCATCTGACACGAAAATTGAATAACCTGATTGGTAGAGGAGAAAATTCTCTACAACTTATCTCCCTTATATTTTTTCATATCTCGTATCGTTTGAGACATATTTGTAAAAATAACGGAGATTTGACACCCTCCATTGAATTAACGAAAACCAGCCGTTTGGGATTTGACGTGACATTCCACGCGTATTTGAGGATTTTCTTATTGTAACTTACACGTTGTCAATTCAAAGCAACGGCACGCTTAAGAATTATCAAAAACACATCGTTCTTCGTACGATAAATGATAATCTAATATATCTAATATCTACAAATGCCATATTGACATCAGTTAACAACAGTTAACAACGGCCACCAATAGTATGAGATTAAAGAACCACTGTTTTGATTTATAGCCTTAGCGTAGTGGGCAAGATGCTCGACTGTGATTCGAAAGGTCGGTGGTTCGAAACCCGTCGCTACCTAATTTTTGTTTTCCTAAAAGTGTTTCAGACACTCTTATTAATTAATTTTTTTATTATTTACATTATTATTTTGGTCCAAAATGTTTGCAAAAACTTATAAAACTACAAATCTAAAGTGGGCCGTAAAACACGTCAGTGCGATTATTTTTTCCTCAATGCTACCGGTTTCGGTCATTTACCATTATCAAGCGTCAGCCTGAAGTCGATGAAAGTTATCAAAGCATCAGTCAACCATATAAAACATTAACAAACATACAGTAAGCTTCATTTGAAATACTTACAGAGATTATCTAATAGCTTAACATGTCGTAATACAAGAATTCAAAATTGTAACATAAGTATTTGTTGTCGTTGCCCTAGTCATTGATATTATCTCAGTGGCTGACTGCTACAGACTGAAGCATACATTGATGAGTGTGAAATAAAATTATTTTATAAACCAAAGATAACGAACATGCTTACATTAAATCTCATTGCACAAAGAGTATAGGGCGTACCGTTATGCTATGTCTATCACCATCTTTGGTCTTCATTAGGATCTATGACTGATGTAAGTAATGGGATTGCTATGTTTATAAACAACTGCTATACAATATGATGAAGTGGAAGTATGATATGTACATATGCACTGCTATGAAGCTGTGATGTTAATATACTCTACAATTTGTAACTATACATTACTTCAATAAAACACCAAGTGACTATTTAGGTTATGAGACGAGAAACGTAATTTCAGATACTAAAGTAAAGAATAACGTAATTACGAAAACCTTTTGAGTTAATTGTCAAGCAGTACAGATTATGAAACTAAAAGTAACATGGTAGTGTTATTTCTATTAATCTGAACATAAAAATATGAAGTGAAAAACTTGATAGCACATCTTTGTTTTGGTGAGTGTAAACATAGCATAGTTATAGAATATTAATTTAATTGCCTAACAGTGAAAATAAAACCATGTGAACCAAAGTAACATTCTGGTGCTTTTTATACTATTGTCTGATATGAATGCATGAAGAGAAAACATTTACAACAGATCCTTGTTTTGGTGTTAACATAACAAAGTTACAGTCGTAGGAAATTAAGGTAATTTTTATTACATCATTCAATTAAGAAACCTATCTTTTACAAGACATTCATTTGAAATTTGTCATTATGATTAATATACATATTAACCATAAAGATTATGTCACCCTATGAACACAATTGTCAAGAATAAACATTAAAATGTGATGTAGCTTAGAAATAATGCATACTTATCTTAGATATTGTGCTCAATAGAAAATAGTAAGGACGTAGGCTTTTGCGGTCATTATTCTTACAATTGAAATTCTTCTGAGCTATTTGCCGCGTCATCATGATATAATTCACCAGCGTTTCGGATCCGTTACAGGAGCATTCCTCAGGGAATACTGACTCGTTTCATCCTCTGTTTTTCTACTGCCAGCAGGAAGGGAAGGAATAACTTTATTGGTGCTTGCAGTGGTATTTATGACAGGTGGAAATACGGGACTGTAACTTCTGAAGTTTTTCTAAGGAAGATTAAGCAAGAAACATTCCTCCCTATCGCCTTTCCCATACATTAAACGTATGTACACTTCATGTTTCGCCATCCGTACATGAATAGGCCTTCCTGTTTCTCCTACGTATAGTCCCACATCCTCAGTCTACTTACAAGAACCAGGCCCACCAGGAAATTAGGTTATCGCCGTTGTTGGCTAATTTCTTTGTAAAATTACTTTTGTGTTGTTGCCTGTACACATTAATGTTAAACTCCGCGATTAAAAGAATAAGGATTTTTGTTAAAATTTCTATCATAGAAAAATCGGATAAAAATCTAATTAAATACTTTTGACAAAGGGTGGATGAAATTAATACACGAAATGATTGAATAAATGAAATGGCGGAATACAGATTGGGGTTGAGGCAACACACAAAAATAACGTTACAGGGAAAACTTCCAGAAAGTACCCATTGTAGCTTCTTTCTGGGAATGTTGATCACAGCAGCTGAAACTGTTAAGCTGTTGAATGGTTTAGATAAACTTTATGATACTTTCCGCAGTAAAATAATGTTCAGACTGTTCGCCTCGTAAGTCATTGTTGACGGACCGTGTTCTAAAGTTTGATTACGCAAATAACAAACAGAAAAAACATCTATAGGACGGTTTATACGAGTGCAGCTTCTAAAAGGAAGAAAGTTAATGATTTAAAGTAACTGATAGGGATTTAATGCAGGCAATACAAGAAGCGGTGATGGCGTCTGAACATCATGTTACGACGGAATATGGAGGAGCTGAAAATCTCAAAGAAAATGAATTATTAACGAAGGATGGGACATTATTAAATGAAAACAGGGTGGAGACATGTCTCTTAACAAAAGAGAGAATATTTTAAAGTAAAATTTAACATCATTCACACTTACATCACAAAGAATATTCAAAATTTTTAGGCTTATGCATTGATGAGGGATTGAATTGGAAGAAACACATTGAAGATCTACTGAAACGTTTGAGCTCAGCTACTTATGCTATTACGGTGATTGCAAACTTTGGTGATGTACAACTCAGTAAACTAGCATACTATGCCTATTTTCATTCTCTGCTTTCTTATGGCATCATATTCTGGGGTAATTCATCATTTAGTAAGAAAGTATTCATTGCCCAAAAGTGGGTCATCAGAATAATTGCTGGAGCCCACCCAAGATCATCCTGCAGACATTTATTTAGGGGTCTACGAATCTTCACTGTAGCTTCACAATATATATGTTCACTCATGAAATTTGTTATTAACAATCTGACTCAGTTCAAAAGTAATAGCAGTGAGCATAGCTACAACACTAGGAGAAAGGGTGACCTACACTATTCAAGTTTAAATTTAGCTCTGTCACAGAAAGGGGTTAATTATTCTGCCACCAAAGTCTTTGGTCACTTACCAAGTAGTATCAAAATTCTGACAGATAGCCAACTAGCATTTAAAAATAAATTAAGAGAACTTCTAAATGGCAAATTCTTCTACACATTAGATGAATTTCTAGGTAATAGTTAGTAGCTACTTTAGGGGGGAAAATAAAAAATAATAATAATTAACAAAAAAAATTAAAAAATATATTCAAATACTGAGTGTCATGTAATATTATGTATAGACACATTTCAATAATAATAGTAATGTCGTGTGGCTCAGTGGCCTGGTGCAAGTCTTTCAATTGGACGCCACTTGGGCGACTTGCGTGTCCCTAGCCTACCCCTGTTATACAACCGGGGAAAGGAAAGGGGACCTACAGCTTAACGTGGAATCCTAACCACGTGTCGTTTCTGGCGACTCCTCACATCGTTGAGAGGTGAAGGGTGGGTTAAAGTGCAGACTGAAAAAAGTCCGAGGTCCGACCGGGTTTTGAACCAAGACCACCGGGCCCGAACATTTCAATTATCTGACACGTTCCACATCATTACGAAATGTCGTATTCATAATCTATGGAACAAGTATTAATCTAATCCAATCTAAAGCAGTCTGCGTACATGTCCACACTTAATAAGCTGAAACAAGAGAGAGAATGATAGCGGTTCCGTCCTCTCGACTCGCCGGAAGAAACGAGCGAAACAACCTTCCCACAGATACAATATTTCGAGAATGAGGGAAATACGGCAACAAGCGTCGCTGATTGATAAAAAAATATTAATTTAATTATCTATCGTTACAACATCATACATACACCTACAAGCGTACACCTTCCTGTTTCCAACTATCACAGCCACCGATGCTAACACCAATAAGCGCTTCTTCCTCCCGTATTTCCACCTATCAGAGTAGCCGAGCGGTCTAAAGCGTCTCGCTGCGGAGCGCGCGGATGCTCGCCGTGGAGCATGGGGCATGGGTGTGTGTGTTGTTAGTTTACCTAGGTTTAAGTAGTTTGTAAGCTAAGGACTGATGACCACGCAGTTTGGTCCGATAGATTTCCAAACATTTGAACATTTCACCTATCAGAAACACCAATACGAGCACCAATAAATTTATTTCTTCCCTTCCTGTTAGTAGTATAAGACAAACACAGGAGGAAACTAGTCAGTATTCCCTGAGGAAGGCTCCTATAACGGATCAGAAACGTTGGAGAAATACATCATCATGACGCGGCAGATAGCTCAGAAGAATTTCAATTTGTAAGGCTATTGGACCAAACTGCGGAACGAACCAGTCCCTAAACCACAGCCTTACATATACAGTCCCGATACTCCTACTCATTTTTGGGGTCAACTGAAGCACGGGGTGCGACTCGTCAGCTCTGACGTATGACGTCATACTTACTTACAGACTAAGGTTTTTTTGGTGAATACAAATTGGTACCAGATTTTGGTTCGCAGAAGTATCTCGAGAACCAGTCATTATCAGTTTGTTTTACGTAATGTAAATTGCCGGCATTTTCTCAGTAATAATTTCTATTACTATAACGTCATTGGTCAGTTATACCGATTTTTGTTATACGACGCAACAGCAACGCTCCAAGCGGCTGGTAATACCACAACGGTTAAATGTGAATAGTATCGTTTAAATTGACTTTAAAATACCTTTTTAATACAGGGACGGTATGTAGTGCATAAAAATCGTCCAAAAGTAGAAAATAACTCCACATTTCTCTTTATTGGGTTTCCTAAGAACCATTGAAAGTCATGAAACGATGCATTGCGGGACAATTTCAGATTTTGTTGAAATATAGGACCCAGTACGTTGTTCTCGATGGCGAATGTTCATCAGAGACACGGGTATCGTATGGAGCGCCCCGGGGAAGTGTAGTAGTATTTCTGTCTATATAAATGATCTGACGGAGAGAGGGATTGCAATTTGCGGCTATTTGCTGATGCTGTGGTGTACAAGAGGGTATCGACATTTGTAGTAGGATGCGGGAATGGCAAGTAGATCTAAATGTAGGAAAATATTAGGTGATGCAGATGAGTAGGATAATGGATTCCTTAATGTTCGATTGCAGCATTAGTAGTCTGTTGATTGACGGAGTCGCGTGAATTAAATATCTAAGCGTAACGCTGCACAGCGATGTGAAATGGAACCAGCATACAAGAACAGTCGTGGGGAAGGCGGATGGTCGACTTCAGTTTATTGGGCGAATTTTGGGAAGGCGTGATTCGTCTATAAGGACACCACATATAAAACGCTTGTACGACCCTGCCTTGAATATTGCTCAAGTGTTTGGGATCCCCACCAGATCGGTTAAAAGTAGTGTTGTGTAGTTCGCGAACGAACAAGTTCGGAAAAGCGCTCCCACAGGCGAACTACGTACACTAGTTCCCAGATTCGTCGCCTCTTAGTTCGTCCGCTCCTTTTCCGAAGACTGACGGGGAACAGCGAAAGGACGCGAGAGCGCGCAGAATCGCGTGATTCCCTTCTGCCAGTTGCCGTCATTTCGAGCTGAGATGCAGCTCAGCTGCAGTGTCATCGTTTAGATCGAAAAAAAAAATCCACTTGGATGGTGTCACGAGCGTTGTCAGTAGTATCGTCAAGTGTATGCGCATATCTTAAAGAGATTTTGCATTTTCGTGACATCAGTACACTGCAAACGCATTTTTTCGTCGACGGGTGAAATGTACACAGAACATTGTTATCAACGAACAAAGTTTCAAAATTAATATTTTTCGTAAACTGCAAAATTAGAATATTTATAAAGAAGCAATGATCATGTAAAGTACAAAAAATGAATAAATACGATCGCACTCAGGACTCATGATTATTTGTGTCTAATTGTTAAGTAACAAATTAGAAATGTTAGTGTTTCTTTTGTTAATTATATAGGTAATATTGTTTGTGACATATAATACTGACCTGTAGGTAATAGTAGTAATATTTTGTTCTTGATTACTTCCAAAACTTTATAAAAAGTCAGTTATTTATAAAAGAGTACTTTTATTCGCCAACATAAACGCATTTAGCCTATATGTAGGTAATGTTTCTTCAGTGACGTAATAAATAAATAAATAAAGCCATTTTAAAAATAAAATAAAGGTATTCTGTATGTAAAGTAGTTGAATACCATTATATCACCCATCTGTTTAAATAACTGGTTTATATGCCTATTTGATGTCTAATTGCCTAAAAATACGGGTAATAGCACACGCTTGGGCAACATTATCATTATAAAAAAGCTACCATAGCAAAGGAGCGCTTACAGCGGCGGTACCAAAAGCCAAAAAGATGTAAAGAATAACGATCTGTCTCAGGGATAGGAGATGACGAACTAAAAAGAGCGACTTACTTCGCGGCGGTGCTGCGAACTAAAATATGCGCAGCCGGTCGCGAACTAAAATTTGCGCTACCGGTCGCGAACTAAAATATGCGCTATCGGCCGCGAACTAAAATATTCCACACGTACCTCGCTCCTTACTTCGTTGAATCCTCTTCCGAAGACAGACGGACAATAGCGAGAGGGTGTGTACCAGAATTAAAAATCACGAGTTTGCCTTCTGCTGATGAGTCATTTCGAGGTGAGTGTCTGCCTGCTAGATTACATAGTTCAGTGCTAACACATTTCTATTTTGAAGTATTCTGCAGTCTGCCGTATCTGACCAGTAAATTCTATAATACCAGGAGATAAAGACAATTAAAAATTTTACCGCGAGAAATTATCCACAAACTGTTTCTTTTGGTTTGCGTGATATCGTTAGCGGCTCAAGCAGCAAGCGCATGAAGCAGCTAGGTGGGGGAACTTCTCCCTCCACCTGCACGCGAAGACCACGCCGCTCAGCCGTCACTGGGAGCGGACGAACTAAAACAGCGAACTAGTTCGCGACAGAGCCGTTAAGTGAGCGCTCCTGGTCGCGAACTATTACGCACATGTCTAGTTAAAAGAAGACGTAGAGGAACTTCAGAGGAGGGCGGCTAGGTTTGTAAGTGGTAGATTCGATCAATGCGCGAGTGTTACTGAAATGCTTCGGGAATCAAATGGGACTCCCTGGAGGAAAGACGACGTTCTTTTCGGGAAGCACTGTTGAAGACATTTAGAGGGACTGCAGAAAGATTCTGCTGCCGCCAACTTACATTTTGCGTAAAGACCACAAGATGAGAGAGATTATGGCTCGTAGGCAGTGGCGGCTGATGCTTCAGATGATTGGGGTTCTCTTCGTTCAGTACCGAATCGACGATATTTCCGTACCGGGGGGGAAACTTGCTAGTGGCGTCCCCTCCCGCTAGCGCGTCGATGTTTCGCTCCATCCACCTCTTCGTGCAGTACCGAATCGACGATATTTCCGTACCGGGGGGAAACTTGCTAGTGGCGTCCCCTCCCGCTAGCGCGTCGATGTTTCGCTCCATCCACCTCTTCGTGCAGTACCGAATCGACGATATTTCCGTACCGGGGGGAAACTTGCTAGTGGCGTCCCCTCCCGCTAGCGCGTCGATGTTTCGCTCCATCCACCTCTTCGTGCAGTACCGAATCGACGATATTTCCGTACCGGGGGAAACTTGCTAGTGGCGTCCCCTCCCGCTAGCGCGTCGATGTTTCGCTCCATCCACCTCTTCGTGCAGTACCGAATCGACGATATTTCCGTACCGGGGGGAAACTTGCTAGTGGCGTCCCCTCCCGCTAGCGCGTCGATGTTTCGCTCCATCCACCTCTTCGTGCAGTACCGAATCGACGATATTTCCGTACCGGGGGGAAACTTGCTAGTGGCGTCCCCTCCCACTAGCGCGTCGATGTTTCGCTCCATCCACCTCTCCCCCACCGTCCCACCGGGATGCCGCTAACCACACGGCTACTCATGATCGTGTCTTTGGAAGGCTTTTACAGTTGATGCGTTACACAGAAATACATTACTAGACTGGCAAGCCTGACGCCGCTATCTAGTCTCACCTCACGTCAAAAAGCTTTCGTACGGTACTACCAGTGCCGGATTAAGCCTTATATAGGCCTCTAGGCAATCCATATCTTGGGGCCCCACTCCAAACTCATCCCTTAATAAGTTAATAATTTACTACCAAACAACAAGAATAGGTTGGTAATAATAATAAAATTGAGGTAATCCGTAATAATAATAATAATAATAATAATAAAATTGCGGTATTCCACAACCAAACCATTCGTTTCAAGTAATTAACATGTTCACCCATCGTCTAAGATAGCCGCTTACCAGGTACAAAAAATTCAAATTTGGAAACAATACAAGCTTCCTTGGGTTTATTTGCGGACGGAGAAGTTAATACTGCTTCTTCCCACAAGTCCCAAAAAAAACCCCCACATCCTTGCGTATGCTGTTGCGTAGCAGTGTGCGTTTGTACCGCCCTACAGTACGCACAAGGTGCTGTAGTTGCTGTCCAAGACTTTATGGACAGCATAGAGTTCTGACTAACCTGTTGTCTTCTATAGTTGTGTCCCCAGCGCAGAAGACAGCACACAGGTCGTTGGTTCTTCTACAGCATACAAGTGAGATTATAATAAGTTCTGTATGATGGAAGCATAAGAAGCGACTCACGAGATTTTTTAATTGTCAGGGATGCCATTTATTAACTAAATAATAAAAAATGAGCAGCTATTGTTAATATGACACGGCCTATGCTGCCCATAGCAAATGTTCAGACCTCGACTGCTTTCACTATTACAAAAAATCTTTACTCATGACCGGCGCGGTCCGGCGCGTATAGTGGTCAGCTCGAGACTGAAACTGCGGCGCATTGCGAGACTAGAGGTAGAGGTAGAGGGCACCTGACGCTCTATTTCGCGCCAAAACAGGGCCGTCGCGCGCCTTCTGCAAAATCGCTCTTCTCTTGTTACAATAAGAGAAGGCACCTTAAATTTCTTAAATTGTCAAAACCTAGTCTGTCCTTGAGAGATATTTATTACAAATTCTCAGCTCTGAATAATTAATATTTAGTTTATAATAAACAAAAGTAATTTCAAAAGAAATCACGTAACGTGAAATGCAGCAGCCAATGCGAGGAGAGCACCAGTAACATAGGCGGGCTTTCCCACGGGAACCAGCACCGACTGTGCCATATGCTACTGCTCCCCACCCCACATTTCAACATATGCTGCACTGCTGTCTTTCTTCCGCGTTTGAGGCACGTACGATGTTAGCAAAGAAACGGCCAGCGGCCAGAAATATGAAGTGGCCACAGGCCAGGAATATCACACATCCCCTTCCTTCCGAGATTTCCAAACTTGGAATGTTCTCAAAGACAACAGACAAGTTGGAAATAAGAACCCTCTAAATTTTGAAAAATAGTACCCATTATCTCTCAAGAACTTACATATATATTGGAACCATTACTTCTAAATCTCCCCATCTAAATCAAAAATGATTACACAAAAAGGTAAAGAAACATCAAAATTATAACCCTGCCTAAATTGAACTTGGGCTGCTACGAATTAGGTAACTTTACAACATATGAAACTACATGTAAATGTTGAAATATACCTAAATATCCTTCTGAAAATACACACTCAAAATCTCAAAGTTGCAAATTACTTAACACATTCTATGAAACTGCAGAAAACAAACGATTGAATATTAGATAAGTAACACTGAATAATTACAGGAAATACAGCAGGCTTAAAGCCTCTCAATAGTTGTGATTTGAAATCGGCGCATTGCCGTCCATGTTTACAAAATTTATTGGCACTTGCTATTTGTCTTACATTTAGACATTCGGCTCATGGACCCTTATAACACCAACTAAATTCTCGGCACATTGCTGTCCATCAATTCCACCACAACACATAGCACATAGCCTTACACAAAATTACTAACTTTCGGCGCAATTTTGACACACGCATTGAGTGCAAATTCAACACTAGGTACTCATGACCATGACTTTATACTTTTAATAAAATTTCTTATAGCCTACATTGCACTGCTGGCTTCACACGTTCGTACATACAAAGGATATACTTAAAGTGGTACATAAAATTCATGCATACAAATACATTTATAATGCAGACATTTTGCACATTGAATCGAGAATAATACCCATTTTGTTCAGTGTTTGGTAATTACCATCAAGTTTAATTTGCTTTTTGAGGTCCTTGACCTTTCTCATATTTCTTCAGTTACCCATTCAGTCATAAACTTACGTTTAATTATCTTTTGTGACACACTTCAAGATACATTCAGTCATATATATGTTTCCTAATTGGGTCACTGACCCTTCATTCATTGACAATACTCTGTTGTCAACAAATGTTACCTTCATTCACATATTACAATTGGCAACACATGCCATGTCTAATATTTAATACCGTACTGTTGGCAAATAGATGTCAAGTTTATATTCACTGTAATAGGCTATATATAGCTTGTCATAATGCTCAATATTTAATGCAAAATGCAGATCACAGAAATCAACAGAAACCATTTGCTGCATAAAGGCAAAATATAATTCCGACTGACGGATGCTTGCTTTCATTGACAGCTGACCGTGAAATTCCATTATGTATGACATACATATTCCATAGTACATGTTGTTTATCGCTCTGATTTTTATGATTTCCTGAGGTTTATGTGGAGGCGAAACAGGTCAAAATATCATATAATTTATACATATACTAATTCATAGATGTGTATGTGTAAGAGCATAGGACAAATGTATTTCAAAATATGGTGCCAATTCTGCTACTGTGTATTTCTAATTTAATAAATGTAGAGTGAGGCACACACTGCATCCCCTACCTATTTTCAATATTTCACAAATGACGACTTCACTGCCGCCTAAAATACCATATATATAATCATAATGTGTCGACTTCCAGGCCGGATCCACCAGTCACCTGTACTTGACCCTTTCTTACCACTTCACTACATTCTCAATAATAAGCCTATTTCCAGGCCGAATTTATCAGTCACCTTTACTTGACCCTTCTTACTACCTTCTCTATACTTGCTTAAAACTACACATAGCAGACCATACACCTCGTTCCTCATGCCATTCATAATAAAACCAAGTTTTACATTGCCTATGTCCAACAGCCATTTTCACTAAGTTCACTCACCTGTTGTTGCGCCGTCCTCTTCTCAGCGTCATATAATACATTATAATTATCAGGGTAAACAGTATTGGAATAAAATAAATACAAAAATCCCTCAAAAATGTAGTCAGCTGTTATGTTTCGTTCCGAGAAGATCTGTGACTGCCACTTAACTTTGCAAAGGTAACTCGTGCTACACAGATGTTTACTGCTGAGTTACAATATTTACCATACTCCATATTTGTTACATACTCTCATTAAGCCAAATTCAGTACGTATTAACTCTGTAAATCTCGTATTCCTACTTACTCATGTCAAATCCTGGTTTTTATTTACTCGTCTAAATTAGTGTTTTCGTGCAATCTGGTATTTGGATAGAGAAGAAAGTAAAGACGATAGAAAAGAGTTCAGACTGAATAGTAAGAGGAAGAACTAACAGCATGAAAGGAAAGGAAGTAAGCTGCTAATTAACTAGGGTACCTGGTAGGTGTCAGTTACCTGGCAAAGCAAAGAGCGCTATTGCCCCCTGAGGTACATGTACCAATTTGTGTATGAAGGCAGATGTTGATACTTTCAGACCAAAAGGCAACACTCTGAACTGACAACACCTTCTTCCATATGTAAAAGCAGTGTATTTGCAACAATTTTCTATTAGCTGTATTTGCCAGAAGCTAGCAGTCAAGTCCATGCTTGTTAATATCTTGACTCCATGAAACTTCTGAACAAGTGCCTCAATTATTTTGGACCTGACTTTAAATTTGTACTTGTAGTCTTTCATGCGACCTTCAGTGTGTATGTTATTTTGTGTACTTTCAGACCAATATTGGTTGAGAAATGCAGAGACAAACTGCTGATACGTTTTACAAGTGTTTATAGCTCCTATTCCTCCATCAAACCTACTCGCTAGGAATTTCATCTTTTGTTGTTCTGTCATGTTAATAGGAATAACACCATCGAACTGCCTGATGAAAGCAACAGGATGTACATTACCCGTCTTTGAAAAATTGTGAAATTTGTATGAATAAGGATCATTTTCAACATCAACTATGTTACTTATACGTTCCTTTCATTCTTGTTCCACCCACGCTTCAGATTTTCTCTTTTCATTTCCATTGGTGCTAGTATTTTCCACTAAATTACATGACTCTGGCAGCTCATTCAGTTTCTGCTCGATCTCTGTTAATTTACTGTGAAGTGCATTTGCATTACTTGTACATGATGTGCCTACCTGTGACACTTTACTGTCAATTAATGCTACATTTCTGTTCAGTTTTTCAGTGTCTGATTGCTGTGACAGATATCCATCTTTACATGTTTTACTAACTCTAGCCTGTTCCTTTCTCAAACACTCTACCTTATTTGTAACAGTATACAGCGTGTCACTATTACCCTGTAATATTTCGTTAATTTTGCCTACTTAAGAGTCCATCCTGTGCACAACGTCATTTTTACAAATTTACAAATCTAATTGTTTAAAACACTTTTCTGTTTTTTCTTTATTATTAATTACCCTGTTTTCTAAGCCCTGGAATTTATTGTTTACACTAGCCATTGGTGTACGTATTTCCTCTATCACACGGTCTAATCTTTCATTGTTTTTGTCAAGTTTTTCTGCTAACTTATTTATGCTTTGTTTTTGTTCTTCTTTGTTTTGATCAAATTTTGCATTAATATCGTTTGCCAACTTAATCTGTTCTTCTTTGTTTTGATCTAATTTTGCATTAATATCGTTTGCCAACTTATTTTGTTCTTCCTTGTTTTGATCTAATTTAGCTAACACATCGCTAAGCATTGATATACTATTATTGTCAATACCAGTTTCCTTCCCTCCACTACTTTTTACTGGCAACGTATCAGCTGAAGCTGTGCTATGGCTTCTGTCACTTGATACCTCCATCTGCTCCTCTGTTATGCAGGCGCCAGACACATTGTCTCTGACAGCTGCATCCAGATTTACCACGTCAGTATGGTTAGGAGCGACAGATTGACAAACTTGTGTATCTCTCTGCACATCACTTACAAAATTTTCAACAGCACTTTGTTCTACATTATGTGTGCTATTGATCTGATTAATCTCCATATCCTGGATAATATTAGATTGCAATTCACTCATATTCGCTACAAAACATGGACTGACATTGTCACCCTGCATCTGAGGTAGTTGACCTGAATGATCATTACCTGTATTTTGAACACATTCTCCGTCCCTACTTCTGAGATAATACCTAGTCTTTCCCTCATTTTCCATTTCTAATATACTTTTTACGCTAGTTTTTAATTTCCAAAATTAATTTATCAGACATACACAATTAATTATAATTTACAGGAGTTGGCACTTACTCCTGTTTTTTCCTCGCGCCGCGATGTGCAGTTGTTGCGACGTGAAGGCTGGTGGTTGTAGCTCCGCTAACAGATGGAGTCGTCGTCTGTCGCTGATGGCGATGTTTACGGCCGTTCCTTCCAGGCGCCGCACCCCTCTTCTGTCTGCTATGGCGCTGAGCGTGGCTGTTCCGTCGACGTGCCCGGTGAAGTGTTGCGACGCCGCCGTTCTGTAGCTCGTCGATTCTTGAAGTTACGTAATCCAATGGACCGCGAACTCAACACTTGCACTTGCTCCACTCGCGTACATCAACTGGCTAACGGTCACTTTATTTGTAAAATTCTTGATGTCCAACAGTTCGCGAATCACTTCCACCGTTTATCGCCTGACTGTATCTGTATATTTCGTTCCGAAATGTTGTTTCCCCACCAGGGATGCCATGTACAAGCTTCCTGGGGTTTTATTTGCGGACGGAGAAGTTAGTACTGCTTCCTCCCACAAGTCCCCTAAAACCTCCACATCCTTGCGGATGCTGTTGCGTAGCAGTGTGCGTTTGTACCGCCCTACAGTACGCACAAGGTGCTGTAGTTGCTGTCCAAGTCTTTATGGACAGCATAGAGTTCTGACTAACCTGTTGTCTTCTATAGTTGTGTCCCCAGCGCAGAAGACAGCACACAGGTCGTTGGTTCTCCTACAGCATACAAGTGAGGCTAAAATATGTTCTGTATGATGGAAGCATAAAAAGCGACTCACGCGATTTTTAATTGCCAGGGATGCCATTTATTAAATAAATAATAAAAAAGATGAGCAACTATTGTTAATATGATACGGCCTATGCGGCTCATAGTTCATGTTGAGACCTCGACTGTTATCACTATTACAAAAATCTTAACTCACAACCGGGGCGCGTATAGTGGTCAGCTCGAGACTGAAACTGCGGCGCGTTGCGAGAGGGCACCTGACGCTCTATTTCGCGCCAAAACAGGGCCGTCGCGCGCCTTCTGCAAAATCGCTCTTCTCTTGTTACAATAAGAGAAGGCAACTTAAACTTTTTAAACTGTCCAAATCTAGCCTGTCCTTGAGAGATATTTATTACAAATTCTCAGCTCTGAATAATTAATATTTAGTTTATAATAAACAAAAGTAATTTCAAAAGAAATCACGTGACGTGAAATGCAGCAGCCAATGCGAGGAGAGCACCAGTAACATAGGCGGGCTTTCCCACGGGAACCAGCACCTACTGCGCCATATGCTACTGCTCTCCACCCCACATTTCAACATATGCTGCACTGCTGTCGTTCTTCCGCGTTTAAGACACGTACGATGTTAACAAAGAAACGGCCAGCGGCCAGAAATATGAAGTGGCCACAGGCCAGGAATATCACAACAAGAATAATAATACCAAATTGCAATGACACCATTTCGTGCGACATTTAAATGTATTTATTAAAAAAACGAACAATTATCAATAGATCAATATATGTTGATTAACACAATAATATTCCAGAGATTATTTAACAAATTATAGAAATTAATAGTAATTAAGAAACGTATTAAACATTTACCTTTCTCAATTTTTTTCCCAGAAAAACCTTTCAAAGTTAAAGTGTATATCCTGCAATAATGGCAAGTGAGTTCAAACGTTCTTGGGACATTGAAGACCTATGACAAATTTCTTATAAGTTTTAGTTTTGAAAAGCTTCGCTCGCCCATTACATTCGTAATCATGAGAAATCTGTAAATTTTTAACGCAGTCATAACATTTGGGAACGTTGATTGCACCATATTTTCTACTGCTTGGTCAGCTTTAAAATCTTATAGTTTTGATATGAAGAATTTAAAATGAATCATTTCGTACACAAATTCCTCTTCGATATCCTCAGAATAAATATGTCTAAATCTCTGGAGTCTTTAATTTCATCTTCAGGCTTCAGTAGAAACTCAACAAGGAAATCAAAATGACAATGAAATTTATTATAAGCTTTTATACGACGATAAAGCTCTGTACATAATTTATCCAATATTGGTAGGTAAGTAAACTAAGAAGGGTCCCAAGTGAACGTCCTGTACTCCTCAAACTCTTCAGAACTATCTGGATCCATTTCCTATCATATACATATTCTTTCACTTGACTGCAGACAAACAACGAAAAGCCAACAAATTTTTATATAAAACGCCAAAGTCTTTCTAAAAAATTATGTCACTGCACACGGGGCCCCTAAAACGCGCGGGCCCCTAGGCAGTTGCCTACTCTGCCTTATGGGTGATCCGGCACTGGGTACTACTGTGATCTTCTGATACAATACGACGTTGTAAGCTTTACTAGCTGGTTTGAAGATGATTTGCATTTGAGCTAACACTTCCGGAATAGTTGAATTTAACACACAGCCTACATTGTGTAATCGTGTTATGAACATGTTATGACGGGTAAAGTTTACTTACCATCGTGTAGGCCTCAACGTGATTGTGTTGTCAATCAGGTGACGTTGGCATTAGCCAATCGCGTGATAACGAAAAAGGTTTCCTCATGGAATCTTCGTTTTACGAGGGCAATTACTTACTGAACGAGGGGAACATACAAGTGTGGTGTTGCACAAGTCTAAAGTGCGCGCCACCTACTTTCGCCGCGCACGCACGGCGCGGCATTCTTACGACGTCAGCCACGAGCGCCCTCTGTTACAACTCCGCTCGTGGCCACCACTGGACTGCATCGTTCACTTGGAACTGAGATAGGATCCAGTTAACACTTGGGAATCGGATAGGCACCAGTTAAGACTTGGCTATCGGATAGGCACTAGAAATCATTAGTAGGCAGGCCTCTAGATAATCTATGTATCAGCATTCTGCAGTCAAGAACTATGTAAAAGTTAAGTATTACTAAGTCTCTATGAAATATATATCGCTTTCTAATTTAGTCTAGTGTTTTTAGTTTCTGCTGTCCCACTGGCTGCTCACCTCCGTACCTGCACAAGCGTGCATCCTTTATTCCTGTGTCGGTCTCTCTACTCGGCCACCGACACTTACGACGGAAACGAGACACAAAAGCGACGACGAGGCAGGGACACAAAAACAAGAACCTGTCAATCATAGAGCAGGAATAGCATTATTTATTTACTTCATCGTCAGTACGACACACCAACCAAGTCACTCTGTGTGGATTTGTAAGAATATTAACTTCTTGGCAAAGACTTTCTAACGTTTTGTTGATGTTGCCAACATAACCATGTAAGGCCGCCGGGATGGTAGCTAAAAGTAAACCTTACGTACAGTTCTGTCAAAAGTAGTTATCTGCAAAACACTAAGAAGAATAGCGATATGTGCAATCCATGATAAACAGCGCATTTTTGGCGGTAATACTATTAAAAGCCAAGCCGAAGTTGATCGAAACTGATAACAGTACTGCATCTGTCTGTGTAGCGTAGGTGGCAGCATTTTGGGCTTTCAGCCTCAGGGACAATGGTTCGAGTCCTGTCATGGCAATTTTTTTTAATTTTTTCCGTTGTGTTCGAATACTTAAACAATTTTAATGTCTAATAGTAACTTTTACGAAAAGTATACGTGTTTTTGTTTATTCGTAATTTTTATATTTTATGGAAGGTTGTTAAAAATGATAGTCAATCAAAAAAAAAAAAAAAAAAAAAAAAAAAAAAAAAAAAAAAAAAAAAAAAAACTGTAAGTTACATTTTTTATAGTATTGGATTCACTATTAGCTGACGACGGTAGAGTTCGATTGTTCAGTTTGTGAAGAGCTATGAAACTGTATTTGGAAAGTCATCTCCCTAGCTACTATTAGTTTTCCAAGAAGCTGTCCTACTCAATCACCGTTTTACGTGACGACAAGGTTTTGTTGTTGTTGTTGTTGTAGTTTGTAAATCTTATGGGACTTAACTTCGGGGTCATAGTCCCTAAACTTACAAACAACTTATGAACTACTTACGAACTAGGACGGCACAAATCAGGGCCGGTGCAAGCCCAAGTGCCGCCCCGTGCGAGCTGCTAAACTGCCGCCCCTCCTCTCCAACCCCACGATTTTTTGTTTTTCAAAACGTTTGTGGAATTTCATTTAAACAAATCTATAGGAAATGTCAGTAATCAATCGCAGTTTTTGTTTTTACTTTTCAGATCTACCTAGGTTTCGGCCGCTGAGTGGCCATTCTCAAAAGCTTTTAATATATGCTTACATGTAAACCGCCAGTTGACACGTTCAGCATGACGGTATAGATGTAAACATAAAGCATTGAGAATAGCCACACTGTCCCCAAAATATATGTTGTGGTGTCGCACAAGTCCAAAGTGCGCGCCACCTACTTTCGCCGCGTGCCGCCATGCACGCACGGCGCGGCGTTCTTACGACGACACCCACGAGCGCTCTCTGCGGCAACTCCGCTCGTGGCCACCAGTGAACGACATCGTTCACTTGGGACTGAGTTAGGAACCAGTAAAGACTTCGGAATCCGATAGGCACCAGTGAAGACTTGCCTATCAGTTAGGCACTAGGCAGGACTCTAGCTCAACTATGTATCAACATTCTGCAGTACTATGTAAAAGTTAAGTATTGTATAAATTCTGTGCAATATACATCTCGTTCTAATTTACTCTAGTGTTTCTAGTTTCTGGCTGCTCCTCTCCGTACCTGCACCAGCGTGCTATCTTTATTCCTGTGTCGGTCTCATTCCACTCGGCCACCGACACCTACGACGGAAACGAGACACAAAAGCGGCGACGAGGCTGGGACACAAAAGTGGCGACGAGGAGTGATAGACGATCCGTGGACCAGCCCGCTTGCAGCAGCCAGACAACAGTAGTAGTCGGAGCACACAGAAATTGCTCCCGCCCACCCACCCTTATTATAAGAATTTTGGGGGAAGATATTTCAGTTACGTGTTTTGTGGACTTTTTTGTTGCAGCGCGTCCTCTTTCATATTGCATTTGTGTTTTGTTATAATTCACTTGTATGCGCGGCGCCTAATCGGTCAGCATGGCCACTACCCCGAACCCAAACTTAATGGAAGTTATTCAGTTACAGACGGCGCAAATTACCCAGCTCCTGCAGGCTGTGGCCCAGCTCACAGCGCAAGCAGCTAACCAACAACAACAGCCGCCGCTTCAGCAGCCCACATCTGCCGCTGCAACGCTTCCTACATTTCGCCAGTACAACGAACGTGAGGAAGAATGGAGCGACTACTTCGCACAGTTTCAAGAACTCGTCGCGGCTCATCAAATTACAGGTCAGAAAGTGAAGCATCTGCTATTATCTGTGGTGGGCACCAACACCTTCGTGTTACTTAAAAAACTTTTCCCCGACGTATCTCCTCGTGATGTAGACTTTGAACAAATAGTAGAGGCACTAAATGCTCATTATGAGAGAAAAGTTCTCGTAGCTGCGGCACAGTACCGATTTTTCAGACTTAAAAAATTACCGCAGCAGTCACACCAAGAGTGGATTACGGAATTGAATGGCTTAACCCGCCAATGTAAATTTACTTGCTCTTGTGGACTTTCTTATAGTTATGTTAAGAGATGCGATTACGCAGAACATTCAGGATCCCAGAATTAGGGCAGCAATTCTAAAACAGTCTGACCCCTCATTAGACAGTGTACTGCAGCTTATAGATGCGCATGATACTTTTGATTACGCAGAACATTCAGGATCCCAGAATTAGGGCAGCAATTCTAAAACAGTCTGACCCCTCATTAGACAGCGTACTGCAGCTTATTGAAGCGCATGATACTTTTGACTTAGCAGATGTAGAAATGCAAAGCTACAGTGTTAATTCAGTGCACCGCAACGGTCGCTTTCCTAGCCGTAGTTCTCAGTGTAGCACTAGTGATTCTTACAATAGTACAGGCCGTGCTGAACAGACAGTGAACAGTAGCCAGTGTAAAAGTGCGACACAAAGGTCGCCCCGTCGTGTTAGAAACAGTGATTTGAATAACGGGCGCCAACGCTCATTTCAGAAAAATGTACGTAAATCTTGCCCCCAGTGTGTCTCTCGCCACAAACGTGCGCATTGCCCTAGTCGCAACGCAACTTGTTATCAATGTGGCAAAACAGGCCATGTGCAGACAGTGTGTATGCAAAACAAAAATTTAAAGAACGGTGGCATTAGAAATAGTGCTTCGCAATGTGCGAGAACAGTGCATGCAGTAAATGTAATAGACGCTGTGGAATTGAACAGTGCTTTCCTTGGATCTCAATTGCAAGAAAGTAGTTCTGCGCCTATTGCAAAACTATGTAGTGCACCACGTAGCAAGCGCCGACGAGCGCGTAAAACAGTGCAACGGAAAAGGGTTCGGGACAAGCAAAATGACTATGAACAGTGCATTCCTGTAGTGAAAATAGTGCCTTCTGCAACTGCTCCTTGTAATAGTGCCCAGTACTGTGTAGCTAGTGACAGTAGACATCAAGTAGCTACTCAAAAGTGTAGTGCAGTAGTTAGTACATCTGGAGTAGCTTCGCATGCTTGCGCGGATGCCGATCCGGCGGTAGTGCCATCTAGTGACAATGTTGTTAATCCGCTGCGTGCCGAGTCTGCGCCGCTTACTTCACTACGCGGCCCGCGCAAGCGCAGTAAACAAACCGTAGCAGATGTTACCCACATTCGCGCACCTGTCGAGCGCCGCAAGCAAAAACTGTTTGTGACTCTTCATAGAAAATAAGACGGTGCAATTTCAGCTTGATACTGGTTCCGCTGTCACATTAATAAATAAAGATACTTATGAACTTCTGGGTTCGCCAAAATTGTCGCCGTCACAGCAAGTGTTAACAGCTTATACAGGTCAAAATATTCCCGTGCTAGGAACGTGTAGCCTGCCCGCCTCTTTTCAAGGTGTAACAAAAACAGTTGCTTTTGTAGTTCTTCAGGCCAAATCGACACAGAACATTTTTGGACTAGATGCTTTTGACTTGTTTGGTTTATCAATTCAAAGAGATGTGCTTCAAATTTCGTCAATAGTGCCTCAGGATAAAATCAATGCATTGTGTGACAAATATAGTGACTTGTTTTCGCCGGAACTAGGTTGTGCAAAAGACTTCGTGGCACATGTAACTTTAAAAGAATCTGCAGTTACAGAATTTCGTAAAGCTAGACCAGTGCCTATCGCCTTGCGTGATACAGTTGCCGAAGAACTTAAACGTTGGCAAGATAGTGGGGTGATTTCTCCTGTTTCTGCGAGTCAGTGGGCCTCGCCTATAGTAATTATACCCAAGCCGTCAGGAAAACTTCGTCTCTGTGCGGACTTCAAATCAACAGTGAACAGTCAAACAATTGTAGACACTTATCCCCTGCCCAGACCTGACGAACTAATGGACAAATTAGGACAGTCTCGCTACTTTTCTAAGATTGATTTAGGTGAGGCATACTTACAAATTCCACTTGATGACGAGTCAAAAAATTTTTCGTCATTAATACTCACATGGGCCTTTTTCAATTTCAACGCCTACCCTTTGGCAGTTCTTCCGCTCCCGCTATTTTTCAGCGTTTTTTGGAACAGCTGACAGTTTCTGTACCGTGTTGGTCGAACTATTTAGATGATATTGTGGTATCCGGACGTACAGTTGAAGAACATTTATCAAACCTGGAGTGCCTTTTCAAAGTGTTGACTGCAGCAGGTCTACGTTGCAATAAAGCAAAGTGTTCGTTATTTCAAACTGAAATAGAGTACCTAGGCCATGTGATTAATGCCCAAGGAATCCATCCCATACAGTCACATCTTCGAGCAATCAAAGACTTGCCTCCTCCTAAGAATGTGTACGAATTGCAAGCAGTAATGGGAAAACTGAACTATTATTTCAGGTTTATTCCCAATGCCTCTCAGATTGCAGCTCCACTGCATCACTTACGTAGGAAGAATGTTCCTTTTGTATGGTCCAAAGATTGCCAGGTTGCCTTTGACAACTTAAAGTCTGCACTAATTAGTGATGCATGTTTGATTCCCTTTGACCCACAGAAGCCTGTAGTGCTAGCAGTTCATGCCTCGTCGTACGGTCTGGGTGCAGTTTTGTCACATCGTACTGGATGTCGCGATCGTCCTATAGCCTTTGCATCCAAGCTACTGACGCCGACGCAACAGAATTACAGTCAGATAGAAAAGGAGGCCTTAGCAATCATTTACGGCGTCACAAAGTTTCATCATTATCTCTATGGCAAAAAATTCTATTTGTTGACAGACCACAAGCCTCTCACGTCGTTGTTCTCACTCACAAAGCCAATTCCGCCACGAACGGCACAAAAGCTTCAGAGATCGTCCTTGATATTGTCAAATTATCAGTATGAGATTTTGTACCGACCTACCACTAAACACGCCAACGCGGACACACTTTCCCGACTTCCGGTTGGCCAGGATGTATCATTTGATTCTTCAGAAATGGCATGTTGTCAGATAGACTCCAGAGATGCTTCCGCTGTCGCAGACTTTCCTTTGAACTCTCGTCGGTTTGCACAGGAAACAGCGGCGGATGCAGACCTAAGTGTGGTAGCACGGTTTGTTCGCTCAGGGTGGCCTGCCAGAGCCAAAGACATTGATCGGCCTCTGGTTCGACGTTATTTTGCACAACGTCATGCATTATCTTTAAGTCAGGGTGTTCTGTTGTTACATACAGACAACGACCAAACAAGAGCGATTGTTCCTCGTTCCCTGCAACGAGAAGTGTTACTCCTCCTGCATCAAGGACATTGGGGTATTGTTAGGACAAAGCAACTGGCCAGACGTCATTGTACCTGGGTTGGTATGGACGCTCAGATAGAGAGCATGACATCACAGTGTACAGTTTGTGTGGAGCATCAGGCGGCTCCTCCACAGCGTTTCTCAGACTGGCCACGCCCCAAAAGACCATGGCAACGTTTACATATTGACTTTGCCGGACCTTTCTGGAACACGCGCTGGTTAATTGTTGTAGACGCTTTCAGCAAGTTTCCTTTTGTGATTGCCATGAACTCAACGACAGCTTCTAGTACAATCAGTGCCTTAACATCAGTGTTTTGCATCGAAGGCTTGCCTGAAACTATCGTCAGTGACAATGGACCTCAGTTTGTTTGTGCGGAATTTCAACAGTTTTGTCGTGTGAATGGCATTCAGCATATTACCACTGCACCTTTTCACCCTCAGTCCAATGGTGAAGCAGAACGTTTCGTTCGAACATTCAAGTCTCACATGAAAGGATGAAAGGTCAGCACTCCCGGCAGCAAGCTCTTCAAATTTTCCTGTCTACGTATCGGTGCATGCCACGTGACGGCCCGTCTTCTGCCGAGCTGCTACACGGCCGCCGTCACCGCACTCTCCTTCACCTGCTGCAGCCTCCCACGCACCGAGTCGGTTCGTATGGCGCTACGCGTTTTCAGGTTTCTACGCCGGTGCTGTACAGGGTGTTTGCTGGTATGAAGAAGACATGGTTGCCAGGCACCATTCAGCGCGTGCTCGGTCGCAATATGTATGTTGTACGTTCTTCCACAGGGTCGGAGCTGCGGCGCCACGCAAACCAATTGCGCTTGCACAAGTCGCGCGATCCTGTCTCCGGTTTCTTGATTCCAGACCCAGTTCACCGCCAGGGAGCACAGCCACATCGCTCGCCGCCGGGCCCAGCTTCCCCGGGCTACGAGCTCCCGATGGATGTCGACGCGCGTCCTACGCAGTCGGCCCCTCCGCCTCCGTCGCCGCCGCAGATGACAGCGACACCGAGAGGGACTCCGGGACCGTGCGCCCCCCCCCCCCCCCCAGCTTGGGCCACGCACCTCAGAAGATGACCTGCTCCCTCTGGGCGGGGGTGTGCGCCCTTCCTCAGGTTTCGCCGGGTTTCCTGGAGGATCGCAAGGCGGATGCCGGAGCGCGGACGGCGTCTCGATCCCAGCCTCAGCTACGATGCCCGTCCCACCAAAACGCCCCCTCCCAGGCCCTCCTCCCAGTGCCGTCGCCGTGGCCCTCAGCCCTACGCCACGACGGCGCGGCGGTTTGGGGGGGAGGGGTGTGGTGTCGCACAAGTCCAAAGTGCGCGCCACCTACTTTCGCCGCGCGCCGCCATGCACGCACGGCGCGGCGTTCTTACGACGACAGCCACGAGCGCCCTCTGCGGCAACTCCGCTCGTGGCCACCAGTGAACGACATCGTTCACTTGGGACTGAGTTAGGAACCAGTAAAGACTTCGGAATCCGATAGGCACCAGTGAAGACTTGGCTATCAGTTAGGCACTAGGCAGGACTCTAGCTCAACTATGTATCAACATTCTGCAGTACTATGTAAAAGTTAAGTATTGTATAAATTCTGTGCAATATACATCTCGTTCTAATTTACTCTAGTGTTTCTAGTTTCTGGCTGCTCCTCTCCGTACCTGCACCAGCGTGCTATCTTTATTCCTGTGTCGGTCTCATTCCACTCGGCCACCGACACCTACGACGGAAACGAGACACAAAAGCGGCGACGAGGCTGGGACACAAAATATGTAGATCTGGAAAATAAAAACTAAAAATGCGACTGATATGTAACATTCTCTACAGATTTGTACAAGACAGTCACTGGGAATCAGGTCAGAAATAGAGTTAAACCTGATTGAAGAAATGTAGCTAATTTTAACAAGCCTTGTGAATTTACGAAAATGTTCAAATATGTGTGAAACCTTGTGGGACGTAACTGCTAAGGTCATCAGTCCCTAATCTCACACACACACTACTCAACCTAAATTATCCTAAGGACAAAAACACACACTCATGCCGGAGGGAGGACTCGAACCTCCGCCGGGACCAGCCGCACAGTCCATGAATGCAGCGCCTTAGACCGCTTGGTTAATCCCGCGCAACATAAACTTACAAAATTAACGTAAACAAACATTTTTTCAGTTGTTGCGAACAGGTAATATATTCAACGGAAAACCGTATACACTAAATGTTGGCAAAGTGATAGTGTGCGAGTAGTATTGTCAAACAAAAGTGCCGGTTAGAGTTTAATTGTTGTCATGCAGGCACAGACAGGTGATTCATGACTCAAAAACCAAAACGTTTGACGATAACTAAGAAACGGATAGCAAAAATTTTGAAAAATATGTCGAAACCCAACTTATGCCAGGGTTACTTCCAATGTCTTTATCCCTTGTAATTACTCGCTGCGTATTTACCCATTCGGAATACCTCTAGTCATTGTAGGTGTTGGACATGTTTGACTAGTAATGTTCAACCATTTTTATCCATAATGCGGGAAGAATAAAACACTCGGAAACTGCCATTGAAGGGCTTAGCAAAATTGCTGGAGGCTTAACACATAATCGCAGTATCGAACGTTGCGTTTGAATTTCCAAATTAGATTTCGTCTTCTGCAATATTAGTTGTGAGTAAACTCAAGGCTCGTAACAGACAGGCAACGCTCTATAAGAATACTGACGCGCGTAACAGACAGGCAACGCTCTATAAGAATACTGACGCGTACGCCAGGCTGCTTCCCCCTCTCTGTTCCTACGGCGTAAACACGACGGTTCTGCCACAGGGGCGAGGGAGAAATTAGTCCTCCTCCCTCCCCTTATTCAACAGGGGCGGCCGGCAGGTAGTCGAAGCGCCTTGCCACAGTTCCCGAAGCCGCTCCTTCCGAGGTTTGCTTTCGAATCCCCCCTTGGGCATGAATGTTGAGTTTGTCCTACAAAAATAAAAATAGGGTCGTCAGATTTGCCGCCCCTCGGGAAGTGCCGCCCCGTGCGGCCGCACGTTTCGCAAGTGCCTTGCGCCGGCCCTGGCACAAATATCCATGCCCGAGGGGGGGATTCGAACCCCCGACCGTAGTGGCCGTGCAGACCGTGACTGAAGCGCCTCAGTCCACTCGGCCACCGCGGCCGGCTACAAGGTTTTCAGTTCGTCTACATACACATAAGCAAAAACTGACACAACACGTGGAATTAGAAATCCGAAAATGTTTTATATAATTGAATGCGAAAACGAAAAAAAGAAATAAAAATAAGGAAGACATGTACCGGTGGTATTCGAACCTCCGACTCTATGGGTGTAACGCCAGTACACTACTACCTGAGCTAAACCGACAGCTTACTGGTACTTATGTACACTTTGCAAAATTTCAATGTTGGTTTTCTCAAGAATTTTTCATAGTAGCGCCCAATGGCTTTGGCTGATGGTTATTTAAGTTCTGAACTTCGCATACCATAAATGTAAGGCGGCCAACCGTCCCGGATTCTGTGGGACAGTCCCGCATTTGGACTCGTTGTCCCGCATTGGGATAATTAAATTACTGAAAATGTCTCGAAAAACGGCATAAGCGTCCCGCATTCCCGTAATTTTAAAATTGTTGGAACTATTTGTGTACGGCACGCTATGTTATACTGCTTGCAAATCAACTGCACGATACAGTTGAATAAATGATAGTCTTCTTACATGAAAAAAAATAATAATAAAATAAAATACAAAAATAAATAAATAAATAAATAAAAAATAAAAAAATCTATATACATCATCTGACTATTTGAAAATGACAAATTCGCTATCAGTGAAAGTTGTTTTTGTTTTAAGCTGGTACTGCACTTGGTGATAAGATGATGTATTAAGCAATCCTGTTTTTAGCATATTTTCTGTGCCTTCTTAAGTACTTTTCAGTAAGTGTAATGGAGTATTTTTCGGTGTTCAAGGTGGCAAACATGATGTAATATTATCACAGTCTCTATAAACGTAGTTAAAATCTCACATGCAAATACAATCTCCTCATTCGTGTTACTACCTTCAGGAATGAAAAGGTGGCAAAATTCTGAAAATGCAACAACGGAAGTAAGTGGGCATTGCATGTTGTAAGGCACTTTATCGAAAGATCGTATGTAACAGAGTAGTTCAAATGGTTTTATAATGCGGTTTTTATCAATTCAAGTCGAGGTTATTGCAAAACATAAATCCTCGGGCGGAGTAAACTACGTATCGAAATGCTCTAAGAGCTGAGAAAAATTAAAGTAGTACAGACAACGAAGGTGATCGGAAAAACGTAACGGAGAAAGAATATCTAAAATTCAAAAAGAGATGCGTGAGGAAAGATTTATGCACTAAAAATAAAGATTGAAAACTAAGAATAAAATGTCACTCATGTTAGATATGTTACTTTAAAAGTAAATGAGTAGGCCTAATCTGCCCGCCTAAATTTCTTTCCTACTTTCAAAACAACTGGCACAATGAGTCACGCGATCTTAGTCCTGGTTCACATACTCGAAATGTCTCGCATTGAGTTTTGAAAAAGTTGGTCGCCTTACATACATGTAAAGAAATTCTAAAATCCGATACCCATGCGGTCTCCACGTAAGTACTCTTCGCCACGCACCTTGGGTGGATTCCGGAGAATGTTTGTAGGTGTAGAATTTTTAATGAAGATTCTCATTTACTATTAGGAACAAAATATGCGTAATGAACGACAGACGACGTAACCTTCTGCAGAAACACGTCAGTTTTGTACTCAGAATCAACGTTTCTTAACTACAATTCCAGTCAAATCACAAACTGCTAAAAGTAAGAAACTTATATGGAATGCAATACCTAATTAGTTAACGTACCAGATCAGCCACCAGAGCTGTAGCTAGAGGAAAATCCTCACAAATGTGACCATAACGTTGCAACAAAGCGAAAACCAATCCGCAATTATTGCTACGTTTGAACCACAAAGGCAACAATCTTCAAGACGTTCGTTTTGGAAGTAAAAGTAATTACACTCAAAAGTATGGGCGTTTAAATGAAAGACGAATGCAGTGTAAAAATGAGTCAATCATTAGACTTCATATCGAAATTTTACACGTCAAAGAAAGTGCTGGTCATATAAGGACCACAACGGGAATGAATGTTTCTCGTCTGTTTATATTGTCTTATTTGCAGCGGAGTAGACTGAAAAATATACATGTATTCGTAAGTATTTCCCCATGAATAAGTTGTTTATATCACTGAATTAGAGAAATTCGACTGTTTTTACAACTTTTTATGATTATTTATGTCCCTGCATATTTCACTAATACTTGGAACGCAAAAATTACGGACACTATTTCGTTAATTACGTAGAAAATAATTATTAACAAACATTTCTCTTACGGCACCTTACCCACCGCTAGAAGCGTTAGTGTCGTTGCTACTGTCAGTCGGTAACAACTTTCAGAGACTGTGTACGTTAGTCTGTGCCCTGGACTTGCAAACTGCTCAACCATGGAATGCTACAAGGAGTGCACCATGTGACGAAACCAAAGGCAACTCACCACACTGTGACATAACCGCTCGACTGCAGTTACGCCACACAAGTTGACAGAGCTACACAATCTTCTGTGTGGTGCATTTAGAGCGTTACCTTGTTATCTAAGAGTTTAATGTAACTTCTATAACTCACCATCTGGAATCTCAATTCTGAAAGTACTTGGATCGTCGAACGTAATTAATGTCTACGCAACTGGTATGAAATTATAGGGCCCCTTATTTTCGTTATCTTTACAAACGATTTACGAGACATGTCTGCAGCTGTGTTCGACTGTTCGTGGATGTTGTTGTCATTTATCGATTAGTGAAGTTACCAGAAGATCAAAAGCAGCAAGAAAACGATTTAGCTGCTGTGGTGTGGACGAGCGCTCTAAGGTACCTTGCTGCAGAGCGCGAGGTCGCTCTTCGTCGGAGGTTCAAGTCCTCTATTATGTGTGTGTGTGTGTGTGTGTTTGTGTGTGTGTGTGTGTGTGTGTGTGTGTGTGTGTGTACAGTCCTTAGGATATAAATATCAACAAATAATACATTTCCGTGAGACAACATTGTTTTATTATACGAAAGGTATGAAACATGGCATTGAATTAAAAATTGTGCTGTGGCCGAGATTCGAACCCGGGAGTTACTACTTGTAGGGGCTTTAGACGAATCAGCCAACACTACGTTGCAGCCAAAGCGACTACACGGACTGTCTTAAAGCACGTCTCCCTCCATACCACATACTTTAATTCTGCCTTATGTTCCCTGTGAAGTGCGTATCAAATTACCAGGGCTCTCCTACATTGCAATAGCACCTCAACAAAGAACGCGAATAGGCACTATCTCGCCTTGTTGCTGAGGCTGAGGTGATATAAATATCAACAAATAATACATTTCCGCGAGACAGCACTGTCTCGGTATACCAAAGCGCCTACCTAGTAAGTAGGAGGTTCATGGTTCAAATCCTGGTCATAGCACAAATTAAAAAAAGTTCAATTCCTCTCCTTACGTTTAATACTGTCGATCGACCCTAAACAATGAATGTGAAGAAATCTGTTAAACTTAATTTAGATGATAAATCAATCAAATCTGAAGCTCGTAAATTCAAGTAAATACCTTGGAATTACAATTACGAGCAACTTAATTGGAAACAACACGTGGAAAATATTGTAGGGAAGGCGACCCAAAGGTTAAGTTTCATTGGCAGACCACATATAAGATACAACAGTCCTACTAAAGAAACTGCCTACACTATACTGTGCGCCCTTTTTTGGAGTATTGCTGCGTATTGTGGGATCCTCAGCAAGTGGTACTAACGAATGATATAGAGAAAGTCGAGAGAAGGGCAACTCATTTTGTACTATCACGATCCGGGGAACACAGTATCACAGAAGTTACGCAAGAGTTTGGGTGTAAATCATTAAATCAAAGGCGTTATTGGTTGCGGCGAAATTTATTTTCGAAATTCCTGATACCAACTTTTAGTTCAGAATGCGGACATATTTTGTTAGCACCCACCTACCTAGGGAGACATGATCGTCCTAATAAAATAAGAGATATCAGATCGAAAACGGAAAGATTGAAGGGTTCCTTTTCCCTGCGCGATATTAGAGAATGGACTGGTAGAGAAACGTCATAAAAACGCTTGGATGAACCTTCCGCCGTGCACTTAAACGTGAAAGCGGAGTGTTTACTTAGATGTATGCACATGCAAAATAATTACTTGCAACAATGTAAAGTCATATTAGGACGTGCATAGTGACTGTCTGGAAATTGGATTAAAACTGCGCTCCCATGACCTCTGAGGGCCGCCTTTATATACAATTCTCAACAGTGTCCTACATTGTCAGCGTTGTTAAAAAAGAACATATTAAAATTGCTATCAGTTCTCGTAATCTTAAAAACATTTCATATGTCTTGATATTTTAATAACATTAAAACCTACATAAATGTTCTAAGTACCGAAAATGTACTTAAATATGAACAGCAACAATGAATTTAACATTTATTATAAATATTTGAAAAATATTAAATAAATAGCAAACTGTTCCTAACATTTACGTAGCTATAATTCATGCATATATTCAAGTCTGTAACTAGGATTGATTGGAAAGAATAATGCATACTCTGAGTTTAACTAAACTGTTGCTTTGGCAATGAAGACAAATATTAATCTAAAATTATTAGTAAAAGCTTGTATGCTCACATATGATCTTTCTTACATTACATAACTTTATACTGGTATTTGAGTTGAAGTAAATGAAGTGAATTCAGTCAACAATGTGCTGTCATAAATGATTTACATTAGACTATTTGGTGATACATGTTCTTACCAATAGGTAGGGGCTATTTCATAATGCTTATTTACTACTTACTACTTACGTTAGATAATCCATTGCGTATTCAGATATGTATTGTTGACCTCTGTTTATGTTCTCTCTTTTGTATGAAAACCATAATACTTTTAATGCAGTAATGTGCACTCGTAGCCATTAAAATTGCTACACCACGAAGATGTGCTACAGATGAGAAATTTAACCGAGAGGAAGAAGTTGTTGTGAGAGCATTCACTCAAGGAAGGCGCCGGCGGCGACACCTACAACGTGCTGACATGAGGAAAGTTTCCACCCGATTTCTCATACACAAACAGCAGTTGACCGGCGTTGCCTGGTGAAACGTGTTGTAATGCCTCGTGTAAGGAGAAGAAATGCCTGCCACCACTTTCCCGATTCTGTTAAGGTCGGATTTTAACCTAGCGCGATTGCGGTTTATCGAATCGCGACATTGCTTCTCGCGTTGGTCGCGATCCAATGTTAGCATAATATGGAATCGGTGGGTTCAGGAGGGCAATACGAAAGGCCGTGCTGGATCCCAACGGCCTCGCATCACTAGCAGTCGAGATGACACGCATCTCATCCACATGGCTGTAACGGATCGTGCAGCCACATCTCGATCCCTGAGTCAACAGATGGGGACGTTTGCAAGACAACAACCATCTGCACGAACAGTTCGACGACGTTTGCAGCAGCATGGACTATCAGCTCGGAGACTGTGGTAACCGTTGACGCTGCCTCACAGACAGGAGCGCCTGCGATGGTGTACGCAATGACGAACCTGGGTGCACTAATGGCAAAATGTCATGTTTTCGGATGAATTCAGGTTCTGTTTATAGCATCATGATGGTCGTATCCGTGTTTGGCGATATCGCGGTGAACTCACATTGGAAGCGTGTATTCGTCATCACCACACTGGCGTATCACCTGGCGTGATGGTATGAGGTTCTACTGGTTACACGTCTCGATCATCTCTTGTTCGCTTCGACGGCACTTTGAACAGTTACCGTTACATTTCAGATGTATCACGACCGTGACTCCTACATTTCAGCAGGATAATGCACGACCGCATGTTGCAGGTCCTGTACGGCCCTTTCTGGATACGGAAAATGTTCGACTGCTGCCCTGGCCAGCAAATTTTCCCGATCTCTCACCAACTGAAAACGTCTGGTCAACGGTGGCCGAGCAACTGGCTCATCATAATACACCAGTCACTACTCTTGATGAACTGTTGTATCGTGTTGAAGCTGCATGGGCATCTTTACCTCTACACGCCATCTAAGCTTTGACTCAATGCCCAGACGTTATTACAGCCAGAGGTGGTTGTTTTGGATAGTGATTTCTCTCAGCATTTATCCACCCAAATTGCGTGAAATGTAAATACATGTCAGTTCTAGTATAATATATTTCTCCTATGAATACCCAAAATGTTCAAATGTTTGTGAATCTTATGGGACTTAACTACGGGGTCGTGCTGACCGTGACTGGAGCGCCTCAGTCACCTCGGCCACCGCGGCTGGCGTATGAATACCCGTTCATCATCTGCATTTCTTCTTGGTGTAGCAATTTTAATGGCCAGTAGTGTAGTATGTAGTAGTAATGTTCACGTCAGAAAATTGGGTGGTAACTGCGTTTGAATATTGCTATAGGTCTTCTTTGGTGCATCTCATTCGGTATCCCAGTGCTTCAAAAATATGTAGCTAGTAGCCAACAGACAGCACTGCAGTCCTGCGCTCCCCAGTAGTTTCACCGCTAAACGAGTCAGTGCGTGTCTGACCTTCAGAGCGACAACAGTGTCTGTGGCTTTCGCGTTATTCAACCTTTGGGGTACAGGAGCACCACAGTGTAGCATATTGTCTCTCTGAAATTTTTGATGTAAGATTCTTTGCACTTGTGAATATGGCGTATAGTACATTTATACTGATTTAAAAAAAATGGTTTAGCTTAACTTACCTATTACAGTGGACAAATGAAAATTATCTCTATTGAGGTGCTATGCTGCGATACGCGAGGCCGCTCCCCGTCGGGAGTTCAGATCCCCCCCCCCCCCCCTCTCGGGCGTGGGTGTTTGTGTCATCTTTAGTATAAGGTAGTTTATAAGTAGTTTGTAAGGTTAGGGAGTGATGACCCCGCAGTAAGACCCATAAAGTTTACAAACAGTTGAACATTTGAATTATCTGTGAACTAATTTTCGGTATGTGAAAAGAACTGAGCTGTGGAAAACTATTACGACATACGCCTCGGATACGCCCCGAAAGTCCGTTCACTGCAACATCTGGCGTGATGTTGATCAAATTACGAAACGAAACTACGGTATTTCTATATGTTTGACTCGAGTTTGAGGAAAACAGCAAAGAAAACACTTGACTTGTTTCGTTTGTAAACATGTTGGCAATACCTGCAACATGCGGTCGTGCATTATCCTGCTGAAATGTAGGAGTCACGGTCGTGATACATCTGAAATGTAACGGTAACTGTTCAAAGTGCCGTCGAAGCGAACAAGAGATGATCGAGACGTGTAACCACCCGAATTGTATCGCAGAGTTACGAATACAATTAGCTACCATAAGGATAAAGAGAAATCGAACCATCTAGAGTAGTGACAGTATGTTTTAGCGATAACAAAGGAAAAGATATGAATTATGTTAAGGACATGCTTTTCGATTTCGACAATCTCTCTTCCTCTCTCTCTCTCTCTCTCTCTCTCTCTCTCTCTCTCTCTCTCTCTCTTATTTGGCCCTTGTCCCCGCACATGCAGTGTCGGCACTGTGTTAAACGAGTATTTCGCACGTGTTAATTTTTTCAGGGTGGCCGGATGCCCTTCCTGCCGCCACCCCATGCCACCCCAGGAGGAAATGTGTACCCCAAATGTCTGAGTATAGTGTTACATATTTGTGAAAGTGTAAAGTGTTACGAAATGTTTGCGATTCGTGTAACTCAGGCGGGACTTGGGGACCAGCCCGGTATTCACCTAAGGGGATGTGGAAAACCGCCTAAAAACCACGTCCAGGTTGGCCGGCACTCCGACCCCTTTCTTTAATCCGCCGGACGGTTTCGAACCGGGCCCGGTACGCATCATCGTCTGGGAACGCGATGTCTTACACAACACGGCTAACAGAACGGGTCCTTCGATTTCGAGAATATCACGGGTTTGTAAATATAAGTCATGTCTAGAGACATATTCTGTCTCGATATCTATTAAAGTTATTACACTAGACGCATTGAATTAAAGTTTACGTCGTGGCCGGAATTCGAACTCGGGACCTCCTTAATGGCTGTAGCGACTGCACGGGCGGTTTAAGGCACGTCTCCCTCCTCTACATAAACTTCAGTTCTGCCTCCTGTTCCCTTATAAATAGGTATCAATGTGCCGAAGCTCTCCAGCAAAGGAATAGCACCCAAATAAAGAACGTTGACAGGAACGATTATGCTTCATACCTAAGTAGTAGGTGATACATAAATATCAAATAAACGATGTTCAAGGATATGTTTTGTCTCGATATCTATTAGTGCTAAACTGAGGTTGATGCATTGAATTAAATGTTATGTCGCGGTCAGGATTCGAACCTAGGACCTCCTGCCTACGAGGCAGTCGCCATAACCACTAGGCCACCGAGTTGGATATGGAGGAACTGAAGTTTCTGTAGTAGAGGGGAACGTGCTGTAAGACCGTCTGTGCACTCAAGATATCCGTGAAGTCTCAGCGGGAATGCCTCTACTTTAGTTTAATACCACCGTATTAATTTGGCTTCCACCGATAAGCTTATTTTGTTCCAGGAAGGACTGCACGCTTGAAAACAAATACGCTCTAGTATTATTCTATAAATCGAACTGGGCGATAAAGCGCAGACAGATGGGAAAAGTCGATGAACTGTTACACCATAACTGTTAACATATTTATCCCACTATGAGGCAACAGGGTCAGTGCTCATATGGGAAAAGGTTTTCTGTTTTTAATATGTCTTCGGCCGAAGGAATTTGTTTTTCTATATTTATGATGTTCATTTGCTGAAAACTCTCGTAAAATCAAATCCTGGCTACTTCTATGACGATGTGTCACCGCTAGTCTTACAATACAACGCTCATGTCAGACGAGACAGATGTGGAAATCGACATGCTGCTTTACGTCAGTGCACACAGTCGGTCTGACATTCCGTAAGCTCCCAATGTTGTTCATTAGAACCGTACCGAGCGCCTTGTGGAAGTCGATAAACACGGCAGCTATCTGGGAGGCTGCATCTACCGCTTTCTGGATCTCGTGGACTGCCCGTTCGTGTTTATCGTCGGCAGATCGGCGACGGTGAGATAATAAACGTTCGCGTTATATGCTGGAATTCTCGCAAGTCGCGGTCACTGGCGCAGCCAGCTGGGATGCCTGACGCGTCGCTTAAAAAGAGGGACGCCGTATCTCAGCAGAGGCAGGCCGGGTCTTTTAATAGACGGACGCCGCGAGCGAGCAGATGCCTCGTGCAGTTCTAGCCGGGCTCCACGTCTATATAGCCAGTTACACAGTGGAACGTACACAGTCGCGACACTCACTGCTGTGAAAGATGTTACCATCTGACAGTTGCTGCGACGCTAGCGCTCCTAGCGGTGGGCAAGCCGCCGAAGCAGTGATATTTGTTTATAATTACTTTTGTGTGTAATTAACATCAAGAGACATACGTAATGCGGAAATTAATTCAAATCAGCCGAATTTAATTGATCATTTAGTAATGATGCTGCAAACTTCATACATTGAGATCATCCTATTGCCAATATTACAGACGCAACCTTTTAGAAACCTTAAGTAAATGTTTACCAACAGAAGTGTAGTTTGTAATATCCTCGCGCTGTGTTCAAAATACTATTGTTAAACCACATTTACGTAATACTATGTTTATTTAAAGAAACGTGTTAACTTTTGAAGTCCTGTTACGTATTAGTTTTGATACTTTCGTAAATAACAATCACAACCACTAAGAATACATGACGCATAGCTACGGAATATGCTGTCCCCATAAATTCGTTTACCAATATAAATTTAATAACATTACATGTTGTAACTATTGCACAACATTATAACATATTTACCTTGTTTTTAAATCATTAAGGGCAGATAATGTTTTATATATCATTGGATCCTAAATCGAATAGTAAGTAGTATGAAGTCTGTAGTTTCAATAATCTCTCAGAAAATATAAAATTATTTCAGAACTTAACAAAAATACTATGACACTAAACAAATCCGAAACTCATTAGAATTGCGAGCCTAAATATAAGTACTCCGAAACACAAATTACAAACCACAAGTAAAAATTATATACTTAGTTGACGTAAATTTATAAAGTACACTACTGGCCATTAAAATTGCTACACCAAGAAGAAATGCAGATGATAACGGGTATTCACTGCACAAATATACTATACATTTTCACGCAATTTGGGTGCATAGAACCTGAGAAATGAGTACCCATAACAAACCTCCTCTGACCGTAATAACGGCATTGAGTCAAACAGAGCCACCATTGACCAGACGATTTCAGTTGGTGAGAGATCTGGAGTATATGCTGGTCAGGGCAGCAGTTGAACATTTTCCGTATCCAGAAAGGCCCGTACAGGACCTGCAACATGCGGTCGTGCATTATCCTGCTGAAATGTACGGTTTCGCAAGGATCGAATGAGGGGTAGGGCCACGGGTCGTAACACATCTGAAATGTAACGGCCACTGCGGTCGATGCGAACAAGAGGTGACCGAGACGTGTAGCCAATGGCACCCGATACCATCACGCCGGGTGATACGCCAGTATGACGATGACGTATACATGCTTCCAATGTGCTTTCACCGCGATGTCGCCAAACACGGGTGGGACCCTCATAATGCTGTAAACAGAACCTGGATTCATCCGAAAAAATGTTCTGCCATTCGTGCACTGAGGTTCGCCGTTGCGTACACCATCGCAGCCATGGTCTCCGAACTGATAGTCCATGCTGCTGCAAACGTCGTCGAACTGTTAGTGCAGATGGTTTTGGTGTTGCAAACGTCCCTATCTGTTGACCCAGCGACCGAGACGTGGCTGCACGATCCGTTACAGCCATGCGGGTATGATGCCAGTCGACTGCTAGTGATGCGAGGCCGTTGGAGAGAGGCCATGTTAACTTAGTCGTGAGGGCGTGAGCAGCTCTGAAATGCACAGCTGGATTTTATTTGCAGGCATACTGTGGCGAATGTCTATGTTTGAAATATTTAATTAATATGGAAATAAAATCATTTCCATAAATGTTTAATCAAGTGCTTCTTAGTTTCGACAAGAATCCTACTAAAGAAACTGCATACACTACGCTTGTCCGTCCTTTTATGGAGTATTGCTGCCCAGTGTGGGACCCTTATCAGATGGGTTTGACGGAGGACATCGAAAGATTCCAAAGAAGGGCAGCTCGTTTCGTATTGTCACGATACAGCGTTACTGAAATGATACAGGATCTGGGATGGGAATCATTACAACAACGACGCTTATCGCTGCGACGTGGGCTGCTTACGAAACTACAATCGCCAACATTCTCCTCCGAATGCGAAAATATATTGTTGACTCCCACTTACATAGGTAGAAATGATCATCAGAATAAAATATGAGAAATCAGAGTCCGATTGGAGAGATTCAGGTGTTCATTCTTCCCGCGCGCTATTCGAGAATGGAATGGGAGGTAAAATAGTATAACGGTGGTTCGATGAACCCTCTGCCAGGCACTTAAATGTGATTTGCAGAGTATCCCATGTAGATGTAGATGTAGAAGATATTTTACCATGTAGTGGAATTGCAAAAGAAATGTCAACACAATGTCTGTCGGCCGATACGAAGATAAGTAAATTTTGTTGTTGTTGTTACGTACCTGAGGTGTTTGTCTGGCTAGATGGCTGTTACAATAAACTAATCCTCTGTACTTCATGAGATTACTATTAGGCAGATCCATCCAATCAACAATAGGTGGTGCTGTTTCGAGTGGTATAAAGAACAACTTCGTCATGAACAAATACTTACGAATATGTGTTCATTTGCAGCTTATTCCGCTGAAAGTAAGTAGAATGAAAACATAAAAGAATCATAAATTTCTGTTATGGTCTGTTCTTACTGTGACAGGCATAGGCGCGGACTATGCATATGGTCGGTCGCTCGGGCATACCCCAAAATTTGAATGGCTATGTTCGGGATACCCCATTGAAAATTTTTGTATTAGTTTTTCTTTACGATATATCTCTTGAGTCATTTTATGAAGACCTTTGATGCTGTATAGCATCTGATGCTGAAGTATACAGGGTGAGTCATCTAACATTACCGCTGGATACATTTCGTAAACCACATCAAATACTGATGAACCGATTCCACAGACCGAACGTCAGGAGTGAGGCTAGTGTAATTGGTTGGTACAAACCATAAAAAATGCACGGAAGTATGTTTTTTAATACAAACCTACGTTTTTAAAAAGGGACCCCGTTAGTTTTGTTAGGCATCTGAACATATAAACAAATACGTAATCAGTGTCGTTTGTTGCATTGTAAAATGTTAATTACATTCGGAGATATTGTAACCTAAAGTTGACGCTTGAATACCACTCCTCCGCTGTTCGATCGTGTGTATTGGAGAGCACCGAATTAAGTAGGGATCCAAAGGGAACGGTGATGTACCTTACAATTAAATGTCCCTCTGGAAACGCGTCGTCGTATGTGGTATTAGCATGATGGTGCACCTGCACATTCCGCAATTAACAGTAGGCTGACCCTTGACAGGATGTTCGACGGGTCGTTTCATAGGGGGTTGGAACACTTGCGGGGAGTGACACTTGCAGGGAGTGACACTGCGGGGAACCCGGGACCCTTGGGGCGGCTAATGGCTTTTCCTGGGTACAGGCACACCAAGAAGTCTAGCACTGCTGTTGTCAAGTTTCCACACCGCCAGCATAACACCAAACTCAGTGAAAATGCACAACCCTTTGCAAGCTGAAAAGCAATATAGTAACTTGTTCTAACTACATATTAATTCGTTGACTGTTCCTCCTGAAAACACAAAGGTTTTTTTAATAGTGATAATGTTTGGAGAGTTATTAAGACATTCTCTGCTTCTACAAGACGATGACTTTCCACAGTCATACCTCCTAAAAGCATATTATTCAGAACACTAAGCATATCAAGACACCTGCGCAAGCAATAAATATATTAGGCATCCTGCACAGATACGTTGATGTAATTGACCGCTATGTAGTTAACCCCACTATCACGCAACTTCCATCTCTTTAAAAATAGCTACTATGCTTTTTAATAGGAGACGCAACCTTAAACCTACAATTAAAAAACGTTAATAATAAGTCAATGACTATTTTACATACTTGAAGCGTTGATTCGTAGACCCCAAAACGATTTGGCTGTATTCGAATTACAAATACATCTAAGAAATGTATGAAATAAGGGAATTCACACACCGAAAAATGCTAAAGATAAATTCAATTTTCTATCACCGTCATATACAATCATTTATACTCCGAACTTGGCATAAACAACAGGGAGAAACAAGTTGCAAGACTTCCGGGAAAAATAAAGCGACATTGGCAGCCAATAGTTGGTTATAAATTACATTGCCTGTTAACTGTATAAATATAAATTACGGAATACGCGGAACTCCTCTTCAGTACAGTCAAAAAGGACTAAGGTAATAGGCAGTGGTTTACAATCAGATATCTGTATCACTCTCCTCCTCAAGAAGTCTGTGTGAGGATTTATATTCAGAACATTAAAAAAAGGTGTTGAAACTACAAGAAGCAGCTCATTTACTCAGGAAGGGAAAACGTTATGGTACCCGTAAATTTGATAAAATGTTAAAATCCAACATACCAGAATTTTGTTTTTCTAAACTCAGTGCCAACTTTTTTTGTCGAAATTTTTGCAGGAAGTAGTCTTGACGTGATTTCATATTTCTGTGCATTAATATTATCAAACATGTAATTTGTGCCACAAATTGCGCGGCCAGTCCGGTCGGATGTTCGAGACCTTCCTCGGACATGGGTATGTTTGTTTGTACTTTGCCTATTGTAAGTAAGATTAAGTAGTTTGTAAGTCTAGCGACCGATGACCTAAGTAGTTTGGCCGCATAGGACTAAACATATACACGTAATTTATTCATTTCATCACCACATTTAAATACTAATAATTAAAGAAACTTAAATGTAGAAATTTGAAATAAACACTGAAAACAAATGATTGATATTTATCATAAGATGAATGCACAGAACCGTTGAATTATGTCTTGTGAATGTACCTACAAAATCTGCCATATAAAAATTGTAGTGTGAGTCCCAAATTTGTTTTATCTATAATAACATTAAAAACATATTAAAAATTAAGAACTCCAAAACCAGTGAAGTTATGGACTTGAAGCGTTTTGTGTTGCTAAATCTTTACATAGTAGACACGATTTTAAAATTTGGTTGCTATCGCCGAAGTAGATGAAAAGTTAAATTTTTTGGTGTAATCTTCGCCGTGTGACACTGTATGTTGTAGAAGTCTACGCCAAACCTAATTATAATCATACCTCTGAGAAGAGAACGTTGTTTGCACTTCTCCTGCGTTTCCAGTCGGTCGTGCTGTGCTGCGTAACGACATCGTACCGTTCCACTTTACCGAGAGCTATATATGTGTTGGTGTGATGCCTGTTCTTTCGAAATAAGACATCACACCAATATATGTATCATTTAGACGCAAAGATTCTGGGTTCTGTTTTCATCGCTAACGCGATTAACAACGTTAGACCTCGTGTGTAAACAGTTAAAGGTTATGAGTGACACTGAAAAAATGCATAAGTAACACCTGTTGTTTGAGACTTGAAGATGACCTGAAATTAGCCGAAATAATAAACATAAGGTGTAGCTGTCTGTATTTCATAATGCAATTCCTAACATATTTAAAAACTGCTCAAAACCACCTACGAAAAACCTTTCTAATGAGATTGAATATACTTCCACGATCAAATTGTGTTTTAGTTATTTGTAGTAATACACCCAAAGATCTGCCCTTGCTTTTAGTGCCTTGATCATCTGTTTATTTTAGTGTATTACTATGGACAGGAAAAATTCGCATTTGCGATAAATGCGAATATAGATGCGAATTCTGACTCAAAATGCAGTAAATCCGAAATAGTCATAAATGGTATTTTGGTGTGAAACACTATTTTATCAGAAATATTGCGATATAACTTTATTTTCTGCTCTTAAGTATGTACAAAGTAAACAGTAGGTACCGGAAAAATTCGCATTTTTCAATGAATGCGAAATATAGGCCCATGCTAATTCTGGGCCGGGTACAGGTAGCGGCTGGAGCGCGTGCAGTAGGGGTGGTGTATCCCTACTTCTGGAACACCCTGTTCACTACCTGCAGTGTCCGGGTCTCCCCGCAAGTGTCTACACATTTCCTTTCCCCGCAAGTGTCACTCCCCGCAAGTGTCACAAACTCCGTTTCATAGGACCTGGAGGACGCATAAGTTGACCAGCCCGTTCTCCTGATCTTACACCTCTGGACTTCTTTCTGTGGGGTACGTGTATTGCCGAGTTACGTGATGTACTGTGATGTGCCTACAACCCCAGAGGATATGAAACAACGTATTGTGGCAGCCTGCGGCGACATTACACCAGATGTACTGCGGCGTGTACGACATTCATTACGCCATAGATTGTAATTGTGTGCAGCAAATGATGGCCACCACTTTGAACATCTATTGGCCTGACATGTCGGGACACACTCTATTCCACTTCGTAATTGAAAACGGAAACCACGTGTGTACGTGTACCTCACCCCTTATGGTAATGTATAAGTGCGTCAGTGAAAAAGACCAATAAAGGTGTTAGCATGTGGACTTAATGTGCTGTTCTACTCTCTTCTGTACCTAAGGTACATCACCGTTCCCTTTGGATCCCTACTTAATTCGGTGCTCTCCGATACACACGATCGAACAGCGAAGGAGTGGTACTCAAGCGTCAACTTTAGGTTACAATATCTCCGGATGTAATTAATATTTTATAATGCAACAAACGGCACGAAACGGTCTGTGGAATCGGTTCGTCAATATTTGATGTGGTTTACGAAATATATCCAGCGGTAATGTTAGGTGACTCACCCTGTATATACAAAATATGACAAACACAGCGCGAGAGCTGTGCGAAGTGTGAAATCGAAGTTACGCTGTGTGATGTGCACGTGTTATAGCTAACACATCAGAAGGCAGAGTTCCAGTAGAGCATATTAGCCTTAGTTAGCTGATCAGAATACAGAATCAGTGAAATTTAAAAATATTCTTGTCACGAATGTTCGTTTGGGCAATTTCAGTCATACTCATCTGTTCCAAGCTAACAATGACCTCTGAATTTGGAATATAATAGGAAAAATTAGGTAATGCTATTCCTGCCATCCTGCTCTGGGTTTGACAGATTATTGTATGTAGGCCTAATCTTGTCCGTACAATAAATTAATTATCCTCGTAAAGTGCGTCCTTTAAAATGATGAAATATTAGTAAAAAACAAATCTACGTTTCACAAGCAAGACAGTAATTATGATTCCTGCTCATTTCACTGATAGCAAATTAAACTGTACTCTCCGATCCCTGTCTAAACAGAGGCATATATTTGCCTCTTACTGATCGATATGCATAACCCTCAGTTACTATCTTGCGCCATGGAGGTTCGAGTCCTCTCTGGGGCATGGGTGTGTGTGTTGTCTTTAGGTTAGTTTACCTAGATTTAAGTAGTTTGTAAGCTACTGTCTGATGGCGACGCAGTTTGATCCGATAGATTTACAAACATTTGAACTATCTTGCGTCATTTCTGACCCCATCATGAACATTATCTCTGGCATGGAGCCGCTCTTGCTCAAAACGTTTTATTACTGTAATAGCATACAGGATGACGCAGACAAAATTTCTAGTTGGTGCGCAGAATGGCAGCTAGCTCGCAATGTAGAAAAATGTAAGGTGATGAGTAGAAAAAACAATCCTATAATGTTCGAATACAGCATTAGTAGTGAGCTTCTTGATGCAGTCGCGTCGTTCAAATATTTAGGCGTAACATTGCAGAGCGATATGAAATGGAACGAACATGTAAGGACAGTTGTAAGGCGGACAGCCGACTTCGGTTTATTGGGAGAATTTTGGGAATATGTACATCATCTAAAAAGGATACCGCGTATAAAACGCTTGTACGACCACATCTTGAGTATTGCTCAAGTGTTTTGGACCAGAAGCAGATCAGTTTAAAGGAAGACATGGAAGCAGTTCAGAGGCGAGCAGCTAGGTTTTTTACTCGTAGGTTCGACCAATGCGCGAGTGTCACAGAAATGATCCGGCAACTCGATTGGGGATCGCTGTAGGAAAGACGACGTTCTTTTCGTGACTTTCTGTTGAGGAAATTTAGTGTGCCGGAAATCGTAACATTTTTCATCCTGTTCACTGAATTGTTGTGTCATGTAACAATCGGTTGTAAATCTATTGGTATCGACAGACATGGTATGACAACAGAAGTAGTTTATGAACTATTTTAGTAATACTATATAGAAAATCAATCTGCGGAGGAATGAAGCCAGGAAGACGATCCGATATAAGTGATTGCGATCGTGAACACAGTATCCACAATACAGGCGCATCATTATCTGATATGCATGTCTCAGAAGACGAAAATACCTGTCGGGGGCCTGCAGCAGCTGGGCAAATGCCCCCTCCACCCGCCCCCTGGGTACGCCGCTGAGCATACCCCAGGATTTTCAAACGTTGGCGCCAGTTCTTTGACTCGTATCAATTATTCGGTGTGGAGTCTAATGGTTCGAAAGTGTGTACATCTTTCTTATACGCGTAGATCGTTTTGGGCGTAATTACTTTAGATTAAATAGCCAACGTATTGATGATTCTTGCCTTTTGTGGTTCAACTGTACAAACAATTGTGGAATGAGGTAAACTTATTGGAAAATAGATTGATTGCTTTTGTCGTTTTATTTCCATTTGTCACGTCTGTGATGTTTTTCCTGCAGGTACAGATTTTGTGGGTGATGTGATACGTTGAATACTGTCGTTATTGCATTCGATATTTGTTTGCTACGTTCCACCCTCACCGATTTTACTAGAAGTGCGGTGAAGGTACCTTAACGTTCTTGAATAGAAAAGCGACGTTTTTCTGCCAAAGCGCAGTTCTTCTCTTTTATTTTTAACAGGAAATGAAATTATTTAGTTAAAGCCTGTATGTTACAAGATAATCGTAAAGAAACTATCGTGTAATGTACCGTTTCGTACCTTCTCAGGAAACCTAAGAAAGACAGCTGTGAGACTATTTTTAAATTACTACCTTTTTCTATTTCACTACAGACGTTCCCCAATGTAAACCGTCTGTCAAAATCAATCTAAACGATACTATTCGCACTCATCCAATATCATATTCAGAAATGTAGCTTGCCGGCCGCTAGGAGCGCTGCTATCGTGGCGTATAAAAAAATTGTGGGATTGTAAAAATGGGCAACTGTACGAAATAAAACCTTAATTCTGGTAGGAGGTATCCAGATAAGCGATTAATGTTATAAGAAAAGCTTAATTTTAGCAGTAAAATTAGCAAAAGGTTCGTGTGAACTACCGGCTACTCCCTGCTGCAAAAACCTTAATCCCTGGCCCAAATTGAGAACTGATTTGGTTCGAATTATTCTAATAATAGGAAATTAACTATACAGTGGCCAATATACGTTGGAGATCACACGAAATTACACACAAACATTAATAAACAAGCCACCACAATTAAAGTTATTTCATAAAGGTGGCTAAGAAAACATTTATGGCGCAACGAAACTTAAACATAAAAATTGCATCTGAGCTTGTTCTCAGCACTCGTGAAAAACAGTATTAAATAAAAGGTGGAAGGTGCTCGAAAACTACAATTTATAGGCAAGTCAAAATTATACTGAACTTAACTTGTTTATTCAGGTCGAACGCAAGCAAAATGGGGAACCAATTTTGTTAATACAATAAAAGTGCATCCCATTTACATTACCTAATACTGACGATGCCCAGCATTGAATTTAACATAAATTACACAGAACTTAATACTACTGGGGGGAGGATTTACAAACAACACTCACTCGCTCACACACACGCAATGGAACAGCGAAACTCACCAAAATCAGCTTGCTGAAGCGAGGCAGAAGCAGGCGCCGCTGTCGTAGGCCAAAGTCAGCACACCCGAAGGTGCCGCACAACACAATATACAATAAAACTGCGAAGATGGCTCTGGTCTGTCGTGCCTGATTTGAGATGATGCGTGATTATAGCAAAGTTGCATTTAGATTATATCGCGGGCACACACGCTAACGGTGACACACGGATACGTTACATGATTGCACTCCACTGAAGATGAATTGGTAAAAAATGGGATTCATTGCACAAAATCATGGCGGACTCTTAAGTTGCAATCTGAGAGTAAACCATCTAGGCACTGGTTTTATGAGAAGTGGCGTGAATTCAGGTGACTAGCTGCAAACCCCTAAAGTCGGAGATCGGACCCACGTGGTTCCGAATACCGATAAAAATGTATAAATTCAATTTCCGAAAAATAAAGAAAATTAACTACGGCATGCAATACCTATAACTGCGTAGAATTTCATAAGCAAGCTACTGCAATGCAGCAACATGCGATTGGGAACATTCACACTGACGGAAGAAATCCAGTCTCAAAACCCGGAAATGTGAAATAATTACAAAGTCGGAAAAATGAAAATAAAAGCTATGGCATGCACCCATAGAAATGTTTAGAATCACAAAAGGAAGCGAATGAAATGCAGCTACACGCGATAGGGAGCGATTACAAAGACGGATGAAGTCCACTCTACAAAAAAAAAAAAAAAAACAAAAAAAAACAAAAAAAAAAAAAAAAAAAAAAAACAGAAAAGTAAAATAATAATAAGGACAGAAAAGAGAATAAAAACTATGGAATGCAACCCTTAGAAACACACAGAATTTCATAGGCAAGCTATTGAAGGAGGCTGTACAAGGTTCGAGGAGAATTACTGAGAAAGACTGAGTGTGTACTACCAGTCGGAAAAGAAACAGCAAAGTTAAAATAGAAAAGATCGCGAAATGTTAGTGGAAATCAGAAGAATACACGCATAGTTACTTGCCTGTGGGAATGGAACAAACAATAGTGGAATCTGAAGGCTTTGTTCTAAGAACCAACCACCTGGAAAACATATCACTCACGGAAGGAAACGATAAGAAAGGTTTTACATGCGCTGTACACAAATGAACATATATTCTGTTAGAAATCGGGTCCCACAAAGCTAGAAAGAATTTACACATAGTTCGTACATCGACACATAATCACAAAAGGTTTGAATACACCAGGCAGTTATCAAATTGCAACTAGTAACACATACACCGCATTTATCTGTTGGAAGTCACTGGAATGAAAAACTAGAACACATTTCCGCACATGATCGGAAGGAATATTCCAAAAAAATGAATCTAAGTTCAAGAGTCTAAGTTCAACATGCTAGACTACGAATCGCTACCATCACTGTGGACACAAGAGCAGAACTAACCTTACCTCACCATGATCCCAGCACAAAGTGAAGACCTAGCGGCCAGGAGGCAGGAAAGCTACCGGAAACTGGGCAAAACGCGCGAGAACATCGGTGGTGGGGAGAGAATATCGCGAGACTCGCCCTGGAGAGGGCTCGTCGACTGGCTTGTAACCAAAGGGTGTAGAAACCTCTTTGGTCGCATCATCAGCAGAGGTTGGTAACGACTAACTATCGACTCTGAGCCAGAGAGCACCATGCAAAGCGAGCTATTACTATCCACATTCAGACAGCATTTAGATTCTCGCACATCCACTTAAAATAAAAGAAGTACACATTCTCACAGGGACAGTGGCGTAGCAGAGAAGCCGTACTTATTTCCACATTCATAACCACAATAATACATTATTAAAATAACATAATCCTAGCAGCAGTAACTAACATATCAGAAACTAATATTTTAAAACATGAAATAAAAATACTATTCCCCATGCCTCGAAAAGAGTGGGGTTCTAGTTTTAACAAAATGCTAATCCAGTGACATCAAATAAATTACAATTTTATGAAAAATATGTAGAAGACGACAGGTGGTCGTCATTCAATTGTCGTGACTGTATATTTTTGACTGAGGTTACACACTATGAGACAAAGGAGAAAAGAACTTGCGATCAGACCGTTATGCAAAGAATGCTTCATGCACTGACATTGTGTTGGACATTGTCTGACATTTCTATTTATGCTGCTGTGACGAAGTTTCAACCAACTGAAATTAACGCTTTTGAAAACAGTGTAGCCCAGTTTATCCGTGCCCGACAAACAGAGTCCAAAGTAAATATTTCTATTTATAGCTAAACAAGCTTAATATACAGCTTGCCGGCCGCGGTGGCCGAGGTGACTGAGGCGCTCCAGTCACGGTCAGCACGGCCACTACGGTCGGGGGTTCGAATCCCCCCTCGGGCATGGATATTTGTGTCGTCTTTACTCTTAGCTAGTTCATAAGTAGTTTGTAAGCTTAGGGACTGATGACCCCGTAGTTAAGTCCCATAATTTGCACAAACATTTGAACATTTTGAATATCCAGCTTTGTCGCGTACTGATTAATTACACCTCGCTTTGCGGACTAGGTGGGGTCGGTTGGACTCTGGATAATCCGTAATCCTTACACTACATAGAAAACTGTATTATGTACTGCAATATACGTACAAACCTTTATCCTGGCACAGGGCACTGCACTGCGCTGCAGTCAACTCACGTTTATTACTGAAACAGGTTGTAAGTTTATTCTGCTTCAAACTTGTGAGGCGTTTTACTGCAACACGAAGACTTAGACGTTTTAGCGACATCATTTCGGGTGGGGTTGCCTTCGGCTAGGTAAGTCATTAGGTTTCCCAGCTTGCCATTGATGCAATATCTACATCTACATCTACATAGATACTCTGCAAATCAAGTGCCTGGCAGAGGGTTCATTAACCACTTTAACGAGGAAGAATGTATGTCTATTGCATGCTGTGTTGTGGAATGTACGATCTGCTTTCAATTATAGGCAGGTCATAAAAATGTTGAGTAAATAAAATTAATTGCCGTTGCCTCCATATTCCTTCCACTGAAACGTCCCACTTTCGTCGTGTACTGCACCATCACTGTACAACAGGTGGCAGTACAAATTTCGTCTACGATCATCATTCTGTAACGACCGTTAGTGTCATTCACCAACCAGTTATCTACCTCACCATCATCTACAGGTGATCAACCAGAAATGTTTGCTAACATTTCAAAGAAGTCGGAAGTGTTGACAGCTTCACTGACTTTAGCGCCGGACCATAGTCTTTTCTACAACGTTCTTTCGCTTCAAAGCAATTTCACACACACACACACACACACACATATATATATATATATATATATATATATATATATATATATATATATATATATATATATATATATATATATTCGAAACACGCAATAGCACAGTATTGGTAGGGAGCAGATGAACAGTTGAAAGACCACCAGAAATTGTGAAATTAATTCTAGATGAAAGGCGCCAGTTAAAAAGCTTACTTTAAACATTTAACTGGCCGTAAAACCAGCTACGGGTTCGCGTGAACTACTGACTACTTTCTGCAACATAATCTTGTTCCCCGGCCCAGAATTGAGAACTGACTCGAAACTTTACTTTAGCAGCAGGAAGAGAAAGAGACGGTTGCCAACTTACGTCGTACATCACGAGAATTACACACAGTCATTAATATACATGCCACCCCGAACTAAACCATTTGATGAAGGTGTCTGTGAGAACATTTATGGCGCAACAGAATTAAAAATATCATAATATGCATCTGAATTTGTTCTCGGCACTGGTGAAAAACAACATTAAATAAAAGGGGAAGATATTCGTTAGCAAATATACAAAAGTATGATGAAATTTCACTGACAAATTATTTATCTAGTTCAAACATAAGCAAGTGGGTGAACCAATTTTGTTAAACAATAAAAGTGCATCCCATTGAAAAACTCTGAACCGAACATCGTCGGGGGAAGGATTTACAATCAACAAGCATTCGTCTACTCTCACGCACGAAGCAAAGCGAAACTCACCAACTCAGCGTGCTGATACGAAGCAGAAGCAGAAGCAGGCGCCGCTATCGTAGCCGAAATTCAGCGAACCAGGATGTACCACACAGCACCAGGAAAATAAACTTCGTAGGTGTCTCTGATCTGTCTTTCTTTCCTTGAGATGGTACGCGATAGTAGCGAGATTAATTTCCATTAAAATCAAACCGTGAACATGCAGACTTACTGAGACACACGGCACGTGTCTGCTACATTGCATATTCGCACCCCACTGAAGGCCAAGTGCGTAAAGATCGTTTTCATTTCAACAAAAATCAACGGAATCCTTGATTACGAAGCTCGAATACACAATAGGCACTGGTATGTGAGCAGTGACGAGAACTCAAGTGACTAGCTATAAACCCTTTATAACGTTACAGGATCGATGGTCGAGCGTAGTGTTGTGGGATCGATATTCAACTATTTGAATATCGATGACCATATAATCGATAGGCAAAAGGAATCAGCTCGGTTGTATTAATGCGCCACATCCTACGATAAAAATATTGTTAAATATTCAGAAAATAAATGGAGATTGTTAATCGCAAGCAGATTTGGCACATTTATATACATTTTAGACCTATGCAATACTTTTAAGAATGTTAAATTGTATTATTGAATGTGTGAAATATTTTATGTAATAAAAGGCGTATGTAGCGCGGGACTCGAAAACGGGTGCTCGCGGTCTTTTCCGTTGGGCTGTTGATGTGTGAAGACGCATTAAAAAGTATGTCTTGAAATTGGTGATTTCCTTTTCTTTTGGTCACACCACCTGCACATAACTGAATATCTATATCAACGCTAACGTTGACCTGATGTTGCATTTCCCCTAGCGAGTCGAAAGCAATACAAAGTTTTGCCGATTTTGTAAAATCGCGACGGTTAGTGTTAGAAAATGGGGGCTCGTCCGGGATTTCTGAATCATAGCAGAAGGCCCGAAGGCAGTGTTGGTTGTGGCCAGATACAGTGAAAAGAATAATCAACGTTTCGACGCTTCGAAAAATCAACGTTTGGGCGTTTCATCGGAAGACGGCGGCAGGACCAAGCAGCGGACGACCACGTGAGCAGCGGCCGGGCAGAATACAGCCGCGGTGCGGCCAGCGCGTCTACGGCAGTTTCCCGGTGCTACACAGCGCGCAGTGGAGAAAGAAGACATTATAAGTTAAGTAAATCTACCATTACGTGCGGCGTAAAGAATTTTTTAGTGTTACAAATTTTGGGTCTTCGATCTCTTTCTTACAATGGGGGAGCCAACGAATGAGACTCAAAGTGATGTGGAGTCAAATGAAGAAAATGTTATTCTTCTAATTGACATTATTGATGTACATGCACTAAAAGTAATTTTAAATTCTCTTAATCAACTGAAGAAAAGTGTGAATGACGAACAAAGTAGTGTGCAAGCGCAGGATGCACAATTAAAAACTCAAGGGAACCTAATGAATGACAAGTTGTTGAAAGTAGCATGGAAGAAATGAAAGCCAGTATTCAGTCTGTGGAGGAGAAATTAAATAAAGGGCTATCAGAAATGGAAGACAAGCTAAGATCGGATATAGATCAGAATAAACAAGAATGCGGTAAATTAAATGCCGAGGTAAGGGATGAAATTGTTAAGCTGGATGAAAAATGCACAACTGAAAGTTCCAAATTGGAACAAAGGTTGAAAGGGGAACTGTAAAAGGGTCATTTAGGGATAAAGAAGAATGTTAGCGAAGTAGATAACAAAGTGACTAAATTAACTGTTAATGTCGATACCTTGATTTCAAAGAAAATTGAAATTATAGAGTCAAAGGTTGCTACTATGGAACAAGGACAGGTAGGGAATATCGTAAACATATGCTTCCCATAAATTTAAACAATTTAAAATGTTTTTGTAATGATGGAAAATACCACCCAGCTGACTTTGTTGCTTGTTGGAGAGATCGTTTTGTAGATGGAATTAGTGATTTACAAAAGATTAAAATTATGAAGGGGGCATTGGAAGGAGAAGCTTTATCGTGGGCAAACCAAAATCAAAATAGTTTTGATAGCTATAAAGAGTTTCAGAAAGAGTTTTCAACCAAATACTGGGAAGAGGTAAAACAGTCAAGAATACAAAATGATTTTGAAATAGGTATCTGTATAAACCAGGAAGGGGAAATAAGAGAGATTTTTGTGTAAGGGAGGTGGAAAAGTTAGCAAATTTAGACAAGCCGTTGGGGCCATTAGTTATTATTTCCACCTTAAAGTGAAGATTGCCAGAAAAAGTTCAATGGGATCAGATAAATGCTCCAGGAGATACTGTAGATTCATTTACTGATTATGTAGGGACCATGGATAATGCTTTGCCATATAGAAACAGAAAAAATTTCCAAAATGACAGGACTAATGACTGGGTGGATGGGAGAAATGGTAGAGAAGACAACAGAAATGTTGTCAGAGAGAGATGCCAGACGTGATGGTAGGAGAAATTGGGAATCACATGGTAGACGGAATTACAATAGGCCACAGCATGATCAGGTTGAAGGCCCAGCTGGGGGTCAGACCGACCTCACAACCAGGAAAACCAAAAGGTATCCCATCTGAGGTCCGAGCTGGCATAAAGACGGACAACGCTTGGAAAAGGACCAAGAGAGGGAGGCTGACTAGGGAACAAAGGAGTAGGCAGTATAATTCATTCCATATGGAGAGAATTCTGGGTGAAGGTGAATTTTGGGGAGAAGTGTTTGAATCTGCTGGAAAGAAAAGAAAAACGGGAAATATTCCAAGACAGGATTATAAATGAGAATGTTGGTCACTTGTTTCTGTGGGCTGAGTCAAGTATTGGAATGAATGATTCAGATGTACTGGATAACAAAGATGCTAGTTTAAAGTTTGTGTATGATAATGTTTTTTCTTCTAACAGTGTTACTGCTAATGCAAATATTGAATGTATGTATGTTGATACAGGTATGCAATCATGTGCAACTTTTTCTTCTGCTGATGTTGCAAGTGATGTTTCTAATGTTGTTAATGTTAATGTGCAGTGTGAAAAGCACCAATTACATGAAATTGTTGATGTTGATAATACAGAGGTTGGAGTAGGCAGGGTGGCCGAAGATCTGCTTGATAATATTGAAGGTGAGAGTGGTGTTACAAAAGCCTTTTCCGAACTCAATATTGGGTACAGTGTTCCAGATGTTGTGGTAGCAAGTGATAGTTCAGAAGTGGGTATTGTGCATAATAAAAGTGCTGTTGATGTAACTTTTTGTTGAAATATTGATGATAGGAGCTATAGTGAAAGGGAGGTATTAACAGGCTTATGCAAAAAGCAAGACAGAGCTAGCAAATGGTAATGATGTGAGTAGAATAAACATAGTGGAACTTCATATTTCTGGGTACGAAAGAGGGGGATAGATGAAGTCGGCGAGGAATTTGTAAATTTAGTCAACAGCTTGGAGCAGCAGGAACAGAATTGGCACCCACAGATATTGAGGCACGTGGAGAAGAAATTTATTGTGTAGGAAATGTAATAGGTACAAAATTATTTGATACTACTGAGAAACCTGTTGAGGAGCCCTAAAGGATAGAGAGCAATAATTTGCAGTGTGCTGTAACTACAGCAGGATCAATAAGCAATAGAGATGAAAATGACAGAGCAAAATGTGTTGAGTTAACATGTTGTGCTGACCCTAAAATTAGCAATGAAGCAATGAATGATAGGAGTGGGGAGTTTAGTTTATCGACTATACAAGGTATGGATGATTTTGAGAGCATAGAGAAGGATTTGCTTGAAGAAGAACCTTTGAAAAGTAAAAGTGTAGTAAAATTGCAACCAAAAATTAATGTAATTATTGAGAGGTTTGAAACTGAAGCACTTTTGGGTTCAGGCACTGAGATTAGTGGAATTTCTCAGATGTTATACGAGCATCTGAAGACTGTTACACACGTAATGGAATTGCCAGTTGTCGGAATGCGGATTAAAGGTGCAACAAATAAGTTAAGCAAGCCTATTAGAACACAGGTAATGCTGTGTTTTAAGTTAGGTGATACACAGTTTTGTCACAACTGTATTGTTGTACCGGACTTATGCATGAATCTGATAATCGGCATGGATTGGCTGTATGAAGACAATGATGTCTTTTCTGAGGTGCCAGGAAGGGTGAGCAATTTTGAATGTTTTATAAATGTTAAACCACATGAACCATTTATGCAGAAACCATACCATATCGCTATTGCTCTAAGGAAAGTAGTTGAAACTGAACTTGAAAGAATGCTGGAACTAGGGATAATAGAAAGAAGCAATTGCCAATGTAATAATCCCCTAGTTATTGCTAGAAAGAAAAATAAATCAGTGAGGTTAGTGTTAGATGCTAGGAAGCTGAACACCATAATCTGTAGGGAAACTGATCATCCAGAAAATATGGATGATCTTCTTTATCGATTCCACCATGCCGAAATAATGTCGAGTGTTGACCTCACTGCTGGATTCTGGCAAATTCCACTAGCAAAGAATAGTAGGCAATCTATTGCTTTCTTGTATGGAGGTAGATCCTACCAATTTAAAGTAGTTCCATTTGACCTGAATATATCGGTGGCAATTTTTATAAGGGCATTAGATCATGTTTTAGATTGGGAACTAATGAGCAGATTGACAATATACGTTGATGATATCTTGTTGGCATCTGTTGACTGGGAAAGTCACTACCATTTACTAAAGGAAGTTTTAAGTGCTCTTAGAGAGGGTGGCATGAAGCTTAAACTAAGCAAGTGTGAGTTCGCAAGAAAAGAAATAGAATTCTTGGAACACATTATCACACCTAGTGGAAAGAGACCAAAGAGTGACAGGTTAGAGGCTATAGCGAAGTGCACAATCCCAAAAAACAGGAAGCAGTTAAAATCATTTCTCGGAATGTGTAACTTTTATCGGAAGTTTATCAGCAATCAAAGCTAGAATTCGCCCAACCTAACGAATTTATTGAAGGAACATGCTACTTGGATGCGGACAGATGACTGTACAAAGGATTTTCAGGAAATAAAGGACAGTTTGAGCGACAGTGGGTTGCTGTACCATCCAAATCCAGCATGGCCTTACTGTTTGTACACTGACAGCAGTGGCTATAGTCTGGGAGTTGCACTATCGCAGAAAAAGATGGTAAATGGAAATGAGTAACTGAGGAACATAGCCTTTGCATCAAGGACACTTTCCAAACATGAGCGGAGCTACGCGGTCACCGAAAAGGAATTGTTAGAAATTGTGTGGGCATTCACAAAGTTTAGGAATTACTCAATGGGTCATGAAGTGGTAGTTTACACTGACCTTAAATCACTGAGCTATTTGCAGGAATGTAGAAAGAAAGAAACGGCTGGGAAACACAAGCGAGGAAATATTGGATAAATACTACAAAATACATAAGGGAATTTTGTTCAGAAGGGGAAACGAAGAAAGCGATGACTGGAAATTATGTTTTCCAGACGAGTATGTCTCTGATTTAATTCAGCATGTACACTTCAGTTACGGACACTATGGACCCCAAAAGTGTATTGAGATAATAAGGGAAAAGGCAGTGTTCAATAATATGGTTAGACGAGTACGGAAACAACTTGAAAGCTGTGATGTCTGTCAGTGGGTTAAGGTTAGCCAATCACATAGCCAGGGATACATGCAATGTATAATACCAGTCTGTCAGTGTCGATAGCGATTGATCTTTTTGGACCGTTACCAACTGGAAGAGGTGGGTGCAAATATATTTTTGTAATTGTTGATTTATTTAGCAAATTCATTAAACTGTATCCAATCAAGCGAGCAACCAGTAAGAGTCTGATTTCCAAGTTCACGCATGATTATTTTCCTTCAGTTGGGGTACCAAAGGCAATTCTAAGTGATAATGGCTCCCAATTCACAAGCAATGATTGGAAAAGGTTTATGGAGACTGCTGGGATAAAGCATATTAGAATATCAGTGTATCATCCATCAAGCAATCCTGCTAAGCGATACATGAGAGAACTGGAAAGGCTCTGCAGGACATATTGCAGCAATAAACATAGCTCTTGGGTGCAATATTAAAAGCTGTGTGTGTGTTGTGGATGTTGAACCTATCGTTAAATCAGACAACAAATAGTTCATTAACACAGCAATTTGGTTTAATTATGGCCCTGATATTGATGTATATACTATTAAATAAGAAACAGTGCATTAAACTGATTATGTGCGCAACGGATATTTTAAACAAAGAACATCTGTGACAAGTCACCATTTGAAACAGACACTCACTATACTCAAAATTTTGACTGCGAGAAAGATATTAAAAAACCACAAACCACTTTCTTAATGCTTGACTGTGAGAATTTTATGCAGATCAGTTTCTGATTATTGAAATTTTGTTGTTGTTGTGGTCTTCAGTCCGGAGACTGGTTTGATGCAGCTCTCCACAATACCCTATCCTGTGCAAGCCTCTTCATCTCCACATAAGAACGGCAACCTACATCTGTCTGAATCTGCTTACTGTATCCATCTCTCGGTCTTCCTCTGCGGTTTTTACCACACACACTTCCCTCCAACGCTAAATTCACAATTCCTTGATGTCTAAGAATGTGTCCTACCAATCTATCCCTTCTTTTAGTCAAGGTATGCCAGAAATTCCTTTGCTCCCCAATTCTGTTCAGTACCTCCTCATTAGTTACGCGATCCACCCACCTAATCTTCAGCATTCTTCTGTAGCACCATATTTCAAAAGCCTCAATCCTCTTCCTGTCCGCACTGTTTATCGTCCATGTCTCACTTCCATACAAGGCAACACTCCATACAAATGCCTTCAGAAAGGACTTCCTTAGGCTTAAATCAATATTCGATGTTAACAAATTTCTCTTTTTCAAAAACGCTTTTCTACCCATTGCCATTCTGCATTTTATATCCTCTGTACTGCGACCATCATTTGTTATTTTACTACCCAAGTAACAAAACTCGTCTACCTCCTTTATTGCTTCGTTACCCAATCTAATTCCTTCAGCATCACCTGATTTTCTTACACTGCACTCCATTACCCTAGTTTTGCTCTTGTTAATGTTCATCTTATATGCACCTTTCAGCACACTGTCCATTCCGTTCAATTGCTCTTCCAGGTCCTTTGCTGTCTCTGACAGAATTACTATGTCGTCGGCAAAACGCAGTGTTTTTAATTCTTCACCCTGAACTTTAATTCCTTCTCCAAATTTCTCCTTGCTTTCCTTTATAGCTTGTTCAATGTACAAATTGAATAACATTGGAGAAAGGCTACAACCCTGTCTTACTCCCTTTCCAACCACTGCATCCCTTTCATGCCCTTCAACTCTGACAACTGCTGTCTGGTATTTGTACAAGTTGTAAATAACCTTACGTTCCCTATATTTTACTCCTGCTTGCTTCAGAACTTGAAAGAGTTTATTCCAATCAACATTGTCAAAAGCCTTCTCCAAATCTACAAAAGCTAGAAATGTAGGTTTGCCCTTTCTTAATCTATCTTCTAGGATAAGCCGTAAAGTGAGTATTGCCTCCCGTGTTCCTACCTTTCTCCTGAACCCAAACTGATCTTCCCCGAGGTCAGTTACTACCAGCTTTTCCATCCTTCTGTAAATAATTCGTGTTAATATTTTGCAACCATGACTTATTAAACTGATGGTTCTATAGTTTTCACACCTGTCTGCACCTGCTTTCTTTGGAATGGGGATTATAACATTTTTCTTAAAGTCTGAGGGTACTTCACCTGTCTCATACATATTACACACCAGGTGAAACAATTTTGTCATGACTGGTTCTCCCAGAGACTTTAGTAGCTCTGACGGAATATCATCTACTCCAGGGGCCTTGTTTCGACTTAGGTCTTTCAGAGCTCTGTCAAATTCTTCTCTCAGTACAGTATCTCCTATTCCATCTTCATTTACATCCTCTTCCCTTCCTACAACATCGTATCTAAGTTCATTTCCTTTGTAGAGCCCCTCTATATACTCTTTCCACCTTTCAGCTTTCCCTTCTTTGCTGAGAACTGGTTTTCCATCAGTGTCCTTGATATTCATAGAGATGTTTTTCTTGTCTCCAAATGTTTTTTTTTTTTATTTTCCTGTAGGCTGTATCTATTTTTCCCCTATTTATACATTCTTCTACATCCTTGCATTTGCCTTCTAGCCACTCCTGCTTAGCCATTTTGCACTTCCTGTCAATCTCATTTCTTAGTCGTCTGTACTCCATTTTACCTGTTTCATTTACTGCATTTTTATATTTTCTCCTTTCATCGATTAAATTTAGTATCTCCTGTCATATCCAAGGATTTTTTGTAGGTCTTGCCTTCCTACCTATTTTGTCCTCTGCTGCCTTCACTATTTCATCTCTCAATGCTACCCATTCCTCTTCTACAGTTTTATTTTCCCCCGTTTCTGTCAATTGTTGCCTAAAGCTCCCTCTGAATTTTTTAAGAACTTCAGGTTCCTTTAATTTCTCCAGGTCCCATCTCCTTATTTTCCTACCTTTTTGTAGTTTCTTCAGTTTCAGCCTACAGTTCATAACCAACAAGTTATGGTCAGAGTCTATATCTGCCCCTGGGAAAGTCTTACACTGTAGAACCTGGTTCCGAAATCTATGTCTTACTATTATAAAATCTATCTGGTATCTCCCAGTGTCTCCTGGTCTCTTCCACGTGTACAACCTTCTTTTGTGATTCTTGAACCATGTGTTTGTTATAACTAAATTATGTTCTGTGCAAAATTCTACCAGGTGGCTTCCTCTTTCATTCCTTTTTCCCAGATCATATTCACCTACTATCTTCCCCTCCCTTCTTTGTCCTACTACTGAATTCCAGTCTCCCATAACAATTAAGTTTTCCTCTCCCTTAATTGTCTGAATAATTTCCTTTAGCTCCTCATATATTTCTTCGATTTCCTCGTCATCGGCAGAGCTAGTTGGCATATAAACCTGTACTACTGTTGTCGGTGTTGGCTTCGTATCTATCTTGACAATGATAATGCGATCACTGTGCTGCTCATAGTAGTTTACCCGCATTCCTATTTTCTTATTCATTATCAATCCTACTCCTGTGATATCCCAAATTGATTTTGTATTTATAATCCTGTACTCACCAGACCAGAAATCCTGTTCATCCTGCCACCGAACTTCACTAATCGCCACTATATCTAACTTCAACCTATCCATCTCCCTTTTTAAATTTTCTAATTTTCCTACCCGATTAAGGGATCTAACATTCCACGCTCCGATCCGTAGAATGCCAGTATTGTCTTTCCTGATGATCAAATCCTCCTGAGTAGTCCCCGCCCGGAGATCCGAATGGGGGACCTCCGGAATATTTTACCCGAGAGGATGCCATCATCATATGTTCATACAGTAGAGCTGCATGTCCTCGGGAAAAATAACGGCTGTAGTTTCCCCTTGCTTTCAGCCGTTCGCAGTAACTGTGTGGCAAAGCCACATTAGCTGATGTTACAAGGCCAGTTCAGTCAATCATCCAGACTGTTGCCCCTGTAACTACTGAAAAGGCTGCTGCCCCTCTTCAGGAACCACACGTTTGTCTGGCCTCTCCACAGATACCCCTCCGCTGTGGTTGCACCTACGGTACGGCTATCTGTATCGTTGAGGCACGCAAGCCACCCCACCTCGGCAATGTCTGTGGTTCATAGGCACGCAAGCCACCCCACCTAGGCAATGTCTGTAGTTCATGGGTATCATAGTCAATTAACTATCATTTACTATGGCACCAATAACGAAATCTTTCAACAATATTATTAAAATCAATACTGCACTTTAAATCCACTAATAACTAATTATCAAATTAAGGAAGTAGGTTAATTTTCTAACTACTTTGTTACTTATTATTAATGATCAGCATTACATTACCTACATAATACAACTTCAGACTTGCTGGCAAAGCAGCCTCTGCTCTACATCGGAGCCATACACACAACTCAACCGCTCTCTAAGCGAGCTGAACCACAAGTGCTACTCTCTCTCAGTGCGAGCTACAATGCTATGCAATACATGATCTTTGCCAAAGATGAAACTTCACAGAGTTAAATACACATATCGATACATACAGTAGAAGCGATATTATACATTTTCTTGCAAGCAAGTTACTCGATACAAAACAGGAGGCACAATATTAGACATTTTCTTACAAAAATAATTTTTTATGGACACGTTTCATCACCCCCCCCCTCCTACCTATTAAAATTTTGTAGGTTGGGTGATGCCAATGGTATTGCCTAGCCAGCAAAATTACTGAATTTCAAGTCCAAATATCCATCCAAAATATAACATGAAAAATATGAAAACCTGATAAACATTTTTATCCAAGATATTCAAGATTAAAATAACAGATGGAGTACATAGAAAAATTGAAAAACGTAACAGTCGTAAATACATGCCATTTTACAGAACAGTACCATCAAAAGTCATGCATGGAGTGGTACAGGATGTGACAGGCATAAGCAAATGTCAAAATTTACAGAACATCAGCAATAAATGGAATATATGACAAATATACATAATGATAAACATAAGTATATATAGAATTTCAGAGAACATAGTTTGACAAATGATATATTGGAGAAAATGAGATAGCTAGAAGTAATACACAAATGGAAAAAAAATAATAATAAACATGAGCATAAACAAAATTGTACAAAAGATAGTTTAACTAATTTCATCATTCCTTTTGTTTTTTTCGAGAAAATAAGGTAATTACAAGTAATACACAACAGTGTAAGTCCCATGCGTCTAAATTTTGTAACAGAGATCAGTATTTCTTTATTTTTTATTTATTTTTTTTTTAACATAAAATGAACAAGCGTATCTTGGCACAATGTAGTCTATGTAAATTTTTAGTGCACTTAGTATAAGATAAAGTGTCAGTTTTGTATTCTGTGATGCATTTAAGATGCCATACTTTCATGGATGCTAGAACATACATGTAAAATTTTTGACTACATAGGTTTCTGGCCATGCACAAAATAATATCACTGCTTCGGCACAATAGGATTTCAATATAACGTTTGTCAATCGAATAGGCACAATGACATTTCAGACTAAAGGGTATTGACTCATTATAGTTCTGAAAGCATATGTATCTATCAAGAGCACAATTTTATTTTGGTCACTGAATGTAAAAGAACCATGAAATATACCTAAACACTGGTAATGAACCTGTGGACAACGTTTGCAATGGGAGGCACTGAATAGTATAAGCACACGAATAGCACATGAGCTCCTAACATTCATTTTAGGTCTGCACACGAATAGCCAATTATCCCCTAACATTCATTTTAGGTCTGCACACGAACACAAAACACTGTAAGATTACACCACACTGTAGGCGAGCTGGCTGGTTGCATTGAAGCTGAAGTCATGTGGAAAAGGTTCTGGTGTATTCCTCCATGCAATTCGACAACCAAGTGTGCTCCAACCAACGGAGCTATTAGCAGACTGCATCAGCATAGCCAAAATTAGAGCAAAATGGTGGTGGTTGACCAAGGCTGCAATAGACAGTACTATGTGGCCAAACATCATCCAACAAACATCTTCATTAAAAGGCCCAAAACCAGTGGTGTATAATAGCACGTCCATTGTTCTGTGTGCATTATGGAATCTCGTGTGCGAAATCGCCAGTTCCCATGCGTGTCCAAAGTACATGAAATAAAGCATTTTACACACAAATTAGTAACATAGTCATGATATTTCAGTTTACACTGAAAGAAAAGTCATTGATTAGTACATGTCTATGGCAAAACTTTGCCCCAAATTCAAGTGGTACAGATGGGGTCATGGTATTAAACCATATTTTTACATTACAAGTAGGGTCTTGAAGGCGGATACATTTGAAAACTAATGAGTAATTTAGATCTTATACTAGAGTATCTACAAAATTAGTGTCATTTCATATAGGCATAAGGCTTTACATACTATGTACATATTACTTTACAAACACATAATCGTATGAAATACATTCAGGGTGCTTGTCATCAATTTGGCATTAGGTCATGTAAAGTAAATTTGTTGTCATAATTAGAGCGATTAACGTGGAGCCACTTCAAATAACTTAACATTCAAATTACCACTAGTTTACATCTCTTTAAATTGACATACATCACTATGGTGGGGATTGCATTACCACCAAATTATAACAATTAAATTACATATGTTGCCATGGCCAGGCTCTCAATTTAGTTATACATTTCATTGCCTTAAGGTATAACACATCAGGGAAAATTCATGAGAATATCAAAAGAGGTTCAAGTCATCAGGTCATGTCTGTGTCTGTCTGAGTCAACAGTAGGGTCAAACAAAACAATTAAGGCAAATTTTGGCACAGTAATAGATGTACATCACAGTAAATCATCCGATAACATAACTATTTGTTAGGCAGCAGCATAGCTGCAGATTTTCGTCAACAAGATCATCAATAAAATTTTGAAGATAGCAATAAGCAAAAGCAAAGTATCTCTGTGCATTAACTAGACTTAACTAGGCGTAATTTATGGCAAAACTGCAAGTTTGCAAAAGAGATGGCTGTGTGCAACGTATACGCATAACCATACATTGTCATTGAGCTTCATTATAAAAGTAATTAGCATAGTGGTAGGGCTTAGTTATATAATTAGTGAACATAGCGGTAAGCTTTGATTACAAGAGCAATAAGCATAGCTGCAAGCATAATTAGAAATATTCATTACACATAATTACAAATAATTACAGAGCATCAGAAGGATATGATTCTCACTAATCAAACATGCCATTGAACGCACAATGCATCAACATACAAAATGGTGCACATAAGCACAAAGAGAAAACACAAAAGGGCAGTGCGAGTAAGCACATAAGAAAAGAACAGAGCATAGCATCATTAGCAACAGAGCGATTCTCCTCATAATTGCTTCATAATCATTGTATACTCTCGTCCACATAATTACATTTATCAAACATCTTTGACTGTTACCAAAACCTTCCTTACCATCATTTTCCATAAACAATAATGCATTTTAAAGACCACCATGACATATTGTGTATTGCCTTACTCATCATCCTCCAGAATGTCCTTTTTCGTTTTTACTGTTTAATTGGCTTACAAAATGCTTATGTCAACTCAAAATCTTCTTCACTCGCTCAGAAGTTCGTAAGTTATGTAATTAGTAATACAGAAGAGAAATATGACATTTTCTGAAACATAGGAACTTAATTAGATTATTCAATCAAAAATTTCATTAATTTTATTTGTCTTGCACAGCCACAGAGTTAGTTATATGCAAATTGCAAGATAATCATAGTTTCGTATGACAATATCCCAGCGTAGCACAGAGCATAAGTATTCAGAGTAAGAGAAAAGTAACAGTGAGAAAAAGAGGTAGATAGAGCGCACTAAGGAAAAGCGGAAGAATAGTGACACTCAGCTCGAGAACGGGGCACCAATCGCCACTTGGTGTGTCCAAAACAGATTAATGGACTCTCTACCCCAATTTTATTCCGTGAAAATTTTAATATTAGAAATGTGGTGTATGCCTTTCGACTTGTGCGTCTTTAAAGTTTCTACCTCAACGACGTTGTCGTGGATGATACGTTTGATTCGATACGGACCATTGTACAGTAAGAAGAATTTGTGAATCATAGATCTTCCCTTGTGGGATAAGTGGTGGGATCTAATTAATACCTTTTGTCCTACATAGAGTTGTTTGGCATAACAATTACGTTGAGAGCGTTTCCTTTTTTCAGCTGCTTTCTTAATATTTTTAAGCGCCAATTCAATGATCTCATGATGACGTAGTCTTCTGTGTTTCGGAAAAGGTATCAATTCCTTGATACGGTCGGGAGGTTGCTTGTTTTTCAGAACCAGAATTGGTGAAAGACCTGTAGAATCATTAGGAAGTTCATTTATAATATTTTGAAATGACAGAAGATATCTATCCCATGTGTTATGTCGTCGGTAGCAATACAGCCTACATAGTTTTCCAAGCTCTTTCATCACTCGTTCACGAGGGTTAGAGGCAGCATGATAAAGTGATATGAACACAGGTTTGATGTTTCTGCGCCGCAACATCCGTGCCCAATCATGAGAACTGAATTGAGGTCCGTTATCGGAGATGACTTTATCTATATGGCCAACATCTTTTAGGAAGTTTTTGACAAAGGCGTTAGCTACTGTCTTCGCCGTAGCACGGCGGAGCGGAGTAAAAGATACAAATTTTGATGTGAGCTCAATAGCAACGAAGACAAAAGAGAAACCATTGTTAGTTCTCGGAAGAGGTCCAAACAGATCAACGGCTGCTAACTGGTTTAATTTTGAAGGTATAATCGGAAAAAGTGGAGCAGAATGCGATATGGTCGGCGGCTTTGCTTTCTGACACAATTTGCATCGAGATAACACATTGCGTATACGTTTCTCCATGTTGATGAAATAACAAGAGTCGCGTAATTTCGCAAAGCACTTCTTGGCACCATAGTGTCAGTAACTGAGATGAATATACCAAATCAATTTGTTCACGGATTCCTCCGGAACACACACTAACCAAAATTAACTGTCAGGGGCTTTACGTTTGAAGAGAATGTTATTATGGATAATGTAAAATTGTCTGATGGAAACATTATATTTATCGTGCCATTTTATTTTAATATCTCGTCAGATTGGATCTTTATCTTGTTCTTTAGCAATGTCAGAAAATGTGGCAGATATGTAATTTTCGAAAGCAACTTGCTGCATATAGAGGATAGTAAAGTTATTTTCTAAGTATGCCTCTTCCGTCACCTTGTTGAGCCCAACAGGCGAACGAGATAGCGAGTCAGCAACGATGTTTTGTTTACCAGGAATGTAAATTACAGACAAATCAAATTCTTGAAGGAACAAAGCCCATCGTCTAAGTCTATCATGGTTACGTTTTGCCGACATGAGGAATTGAAGTGCACGGTGATCCGTGTAAACTTTAGTGTGTCTGCCAAACAAGAAATAACGGAATTTTTCGAATGCCCAAACTACTGCCAAAGCTTCAAGCTCAGACGGAATAGTTCCGCTCTGACTTGGATAATATGCGACTAGCAAACGCAATGGTTCTCTGTGTGGCGATGCCATTTTCTTCATCCTCTTGAAACACGTGAACGCCCAGTCCGAATTTTGAACTATCGCTAGAAATGCAAAAGTTCTTAGACAAATCTGGGTGCTGCAGAATAGGTGCGTGAAGGAGTGCATCTTTTAAGCAAAGAAATTCTCTTTGGGCAGCTTCATCCCAGAACCAAACAGTATTCTTTCCAGTTAATTCATATAATCTGGGAGTAGTTAGGTCTTTCAAATTTATAAAACGCCGATAGAAATTAATTAAACCCAAGAAAGCTCTTAATTGGCGTTTAGTGGTGGGAACAGGCATTTTCATTATCGCCTCTAACTTTTCGGGGTCGGGCTGGATCCCATCTTTAGAAATAATGTGCCCTAAAAATTTAATCTGAGAACGACCAAACTGTGACTTCTCTAAGTTGACAGTAATCCCGGATTGAGCAAACACTTCAAGTAAAGATTCCAAAGTACTGTTATGTTTTTCCCAGGAAGATTCTGCAATTAAAATATCCTCAACGTAAATTGTGATTTGTTGTTTTAAGTGCTCAGGAAGTGTGGCATTCATCGCACGGATGAAAGCAGATCAGGAGATGTTCAGTCCGAAAGGCAATTTACGGAACTGATAACAGTTTTCGAAGCAGAGAAACGCGGTATACTTCCTACAATTCGGGTGTAGTTTCACTTGCCAAAAACTAGACCTGAGATCTAATGAGGATAAAACATTGACACCATAGAATTTTTGTAACAATTCTTCCAGGGTTTGTGGTCGGTCGGTTTCAGGTAAAATGATAGTGTTAATTTGTCTGGAATCGAGCACTAATCGAATTGACTTATCTCTTTTTTCAACAATATGTTATACGAGCTAACTGCAGGTTCAATTACACCTTGATTGAGCATGGACTGAATTTCAGCCTTAACTCTTTCCCTGTATACTATCGGAATGGGATATGGAGGTACAAAAAATTTATTATGTTCTTTGATCTTAAATTCATAGAGAAAAATTTTTATGGTACCAGGACTGTTCGCGAATACACGGGAATAACGCCGCAAGATAAGGAACAATTCTTCCTTATCACGTTCTGACGCACCTTCAACTTCTACTAATTTTTTTCTTAATGATGTCAAAAATCAAGTCAATTCGCTCAGTCTCGAAATGTTTATCTGTTATATCATCATCAGGTTTGACGTCCTGCGTCACATTAGAAGTAGATAAAAATTTTAAACAACTGGCACCTTCTTCATATCTGGTAATCCAGTCTTCGAATTTAATTTGGATGGCATTTTCCTGAACAAAAGCAGTGGCACAAGCCGTATTGAAATCTAAAATAACCTTGTACTTGGATAGGAAGTCCACACCTAATATTATCTGTGTAGTTAAACGGGGGACAATCAATAGGTTGGCAGAAATGATATGACTTTGACATAAAAATTCTACGTATGTTTGCTGTCGAATTTTGCTGGAAATGACGCCACGAATTTTAGTGCAATGCAAAGGCAGAGTAGGACCGTTAAGCAAATTCTGATATTTCTTGAAAGTTACTTCACTAATTACTGACACTGGGCTGCCAGAATCTAAGACAGCAGAAAGATTGATTTTGCCAATTTTGACAGATACAATTGGGTGAATTGGAATATCGAGACAGTCTACCTTCTCTTCTAATAGTGCCTCTTTTATGTCATCTAACTGTACAAATTTTACGTCTTGTTCGGTAGAGCGTTCATAAGAAATTTCTTTGTTGAGACAAGTGTTACCAAGATTAATGAGGCTTTCACAAGATAAATGCTTTTCAAATCCTGTTCATCAACTTCGCATTCGCTATCATCGTCATTAGAAGACATGTAATTGTCTATCCAATCAGCAACAGAGGTGTGCTGCAAATCTAATTGTTCGAAATAATATTTTGCTGTCCAAGGTCACTGTTAGTTGCATTATTGTGTGGCAGTACCGTGTCCTGCATTTCAAAGTACATGACCGGTCTGTCATATGCAATTGTTGGTTGATACTGTAAGAATTTTATTTCGTATATAGTGTCTTCCTCAGAGTCTGAAGACGAAGCTTCTGTCTCCCAATCTGAATTGTCGTCATTATATTGCTGATCGACAATTATCTCGTTTAACCGTTGGGCAGTATTACGTTTGTTCGATACCTTTTCATTTGTTTCGTTAAATCTGGCAGTACAATTTTTGTTATTGTAATTGCTTTCAGGTGTAACGGCTTTAGTTTTTGACGCAGGTTGTGTCGGTTTTGCCTTATCACTTAGTGAGGTGCTACCGGCATCAGTATTGTGCACTTCCGCACAAACTACTATTCTGTTTTGTTCGGGAGGTCGTTCATCGTAACCTTCCTCTCTGTGAGGACGTTCACAATGAACAAGTTTCAGCGTATAGTTAGGATCACATAAATCCTGTACGGCCGAATTATTTGCCGTCGAGTCCGCTAGTCATACCTGACGCGGCCCCTTTTTTGACGAATTATAGCGTGGATTGGCAGATCTGATTTCAATGTTTTGCTCTTGTCTTTCTGGGGTACGAGATCTGCTTTGGCCCCGATTTGTGTTTTCGTATCGTGGAAGGCGATCACGAGAATTATCACGTGTGCCCTCCCGACTACGCTTCTCAGCGTTATTGTTGTTATTTTCAGTCTCGCGATCACTATCATCAGTATTGCGTCTTTCACGCCAATTAGGATTATTCGAAGTATTGCTGTTATGATAGTAATTAGTGTGGCGTCCTCCGCGACCAAAGCCACCACCTCGGTTACGGCCGAGAAAACTTCCACGGTTGTTTTCACGTTCTTGAAAATCACTGTTGTCATTGTCGCGACTTTATTTGTAAGTTTCATTAGTAAAAGAGTTATTTTTTGTTTTATCCTCGTTCTCAGCACAACGTTTAGAACGCGGCGGGCTTTGTTGCGACCGGCGATCATATCTGTTTGTTTCAAAATGTCGACTGCGCGAGGAATTTTCCTCGTCTTCTTCCTCTAAGTCTTGTAAGAGGTTTCTAAAGGCTTCAATATCATTCTTGCATCGTGCCGCAATGGCAATTTGACGCAAGTGTAGAGGCAATTTGTTCAAACAAATTCTAATTAATTCAGCAGGGTAGTAAGGTGCCGATAAACATTGATTTTTATATACTAAATGTTGGAAATATTCCACCGGGCTCGAGAAATTTGATCGTTCAAAAGTTTTGAACGTCGCAATACTGTTTTTAACGCTATCTTGTGCCGCTTCCGACCAGTATGCGGATAGAAATGAGCGTCGGAACTGATTCTCACTATGGCACTCTTGTGCAATAGCTCTCATTCTGGTGGCTGGCTCGCCTTCCAGATAACCACATATAAATTCTAGTCTGTGCTCAAGTGACCAATTCGGGGGAAGACAATATTCGAATTGTTGCAACCACTCTTTCGGGTGCAAGTCGTTCGGAGAGTTTTTGAATATTTTGAATTTACGTACAGTCAGGAAATGCTTGTAGTCAAACGCTTCCCTTCGTCTGTGCGACGTAAGTGGGCGTAAACTACGCACCGCGTCTTCATTGTTGTTATTACAAGGAACACTTCGTTCACGTACCAAGTGACCTACTTGGTTCGAATCATTATTATTGTCATTTTCGTTCAAATTTTCTTCTACGTCTTCGTATGGATTTCCAGAAGTGTGGTCAAATTTCCTCTCTATTCGCGCCACGCGATCATCTAATTTTCTGACCTCAGCCTTGTATTGCTGATTAATGGTCATTTGACCTTGTTTGAAACGGTCAAGGGCGAGATATTCATTAGTTTCATTAAACGGGGTAGGATGCGTTACATCAGAACCTTTGTCAGTGTTATCACTGATTTGGGTCATCTTAACAGTAATATCCTCAACCTGTTTATTAATTTTGTTGATCTGTTCCGTCGTGACTGACTGAAAATTCTGCAACTTTTCATCAAATAGTCTACTCTGTTGCTTCAATTGAGCGAGTTCAGTAGTTTCCATATTTTCAACTCGTGACGCAAAGCTTTCCATATTTTCCATTCGTGACGCAAGGCTTTCCATATTTTCCACTCGTGACGCAAGGCTTTCCATTACTGGATTAATCTCGTCGCGAATATCTTGTCTTATTTGCTGAGATTCACGTTTGAAAGTATTGAGCAGTTGTTCCCTGAACCGATTGTTGTCCTCATTTATCTTATTAAAACTACTTAGAATACTCACAAACCTCGAATCGCACGTCTGTTCTATTTTCTCAAGTTTTTCACCATTGTTTCTCAAGTTTTTCATTTAATCTCTGAGATTGTTTCTCAAGTTTTTCACCTAATTTCTGAGATTGTATTTGACTATTCTCAAGTTTTTCATTTAATTTCAGAGATTGTAATTGACTGTTCTCAAGTTTTTCATTTAATTTAGAGAACTGTGACAGTAACTTCTGCATGAAGTCATTTGGTAATACGTTTTCCATAGTTGTCGCACATGTATTTTTTGCAACAGAGCTAGGCGGAACCGATGCATTCATTTTTGCAACCGCATTACAAGAATCGGAATTCTGGGTTGTCGAATCCTGTACTTTATCATTATCCATATTGTCTATTCCTGAACTAATCTGTTCCGCGTTTTCGTACACGGTATTTACTGTCGTATTTGTATCAGTGCAGTGAGAAGGCTCTTGTGAAAATTCTTCTTCTCTCCTTGTATCATTCAAGGTCTCATTTTCGAAAGCAGTTTTAGCATCAGCGCGGGCTCTCCTATTCTTCGACATTGTTAACAGAATTTTGCAGTAAAGTGACCAATAATATTTATTTTCACCTACTGCAATTTTTTTTTTGTTTTGAAAATTACACACGGTAATTAACAATAGGCTGAATCGTGCTAGTGCAAAAGACAGTCACAATCGAGATTACGCGAACCGTTAATTATCACACGAGTTCCGCGGTACTAGAACTTTCGACACAACAAACATCAGACAATGTAAATGAGACTTTTTCAGTAGTATTGAAATTATTTGTATATTGAATTAATCTACTATAAACAATGCTACACAATATCAAGAATGGTAAGTAACAAACTACAGAAACAATTACTATGCTACTGTTGCTATAACAGAGGGTGGTGCTACAAAAATTCAATTAAGAGCCAAAAGTTAAGTTGGTTAGTAGAAAAGACAAACTAACTGAAATAAGACTACGTATCTAACTACGTCACGATCCTGTTTGTGAACTATCCTGGCAGAAAGGGCGCCAGATAAAAGCTGTGTGTGTGTTGTGGATGTTGAACCTATCGTTAAATCAGACAACAAATTGTTCATTAACACAGCAATTTCGTTTAATTATGGCACTGATATTGATGTATATACTATTAAATAAGAAACAGTGCATTAAACTGATTATGTGCGCAACTGATATTTTAAACAAAGAACATCTGTGACAAGCCACCATTTGAAACAGACACTGATTATACTCAAAATTTTGACTGCGAGAAAGATATTAAAAAACCACAAACCACTTTCTTAATGCTTGACTGTGAGAATTTTATGCAGATCAGTTTCTGATAATTGAAATTTAGTATCATAGTCAATTAACTATCATTTACTATGGCACCAATAACGAAATCTTTCAACAATATTATTAAAATCAATACTGCACTTTAAATCCACTAATAACTAATTATCAAATGAAGGAAGTCGGTTAATTTTCTAACTACGTAAATGAAACAGGAAAGAAAGGTCAAGTTACTTATTATTAATAATCAGCATTACATTACCTACATAATACAACTTCTGACTTGCTGGCAAAGCAGCCTCTGCTCTACATCGGAGCCATACACACAACTCAACCGCTCTCTAAGCGAGCTGAACCACAAGTGCTACTCTCTCACAGCGCGAGCTACAATGCTATGCAATACATGATCTTTGCCAAAGATGAAACTTCACAAAGGACACATATCGATACATACAGTAGAAGCGATATTATACATTTTCTTGCAAGCAAGTTACTCGATACAAAACAGGAGGCACAATATTAGACATTTTCTTACAAAAATAATTTTTTATGGACACGTTTCAATATCTAAAAGACTTTGAAAAGGTAATGAACAGTGTCAGGCATAGCTCAACAGGGTTTTCACCGTGGGAGGTGGAATTCAACACTAAACCACCAAATATAATATCAAAACATGTTGATTTTCCTCCACAGAAAGAGATGACGAGGAACGAGTTGGAAACATTTGTAAGAGAGAACATGGAAAGAAAAGCAATGCAAAGAAAGCAAAGACATGACAAAAAAATTGAAGGTGACAGAAATAAAGGTGCGGGACCTGGTATTAGTACGAACAAAGGAGAAGTCGAGTTACCTCAGCAAGGAGAGAAAGAAATTTTTTGAATTGTATTATGGACCGTTTGATGTAATGTCAATCCCACATCCAAATACATACCTTTTAGTATGCCCACAGACAAACAAAATACTTGGACTGCGAAATATAAATGAAATAAAGTTGTACATAGGGATGTGAAAAAACAATGGACAAGGTTGAACTCTGCATGTGTATTCTAAATGATATTTGGGGTATTTTGCGAAGGGAACTGATATTGTAGTTGTAGTGATATAAATATTGAACATTTTACGTGAAATTTATGTGTGTATGTTAGTATAGGCCTACTCTTGAGTGAATATGATTGTATTCGTGTAAAAATAATTTCATTTGTGTAAGGATATTTATGTTTTATTTATTTAGGGATTATGATTATTTGTTTGAGGTTTGGGGGTAGAGTTTTCCATTTTGTTGTTGTTGAAAATATCACATTGCGAAATTTTAGGCATTTTTCATGTTGGCTTCATAATAGAATCCCAACCCAAATCTCTAATTAGTGATTTGGCATTTAATCTGCTTGACTGTGTAGCTAACATAAAATTCTTCATATGAAGCTTATTCATGTATCTTAGCTTGTTTCACATTATGGGTATAAGTGTGTGCGTGTGTGTGTGTGTGAACGGAGAATGGGAGACAAACTGAAACTGATGCTGAACTCATTCTTCTAGGCAGTCAGTCTTGCTAATTGAGGCAGAAGGAGTGCTTCGAGTGTCAGTGAAGTGGACACCCGACTGAACATGTCGCTTGGCTTGTTGGACGAGAGAGAACTGGAGTAACCCGATGGATCAGTGAGTGTTCAGAGTGCTCAGAGTGCTGTGAAAACTGGAAAAGTGAAAGCAAAAGCAGAGATTTTGTTTTGTCAGGAAACTGTCAACAATGCTGTATTTTACTGTGTGCATAGTTTCTTAGACAACACTCAAGTGAACTATAACTGTAATTAATTGTGAAAATGTTGGACATTTATATATGTTTAGGGGGTCCATTTGTCACATGGAAGTGATGACAAAGTATGATCTATTTGCTTAGTAATTATTACCTATTTGCTTGCAAAGTGTGCACTTATTATTCTTCAAATTTTGTACTGCAATATTGAGGTTATTTTAAATAGTTGACTATAAATATTATTAAATACTTCCATGATTTGATTAATTTGTTTCATACTTCATTATTGAGAGATTCTGATATAGTTGGCCGCGGTGGAGTAGCCGAGCGGTCTAAAGCGTCTCGCTGCGGAGCGCGCGGTTGCTCGCCGTGGAGGTTCGAGTCCTCCCTGGGGCATGGGTGTGTGTGTTTGTCCTTAGTTTAGTTTACCTAGGTTTAAGTAGTTTGTAAGCTACGGACTGATGACCACGCAGTTTGGTCCGACAGATTTACAAACATTTGAACATTTTTTTGATATAGTTGTAAATAATGTTCCATTTGCCTATTTGCTTGCTAAATGTGCTCTGATCATTTTCAAATTTTGTATTGGAATATTGACTAGAATTTTTCACTTTGAGGTTATTGTATTCAGTTTAGTCATAAATATTGTCGAATACTACCGTGGGTTCATGAATTCGTTATCAAGAGATTTTGATCTTCATGACAATTTGACCAAAATCTCTGGGGGTAATATAACGTTACAGGATCGATGGTCGAGCGTAGTGTTGCGAGATCGATATTCAACTATTTGAATATCGATGACCATATAATCGATAGGCAAAAGGAATCAGCTCGGTTGTATTAATGCGCCACATCCTACGATAAAAATATTGTTAAATATTCAGAAAATAAATGGAGATTGTTAATCGCAAGCAGATTTGGCACATTTATATACATTTTAGACCTATGCAATACTTTTAAGAACGTTAAATTGTATTATTGAAAGTGTGAAATATTTTATGTAAAAAAAAGGCGTATGTAGCGCGGGACTCGAAAACGGGTGCTCGCGGTCTTTTCCGTTGGGCTGTTGATGTGTGAAGACGCATTAAAAAGTATGTCTTGAAATTGGTGATTTTCTTTTCTTTTGGCCACACCACCTGCACATAACTGAATATCTATACCAACGCTAACGCTGACCTGATGTTGCATTTCCTCTAGCGAGTCGAAAGCAATACAAAGTTTTGCCGATTTTGTAAAATCGCGACGGTTAGTGTTGGACCTTGAAGTCGGAGTTAGGAACCACGTCGTTCCGAAAACCAATAAAAAATACAAAATTCATTTTCCGAAAAATAAAGAAAAATAGCTACGGCATACAACCCGTAGAAATGCGTAGGATATCATAAGGAAGCTAAAGAAACACAGTTAGACGCGATTGGGAAGGTTTTACATGGATGGACGTAGTCCAATCTTCAAAACTCAGAAACGCCGAATAAATTCAAAGTCCGGGTAAATGAAAAATGAAACAAGTAATCCGCCATGCGCCCCCTAGAAATACGTAGATTTCATAAGCAAGCTAATAAAGGGTGTCGTACAAGACTAGAAGAGAATTTACTGACGGAGTCTGAATGCAAAGTAGAAATTTGGAAACGAAACAACAATCTAAAATAGGTGGAGAGGAGATCGCGATGAACTAAAGGAAATCAGAAGGATACATGCATAATTTCTTGCCTGAAGGGCATAGAAACAGACACAGGGGTAGCTGAAAGCTTTGCTCTGAGAACATGCCACGTGGAGTACATATCACGGAAAAGAATATTTCACATTTAGTACACAGAATAAAAATATTCTCCCACAAAGCTAGAAAGAAATAAAACCGAGTTCGTACACGCCAGCTAGTCTCACAAAGGTTACCGATTCTCAGCCGTTATCAAACCGAATTAGCTACATATTCACCGCATTTATCTACGCAAAATCACCGAAATGAAATTGAACACAGTTCCGCACATGATTGGAGAAACTTATTTCGAAAAAAGAACCTAAGTTCTGAAGTCTAACTTGAACAAACCAGACAACAAATCGCTACCATCTCAAGGGAGGAGAGAAACTCAGACGATCTTTCCAGGTCGGTGCGCAGCCACAGAGATTCCAAGTCGGCCAGCCAGTCCCCGCCGACACCGGAAATCGGTAAAAACCCCAGGAAAAACGAGGTGGTTGGGAGAGCTTAAACTCGCTCGCTACTGGGCATTGCCAACACAGCTTGTAACCAAAGGGTGGAGGAACCTCTTTGGTAGCATCAAAAGCAGAGGTTGGTAACGACTACCTATCGACACGAAGCCAGAGAAACATGCAAAGCGAGCAGCCAGCAGTCGATGACATTAATTCTCATACATACAGTCTGACTCACATGCTAGAAGATTCTAATACATGTACATACAGAATAAAGCAAGTACACATTCTCACAGGGACACGGAGAAACCGTTCATCGTGCACCAGTCATAGACACAATGATAAATTATTAGCGTGATAAAATCCCAGCAATATTACCGAAACTAACATTTAAAAACATGAAATGAAATGCCATTCCTCATGCCTGCGAACGAAAGGCGATCTCGTTTAACAAAAAAGCCCGTCTAGTGAACTTAGATAAATTACAAAGTTAAAAACCTTGGGAAGACTGCAGACAGCCGTCTTTCACAGTGACCATAGTAAATGTAACTGAAAGTGTGGGACTGGAGATCCCTTTGTCGCCTTTGGTGTCTACATAACGGCGGTGCATACACTGCATCGTACTGAAGTAATAACGTTATAAAGCACATTTTCGCGGATAAAAGAAAACGATCCCCATAACCTGGAAATCCGGTTAAATGGCCCCGGAAAAACGAGTTCTTGTGTACAAACTCCACCTCCTCCTTCTCCTCACCCGTTTTCATCCCCTTGTCTCTTTGATTTCTTCCTCCACTCCAGTCGGTCCACCTCTTCCATATCATTGCTCGCATATTCGTCCCTCGTTCCTTTCACTAGTCGATTATTTCGTCTCCATCTCTTCCGCCCCTTGTTAATTTCCTCCCCCTCCTCTCTGTTCGTATCCTTCTCCTATCTCTTCTTCATTCTATTTAATCGTTCACATACCTCGTAACTTTCATTATCATCTGTGAAAAGGTTGCTGAAGTCTTTTGTAAGTTACCTTCCACGATGCACCGTATGGAATCTTCTTCTTCGTTATACACTACTGGCCATTAAAATTACTACACCAGGAAGAAATGCAGATGATAAATGTGTATTCACTGGACAAATTTCTTATAGTAGAACTGACAGATGATTACATTTTCACGCAATTTGTGCGCATAGATCCTAAAAAAATCAGTACCCAGAACAACCAACTCTGGCAGTAATAACGGCCTTGATACGCCTGGGAATGGAGTCAATCAGAGCTTGGATGGCGTGTACAGGTAAAGATCCTCATGAAGCTTCAATACGATACCACAGATCATCAAGAGTAGTGACTGACGTATTGTGACGAGCCAGTTGCTCGGCCACCATTGACCAGACGTTTTCAGTTGGTTAGAGATCTGGAGAATGTGCTGGCCGCGGCAGCAGTCGAACATTTTCCGTGCCCAGAAAGGCCCGTACAGGACCTGCAACATTTGGTAGTATGGGGGTTAGGGTTTCGCAGAGATCGAATGAAGGGTAGAGCCACCGGTCGTAACACATCTGAAATGTAACGGCCACTCTTCAAAGTGCCGTCGATGCGTACAAGAGGTGACCGAGACGTGTTACCAATGGCACCCCATACCATCACGCCGGGTGATACGCCAGTATGGCGATGACGAATACACACTTCCAATGTGCGATCACCACGATGTCGCCAAACACGGATGCGATCATTATGATGCTGTACACAGAACCTGGATTCATCCCAAAAAATGACGTTTAGCCATTAGTGCACCCAGGTTCGTCGTTGCGTACACCTTCGCAGGCCCTCCTGTCTGTGATGCAGCGTCAAGGGTAACCGCAGCCATGGTCTCCGAGCTGATAGTCCTTGCTGCTGCAAATGTCGGCCAACTGTTCGTGCAGATGGTTGTTGTCTTGCGAACGTCCCCATCTGTTGACTCAAGGATGGAGACGTGGCTGCACAATCCGTTACAGCCATGCGGATAAGATGCCTCGCATCTCGACTGCTAGTGATACGAGGCCGTTGGGATCCAGCACGGTGTTCCGTATTGCTTCCTGAACCCACCGATTCCATATTCTGCTAACAGTCCTTGGATCGCGACCAACGCGAGCAGCAATCTGACCTTTCTCAACGTCGGAAACGTGATGGTACGCATTTCTCGTCCTTGCACTGCTGCATCAAGCGACAATGGTGAGCATTTCCGCCGCACGGGAGTAGCACATACAGAATTTAAGCGAAAACCTCCATCCCTGTTGACCCGATTATCCGGTAGTTTTATTTCAATTGCTTCGTTCATAAGACAATCCCAGTAGTTGAAGGTGCATGCCAAAATTTTCGTTTTGTTATATTCCATCGGATGACCTGTGTGCGAGCAATGTTCGGCAACAGCAGACTTTGCTAGGTTGTTACAAACGCGTGTCACGATTTTACTCAATTCAACGGTCCTAAACGTTTGACCTATATACGACATGCCACAGCTGTATGGGTTGCGCCAGACACCCAAATCATCCTTAACGGACCCAAACAGCGCCTTAATTTTTTGAAGGCGGTGGAAACGCACACTTCACGTCATATTTACGTACGATACGGCAAATCTTCTTCTGCCAACGTATGCAGACCATAACATCCATATCCACCCCCCCCCCTCCTCGCTGTCAGTAATGTGTATACATAAAAAAAACGTACACATACTTGATAGTGTAAATTTAAAACTACTATTACGAATTAAGCTAAGATGACAAAAAATCAGATATTTAAACCGTATGCTTTCTTCAAAATAGACTGAGAAGCGTTATGAAACCCACGCAGATTGAAAATTAGGCATTTTAGATTTTCACAAGGAATGGAAAACATGTAAGGAAAAAGTAAGTTGATAAAACGATACATCGTCAAAATTTGTTGCAGCATGGAAATCGGTAAAGTGATTTCCCCGTTTTTCTCAACCTAGCCCGACCGGAAGTGGCCTTAATGTAAATAAATATTCCTTCAAATGTAGTTTTTTGAGTAGGTGGAGGTATCGCGGTTGATAGCGCTACGCTCTTTTCATCTGCCCTTCACTATAGCCACTGTGGCGAAACGTGACCTTCAGATGCGACAACTCGGTACACAAACTTTCCGGGTCTGAGATGGCGTGCGCCCTGTGCACTAAAGCCCTTTCTACACGGGAAGTGAGAGCTTACGAGATTACCCATGATGCACCGGTCACGCCGTCCGCGTACAGTGTAGACGCGTCCGCTTGCACAAGATGCACGCATACGATCGCTAGTAGGCGGGATAGGATGCATCCTATTCACACGCGTATGGTAGTGCTTCGCGCAAGCGCAGACGACCGAATGGGGAACCCAGCTGAGAAACAGAGCAATGTCGGAAATTTGTTTGAGAATGTGTACTTGTCTCTAACTCAGAGCAACGTAGTTTTTCGACTCAGTCGTATGTATTTTAGGAGGTGATACTATAGAGGAATTGCATTAAAAAATTAATATAACCTGTGTACAATTTTTATTGAATACAGAGATATAGCTGTTAATATGAAATCCAAACAAACGAAGGGCAAACGTAATTCAAGAAACTTTCACTGATTTATCCGTTGGTTCTTGGTAGTACAACATCACACTGACTTAAAAGTAATATTTTGTTTATGTTCTACATGTTCATTTCCACTTAATTGCCCGGTTTTCGGCTAACTAGGACATATTCATACTTTAAACTACGTCTAAAACCGGTTATTTAAGTAAAAGTCAATATCGTGATCTACCAATAACCGACGAAAGAATCAGTCAAAATACCCAAATCAGTTTGTTTTACATACGAAGATCTGTATCTCTGTACCGAATAAAAATTGGACACAGGTTGTATGAAATTTTAACTGCAAATCGTCTTTATTATCATCTTCTAAAATATTTGCTATTTTTCTTTAAACATGCTGTAATTACGGTAACAGATGAAATATTTGTTTTTGGTGAGCATTATTTGAAGCTTAATCAAAGTGAAAGGTCTACGTATAGACACCTGAGCTTGTTCATCATACCCATAGGCGCCTCAAACCGCAGGGTTTGGAAGTATATAATCGCATTTTATAATGAGGACGTTAACACATGTAAGCGACGTAGATACAGATGAACAGCACGAAAACAATTAAATACAGTTTCACAGTGGCAGTCTAAAACATATATAAATGTTTTAATCAACAAAATATATCACAAAGTTTCGAAAAGTGATGTTAACGCGGTGATTCGTTTGCTGTAAGTTGACAACAAACGAAGTAGACGCTTGAAGCGGACGACTCAACAAATGCGTACCGTTTGAACGCTTCTCTGTAGTTCGACGGTCTATCGCAAGGAGCGCTGCAGCTGACAGCGACTTCCTTGTGCGTGTTGCACGTCTCATATAGAAAGGGCTTAGGGTACGTAGAACCCCTCCACGCTGAGCTGGGTGGTGACAACTATTAGCCTGCAGATCCAAATCTCTGAGAGTTGGCATCCTATAAACAGCATGTCCCAACGTACCATCTGCCTAACCGACAAACCAAGGAAGGGAAGGCAACCATTCTTTGTCACCTTTCGTGGTGAAACGGATGCTAGGGTGGATTGAATTTAGATGTTTCAGAAAATCATTCTAGTTATCAGTACTATAAAGTCAAATAAAAAACGTGTCGTCTACAAATCAGAAAACACAAGCAGATTTCAACGCCGCTGAATCCAATGCACGTTGTCCAGAGTCATCCAGAAATCAAATAGCAATAGCAAGTTCATATTCGCAGGGCATGTTCATTAGTACCTGTTTCGAAGTTCATTCAAGGTGGCTATCTTTGACTCACAGTACTGAACATGTCGCCCCACCATCAACCACACATTTTCGATTCGCGTCAAATCAAGAGATCTGGCAGGCCAGGGCAACCACACCAACGTGTGCAGCAACATCGTTTCGTGCATTGTCTTGCTGGAAACTTGAGTCTGCGGTATCCCAGCCTATGGCTACGTGTTGCAGGATGTCATTCAGGTAGATCAGACTGACCACAGTGTCCTGTATGCATGCCACCTTTGTTTTGTGGTTGAACCCAATAGCAACCCACACCACAATGCTATGAGTCGGCGCTGTACGTCTTGTGCGAATGCAGTCCTGTGGTGCTCTCCCTGTCTGGGGCGAAGCAAAATGCGACCATCATTTTCAAACAAACATAACCTGGATTTGTCCTAGAACCCTACCTGATGCCATTTCTGTCCCTAGTAACGTCTTTCTATATGTCACCATGATTCAATGGAAGCAGAGGAGTTTGTATTGGGGGACGGCGAGTAGAGTGTATTAGATTTGCAGACGACGTGGTTGTGATGGCAGAAAGAGCAAAAGAGATGGAACAAGTGTTAGACGACCTAAACACAAAATTAGAAGAATATGGAATGAAGATTAACAAGAAGAAAACAAAAACCATGGTAATTGGAGGAAGGAACACAAAATGTCGTTTAAAAATAGGGGGAGAAGAAATAGAGCCAGTGCATAGCTTCAAATACTTGGGAAGTATGATAATGGATGATATGTACTGCACTGCAGAAATTAAGAAAAGAATTTCCATGGCATAAGAAGGATTCAAAAGGAAACAGAGATTACTTTGCGGACCATTAAATAAAGATCTGAGGAAAAGACTTTCCAAGTGTTATATTTGGAGTGTTGTGCTATATGGTCCGGAGACCTGGACGTTGAGGAAGGAAGATGAAAGAAGATTGGAGGCTCTAGAGATGTGGATATGGAGAAGAATAGAACAAGTGAAATGGGAAGACCGAATAAGGAATGAAGAGGTATTAAGAAGAGTTGGAGAAGAAAGAAACATGCTGGACGTCATTAGGAAAAGAAAACGAAACTGGACATTGTTTGAGGAAGGACTGTTTAATGAAGGAAGGAATAGAAGGAATGGTGAAAGGAAAACGAGGAAGAGGAAAGCCAAGATATCAAATGCTAGACAACATCCAAGGAAATAAATATGAAGAAATGAAAGATTGGCTTTGGACAGAGAAAAGTGGAAAAGGATCTACCCATGACAAGAAAAGGATCAAAGCATGTCAAGACCTGCCGCAAGGCAGAATACAATTGTTGATGATGATATGTCACCGACGTCTCGCACAGTGTTTTTCAAATAGTGGGTCGCGACCCCCAGGCCCAGGGGCGACGCAAAGTTTTGTTCCAGAGGGGGGGGAGGGGGGGTTCGCGATCAAAGAAGAAAATAGTTGCAAAATAAACAAATGTTTTCAAATATTTGTAGAGCTTATGGTACTTAACTACGGGGTCATCAATCCCCAAACTTACAAACTACTTACGAACTAGCTAACACTAAAGACGGCACAAATATTAATGCCCGAAGGGGGATTCGAACCATAGTGGCTGTGCAGACCGTGACTGGAGCGCCGCAGTCCCCAAAATAAACAACCACACCAGTGCAACTCTGGGTACTTCGGGTTCCGCGTTACCAAAATGGCCTAAGTTAAAGTTATTTTATACGAAACTTACGTGATTCCTTTTTATCATCAATTATGATTTGAATAGAACAGAACTGACCCACTTTGGGTTACGATAGGAACACTAAAAGTGGACCTTGGCGATCACCTTTTGACATCTCGAAGTTTGAATGGAAATAACGGCTTAACCGTTCATCTGATACGAAAATTAATAAACAAATTTGTAGAGGAAGAAAATCTCTACAACTTTGCTCTGTTATGTTTTTTTTTTCATATCTCACATCGTTTCAGAGATATTTGCAAAAATAACGGCGATTTGACATTGTCACTTGATTTTACGCAAACTAGTGCTCACAAACAGTGCAGAAACTACCACGGCACGGCAAGAGAGGTGATAGTATTTCCAAGGAAAAAGATAATGAAAATACGGGAGAGATATTAAAATAATAGTTTAAAGAGATGAAATTTTTTTAAGAAAAATGTTTTTGTCAAAGCTAAATGTTGGCTGTTTCTTAAAATACGATCAGAGACCATATTATGTGTCGAGTGGATAGATATTATCATAATAGCAGAGTCGTAATCGTGTCGTCCTAATTTTTTATGATTTATAGGCCTACTTTAATCATTTTTGACCGAAATGATTGCAAAAAATTAAATTACTGGAAAACCTAAAGCAGGCCGTGGAATAATACAATAGATACGCCATGTTAACGACGAATAAACGAAACGCCTGATAACTGTTTTCAGGAACCAATCGATAGCGAAATTAAGGAGAGGCAATAAGTAATTTTGAGAAATTCCCAAAAAAATATCAGCTTCTTTAGAAATTGTTCGTTTCCGTCAACTAACAAATATTTTTCTGTCAAAATAAATGTAAAAATAGAATAATGTGTTCCATTCGGAAAATATACTAAAAATTCACCCTATGATGTAGAGTACCGCACGCCTTTTACTTATTTATTTATTTATTTTTGGAAGAATCTTTCCTCAGCAGAAGAAAATATGAAATTCATTTTGTTTGAATTGACACACACTGTCGTGTTACACGACCATGAGGGCGTGGTGGGGTAGGGGAGACGCCAAAATACTATTGCTTGGGAGATGGGTCGCGAACTCAAAAAGGTTGACATCTACACACAATATCGTCGGAATATCGGCAGAAAACAAAGGTTAATAACACCTCGACTTCAGAAATAGGTTGTATGCTACTACCCTATGCCAGCGACAGACTGTTTACGACGGATCTCAGCACAAAAGAGACTCGCCGATAACTGGCGTCCTTGTACGTTATGATTGCTACTTAGGTTGGAACTTAAATAGTGGCAACTGTTTATTCACAACCGATACAGAACCGTTACACGTAGTCACGTAGTCATCAGCGTTATGTAGAATCCATCGTCAGCGATGTGGAAGGCATAGTGTACCGTTACCAGAGACTGTTCTGTTGATGGTGCAAATGGAGCGATGTAGTGCCTGTTCTGAAGCGAATGCCATGAAGGTGGTTCCTTCATCTTCGGAATTAAACTCAAAAGGACTTAAGTCCGGAGAGTATGGTGGATGGTACAGTACTTCCCAGTCCCATGAACGGAACGGAGTAGCCACAGCTTGCGCTGTATACGCCCACGCATTGTCGTGCTGAATGATGGGTGAGTTGCGCAGAAAGTGTTGCCGCTTCTTTCGCAAAGCTGGTCGCAGGTGATGCTTAAAAAACGAGCAGTAATACAGCAGTAATACAGTGCACATTCTATCTTGAACCAACTACGTTGTTCCTGTTTCGAAAACATAGTGACACCGTTGTGTTAGACCGCTCGCTCACAAGTGACTGTGTTTCCCTCGATTGTGCGCACGCCGGTGACGTGTTTCGGGGGAGTGCATTTTGCTCGGAGGTAAGGTAGGTATGTCAACAACGTGTGCTATCGGTGACAATAGTAGATTCCAATGTATAGTGTCTGCACAGCAGTGTTGCCACTACTTAAGTTCCAAACCTCTTACATGTACTCATCCTTTCGTGTACCCTGTGACACAAGCGTTTCAATCAATATTGCTAGGCATCTCAAAAGGGAACTTCTGGCAATGAGAGAAAGAAATTAGCTTCGACCACTCGAATTGAAATCAAGCAACCTCGCATTTGTACGAAGCAAGCACATCGTGCCAATTAGGAAATGTTCAAATGTTTGTTAAGCTTATGGGACTTAACTACGGGGTCATTAGTCCCTAAACTTACAAACTACTTATGAACTACTTACGAACTAGGACGGCACAAATATCCATGCCCGAGGGGGGATTCGAACCCCCGACCGTAGTGGCCGTGCTGACCGTGACTGGAGCGCCTCAGTCACCTCGGCCACCGCGGCCGGCGCCAATTAGGATATCGATGATGATGTTGAAGGTTTCAACAAAGTGTATGTGTTCATACTCTTTCTTGATTCATCTATTAGTTCACTGCAGGATCGGTTCTTGACACTTTTTGAACTTTTTAACAGCTTCAATTTTTTCCAACCACGAAAAACTCAAGAAGTAGGTAACATTTACGGGGTTACGCAACTCCGTTCATTTTATACATCAGACCCATTAGTGGCAAATTTAATAACAACAGCTGATGTGAGACAGTCATTAACGTCTGAGCCGACTGGAGCGGTTCCCGCAAAACGCAATGGAAGCTTTGCCTGCCTGCGATCGTCAGATCTATCCTAATGCGTTTCGGTTTCTACAGCTCTGGGCAACTCTACCGCTGACACCAGCCACAAATGAGCGCATTTTTGCACCCTTAAGAGAATCAAGACGTACCTAACAAATACAACAAGCGGGACACGTCTGAGGGGGCTCGCCATGATGACAATTCATCGAGAAGGAGAGACTGATAAGTAAACAAAGCGACCGCCATCTGCCTTTCGTAATTCACGTTTTTAGCGAGGAAGTATTCTGAATTTCTGTCTCGTAGGGCATTTATGCATGTGACAAATATAAACTTTATGTGCTGATACGAAAACTACGTCATTTTTTTTTCTCGCTTACGTTACGTCATCAGTGTTCTAATGCAACAAATGTAAAACAACGACATACTTTATTTTTATAATTTTGGCATTAAATTACTATGTACCAATAACATTAACTTTCAATTTGAGCTATTGTAAAATGAAAGGTATAGCCCACCCTCAAATGTAAACACGCCACTGATCACCCACACAGGTGGCGGTATAACGCTACCTGCGGGTTGCAAAGCCTAAACTACCCGGACAGCGAAATAAAGTTGAATAATTTTTTACGTAACCGAAAGTGAGATATTAGTGGGTTTCGTGAAAATAAAAATGAAAAATAAATATTTAACGAGGGGAAAATGATCCATCATTGTGGAAAATGAAATAATAATAATAATAATATGACTGGTAGAATTTGGAATAAATGGGTGGGGGGGTGGGGTTGGTCCTTGCAGGCAACGTTATAAAAAACGTACGACACACAGGTACGTACGAAAATTCAGCATGGGCGGGAAGTTTATAACTCTTGTAGACTCTGGAATTGTTAAGCTGTTTAGAAATAAGTACACTTGGTGTCGTAAAAAGAATTGGTAGCCAACAGTAGGTAATTATGTCGGGGCCGGATATTGTAACACGTGATAATATGTCAACGGGGCGCGTGGCGCTGAATTTATATGTATCAAAGCATCGGACTTCGAAAGAAATGTGAAAAACCTTTAGTTTCTTTATGAGGGGTCCCGGTGGAAAGGTAATTAAACATGAATAATTGATTTTAGACTGTGGTCGGCCGCGATGGCCGAGCGTTCTGCAGCGCGTCAGTCACAGTGTGCACGGCCATTACGGTCGGGGGTTCGAATCCCCCCTCGGGCATGGATATGTGTGCTAATTCATAAGTAGTTTGTAAGTTGAGGCACTGATGACGCCGTACTTAAGTCTCATAAGCTCTACAAACATTTGAACAATTTTTGATTTTAGACTGTAATGGCGGCCTGGTATTGTTGTACAATTAGCCGTCCGCGGTGGCCGAGGAGACTAAGGCGCTCCAGTCACGGTCTGCACGGCCACTACGGTCGGAGGTTCGAATCCCCCCTCGGGCATGGATATTTGTGCCGTCCTAGTTCGTAAGTAGTTCATAAGTAGTTTGTAAGTTTAGGGACTGATGACCCCGTAGTTAAGTCCCATAGACTATACAAACATTTGAATTTCTACACATTAACTGCCAATTTATTAAAAGAAGCAACTGAATTTAATTAAATATTTAAACAAAAGGGAGGTAGTTATAAATGAAAACAAATGCAATGGGTAAACTGAAATTAATTTTTAATAATAATAATTGATGGGCTCACATAATACGATGATGTTCTGTTGAAACAGAAGCTGAATCTCAATTAATTCGATTTTGTCTCCTCTGCTCTGGCCACAAATATGCATATGAGGGGTTTAGATAAATCATTCCACTGACCAGAGGGGGCGAGCACTGGTTGCGAAAAAGGCGTAATTTATTTATTTTGTATCGTTACAGCGGTATAAATCACAGCCCGCACCAAGACCTGTACAAGACGTCACAGTACGTCCCTATACGGCCTCCCTCTCGCCCCAAAACCTCAAAATGCGGCAGCAGAATAGTTTAACTCTTTCAAGCCCTGCACGAATAATTGTGCGGTTCTGGTTTTGCTCGCTTATTTGTGATTCACAGTAGGTAGTTCGGGCCTGCATCACACAGTCGTGGATGGACTTTAGTAACTTGCGCAACGTGTTTTAGTTCCATGTTTGTACACTGTGTGGTACCAGCAACCGGCCGCAGTGGCCGAGCGATCTGCGGCGCGCCAGTCACAGTCTGCACGGCCACTACGGTCGGGGGTTCAAATCCCCCCTCGGGCATGGATATTTGTGCCGTCCTTAGTATAAGCTACTGCATAAGTAGTTTGTAAGCTTAGGGACTGATGACCCCGTAGTTAAGTCCCATAAGCTCTACAAACATTTGAACATTTGGTACCAGCAGTCGGTAAACTTCCAGTATGCTTACAACGGCGTCAAGGAAAACTTGTTGACAGGGTGTTGGTATCCTTGTTTTGACACGTGAAGCTATCATATCTGACAGCCACTTGATTTTATATGATCATATGATATTCTGTCATTTCTTTCAAAGGCACGTTACTGTAAGGTGACCGCGGCGGAGCGGCCGAGCGCATTGAGGCGTTATGCTGCGAAGCGGGAGGCCGTTCTCCGTCGGGGGTTCGAATCCCCCGTTGGGCATGGATGTTTGTGCTGTTTTTAGTATAAGGTAGTAGGAGGCGAGGTACTGGCGGAAGTAAAGTTGCGAGGCGGGATCGTGAGTCGTGTCGGGATACCCCAGTCGGTAGAGCCTTGCTCGGAAAGGCAAAGGTCCCAGGTTCGAGTCCCGGTTCCGGCACACAATTTTAATCTCCCAAGAAGTTTCATATCAGCGCACACTCCGCTGCAGAGTGAATGTTTCATTCTGAGTTCATAAGTAGTTTGTAAGTTTAGGGACTGATGACCCCGCAGTTAAGTTCCAGAAGCTTCACAAAAATTTGAACTTTTTTTAGCTGTAAGATGGTACAGATAAAAATTTAATATGAAGACCCGAAACAGACAACTGTGTGGGTACATAATTTTTGAAAATAAATTTAATTTCTCTCTTTGTAATGAATTACTGAAAGTATTTTGTATCTTAAACGTCGCCCTCTATATCAACATCACGTCACCTACAACCTAGGGTCTGAAAGGGTTAAGGTAACGTAATCTAAGGAATTTCAGTATGTCAACAGCACCTGAAGATGAGCAGAACTTGCTGGAAACGAGTAGCCATCGCGTTAAATTAAACATAATGAAATGACTGGTAGCAGTAATAACGAATGTTAACTTCCATTACCTTCGACCTTTTTTTCCACTTTAATTACTTTGTCGTAGCTGGAAGTTTGTCGTTATGAAAGGCAGCGGTCCGGATCAAACAGAGCGGCGCGCCCAGCTCAGGTACTGATTATTCTGAATAAGGAGGACAGGGGGAGGGGGAACCCCCAACTCCGCCGGTAAGTCGATTATCGCGATTGGAATCGATTTGCCGTCACCGCTGATTAGCATTGCTGCGCGCGATTAGACTGTGTAATGCGACGGCGGCGGAGCGGTTGCGTCCGGCGTTCAGATGTTTCACGTTCGTTACGCCAATTGCGCACGTGGCTAGGTGAACATGTTGCTAGATAACTCACCTAAGTCTAACAACAAAGGCGCCTAGAAAGGAATATACGGTACAAGTATGTAATATGAAAATAAGTCGACTGGCGTGTTTTACTGTCCGCTGTAGGATTCGTGAAGTTTCATGATATTTTGCAAACATTTCAGTCAAAAAATATAAAAAATATCTATTATATAAAAATGAATGTTTGTCTTTTTGTTCGTATTTTATGCACGGCCATAGTGTACATCCGATTGCGATAAAACTTTGTCAAATCATTGCTTGCACTCGCGCGAGGGTTATTATGTATATTTTTTCTCATCGATGTTTTTTTGTGGGTACGCCATATCTCCCGTATTACATATACAAAATTAATGATTGACGTATCATTTTCCAGGTTTCGTTCTCCACTACTAACGAGAAACAAACAGACAGTTTAAAATAACTGTTTTTATAACAAAACTTTATTTTGAAAAAAAAAGTTGTACTGTTCATACAATCTAAGTTGATACCCGGCGACCGATCGTAAATGGGACAATCACAGGGAACATATTCATTGTACGGAAGTTTGCACTGAAACAGAGGTGTGTGAAATGTTCGGGGATCCACATTTGACTGCCTCTTCTATTTCGTTTGTTGTAGCAGCCGACATAAGCGAGGTGAAAGCCAATAAATTTCATCTACACAACTACATCGTATTTTATATATACATGTGGCGTCTGTTCCGAAAGAGCAGACGTCACTTCTGATCCTGCAGTTGTTATACTTTAATATTCACAGAATATATGACATCAACTGCGATTGGGCAAAGCTGAAAATGTGTACCCAGCCGGGATTCGAACCCGGGTCTCCTGCTTTCTAGGCAGTTGCGCTGACCCCTACACCACTGGGGACACAGTGATCACCGCACCTGCAAGGACTACCTAGGCACGCCTCCCGTCAGACACAAAGCTGGGAATTTGTATATGACGGGAGGCGTACATGGGTAGTCCTTGCAGGTGCGGTGATCACTGTGTCCCCAGTGGTGTAGGGGTCAGCGCAACTGCCTAGAAAGCAAGAGACCCGGGTTCGAATCCCGGCTGGGTACACATTTTCAGCTTTGCCCAATCGCAGTTGTCATATATTCTGTGAATATTCTCTGAGTAAGTTATCTGTTTCGTATGAATTAAAACTTCAAAAATATGCTCTGAGCAGGAAGTTCGTTCTCGTTACCTCCCCTCCTTAGTGACTAAGTTTTCCGCGTGTCATTTCCGGCAGAGAACAGCTATTCAATGGTGTATTCCCGTAAGAGTAAGGGCTTCGAACTTGGCCACCCCTCCCCACTAACGATAGGATCATTGCCCGTCATGTTATTGGGCGAAGCTGAAAATATATATGTGTGTGTGTGTGTGTGGCGTCTGAATCCCGGCTGGGTACACATTTTCAGCTTCGCCCAATCGCAATTGATGTCATATATTCTGTGAATACGTCGTATTTTCTTGGACTCTGTGACAGAAGCCGAACCCCCCCCCCCCACCCCCGAAGGCCCGGGCCACGGAAATTTTGTCCCCCCTGTGCCCCCCCCACCTCACCCCCTCTCCGCGGCTCTGACGGTACATGGCTGACTTAACGGACGTATACTGCAACCATGTTCTGAGTGGCTCGATAGACAGTGGTAGAGTGCCAGACTAACAATCCGTGGGAAACAGCATATAATACTTGCGTTTTAATCTATAGTCTCATGGCGTTACCCCGCATTTTTACTACATCTGAGCTTTTCCCAATGTATTTCTGTATGGACAGCCGAAGGCCGCCCCAGTGTTGTCAATTCGTTTCTAACCATGTCCGTACATGACGTGTCAAAAACTACCTACGTTTACCATAAAAGTCCCTACGGGACCAAACGGATGGAGATATCGTCCGAGGGGAGTGGGGGATTGCTCCTCATGCCTCCCACCCCCTTCCCTGGATTCGCCACAGAGGTATAATTCCTTTTTCAACAAAAGAAGCTAGTTACGTATTGGCTGGCAATATTTGCCCTTTATTAACATAATAGTACAGTGAATTGTTACAAAAAAACTAATTTTGCATCGTCCCAAGAGATCGGAAGTCCGTCTCTACAGTGTGGAAAACAAAGTCAGAAGTCCCTACAGTTAGGAATATTGGGCCGCCAAAGCTGAGATACGGAAGGCACACGTTGTATCGTTGCGACAGCTACAGATCGTCATCCAAGAGCGGGAATGCAGCCATTATATATATACCGACATATTCTAGTAACCGAAATTGTGAACTGCACATCGTTTGAGTACACGACCTGGTGAGAAGAGTATCCAATGGGACATGTAACACTGAGGTAAGCAGTACTGAACTGCGCATCGAGAGGCTGAGTGGTAATGGTCACACTAGTCCTACACTGAGAGGTGGACAGAACTACTGTGTGAAATCACCGTTTGGAGTGTGTGTGTGTGTCCGCAATTCAGCGAATTCCGGCGGGTATTTAGGTGCTACACACTACATGCATAGGTGGCACTCCTTAACAAACTGACATTTATAGTTAATAGGTGCCACTAAGCGTTTAAGTAACACATCACTACCGCGTAAACTTAAGTGTCGGAATGTTGCAGCCTTCTGTAAATGCTGATATCAGTGCCGGATCCAAGACCTATGTTGAGGATGGTTTTGTTTTAGATAGACGATGAACACCAGGAACTTTTTTTCTATCTCTTTTTATTTTATTTTTGCAAGTTGTGCATGGCCAGTTGAGGATGGAGAAACCACTAAACAAAACGAACTTTGAAACTTCCTGGCAGATTAAAATTGTGTGCTGGAACCGGGACCTTTACCTTTCACGGGCAAACGCTCTACCGACTGATTTATCCCGACACGACACACGATCCCGCCTCAAAATTTTACTTCCACCATTACCTCGCCTCCTACTTTCCAAACTTCACAGAAGTTTGGCTTAGCCACATCCCGTAGGCTGTGGCTAGGCCATGTCTACACCATATCCTTTCTTCCAGGAGTGCTAGTCTTGCAAGGTTCTCAGGAGAGCTTCTGTGAAGTTTGGAAAGTAGGAGGCGAGGTACTGGCGGAAGTAAAGTTGTGAGACGGCATCGTGAGTCGTGTCGGGATAGCTCAGTCTGTAGAGCGCTTTCCCGCGAAAGGGTTCGAATTCTTGTTCCGACACACAATTTTAATGTGCCAGGAAGTTTCATATCAGCGCACATTCCGGTGCAGAGTGAAAGTTTCATTCTGGAAACGAACTTTGTTTGGAGGGGGGGGGGGGATTGGATGCTTCAGCCCCTTACCCCCTCCCTCCGTTCCGAATCCGATGCTTCAATGTTGCTATAATGTCTGCGGTGTAAAGCAACGCATTCCCGTCAAAATATTGCCTTAGGCGAGGAGAAGAGTGCGCGGGAGTATTTGAAGCGGAGAGTCACGTAATACTGAAGAACTGTCAGTGTGCTGAGGTTAAGCAGACTAGGATAACGAGTTGTAAACAAACGTGTTTATCTGGCGCTGAGTGCGTAACCTGCAGTTGAAGCTTATCTTGTGAAATAAAACATTATGCTCGATTACGGAGAACGTACGTATGCCATATCTTATCTGGCCATCTTTGCTCTTTGTCACGTAGCAGCAGACGGCGGACTCTAACCTGAATACTGTGCTACCGCACTGCTCTTGCAAAGGCCAGCGAATCCACAGATACAGTGTGGGAAGTCGATTGCCTGAACACCTCCGTAATAATGACATTTTCTTTTCTCATAAAACTTTTGACTAAATAGATCTGGGCCAACCACGTTTCTTCTGTTGTTCCACCTCTTATCTGAGACCATCATTCCTCAACAGCGACCTCAGTTATTTGTATAATACATCGCAACCTTTGTTTTCGACTATAAAACTGCTGCATCTCGCTCGAGTCCTCTGGTAGTTACACGTCCCATCACCCGATCCATTCTTCCTGCTTATATCTTCCACACGTTCCTCTACTACAGATCGTATACAGTACCTTCTCATTTCACGTTGTTTCAATGTCCCTGATTTATACTGTTGTGTTCCTCTGTTTTCCCTATACGTTTTCGTTCGTCCTTCTTAATTCAAGCAGTTAAAGTTTCTCTTGTGTTATCTTTCATGCCGTGTAACTATGTCTATCCAACTTACGCAAGTCCCCTTTATAGACATGTACAGTTCTCTTCAACTCAACTGTCTTCGAATTCACTATCGCAAGCTCTGCACCTCCGAGAACTTCGAGTCATACTTCAGTAACTGACTTATTTATTCACTGATTCTTAGTGACGATTCTGTAAAGCTCGAGACTAGTTTTGAGCTGATTCTATACAAGGTGTGCCAAGAAGAATGGTCAGTATATACTGATATCACAACTCAACTGTCTTCGAATTCACTATCGCAAGCTTTGCACCTCCGAGAACTTCGAGTCATACTTCAGTAACTGACTTATTTATTCACTGATTCTTAGTGACGATTCTGTAAAGCTCGAGACTAGTTTTGAGCTGATTCTATACAAGGTGTGCCAAGAAGAATGGTCAGTATATACTGATATCACAACTCAACTGTCTTCGAATTCACTATCGCAAGCTCTGCACCTCCGAGAACTTCGAGTCATACTTCAGTAACTGACTTATTTATTCACTGATTCTTAGTGACGATTCTGTAAAGCTCGAGACTAGTTTTGAGCTGATTCTATACAAGGTGTGCCAAGAAGAATGGTCAGTATATACTGATATCACAGGATCGACTGTTTCAATCACAAAAATTCGAACGGTGGCGCATGCCCCGTGGAACATACACGTTTAGTGGCTTAAGTAGCCGACGGGAGAACTTACTCACAATTTGCCACGATGTTAAATAAATGGAATATTTGAATAAAAAGGGCGAGAGCCTTGAGAGCAGCTATGGAAACAAATTCAAATGTTTGTAAATCTATCGGACTTAACTGCGTGGTCATTAGTCCGTAGCTTGAATGAAACTTTCACTCTGCAGCGGAATGTGCGCTGATATAAAACTTCCTGACATTAAAATTGTGTGCCCAGGTTCGAGTCCCGGTTCCAGCACACAATTCTAATCTGCCAGGAAGTTTCAGTCCGTAGCTTCTTGTTGTTGTTGTTGTTGTGGTCTTCAGTCCGGAGACTGGTTTGATGCAGCTTCTCCACAATACCCTATCTTGAGCAAGCATCTTCAACTTCACATAAGAACGGCAACCTACGTCTGAATCTGCTGAATCAGCACGGCGCCCCAGTACGCACGGCTAATCCGCCGCGACCATATTGGTTAGTTGTAAAAACATGCTAACGGATACCGTTGAAATACAAAAGCGTAAACGAACAATAATGACATAAGAGCGTACTTCTCAGATGAACAGAAATAAGTAGGATTAGTATGTTCAAATGTTTGTTAAGCTTAAGGGACTTAACTACGGGGTCATCACTCCCTAAACTTAAAAACTACTTATGAACTACCTTACACTAAAGACGACACAAACATCCATGCCCGAGGGGGGTTTCGAACCCCCGACCGTAGTGGCCGTGCAGACCGTGACTGAAGCGCCACAGACTGCTCGGTCACTGCGGCCGGCTAGGATTAGTACATGGCTCATAGTATGGTAACATAAATAAGTCAAAATAGATAAATGTCAGGTTAGTAATAATAGAGAACTACAGATGAAAGTAGATATTTGAGAAAATGAACAAATCGCAAAGGTTACCGGTAACTGTAAGAACGTTTCCTGAGCAGTATAGGTTTGACACCTTCAAAATATTGATAACATGTAAGCTTTCACCTCCGGCGTCTTCATTAATTATTAATTACCGGGCTCTAAGTTGCTGTGGTCCATCTGTAAAACTTGTTACTCCCGACGTTTCGTTGCCCACTGCGGACAATATCTTCAGAGGTGAGTCAACAGGCGAGATTTAACTGTTCGTTTAGTAAATTGCCATCCCTGAGTTCTAAAGATCTCAAATTGTTCTTCTTATCTGTGGAAAATAATTGAGTCTTCTTTTTCGGCATGTAGTTGGCAATCAGAAGGTCTTCTGGAAAAGGAGAGATTTTTTTTTTATGTTAGCTTTATATGTATGTTTTTTTTTTTTTTTTTTTTTTTTTTTTTTTTTTTTTTTTTTTTTTTTTTTTTTTTTTTTTTTTTTTTTTCCTCGCAGCTCTGATTGTTCGACCAACGTAATAACATGGGCAGTTATCACAGATTAATTTATAGACTTTTGTTGATGGTTCGTGTATTTCTTGTTGTAGGGGACATGATTGATCCACTCCTGCCAACATCGTGCTACAGTGGCAGAGAGTATTCATTCGATTTCAGTCGCGAAAACTATGTCTAATTAAAATATATAACTACCAAACAGATTCAGACTCCTTGAATATACAGCAACTATTGATTGTACATAAATTTATTACACATACGGTGTAGAAATTGGTCAACAGCGTTTTCTCTTCCTACGAAACCGAAGTATAACGTGTAGTTTTTTAGCGTTCTAAGTGCAGCATATAAAAGGAATTTATCGTCAGACACGATTTTTTGGCACTTTCTCATCATATTCTACGATTGTGAAATTTTTGTGCAAACATTAATTTCGGAAGAGTTTCACACTTTACGTGCTTGCTTTAATGATGTGTTCTCTAATATTTAGATATTTCATAGCATCAAATAATCAAACAAGGCTGACTGAAACAAACAGCTCATGTTAAAAATCGATTGTGATAGTGAAAGATACCATCAGATACATAACTGGAAAATAGCTTCTTACGTTATGAATACAGCAACCAGCCACTACCAAATTCTTTTAAGAACACGAAGTGTGCCATAACGTTTTCTTAACTAAGGCATCTATCATTAGCATTAGGATATCCAGCAAGAAAATTAGCATTTTTAATGCCGTAAGCCAAATACCTTACAGCAGAAGGAACTGCTCAGAAGTTAGCAACTATCGTCACAGGGTTGAACTTCACAATGTGCATCCACTGTGGCTATGTGCCGTTCATATATGAAACTATACACAGGTCTGCAAACCCCTTTTAGTTGTTATACCTATATGTAAAGCAGATTACTTTTAAATTCTACGTTACAAGTTGCTAATATTAATTTCATAAACAAAAATTCGAACTGCAGTGATCCCAACAGTTATTTTACACAATCATAAAATGAAACTTTGAACTTGCTGTCCACCAGTACTGCCTAAAGTAGCTCCTTTTTAAGAGCTACCAGTATTATAAAAGCGTGTTATTTATTTCATTCAAACCTATATTGTCTTGACTAACAGTCTGTCAAGCAAGAGTACCTATCTCTGAACACAAATAGTACGGCTGCTTGTATTACTGAGAAATATAAATGGGAATACAGTATTCGATCTTTTTATTCCTTTCTTACATTGATTTATGTATTTGAACGCTGAGAAGCTCTTCACCATCGTGCTTCATGTAGACTGCGATAGTCAAACAATACAAAGGTGACTATCAATTGTGTATATATCCCGCAGTAGCTATTTAATACACGATTTACCTGCTAACAACACTGGTATTTATGTGACGCTTGCCACTACCATGGCGGCCGGCCGAAGGTTCAAAATTATCCCGCGACAGCAGCGCCGTCAGCGAGTCTAGTTATTTTTACAAGGTCTTTGGTCTGCACCACCACCTAGAGAGTAGAGCTCTATATTAGGAGAGTACCGCCAACCGGATGAGCGCCGCCATTGTACACCTATTATATCTCGCAATAGCAGCGCTATGCACGGTGCTGTTAAATTAACATTTATGATGAAGGGAACCGCTCTGTATATCGACGTGGTATGACAAGTAAACAAGTAAACAATGAACTTAAGTTTTTAATCGTTTCATCACATCTACAGCGAATATTAAGGAAAAATTGGTAATCTGAGATCAAGACCTTTATTTTTGAGCAAACTAGTTGTAAAATTGTTTCGTGCTGAAATTTAAACCCTGTACCAAATGCACTGCTTTCCCAATAAGTGACTCTCCCGCTTTCAAATTAGCTAAGGACGGACGTTTTATATCTAATATATCGGTTTTTATCTAAGTAGATGTAATTTATACATGTTGCTTTCCATTAATCTAGTGCCTAATGTTGATAGGTGTTGTGTGCTAACCTACATGTGATATTATCACATAACATTAACTGAGCTAACATTTTGGGAAGGTTTAAGTTTTTACACATTGTTATCGCATTGCTGGTACTTCAGTAAAATAAACTTTTATCTTAAAATTCGAGTTTTGGAGATCTATTTATGGGCGGTTTCATTTAACGCCCAAACTTTCGTAATATGCAGGCTAAGTATAAATACGAAATTCGTCAAATATGGCACATTATGTTAGATTTTCATGTATTTGTATCTTTTATAAATATCTTTCCTCTTACAAGTGTTGTTCGTCCAACATTGCTCGCAAGAAACTTGAACAGATAAACCTAGAAGTGTACTCGATATTTCAATACAAATTCACTTACTTCGCAAAATTTTGCATTCTCGTATGGAAATGCATTTTTTCTTCCAATGCGGTGTACCCACAATTCGCGTCTTTTCGCATCTCTTTCGCCCGTGGAATGCGCAAAACTTGCTACCTCGGACTGTCTTAGTATAACAATTCACTGCCAACAATGCGGCATTTTTCACCATATAAAAATAGAATATGCTATGTTAGGCTCTTAATTTAATACATAATGAGTCTACACATTTCCAACACCTCTAAATGCTCAAATAACAGCTGGTTGAGTGAAATATGCCATTTACGCTGATGGATTGCTTAGGCCTAAAATGGCGGACGTGACCCACCAGCGCTCAACTGACCAATAGCAGCCGGCGGTTGTCGGCTAGCCACACATAAAAGGTTGGCGCTACTCTCCCAATACAGGGCTCTACTAGAGAGAATGCCGCGGCGCTCTCGCGTGACGTCAGGCAGAGTAGGCTGCGCGCGCATAGCTGACTGGCTGGCTGCTTCGACATAGTGGGCCGTGCCCCAGCGGCTACCCAGTCAGCTATGTGCGCGCAACCTACTCTGCCTGACGTCACACGAGAGCGGCGCGGCCTTCTCTCTAGGCGGTGGTGCTGTCTGCCCCGCATACGCGCTGCCCAGTGACCACCCAGCATGAAATTCGCAAACACTTGTTTGCCGTATTGGCGAGGTGTCCGTCGTTCACGGTCGCCACCGGCCGCGCTGTGAAACTGCTCCTCAGCGGCACTCAAAGTGTACAACGACTGTGCAGTGTGCACTTCCGCCAGGGGGGTGAAACTCATACGGGGATTTCCGGTAACACGATGTTGGTTCGCTGCCAGGCCACATAGAGAGCTGCGAGCGTTGCGATTTTTCATCTCGCTTTCCTATTGGATGATTTACGCTTTACAGTCCTCCATATTTGTTTTGATTCGTAGGTGGTGTTCTGTGCAGAGGTTCTATAGCAACGTCTTCCTAATTGCGATCTTCTGTGTGCATTTTGTGAGTTTCATAAGTTTCATTTATTTGAACTGTACAGAAGTTCCATTTCATATGACTGAAGATCTACATCTACATCTACATAGATACTCTGCAAATCACATTTAAGTGCCTGGCAGAGGGTTCATTAACCACCTTCATAACTTTTCTCTACCGTTCCATTCTCTAATAGCGCGCGGGAAGAAAGAACACCTAAATCGTTCCGCTTTCGATCTGATTTCTCTTATTTTATTGGGATGGTCATGTCTCCCTAAGTAGGTGGGTGCTAGCAAAATATTTTCACATTCAGAACTAAAAGTCGGTGATTGAAACTTCGCAAACAGATCACGCCGCAATGAATAACGTCTTTCTTTTAATGATTTCCACTCCAATTCGTGCAACATTTCCGTGACGCTTTCCCGCCCGTAACGTGATAAAACAAAACGAGCTGCCCTTCTCTGAACCTTCTCAATATCTTCCGTCAGTCCCACCTGGTGAGGGTCCCACAAGGGGCAACAGTACTCCAAGAGAGGACGCACAAGTGTGATGTAGGCAGTCTCTTTGGTGGAGCTGGTGCATCGTCTAAGCGTTCTGCCAATGAAACGTAACCTTTGGTTCGCCTTCCCCACAATATTTTCTATGTGTTCTCTCCAGTCAAAGTTGTTCGTAATTGTAACTCCTAGGTATTTGGTAGAATTTACGACCTTAAGGTTTGACTGATTTATCGCGTAATTGAAGTTCAGCGGATTTCTTTTAGTGGTCATGTGTATTACTTCACACTTTTCTTTATTTAGTGTCAATTGCCAATTTTCGCACCAAGTAGAAATTTTGTCTAAATCGCTTTGCAGTTGCTTTTGATCCTCTGTTGACTTCACTAACCGATAAACGACAGCATCATCCGCGAACAGTCTAAGGGAGCTATTCAGATTATCTCCTAAATCGTTTATAAACACGAGGAAGAGTAGGGGACCAATAACGCTTCCCTGTAATAGTAATCAACAGAAATAAAAATAAATTGGTTTTTGTAGACATCACAGTAGGCCTGCATTCTTGTTTGCAGGAAAGTGTATATGGCTGTAAAATTATTTATTTGTACAACCTACTTACTATTCCTCTTCTGGTCACATGAGTGGATATAATTGTGCCTTAGCGTATGTGAAAACTGAAAAATTATTTACATAGTTGCATGCAATATTTATTTCCATGGGATAACGCCACACGGTGAAAATCGCAGTTCCGAGTTTTAGAAACAAACAATTTTACGGTCAAAAAGATTACCACGACATCATTTACGAAGTTTGGCCGAATTTAAACAGCCACAAGGTATTAACGTTAGTTTTTGATTTAAATTTCTCGTATATATTACTTTGCAAGATCCACCCTCAAAGAATAAACGAAAAAATTGTCCAACATAACGTTTTCTCATTCGTGTATTTAGAAGTAAACATATGGATTTTCGCGCCACATTTTTCGGATTGAAAGTTGACTGCCAGGCCACTAGTAGCGCTGCTGTCGTTCTGTGTTTCCGTGTGATAACGTGGTCTTTGCACTTGTGTTATTTTTGGTGTTCTGTGACTTCCGCCGAGTCCACAGCAGGTGACCTTGCCGCTGCGGCACAGCAGAGGACTAGAGGAGTTAGTAAATATAAGGTTGAGCAGTAAGCGCTCTGCTCTGCCATTGGCTAGCGCTGTGACGTTACTGTGGGACTGCGCGCTCATAAACGGCCTGCACAAGCTTATTTCGGTACGGCACGGAATGTGCATTTATAATAAGTTTTGGACTAAAGAAATTGTTTCTCCCTTAAATACAAAGTGCTATTCTGCTGTAAAATATTCCATTTAAGAGTGCTGGGTTATATTCTATCGTAGATTTACGCGATACTTATCAGTAAGATATCAAATCACAAACATATCGACAATTTCTTTAATATGAACAGGAATGTTTCAAACACTTTTTTCCGTGATAAATTAAGCAACTCCGACTGTAAATCCCATACATAATCGGTTTCATTGAAATGCCGGGAGCCTATTCGAGAATGTGCAACATTTACATTGTCCTTCCTGTAGCACTTTGAGAGCTACACTTTCTGTAACGTTTCATCTCGAGGAAAAAATGATACTTTATTTCAGTTCCCTTTGTGTTCCCGCTGTGAGAATTACAACCCGTAATAGCACAGCCTAGCATTGTATAAATAATAACAAAAGTATTTCAAAGAATTACAGAAGAAACGATAGCACGCGCAACAGGCACTCGGGAAATCAATATATGCACTTTCCACTATAAACTTTTTACTTCCAAACTATGAAGCGAAACATATTATTCAACCCTTTCATTCCCAGTGTTGTTCCTCGACGACAACAACGTATTAAAAGCTGATTTATTCCGTATTTTCTGTATCAATCCTTAAAATCGCATTGTTGTTGACGAATAACTTGTTTCTAGTACGACATTTTGCCGCTTGGTACGGTGTTTAGTCACTTCTGAGGCATTAATCTGTCCGTCTTGAGGGTGGTGTTACGTTGCCGTCTGTACGTGGTTGTAATTAGGAGCGTGATTGTGGTTCATGTTATTTTATTTCAGCAGTGAATTGTCTTGTCTTTGGTGCTGAGGCGATGATTATGCTAGCATTATTGATCTGGCAGCGTTAACAATCATCAAAATAAGGTCCCAAGTAATAAAATACCACGATACAAACGTCTGTGTTGACGCATGAAATACATGGCATAAGAAAACAAGAGATCGATCAAAAATTTTGAAGCACGTAATTTGATGTTTTATTAATATAGAAAACACTGAATTTTAAGTTTTCCAAAGCTCAATTCATAATGTGGGAATGAAAGGTTTAAGCAAATGCAGCAGAAACGGTAACACATACGAGTTAGGAACCGACACCGCATATTGCTTCACTCCCTGGTATCCCACAGTGACGTCATGCGCAGAACGTCGATAACGCGTTTCCTACTGCGCATCGCTTACTGCGCCCCCCTGAGTGCGGCGACGGCGGGAATGCGGGAGCCACGCGCCGACGCGACGGCACCGCGCCTCGCGGCATTCCACCGCGTGACGTCAGCGGCCTCAAGGTCGCGGCCCGGCGCGCATGCGCGCTGGCTCGCTTGACGCCCGCTCCGTGCCCGCGCGTGGCGCGGCGCGGCGTGTGTCGGCGCCGTGTCCATCCACCGCGCGCTACTCCAGGTGCGCGTGAATCATCGAGGGCAAGCGCCAGCGGCATTCTTCTCTCGTCTGCACGCTGGTGCGGCGCGGGCAGACTGGTTTCATGCAGCTCGTCATTCCAGTTTGAGTGCTCAAAAGAGTTGTGTAGAGTGCATGGAATATGCGAGAATTTTTGACTCCAGGACTTTGTTAGGGGCAGTTAGGAGGTGAACATACTAAAAGTCCCCGCCCCTGGCCGCGGTGGAGTAGCCGGGACATGTGACAAAAGCACCCAGTGACATTAGCACCCAACCACAAATCTGCGACATTTGCACCCAGTCTGACTGGAAACTACCTGTTTCCTACGTCACGACCTACCTACCGCTAAGCCGCTCGTCTGCCCGCGGTAATTCCACGCCACCCTCACCCCGGGAGTCCTCGCTCACCGGAAACGCTATCTCGACACAGTCCTCCTGCAGTCCCAATGTCCTTTTCCACCTCAGCCGATGACTGCTGTTAGTACGATACTGCATATCGTAGTGTTTGGTTCGTGCAGCTTGTGTGTTTGTAAGCTTATAAGGTCGATATGGAGATATCAAAGACGAACAAGGGTAAGCCATGTTGCCACTATGAAGGCTACTCTTACATCATAAAAATAACAGAATCAGACGGAACAGTGATTTGGCGCTGTTCAAAATATAGAACAACGTACTGTCCAGGAAGCCTTGAGACAAAGGACTGTGTGGTGCTTAGTGCAAACGAGCATCAGTGTGTAGCCCCTGATGATACTCGCTTAGAAGTACAAAAGACTATTAGCCAGGCGAAGAAGAGATCACGAGAAGAACAGACTACGATTGCAAACATATATACCGAAGAGTTAGGTGAGTTGCACAATCGTGGATATGATTTTGTGACTGAAATGCCACAACAGCAGACAGCGAAGAGGACATTATACCGCCACCGAGCCAAAACTCACACAAATAAGAAAGAACCAGAAACAAGAGAAGAAATTGATCTTTCGGAAGCATTATTAAGAATGAATGATGGTTCCAATTTTCTTTTAAGTGATGACAACTTTGGATAGAATGATAGTTTTCAGTGGAAAAGCAGGAAGAGAGGCTCTCAGGAGTAAAGAAGACTTTTTTATGGATGGAACATTCAAATGCTGCAGCAAACGGTTTTATCAGATCTATACCATTCATGCAGACTTCGGAAGTTCGAAATATGAAACAAACATCTATCCAGTGGCGTTTGCGTTCTTACCCAAGAAACGAAAAGTGACTTATGTCCGACTTTTCCGTAATATTATCGATAAAGCGCCAGGATGGAGCCCAAAGAACGTTACTGTTGATTTCGAATCAGCTGCGATTTCTGCGTTAAGAGTTGTGATCCCTTCGGTTGACGTGCATGGCTGCCACTTCCACATGGAAAAGGCTCTCTGGAGGAAAGTGCAAGACTTGGGGCTGACTTCTGAATACAAAGAGAATGAAGAAGTAAGCCTACAAATACGTATGTGTGCTGAAACTTCCTGGCAGATTAAAATTGTGTGCCGGAACCGGGACTCGAACCTGGGACCTTTGCCTTTCGCGGGCAAGCGCTCTACCACTGAGCTACCCCGAGACGACTCACGATGCCGCCTCACAACTTTACTTCCGCCAGTACCTCGCCTCCTACTTTCCAAACTTCACAGAAGTTCTCCTGCGAAACTTGCAAGACTAGCACTCCTGGAAGAAAGGATATGGTGGAGATATGGCTTAGCCACAGCCTAGGGGATGTTTCCAGAATGAAACTTTCACTCTGCAGCGGAGTGTGCGCTGATATGAAACTTCCTGGCAGATTAAAATTGTGTGCCGGAACCGGGACTCGAACCTGGGACCTTTGCCTTTCGCGGGCAAGCGCTCTACCACTGAGCTACTCCGAGACGACTCACGATGCCGCCTCACAACTTTACTTCCGCCAGTACCTCGCCTCCTACTTTCCAAACTTCACAGAAGTTCTCCTGCGAAACTTGCAAGACTAGGACTCCTGGAAGAAAGGATATGATGGAGATATGGCTTAGCCACAGCCTAGGGGATGTTTCCAGAATGAAACTTTCACTCTGCAGCGGAGTGTGCGCTGATATGAAACTTCCTGGCAGATTAAAATTGTGTGCCGGAACCGGGACTCGAACCTGGGACCTTTGCCTTTCGCGGGCAAGCGCTCTACCACTGAGCTACCCCGAGACGACTCACGATGCCGCCTCACAACTTTACTTCCGCCAGTACCTCGCCTCCTACTTTCCAAACTTCACAGAAGTTCTCCTGCGAAACTTGCAAGACTAGCTCTCCTGGAAGAAAGGATATGGTGGAGACATGGCTTAGCCACAGCCTAGGGGATGTTTCCAGAATGAAACCTTCACTCTGCAGCGGAGTGTGCGCTGATATGAAACTTCCTGGCAGATAAAATTGTGTGCCGGAACCGGGACTCGAACCTGGGACCTTTGCCTTTCGCGGGTAAGCGCTCTATCACTGAGCTACCCCGACACGACTCACGATGCCGCCTCACAACTTTACTTCCGCCAGTACCTCGCCTCCTACTTTCCAAACTTCTGGAAACATCCCCTAGGCTATGGCTAAGCCATGTCTCCACCATATCCTTTCTTCCAGGAGTGCTAGTCTTGCAAGTTTCGCAGGAGAACATCGTACCACCAACTCAGTAGAAGGCTGGCACAACAAAATTAATAATTTTCTAGGAAGACCGAATCCAAAAATTAAAGATGTCATCCAGTGTATGAAGACAGAGGCTGAGAACTCGGCGTGCGCGTTAATGCGGTCAGACTTAAGTATGGAAGGCAAACGAAAGAAAACAAACTGTGTGAAGGTAGATGAAAGGCTGGAAAAAATTCTAACAAAGTACGAAGAAGATTGTGACGTTAGAGCTTGTCTGAAAGCAATCTCCTACCTCCAAAAAACTTGAGTAACTTCATAGGCGCCTTTTTAGACAAGATAACTTGAATAAATGTTAATAAACGTAAAATTAAAAAAAACCTAAAAATATTAAAAATAAAATAAAAAGGTATATAAAATTAAAATAAAAAAACTCATTTTAAACACGTCTAAAAGACAATTTACTTCTGCCATTCAGCCAGTCCAAAGCCTGGATAAAAGTGTGATGGGAGTCGGTTTATTACGAATAGTCGGTAGACAGAACATGGTCTCTACGATGCAGTCACAAATTTTTATTTATGATCAGTTTTAGGAGAAGCCAATAATCTGCAAAAACAATACAAAACTTTTTTTTTTTTTTTTTTTTTTTTTTTTTTTTTGGAGTGATTAGTAGAGATGAAACATCGCTCTGGAAAACATCGACGTTCGGACGGAAAAACATCGATGTTAAGAAACATCGCTCTAAAATGATAGATATTTGAAAATATTGAGGTTTTCATACTTTTTAGAAATATTATGGAAAACGCACTGAAATGATTTTATTTTACGGTATCTTAATAACTAAAGTAAGGTGTGTTGTCAGAGACATTTTGAAATACAAACAAACTGGAAATAATTACCTCTTTATTTACAAAACGCGACACGACGTTAGTAATGGGGTGCTTATCATTTGGTATTAACATGTGAAGTAGGCCTATGTGCCTCAATATGTTCTTTGTCTAGGCTACGAATACACAGCGAAATGGATGGCCGGCCGCGGTGGCCCAGCGGTCTGCGGCGTGCCAGTCGCGGTCTGCACGGCCACTACGGTCGGGAGTTCGAATCCCCCCTCGGGCATGGATATTTGTGCCGTCCTTAGTATTAGCTAGTTCATAAGTAGTTTGTAAGTTTAGGGACTGATGACCCCGTAGTTAAGTCCCATAAGCTCTACAAACATTTGAACATTTCGAAATGGAAGATTTGAATGAAAACGAAGTTGGGAATAACGTTTCGCAACGTATTGTGTTGACGGAATTGGGATTTAAATCGATTTGCTGATTACGTGTGAAATAACTTGCGTTTTGTTTACGTATTGTCTTTTTCCTTGGCTGTCGATGTGGAGAAGAATTAAACAAACATGTATCTATCATTTATTATTTAATCATGGACGTATTTTTAAAACGAACAGGCCTATTCATCGATAACGTTTATAAAATCCATTTACATCAGAAATGGAGATCTGTCATCTGTTTTATAGGTACTTAATGTTTGTTGGCTTCTGTCTCGAATTTTTTGGTCGGTGTTTTAACTGAAGTTTCGTCAGCACGATATCTGAGTCTGATTGTAGTAACACTGCCGTTGGACGATGAAATTTCGGCAATTCCAGTCGCAGTCGCCCGTTGGACGAAACCTCTGATTAACTGTCGAAGGTCGACATAAAAAAAGTAGACGGACGACAGCAGGCAGTAAGTCAAATAATATCCACGAAAAGCTTTAATAATTTTGTTGCAGATTAGAATTTGGGATATGTCTTTGCAATATCTGCATTCTCCAGTGTAGTGAAGATCCAGAAACTTCTACAGTTATGTATCTCATAATTACTGGTACCGTACAAAAGAACTTTTAATGTGCACCATTTCATTCAATGTTTCAATTAACTGCTATTTTTTAGCCGACCAAAAGCAGCATATAAAATTCTCTTATGCACACACTAATTAGACAAAAACTGATAAGGGTGGAAACATTTTTTTTACTAAAGATTTCGTCTATGGATGTCTATTACATGTCGTAAATACAGAAATACTTATCCGTGTGACTGTACTTGGTTCACCGTCTCTGTCCACCTGAGAAAATAATTAGTGGTTCGTTTTGAGGATAGTAATTTATTATTAACTGTTATTTATTTTGTAACCTAACCACACATTCGAAAATGGTCACTAATTCGGAAATAAACACCCAAATATTTGTTTCTTCCTTAGTTTTCTAATCAGATGGAAATGTAAATAAAATAGAATATTGTAGAACATCCTTTGTAATATACATTAAAAGGCTTAGGACCAGGGTTTAACGGTGTCGCTAGTTTTCGATTTCTATCGCGGATACATCGGCGATACATCAGCGATACATCGGCGAAATATTTCTGTTCAAAACATCGATGTTTTAAAATCACCGATGTATCGTTTGCATCCCTAGTTTGTCTTCTGACTGGTTTGATGAGACCTGCCACCAACTCCTCTCCTTTGCCAACCGTTTCATTTCAGAGTAGCATTGCAACATCCAACCTCAATTATTTGCTGGATGTATTCCAATCAGTTGGGGCAATGCCTGGGCAAATGCCCAAAATTCATAAATACGCACGCATTTATACTCTCTGAATTTCATCTCAAATGCTTCAATTATCTTTTGTTCTCATTTCGCAGCAGGCCAAGTTTCGCAAACATACAATGTTGAGCTACAAACGTATGTTCTGAGAAATTTGTGCCTCAAGTCCAGGGCGATGTCTGACAGCAGTAGATTTCTCTTTCCCATGAATGCGGTCTTTGCATGTGCTAGTCCACTTTTTATGTCCCGCTTGCTTCTTCTGTCGTGGGTTAGTTTACTGCAAAGGTAGAAGAATTCCTTATCTTCGTGTACATTGTGATCACCAATTCGGATGTTATTTTCTCGCTACTTCTATTTCTGTTATTTCTCATGACTTTCGTCTTTCTTTGGTTTACGTTCAATCCATGGTCTGTGTTCATTAGTCTGTTCATTCTATTCAACAGATCCTGTAATTTTCCTTCACTTCCACAGACGATCCTAATGTCATCAGCAAATCTTATCATTGATATCGTTTTACCCAGAACTTTTATCACAGACTTGAACCTCTACTTTATTTCCGATATTACGTCTTCATTGCGTAAGTTAAACGATGATGCCGACAGTCCACTTTTTTTACCCACTTTTTAATCGTAGCACTTCGTGCATGACTTTCGATGCTTATTGTATCTAATTGGTTCTTATACAACAATGTATTTCCTGCCTTTCCCTACAGCTTACTCCTATTTTTCTCAGAATTGCGAACATCATCCAGCACCTTACATTAAAAAAAGGTAAAGCAGTCAACAATCCGAAGATTGGTTTGAACACCACAGTGCTTTACTAGGCATGGTCCTGTTTGGAGGTGGTATTATCGAAGACTTTTTCCAGGTCACAAATCTTATGAATATGTCTTGGTTCTTCTTCAGTCTCGCTTCCATTATAAATTACAGCAACGCTTTTGCGGTTACGCATTGCCGTAAAGCACGGCCGTGTCAATGCGACCTCCCAGCCCTCGGCTCTTCTACCTGCCGAGCAGAGACCGGACGGGGAGATTAGCCGACCGCCCCTCGACCAGAACTGGGTGCTAATGTCACTGGGTGCTAATGTCACTGGGTGCTTTTGTCACGACACCGAGTAGCCGAGCGGTCTCTCGCTGCGGAGCGCGCGGTTGCTCGCCGTGGAGGTTCGAGTCCTCCCTGGGGTATGGGTGTGTGTGTTGTCCTTAGGTTAGTTTACCTAGGTTTAAGTAGTTTGTAAGCTACGGACTGATGACCACGCAGTTTGGTCCGATAGATTTACAAACATTTGAATTCCCCGCCCCTGGGGGGTGAGCTAAAGCGGGGAGGTGGGTGGAGAGCTACCATTTTTTGGTTTTCCGCTTATATCTCGAAAACAAAATCAAATATTCAAATGTTTGTATAGCTTATGTGACTTAACTACGGGGTCATCAGTCCCTAAACTTACAAACTACTTATGAAATAGCTAATACTAAGGACGACACAAATATCCATGCCCGAGGGGGGATTCGAACCCCCGACCGTAGTGACCGTGCAGACCGTGACTGGAGCGCCTCAGTCCCCTCGGCCACCGCGGCCGGCTATCTCGAAAACGGTCGGCTTTAGGAAACAATTGTTCCAAATAAAAATGAAAGATATTGAATTTGCTATAAAAGAGTTTCCATGCATATACGTCCAATTCCCAACGGTTTTCAAGATATACGTTATTAAAAATCGATAATTTCGGAAAAAATCATCTTTACCTCACTAATTTTGTCAAACATTTACTTCTAGTGACTTACTCGATCGTTTCACAGAAAATTTGTGAGAAAAAGTTGTAGAGCATTAAATTTCCTTCAATTTGATATGCATATTTGCTACCTTATCTTCAGCCTGTCATTCATTGACTGGAGTAGTTCGTTCATGAGCTAGAGTTACTAGGCGTCCTCTTTTGCCGGGGCATGACCTCTTTTTTGGTCCCAAGAAATGGCCCAGGAGGGATAATAGTAACATGTTTTTCATTTTTTACTCATACAGTTGCTTCAGATTGATAGTGCGTAAATCTACATAAGTACTGTGCAAGTCGCACTGTAATCCATGGCAGAGGCTTCATCGAATCGCTTTTATGATACGAGGTATGTCCACAAAGTAAGTTCTGTTCGCGTATATGTAACAAACGAGTACAGATACATAAAAAATATTTATTGTACAAAAATCTAGAAATGTTAAGCTACTTTTCTAAAGAGCTTCAGAAATTTTGTAGGCATAGATTGGCACAAATTTTTGTAAGCCTTCTTCATAGAAGGTTGCCGCCAGTGTATACAACCATGTGGTAACATTTTCTTTCAGCTCGTCATCATTGTTCAAGTGTTGACAACCAATGACAGATTTTAGATGTGAGAAAAGATGAAAGTGGCTAGGAGCAAGGTCCGGGCTGTACGGAGGATGATCAAACACGTCCCACTGAAATTCCCGTAAGAGTTGTTTGTCACATTCGACGTGTGACGTCGGGTATTATCTTTATATATATATAACCAACAACTTTCTGACAGCAACCCTCGGCACTTCTTCTGTATTGCGCGACGCAATTTCCTAATGATCTAATAGTAACCATGTGTATTGATTGTTTAGGCTAGTGGTAAGAAATGAATCAGCAAAATGTTGGGGATGAAGTGTGCCTCCGTACCATTGATTGCCCTTTTGTTTCAGGCGTGTCGTACGATATCCAAGTTTCGTCGCTCCGTGACTATCGAGAAAGAAAACCATCGCCTTCTTCATTGTAGCGGGTCAGAACCAAAAGTGCACCTCCCACCCGTTGCTTTTTTTGTGTTGTTCAGGAAGAATTTTGGGTACCCAACGTGAGCAAAGTTTTAGAAATTTCAGTTATCAGTAACAATTTCATGAGATATTGATCGTGAGATCTGCGGAACTGTCATAGCAAGGCCAGTAAATGCTAACTTGCGGTTTTGCTTAATTTTATCTTCAATTGTGTGAACCAGTTCATCAGTAACCATAGACGGGCGTGCTCTTGATCACGTCCTTCATTGAACAGTTTCACCCATGTTTTAATCATTGGTAGTGCGCCTCGGTTGCACTGTGGTAGAGTGCCAGACTACAAATCCAAAGGTCGCGGGTTCGATGCCCGCCAGGTCCTAGGATTATTATCTATCACTTTCCACTTCTTTCCCCTCTGGCAGTATTGCTCATGTGAAAAATACCGAGTAGCACCGTGGTTCGGAACCCACGTTAAACTGTAGGTCCCCCATAACTGGCTGGGTAAGTCAGGTCGGAGGAAGGCAACGGCATACCACCTCCAAACAGGACCATGCCTAGTAAAGCACTGTGGTGTTCAAACCAATCTTCGGACTGTTGACTGCTTTACCTTTTTTTAGTGAAATAAATAACACTACTGCAGTATTCACAAACAGTGACAGTGAATACTGAAATAGTGGTTTTCCTTCACTATCCCACCAATGACGAACTGGCAACAATAACCTACACAGTTGATGTTGGAAACTGTTAACTACTTCAGCATGTAAAACGAGCAATAAAAAGACCCACTGAAGATGCTGCAACTGTATTGAAACATGTGTGGGTCTTTTCTCAAGGCAAATTCTCATAGAGAAGCAACTAAATATTTATAAAGCAAACACAGATGAAAAGGGCATCAACATCAAGGTGATTATTGCCATATTATGTTTGTGCCAAAAAGTTTACGATATGACAAGTTAATTTAACGATTTTGCATCATGGATAGAGATTGTTTGTACAATATCGCTTAACTTCATAATGAGGCGGGAAAATAACGTAATCTGAAGATGAAGATTTATATCGTTCATCCTGGCTACATCCAGTGGCTGTCATTGCGGCAATGGAGGGGGATGAGCAGAATGGCTGAAAATTCGACCGCCTTCATAGGTGACGCCGACTATAGTAAATGATGTGACTGCTTTCACAGGCGGTCCAGGCTATGATGGGTTAGGATAAACCTGCGATTTAGGGAGAACCAAGATGTGTGTGTGTTTTATTTTATTTATTTTTAAGCCTCCACTCATCCATTTTTATTTAATTATATTTTGGTTACCTAAATAATCACTACTAAGGATGTTGTTGTTGTCTTCAGTCTGCTGACTGGTTAGTAATAGTAAAAAACATTGCGATCTTCGCTTTAAAACTTTACAAACAAAGCGTATAAAACAACAAAACTACTCATCTCTGCAGAATCGCTGCGACTCATATAAATTTGATGAGCCGCAGGAAAGTCAATCATTCATCTCGCTATAAAATATTCACCCTGACCCAACCTTCCTACTCTATTACTTGATGGGTGAGGATCTCGCACGGCAGTGCGGGGTACTAATATATTCGGAAATACGAGCCCATGTCTCGGGTTCTGTTGATGACAGGGTAAAGTGTTCTGGATAGACCTTGGCATACTGATCATTTGGATACATATTAGAATAATCACAGTACTGTAGGCGTCTTACATTACAGCGTCAGAAACCATGATTTTTGGGTACTAAAATCATGAATTGTGGAGATTGTGGCATATATATATATATATATATATATATATATATATATATATATATATATATATATATATATATATATGCGCCTACATTGCATATTTGAAGCTAAAATTTGATTTTAGTATGGCGAAAATATTATCATTTTATGTCTTCTGAAATGAAAGAATCTTTAGCTATGTGGGCTCCAATATTTCATTACCAGTTCCGTAATAACTGAGCTTAACCGATCGTGCAAGTGTCTGATACACTTGAAACTGTGAAGTGAACAACATTGGTAATGTTAATTTAGTACATAAATTTTGATATTAACGACATAAGAAACGGATCTCAATATAAATTTATTACGTGGGGTCACTTTCTTTACCCCAACATAAACATTATCTTATCTCCGCAATGGCGCCACTCTGGCGTCAAAGATTCTATGTATTCTCTTATAAGTGAATTGTCTTTGAGGTAAAGTGGTAGTGTAAATTCTGACGTGGAACTGTTACGAAGTAATTAGATTTTGGAGTCACTGAAGACCCTAGGATAGTACTTACGTGCACATTATTTCTCAATATTCCATTGTGTTTATTGAGTTGCGTGTGCAATCCAACAATGAGTAGTGAATCTATTCGCGTCGACGTACATATTATGACGACAGAAGACTTCATGGACTGTTAAGATAATATAGAAAATGAATCTGCGGGAAAACAACGAAACCAAGAACATAATTCAGATGAGGTGATTGTGAAAGTGAACACAGTTCTCACAATACAGACACAACAATTTCTCACTTGGATTTCTCATAAGAGGAATTGTCAGAAAATGCTTCTAGTTACTATTATGGGAAAAACAGTTTCAAATGGTCGCAGAATCCGCCCAGGAGTTCTAGAACGAGAAAATCTAATATTATTGTTCATGGCTGTTAAATGCTTTAGTATGCATTGAAAAATCACGTTTCCCCTTTCAGAGATTAATTTGGACCTTCACCAAAAAGGCAGATGGAGCAAGTAAATAAATAAAAAAATAAAAGTTACTATTAAAATTAACTATTTGTTACTTTAAAATTATCTCTGCTTTCAGAATTGAAAACATATTGACATTAATATAAACGTGTTTTGTATGAGTGTCTGGCTTTGTTATACCACATAGTTAGATCAAGGCAGTTCCAAACAAGTTCAAATGAATGTGTATAAGACAATTACCATAAAAAATTGAGTCCAAGTAAGTGAAAATACTAATAATTTTTTGGTTCGCTAAATAACCCGCGAAATAGTTGTGATAGTGGAAAATATTGATAGTAACTCAGGGTTAAGCATGAGAAATATACTGTCTATTCTTTGACTATTGCGTACCCAAGATAATTTGGATGCCTCAGTAAAACACACTTCTAATATTCCTCACAAGACGTAGTAATTTCATAGTTGGAATATTCGCACAAAATCACTCGTAGGTTAGCCACTTTCATTCTTGTTTGATCCTTGTACCTTCTTAAGTATTTCTCATTTAAACTAATGCTACGAGAAATTAATTCATATTTCCTGCAGGTCCGCAGTCCACGCTGAAAAATAAATGGTTAATGTCCTATTATTTCTCAACTCCCGTCCCTGTACTGTTAAATAATAATAGTTTGTATTGACAACGAAATGGCGACTGGCGTCCGTAGTTCAAGAACTTTGTTCGAGACGTTGCTGCTAGAGCTGAATTTCTGAAAAATGCTTAAAAAATCCCGTTGAGTACTGTTCTACTATGAAGAACACGATATCGTAATTAATACTTCTGTATGAAACCACAACTAAGCATACAAATGAATGTAAAACACCTGAAAACTGCAATTATTGAAAAACAAACTAACGACGATTCTAAAAATTTACAACGATTTCTCTCCTTTCGTTCTCTCACTATAATGGGTGACAGCAGACAAGACAGTATAAGTATTATACAATGTCTTTTATACTATTAAACAAAGTGCTAAAACATGTATTATAATATTATATACATTCTTAGCTATAATCATTGGTTATAATTGACTATTACTGTCCTTGTCTTGCAAATATTTATCTCAGACATCATTACATGTAACACTTGTATTGACTGTAATTGAATTTGGCGTCTGTATTGATTTCCATGTTATTATTTCTAGGGGACTTTTAGGATGGACACACAGAAATTTTCTATTCATTACAAATGGTCGAAATTTTTCCAATATGTTCTAATATGATATTCAAAAAATACCTTATAAAAATTGTTTTGATGCCTTTATCCGTTACCAATATCAAAAGGCTCGAACTGATTCTACCTTTGCATAAAATTAGAAAAACTTATTTTTTCCACTTTGAGTCGCAAATACCTAAATAACTAACCACGGTACATTCTGTAGATATTTTTTTCCAATATTTTAAACACGACTGCGCCTCAGCAAAGATATTCTGTAAGACGTACAAAGATCAAAGTTTCTCGCCGGCTAGATTTTTGTCTAAACGGGTGGCAAGTTTCAGAGCGACTATAACGCCAGCTTTCAGCACAATATGCCCTTTTGCTAGCGAAACATCATGGTTTTTCGGTTGTATCTTAATAACGTAGAAACACCATTACTAGATAAATATCTGCAGGATGTCAAGGGTCAAGTCTAGTATTCGATACAACCCGTCGGCTTTGACCAATGACGTCATTAGTCAAAGATGGAGTTATTTGCATATGGCCGTTGATGTAATTAAAGAAAGACAATTTATATCTTGATTCGTTCGTGGCTAAACGGATTGGACGAGTTTGTCATAATTTAAAAAAAATTATACACGATGTATTAGATAGCCTAAAATCAACTAATGACTTCGCAGTTGTAACCTGTATTGGATTCTTTACTTAACCTCCACCGATCGAGTAAAGAATAAGATACAGATATGAAATAGAGACGATTGGTATCATTTAAAAATGGTATCGTACATTAGACTTGACCTCCCCCTGCTCAAGTCAAGAATATGATACAGATATCTCATGAAATAACGACATTTGGTAACATTTAGGAATTGTATCGTATACTAGACTTGACCTCCCCCCCCCCTTCTCAAGTCAAAAATACGATACAGATATTTCATGAAATAGCCTCATATGGTATAATTTAAAAATTGTATCGTAAACTAGATTTCACGTCCCCCTGCTCAAGTCATGAATACGATATAGATATCTTTTCAAATATCGACATATCAACAGAAACATATATTATTATGCTACTATTTTACGTGAACATTATTGTACATGTAGCTTTTAACGAAATCGCAGACATTTGTTGTAGTATTTGTGAATATAATAATAAAAAAAGTATATTTCTTGTATGTAATGTTGTATCTTTCTTTTCAGACGCCAGACGTGGAAGTCTGTCACCTCAAAAAATCTATACTTTTCATTTATTACAAATTGTTAAATTATTTAAACATATTTCACTGTTTTTTTTTTTCAATTAATAAAAATATTTCTTAAACTAGCAAATAATTATATATCTATGAAGTCATTTATAGTATTATCTTTGGTATCGATATATTTTTGATAGACGTCAGATATTCAAATGTTATTACTTCCATATCTTTGATTCGTATATGATGTCACTGCTCAAAGCCGACGTGTTGTATCGTATACTTGACTATTCCCGGATGTCAATAATGAGCCAACCAGTTGCAACAATAGTGCTTTAATAATCTTTGACCAATCTTTCGACGGATAAAAACCCGTCTTCTTGAGAAATACATGTGATACCTAAAGACAATGTGACAGCATAAATTAAAAATTAATAATAGTTATGTCTGATATATGCGTCATACCAAGCCTATCGCCTAAAACATCGTGAAATACGGTTATCAGAATAAAACTGGTACTTACTACAGTACTGATTGTAGGAATGTTTCGACTACTTTGATACGCAACTGTAGTAAGTTGCCTGTTTAAATAATAGGTTCGTTTAAGCTGCTGCCAGAAAGCTACTTTCAAGCGCGAGCAACTAGGCGTTAGTGTGCATGCGCAGCTACGATGACTTATTCGGAGCTTGTACTGCTTGAACGCTTTTCGTCCCAATTCAGGTAGGATTCTCACGCGTAGCAGTGGATCAATAGCTGAACTACGACCTCATTATTCTTTTGGTATTCCTATATAATTCTGATCAGTTATGCAGAACAACAATGGTTTGTTTTTCAGTTTTATTAGTGTGACTTACTGAACCCATGATAAGGGTGTTAAAACTTTTCACATAATACAATATACGTGCAAAGTAACGAAAATGTGTACAATAGAGGTCTGCACCTCGCTCGGTTGCTCGCTCGAATCGCGTGATACATGTCGTTCTCTGACAGTCCGACAGGTGTCGGTACTGCAGCTTGCGGCAAGGCGTGTGGCTGCGCTCGACTTCCTGCACGCTCGACCGGCCCGACCGTCCACACTGCCCGCTCGCCACTCGGTCGCCCACCGCAGCGCCACTCGAGTCCAAGGCGAGTGTCGGGAGCAAACGAGACTGCTGAGAATAAATCGTGACTGCGAAATTTTGAATTGTTTCCTTTCCCGGGTGCTTCGAAAGCTGTTCTCTCGACCCAGTTCAACTGGCTATTCAGTTTCGCATTTTGTACTTTACCATATAAGTTATTATACGTGATTGACATAAAGTATCTGTGTTAAGATCATTTACTAAATGAGTTTTCCATGATCTTTCTTACTTTCTTGTTCCCATTTTGTGGACTGTTAGTTTCGGTTTAGTGGTAGGTTTTACTTGCCGTCTTAACGAGCAAATGGTTGTATTTTATATCCATTCCTCTTATCAGTCTCAAGTACTGTAATACTTTGTCCATCTTTTATATTGATATTAAATACTCAGATATTGATGTACATCCGTTAGGTTAGGTTTGTGCATCTCTCTCTCCGTTGTATTCCGGTAATACATATTCCCGTAGCCTTTTGTCACTGTGTGTGGTTGTTGCGCCTCTACCTTTTCCGAGTGAGTTCTTAACGGGAATTTTTCTAATTGCAACATTCATATATTCCCCACTGCCACTGTCGTCTTTCTTATCTACATAATAAAGAACGCATGCAAGCTTTTGTACAATATATAAGATCCGCGCTTTCTTCCGTCGTCAGGGTCATATGCCGGTCTAATGCTCATATTTCATGTACCTCTTATTCCAACTGTTTACACAGCTGTACGAATTTATGGTGCTCCTGCTGTTTCAGTGATATCTGTGCTATATTTATTTAAGCCCGCCTGAAGAATGTCACCCGGGTGCACCAGCCAAAAGAATGAAGTGCATGTTTTCGGAATGGCTGGACTGTGAAATGCGCGAGGTGCAATCCACCAATGACGTGGACCTTTATTTAGCACGAATTGATGGTGATGACGACGATCTGCTTGAATGGTAGAAACGCAACAGTACTCACGTTCCTAAGCTAGCTGTATTGGCAAACAGTATTTTGTGTGCCCGCCTCCAATGCAGCTAGTGAACGCACTTTCAGTGCGGCAGGGAATCTGTTCTCTGATAGAAGAACTTGACTCGATCTACAACGTGTCAATGATATTTTAACAATACATTGCAATTACAATACCACTAACGAATAGTTTGGGGATAATGTTACTTTTCGATGTATACTTTGTTGTACGGTAATTTTCACTTTTGTACATTGCAATAAAAACGTTGTTCGTTTCGTCGTTTCTCTTTAGATCCTTTACATTACTTTCAAATGTTGTAGTTAGTGAAAACAACCTTTTTGTCTTGTTTGCGGTATAATGATATTGCGGTTACATGCTACTATGCAGGAATACACGTCTACAGCATAACTGTTTTAGTTCGTTTAGTTAGCGGGGCTGCGTCAGACGCAACAGCAGCCCACACCTCAGAGCCACACAGCCACTGCCGTAGCGACTGACAAGGTACCCTATCCAAGTGTCACTCTCCGATTTTTATGAAATTTGGATTTCTTATAATACATGAAAACTGTGGGACCCGTTCAAATAAATTTTTTTAGAGCTTATATGACTTAACTACGGGGTAATCAGTCCCTAAACTTACAAACCACTTATGAACTACTTACGAACTAGGACGGCACAAATATCCATGCCCGAGGGGGGATTCAACCCCCGACCGTAGCGGCCGTGCAGACGGTGACTGAAGCGCCGCAGAGCGCTCAGCCACCGCGGCGTGGGACCGTATTTTTATTTATTTTTTAAGCGTGGGAAATATATATTTAAGGGGCGAAACGGTCCCTCCAAAATTGGGGCTAAAATAAAAAAATCTTGATAACTTAGAGATTAATGAAGCGATTGTAATGATTTTTTGGTATGAAAGTATCTTTTGATAAGAGATCGGCCTAGGTACATTGCAGGGGGAGTGACAATTAGGGGGGCAACTACCCCTAAAGTGACCAATTTTTTGTGCTCAAAAATTTTTTTTTATTTAATCGAAGCTGAATCTATGAAATATGTATTTTATCAAAAGATACTTTCATACCAAATATCATTAAAATCGCTTCACTAATCTCTCAGTTATCGCCATTTTTCTAATTTAGCCCAATTTTGGAGGGGCCGTTTCACCCCTTAAATATGTTTTTCCGCCGCTAAAAAATTACGTGTCCCATAGTTTTCCATGTATTATAAAATACGCAAATTTCATAAAAATCGGAGAGTGACTTGGGTAGGTTTCCTTGTGAGTACAGCGGCAGCACTACGCTATGCGGCTTCTGCCCGCCCCGCCCCCCGCAGCCTGGTTCGAGTGTCAACACGCTCGCTGCAAGCGAACACGCTCGCCGCGCCACCGCCGAGCGTTGCGCACTCGACCGAGTACGGGCGAGCGAAACCGGCGATTTGCAGACCTCTAGTGTACAATGATAAAACACAGAACGATATGTTGGCAATGTGTTCCAGTAATTTGCCAAGGAATGTCAGTCTTTAAAATTAAAGCCTTTAACAAAACTTAAGACATAAACTGAAACCAAGAGAACGTACTACAGATGTATGAAACACATTGTTTCGTGGATGGTGGAAGTCTAATAGAAAAAAATTTTTGTTATAAAGCTGTCAATATAGGCATTTATTTTATTCCCAATCAACATACATATATAAAAATGGAACGTGGATCATGTGTCCGTATATTTCACTTGGTAGCCAAAATTATTCACTGCAGACCAATAGTGGTTATGCATGAGAGAAGCCTTTAGGTTGGCGGTGTGCATTATGGTGTTTTAGTTGCGTTGTGTGACGATGGGTGAGTGTGGCGAATAAAAGTCCGCAAAAATGGAGCAATACGACGATCAACAGATGCTCAAAGATTAAAGACTCAAACACTGGGAAACACAGACATACATTAACTGAGCATTAACTACACTGGCAATTCACCAATGATCTCAATATAAACACTGGAAAGACAACTGTAGTGCTTAGGATCAAACTACTGACATCTGGATTGTAGAGACAAATAGCCTATACGTCGAGCGTCACGGTTTCATAATACACACCACCGTCTCCATAGTATCTTTGAGCTCACTGCAATACACAGACTGTAGACATACGTTAATGTATGTCTGTGACGAAAAGTTCGTAAGTCATCGGTGTCTTTGGTTTAGCGGACAGTATCGCGTTGCTAACAGATTAATACCATTCAGTTAGGTAATTAACATCTGTGTGTGTATTCTTTATTTTAGCTTTTCTAGAGTAATAAATAAATAGTTGAACTGCTTTTAATGCGGCCCAGCTAACGCTCGCTAGGTGGCGACGCGTGTACCGATTCACAGGGACTGAGAAGATTACTAATTTAGTAATCCTATAAGGGTACGTCGAGAACTTGCCAACCATAGCGCAGGAACAGCAAACCGATGCACAGGGAATGAGAGGAAATGTCTCTACGCCACCAGTAGTCGGGTCGCATTAAATGCAGTTGTACCATATACTTTTAGGAAAAGCTACGTACTCCGAGACTCGTACATGTGAAAATACGGTTACTGTATAATTCTTAAATCGAAATAGATTCAAAGAAAACACAGACATACATTAACTACACAGGCAATACACATACTCTGGACATACGTTAATGTATGTCTGTGATGGAAAGTTCGAAGTCATATATACGTTTATGCCGCTCAAGTGGTAAAATTGCATTGCCAGTAACAAAATTACCTCCATGTGAATTCTTTCAATATATTTACATAAGAATTCTTTGCAAGGAAAATCGAATTTATGTGGTTCCCTTTCTGATTTCGGTGTTGGCCTATCCTCATTAGATTTTGAGTTCGTTATGTTTAAAAAAGCGTAGAAAACGCCGTTGTACAGTAAAGAACAAATTGAGGATATGTTAGTAACATAGCACACCAAATAACTAATAAAGGCGGATGCTTCGTTTTTTCACTCTCAAACTGTGATGTAATACACTACAACAAGGGGTACAATTTTACTTAGGGCATCGGCGTACTGCGCTGATGTTGGCAACAGCCGTTCAATGCTTTTTGAAAAATCAGTCACGTAGAATGAGGGGAATAATTCTTTATGTTCACGATGAGATAAATAATTTATGCTGTTCTGATGAGTACATTAATAATCCTCCTAAATCGATCTAAATCGATTTGTTCGTTGCCAATGATAGCAAACTAAACCGCTGCCACTACAAGTAAAATTTAACCCATTTGTATCCCACATGGTTTGCAAGCAAAAAAAGTGCATCTTTCGACGGGTATAATTTTAATTTAAGAAGTAACGACGTTTCTTCGCGTCTATTGATGATTTCATTTAATAATAATAATTTGCAAGGAAAATCGAATTTATGTAGTTTCCTTTCTGATATCCGTGCGTGCTTATTAGATCTTCAGTCCCTTCTCTTTAGAAAAGCCTAGAAAACAGTTTAGTACAGTAAAGAACAAATAGAGGCCCTGTTAGTTACGTAGTACACCAAATAACTAATAGAAGGCAATTTTTTTTGCTAATGACTATGATGTAGTTGTCTACAAGTGATTGCATCCTTTCTTTAATATCTGTTGCGAAGCACGGGTGTACAGCTATCTATTACGAATCACTAATCTCCTAAAATACTTCACGGATTTACATGGGACAACTTTCGTTTCATCACGGAAAAAAATAAAAAGATATCGCAATTTAAAGTTTTGCATCTACGGCCGTTATCTGTCTGTCTCTTAGACACGTTCATCTCCAAAAGTACAAGACGAATTTTCGTAGGATTTTCAACCGTAGCTTGAGCATATCGTGCTGTTGGATACACGTTTCATTTCATCAAAATCGGATCAGAGAAAATAAAGATATCATAATTTAAACATTTGTTTAAAAGCAATCACTATCTATCTGCAAAGGCCAATCGCCAAAAGTACTACACGAGCTTTCATGGGGGCTAAAAAGAAAAGGATACATGGCGCTGTTATTATTATTTCTATTTGTCATCTCAACGATACAAGTGTTTTCAGAAGTTTACGCCAAACAATTACACACCGCAGTCTTAACTTTATGAACACAACCTAACATTGAACTTAACATCGTTCCGGAGTACGGGCTGAAATTAATTTCAATTTTTGTATGAAAACCTTATGAACATTCATCGTTTTCGACAATGACTTCTATTTAAATTTGACATCTTGGCTAGGAGAACTGAGTTCATTGACAGAGCGATCCAACGAGGATTCTGTTTTTGCTGACCTAAAAAACCATGATATACACAGGTCCCTCTTCAACAACCGTTGCGAAGCACGGGCATATAAGCTTGTTACTGATAAAAATCGCCTGCTTATTAACCTTCAAGTAAACATTTAGGGGCGTACTAATATTCGTACGTGCAGCATTAACAGCTTCTACATTGTCTCATAAAACAAACAACACATCCGAGGATAATTTCGTAATCTTACTGAAAGCACTATTCGCCTTCATATCAACATGTCCAGATTCACGTAGATGTACCAGATATTAAGCTTTCTTTGTGGTTTTCAGGATACCAATTTCCTTGAAGTATACCCTCATGTTTAATTCTTTATTATAGCAGAATCTGAAATCTTTAACACTATATGCTTTATAAAATAAAACGCGAGCTCTTTAAATCACAGCGAACAGTTTAAACAAGGAAACAATCTGAAATATTGTTTAAAATAAATTGACTGCCTCTGTGGGCAAAATAAATAAATAAAAAATAAATAAAATAAAATAAAAGTTTATTTTAGTCGACTGATAAAAGCCAAATGTTTTAGCAAACCGACAAATAACTCGAATAATGTCTGATCTTGTATGAATACTCCATAATGAGTCGTGTGTCCAAATCACTACAATATTATAACAAAAATAGACATTTCCGCTTAGTGGTTATTAGACCCTATATATCATGTCGATTTCGTTCACTGAATGAACATCTTCAGTATAGATGTATACCGCACACTTTTTAACAGCGAAAATGTATAAAATGACCTGTCAGGTGTGCATTTCAACAATAACATAGAAATAAAATAAGAAAATTGATAATATTATCATACTATTTTATTAGCCTTCCGTGAACTCGTGAATAAATTCACATCACAGTTCGCAGTCACAGAAATCCGTTTTGTTTTCATATGACGAGACATTTGTAGACGAATGTAAACAAACGAAAATAACACGAAACGTAAACACCGATCATATGGAGACTATAGCAGCGCCCTCCCACTACAACTCAGAGAGTTCTGTGCATGCGCGAATCCGGCAGCTTGAGCGCACCAGAAATATTTTTCCGGGTAGAATCTAGTAGCTTGCGGCTACTGCTTAAACAGCAAACAGCTACGCGGCAAGTAGCCAAAAGCGGGAGAAGACGCTGCTTCAACTTGATTTCAGCTCTGCGCATTCGCGAGTAGCTCGCTGGTAGCTGCTTTTACGAACCTAAGAGTAAAAGAAAAGTGGGGTATCAGCTGCCTCAGTACTCATTCCGGCTTTCTCACAAAAAAGTTTTGCTTCAGAGTGTATTCTTGCTTTTTCGTGCTGAAAGAGATTAGCAGAGTGGCGTGAAAAAAGTCTGACTAGGAGAGAAAAACTGAACAATAGTCATTCGGGGAGAGTAACAGTAAAAATGCTAAACGAATTGAGAAAGTGGACTTGAAAAAGAGAATTGAAAATATATTAGGGAAGGCGAACCAAAGACTAGGTTTCATTGTCAGAACAGAAGATGGAGCAGTTCCACTAAAGAAACTGCCTACAGTACGCTGTGCGTCCTATTTTGGAGTATTGCTGCGCATTGTGGGATCCACACCAAATGGGACTGGCGAACGATTTAGAGAATGTGATTCTTCAGTTTCTCCCGGCGTATTTGATATCAAAATATCCACGGGTGAACTGCCGGTCTATAGTGTCCAACGGGCACAATATTTCGGCGATCATACATGTCACCATCATCAGGTGAACTGACGGACTGAGCTCCTGGAAACGCGCCGGCACGGAGATCCGCACGCTACGGCTGCTCGAAGGGACCTGGGTTCTAGCCTGGTAGCGGGCGATTTAAATACCCTCGGCCCGCGGAGCGACCCCTCCGCGGTCCGCGCCCCGCGCCGCGGTCGCGCAGTGGAACCGATTACGACGGCGTCTGAGATGACGTCGATGTGAGGGCTCTGTCCGCCGTGGTCGTCACTTCGTTACGTTTGCTAGATTTACTCTTAATTAACCCAGTAGCTGGTTCCCAAGCTTTGCTAAGATTATAGCCACAGTCACGGTTTATCGCAGCATGAAGAAATTTGAAAAGTTGCGCCACCGTAGATGTCGCTTGCTAAGTACTTATGCCTTTCTAAAGAGATGTAGTTCCGAGAATGTTGTTCCAAATTTTGCTAAGGTTACGCATCACATCGATTCTGCAGCAACCAAGAGAATTAAGAAACGGGCCAGCCTCGCATTGCTTCGTGAGAGAGTGCATTTTACCCGCCGTAGCCTTGAATTCATCTCACTGGAACTATTCAAACTGCATTTGCAACTGGCTAGTCACTCTCCCCTGTGGTCGCAAATTTGTACATGGAGAATTTCGAGGAGGAAGCCCTGGCATCATCTGAATGGAAACCTACTTGCTTTTTCCGTTACGTGGACGACACTTTCGTCATCTGGCCACATGGTATGGATGAACTCCTTGACTTCCTTACACATCTGAACTCCATACACCCCAACATCAAATTCACTATGGAGACTGAAACGGAGGGTAAATTGCCGTTCCTTGTCGTCTTGGTCAAGAGAAGAGCTGATGGCACCTGGGTCATAGTGTGTATCGGAAGACAACGCACACTGATCTGTATTTACACGCAGACAGCTGTCACCACCCTTTACAGAGGAATGGGATACTTAAAACTCTAGTACATATGGCGCGCACTATCTCCCACGCAGAGAGTCTACCCCAGGAATTGGAACACCTAAGAACTCTATTCCGAAAAAAATGGGTACTCAGAGTGACAGATTCAGCGGGCCCTCCGCCCGCAAAATCTGTGGAAACGGATGAAAACACGAGGGAGGAGGTAGGCACTGCGTTCATTCCATATACCGGCGTACTCTCTGGAAAGGTCGCCCGCATTTTGAAGAAACACCAGGTTGGAACTGTCTTTTGTCCGCCGAATAAATTCGTGTACTGGTGGGGAGCGCCAAAGATGATGTCGGTATGAGGAAGGTCGGCGTGTACCAGATTCCGTGTCAGTGTGGCAAGTCATATAAGTCATATATTGGACATACGATGCGTACCGTCGAGGATCGATGCGTTGAACACCAGAGGCACACACGATTGATGTATCCGAGCAAGTCGGCGGTCGCTGAACATTGTTTGTCGGAGAATCACGCGATGGAGTATGAACGCACTAGGATTGTGGTACAGACGTCGAGATACTGGGACTGCGTCGTTAGAGATGCCTTATTATTTCGTACAAGTGACGACCTCATAAACCGTGACTGTGGCTATAATCTTAGCAAATAGCAAAGCTTGGGAACCAGCGATTGGGTTAATTTTTTTTTTTTTTTTTTTTTTTTTTTTTTTTTTTTTTTTTTTGTCTATGGGACTTAACTACGGGGTCATCAGTCCCTAAACTTACAAACTACTTATGAACTACTTACGAACTAGGACGGCACAAATATCCATACCCGAGGGAGGATTCGAACCCCCGACCGTAGTTGCCGGGCAGACCGTGACTGGAGCGCCTTAGTCCCCTCGGCCACCGCGGCCGGCTGGGTTAATTAAGAGTAAATCTAGCATACGTAACGAAGTGACGACCACGGCGGACAGAGCCCTCACACCGACGTCATCTCAGACGCCGTCGCAATCGGTTTCACTGCGCGGCCGCGGCGCGGGGCGCGGACCGCGGAGGGGTCGCTCCGCGGGCCGAGGGTATTTAAATGGCCCGCCACCGGGCTAGAACCCAGGTCCCTCCGAGCCGCCGTAGCGTGCGGATCTCCGTGCCGGCGCGTTTCCAGGAGCTCAGTCCGTAAGTTCACCTGATGATGGCGACATGTATGATCGCCGAAATATTGTGCCCGTCGGACACTATAGACCGGCAGTACACCCGTAGATATTTTGATTGATTTAGATAATGTTCAGAGAAGGGCAGATCGTTTTGTATTATCGCGATATAGGGGAGAGAGTGTTACGGAAATGATGCACGAGTTGGGGTGGAAATCATTAAAAGAAAGCGTTGAAAAAAAAAAAAAAAAACAAAAACAAAAAAAAAAAAAAACAAAAAAAACCCTCTGGTGTCAGTATCTTATAGTTTGAATAATCGAAGACCTGAAATTCAATGTCAGTTAATAAACTTCAGAGTCAAAATTAGTTGAACTGTCAGGTAATGTTCAGTATTTACCTGAGGGGATTGACCATTTTAATATTCTGAGTAAGCTGAAAGAGAACAGGTTGAAGTGTGCTGTAAACCTCTGCTAGCTCGCTCAGATGTTCCGACGCCGACGATTGTGGTACGATGCGTCGAAGTGACAGTCTCGTCGATTCTGAAAACCAATCTCATATAAACATTAGAAGTACGTCGAAATGTCGATCATTGATTGTGCAATCAAAGTCGATCACTGTCAATACTGGTTTACGGCGCAGGAATTGAGTGCTTTTTCTCTGATGCTAAATATTGAGAGACTTTCAAAGTTGACCGTGTACATGTTCTAGCCGTTCCAGGTCCCTTCGTAATACGACATACTCAGAGATCCAGATCTAAGAAATGAAGTCATCTCGCTCATAGAATAAGTTACAAAATTACTTACGTTTCATTCGTGCCGTTTATTGCTGATCGCAACGTGATAATAGTTTACAACTAGTAACATCGATTAACATTCCGTAGGTACATGAATGCGTGAATCATATATCAGTTTCGTCCTTGAATATAATCACAGTCTAACATAACAGTCACGACACTCCTACAGATTCTTGTTATACTCTGCGACAGCAGCGCTCCAAGCGGTCGGAAAGCTACATTTCTGAATACGATATTGGATGCGTACCAATAACAAGGTTTTTTTTAATTCCAACTTACTTTCACGTTAGGGAACGTATGTAGTGTCATAAAATTAGATAATAGCGTAATAATAACACCACAATTGCCTTTCGTAGGTATCCTACACTCCCTGACAAGGTACGAAACGGTATACTACAGGGTAGTTTATTTACAATTATCTTGTAAACTATAGACTTTTACTGAAAATTTTCAATTTCTATTAAAAATTAAAAAATGGCTAGGAAGCACTAGAAGACCTGCGTTTTGGCAGAAAGACATCGCTCTTCTCCGGAGGAACGTTAACGTTTACTCATTACAGTTCCAGAAACATCAGTGAGTGTGAAACGTAGGAAACGCATATAGAATGCGGTAACTACAGTATTTAACGTACCAAAGCAACCACCACAGCTGTAGCTGAAGGAAAAAGTCACAGACATGGCAACAAAACCGGAAAAACAATGAAATTGTTTTCCAACAAAGAAAACCCAATTCCACAATTGTTGCTACAGCAGAACCACAGACGGCAAGAACAATAATAAATATCTTTTTAAGCTAATGTAATTACACTAAAAAGAATATGCGCGTATAAGAAAGACGAGTGAGGTGTAAAAATGTGCGAATTATTAGACTTTACATCGAATAATTACGCGTAAAAGAACGGCTTCTCACTGTAAAATCAGACCATAATAGAAACATATGTTTCTCGTGTATTTATATTTTATTCACTTTCAGCGGAATAAGGTGCAAATATATATTCGTAAGTATTTGTTCATGACTAAGATGTTCTTTATACCACTGAATCAGTTAAATTCGGCTATTTTAACATTAATGTCCGTATTATGCATGTTTCTTATAACCATAGAATAGCCAAGCAGGAGGGCGCAATAAGCGATGCGCAGTAGGAAACGCGTTTTCACCGTTCTGCGCATGACGTCACTATGGGACTTCGTGGCCTACGAGAAAGACAGGCCCCAGCTCAGTGGCTGCCCGCTATGACGCAGTGGGGTGAGCCCCAGCGGCCGGCCAATCGTCTAGCGATCGCGCCCACTCGGAACTACCTTGCTTACGTGCCATTACGACCGCGCAGGGGCTTGTCTTTCTCGTAGGCCACGGAGACTCCTAGGAGTAAAACATCATGCAGTGTTGGGGTGCTCTAACTCGTATGCGCGTGTGTTACCGTTTCTGCTGTATTTGCTTAACCCTTTCAATTATGAATTAAGATTTGGAAAAATTGAACTTCAGTGTTTTTTGTATTAATACAGTGCAGTAAACATCAGAATACGTGTTTTAAAATTATTTATCGCTATGTTGTTTTTTATGTCATAATTCATGCGTATCACAGACGTTTGTATCGAGGTATTTTATTACTTGGACCATCTCTCTGGGGGAAGAGCCTCTAGTGGAGTCAGCCACTTCTCCAGATGACGGCATCTAGCATGCCATCTCTTCTGGTGTGGTGTGTCTGTGAGTGCTCCTGTGCTATGAAGGAAGCTCTTTCTAGGCAGAAGCCTTTGCCGTGCCGGTTCATGGCATGTGGTGGATGGGCTTTGGGTGTCAGTGCCTTTTTCATTTCAGTTTTTGCTTCTGTATCCCCTCGGATGTCTGGGGAAGCTATACCGGATAAACAGTGCAGTTTTTCCACGGGTGTGGGTCTCAGACACCTTGCGATGATGCGACATGTCAGGGCAACATTAGCGTTCGTGGTGTGTGTGCATCTGCACCATACTGGGCAGGCATACTCAACTGCAGAGTGGCATAACGCTTATGCTGATGCTGTATTTGGCTGTGCTCACCATGTTGTTCCTGTCAGCTTCCTAACAACATTGTTCCTGGCAGCCGCCTTTTGTTTTGTTGTTAAGCAGTGCTTCTTATATGTGAGAACACGGTCCAGAGTGACTCTGAAGTATTTTGGTGTTTTGCAGTGTTCTAGAGGGGCTCCTTCCCAATCTATAAGGCTCTGCTAGCCTGTTTGTTTCTGAGGTGAAAACTGGAGGTCTGGGTTGTAGATGAATTTGGTTTCAGCTGATTATCCCTGTAATAGTCACTTCCTTCAAGGCATCTGTGAGCTTTGCTCCACAGTCTCAAAGCTGTATCCTTGACCTGTGATTGCACGCTCACCTTTGGTGTGTGTTTGGAAGATGAAGGTAGTGTGTGTGTCGGAACAATCGCGTCACAGTTTGTGTTAAGTGGCCGTGCCCGCTAAAATTCACAAATAAATTTTCTGTTGTGGTTTTGGCTACAAAATAACTTGTTTTAGCAATGAGACTTAGTACCCTCCTTTGCCTTATTAGGATAAATTACAACTGACATGGAATGCAGTACTCTTACATGTATGTTTTTTGTTTTATGCGCAACGGATAATAGTTTAAATTGTAGTAGTTGATAAATCAACAGTAATTAAACTCGTAAATGGTCTACATAGTAATCTCGTGAGTGAGAAGCAATGTGAGAAACAAAAAATGTTCAGATTTGTTAGCGTGCACCATTTAATAGTAGCCAGACTGTACAAGCACGATTCGACTGCGAGAGCCAACAAACCAGCGTGCTACTAATGTAATATTTTGTCACTCGAATAAATATGATTTTAAATAAATAATATAGTGAGGACAGTTTACAGCTCACTGCAAAGACGTGGCGACGAGCTGCGACAGGCACATACAAAAGACACACACATACAACACATTCAGCTATCGGCCATGGCCTTCTTCAGAAATAGAGCACTCACGCAATCACACAGGTACACAACACAGTCATACAACCATCACCTCCGACTGCCACACTTCGAATCACGCTCTGCAGCGAATTGGGGACGGGAGGGGAGGGGAGGGGGAGGGGATAGAAAGGTTACGTCACGGTGGTGGGGATGGGTTAGATGGGAATAACGAGATGCAGCTTAGGAATGGAGTGGGGAGGCGGGTGAGCGGAGAAAATAAAATAAAATAAAGTAAAATAATATATGCATGCACACTGCAAGTACACAAGACCGCATACACACACACACACACACACACACACACACACACATATATATATACATATATACACACATACACACACACACACACACACACACACACACATATATATATATATATATATATATATATATATATATATATATATATATATATATATATATACAAACACACGATCACACATTCACACACCACTCAAAATAGGTGAGGTTTGGGATAGAGAGGTAGGAACTGTAAGGTATGGAAAAATATATATATAGGGAAGTTATCGTAGGTTGAGGCCTGGTTGATTTCGGGATCGGAGAATGTATTGTAGGGATAACTCCCATCTGTGCAGTTCAGAAAAGCTGGTGGTGGATGGGAGGATCCAGATGGCCCGGGTTGTGAAGCAGCCATTGAAATCAAGCATGTGCTCCGCTGCATGCTGTGCCACAGGGTGGTCCACCTTGTTTTTGGCCACAGTTTGGCGGTGGCCATTCATCCTAATGGAAAGCTGGTTGGTGGTCATGCCAATATAGAAAGCTGTACAGTGCTTGCAGCACAGTTGGTAAATTACGTGGCTGCTTTCACAAGTGTGAAAGCAGCCACGTAATTGGCATGACCACCAACCAGCTGTCCATTAGGATGAATGGCCACCGCCAAACTGTGGCCAAAAACAAGGTGGACCACCCTGTGGCACAGCATGCAGCGGAGCACATGCTTCATTTCAATGGCTGCTTCACAACCCGGGCCATCTGGATCCTCCCATCCACCACCAGCTTTTCTGAACTGCACAAATGGGAGTTATCCCTACAATACATTCTCCGATCCCGAAATCAACCAGGCCTCAACCTTCGATAACTTCCCTATATATATATTTTTCCATACCTTACAGTTCCTACCTCTCTATCCCAAACCTCACCTATTTTGAGTGGTGTGTGAATGTGTGATCGTGTGTTTATATATATATATATATATATATATATATATATATATATATATATATATGTGTGTGTGTGTGTGTGTGTGTGTGTGTGTGTGTATGCGGTCTTGTGTACTTGCAGTGTGCATGCATTATATATATATATATATATATATTATTTTACTTTATTTTATTTTATTTTCTCCGCTCACCCGCCTCCCCACTCCATTCCTAAGCTGCATCTCGTTATTCCCATCTAACCCATCCCCACCACCGTGACGTAACCTTTCTATCCCCTCCCCCTCCCCTCCCCTCCCGTCCCCAATTCGCTGCAGAGCGTGATTCGAAGTGTGGCAGTCGGAGGTGATGGTTGTATGACTGTGTTGTGTACCTGTGTGATTGCGTGAGTGCTCTATTTTCTGAAGAAGGCCATGGCCGATAGCTGAATGTGTTGTATGTGTGTGTCTTTTGTATGTGCCTGTCGCAGCTCGTCGCCACGTCTTTGCGGTGAGTTGTAAACTGTCCTCACTATATTATTTATTCCAACCTGGACTTTCCATTATTATATTATGATTTTAAATAAAGACATTTCAGATTAATTGGATACCAAAATCACTTCACTTGATAATGTGCCTATCTGTACAACAATTACCATACTGATTCAATGATATAAAATGTCCTACAAATCTGGGAATGATTTCAAAATATCACACACTGTAAATATTTCTTATCTCTTTACCTGATCTAACTGTTTCTCTTCGCATAAGACAAATCACTTTAACTCCAACTGTTACTAACATTAAGTGACCTAATAATATGCACTTTCATTCACACTGAGAAAATCTCTATGAACTTCGCTGCATTTATGAACAAACTACTTCCTGCTCTCATTAATAGACCAATTGATCATGTCAAAAAGGCCTACACTGAACTGTTCTAATTAACAGTTATAAATTTAATAACACTATAATTATGCAACACTATCACAAGAAACAATGATCAAATCGGATTGCAAATTTACTTTCAAATTGGTGAAAGGAAAGAGGAACTGCTAAAATGACTCAGGGTTAAAAGATAAATGCAAGATGCACTTAACAGTATTCATTAGCAAAAGACAAACACCAACTACAATACTACAAGTACAAGCTACCATTCATAACAATAGAAATGTACAAGTTTTTCCTTCTTAATGACAGCATTCATTAAGATCAGCTTTACAAAAATTACAATCTGCAGACTTGGCTGCGACTCTTCAAAACGGCTACAGCCTTAAACTTTCCGATTTTTACTCTTCGAGACTTACACACCTACAGACTTACTCGACAGTTCCACAACGACTTCTACACATCGGCTGAACTCTACCACAGCTACACAACGACTACTTAAACCCAACAACTGCGAGTGCAAGACACACTCCAAAGTATTTGTTTTATAGCAAAGATATGAAAATAAGTACAGCATGTTATATAGATTAATAAAATGATACAAAACATTACATAAATTTGTTTTCTAGAGAATTAAGCTCAGGTTTCTATAACTAAATATGCTCAAGACTGAATGAGAGGCAAAATTAGTGGAAATTATATTGCGTACTCCTTTCAATCTGCATATAAAATTGTGATGCTTTCTGTTCCTTCTGGTAATGGCTGGTCGTTTGTGTATACAGTATATTGAACAGAGTGGGTGCCAACTCACTGCCCTGTGGCAATCGATTTTTCTGCTGCCTCATCTGCTTTTTCATTCTTGATATTCTGCAAAATATCTTTGGTTCTGATGCAGATTCCTAGTCATACAGGTTAGTCCTTGATATGATTGTATACCTTCAGCAACAAGAGTCTATGACTGACAGTGCCATAGGCAGCTGAAAATCCATAAACTGAGCTCCTGTGATCTTTCGTCTTTCGAAGCCGTCTTCTATATTCTGTGTGAGCTTCAAAACTTGTGCTGTGCAGCTCTTCCCTCGTCTGAATCTTGCTTGTTGGGGGATCAGTAATGGATCTGTCGTATCTGTTACTTTCTGGAGGATAAGCCTTTCCAGCACCTTGTACAGGCGTTACTTGCCGCAGCACCGTCCTCTGAGAGTTTACGTATCTCTGAGTTTGATTACGCATAGCTATACCAGTTTCTTTGGCTCTCCAATGTATAAAAGCTAGTTTACACGACGACACTAGCTTGCGACACTCGTTCCGAGAAATGAGTTGCTCGCAACTGGTTTCGTGTGTGTAGACTACTCACTTCAGTTTCGTTGTTTTGCGAGTGCCGTAGTCATAGTAGAATGAAAGTTTTGGTAGCTGTAGGAGATGTGTCGGATTAAACATAAAAAGAATAAAAAACGTGTTTGGGTACGGGACTGGTTTAAAAAAAATACGTCAGCTCGGTTGCTCAGTGAGCTTGTTGAAACAAATTAACTTGGAATCTCACCAGAGCATTTCACGTTCCTTTTAAATAGAATTAGTAATGCAATAAAATAAACAACAACAGGATACTGTTATTCAGGAAGTATTGTTACCACAACTGAAATTACAAATTCCATTACGTTTCTTGTCAAGTAGATATTCGTCTCTACAGTATCTGTACCGCGTTCCAAAATCCACAATTGCTTTAGTTCGTTTGTATAGTTATTTCGCATTGAATTTATTTTAGTCTGCAACTCACTAATCGTTAAACCATCAATATTCAGTTCACGAATAATTGCTTCAAGAGCACTAACACGCCGCTGCTTATACCTGAAATTTTCATCGTTAAAATTGCACAAACACCTAAGTATCGCATGTGTTGTTGTTGTGGTCTTCAGTCCAGAGACTGGTTTGATGCAGCTCTCCACAATACCCTATCCTGAGCAAGCCTCTTCATCTCCACGTAAGAGCGGCAACCTACATCTGTCTGAATCTGCTTACTGTATCCATCTCTTGGTCTTCCCCTGCGATTTTTTCCCCATACACTTCCCTCCAACGCTAAATTCACAATTACTTGATGTCTAAGAATGTGTCCTACCAATCTATCCCTCCTTTTAGTCAAGGTATGCCAGAAATTCCTTTTCTCCCCAATTCTGTTCAGTACCTCTTCATCTAATCTTCAGCATTCTTCTGTAGCACCATATTTCAAAAGCCTCAATCCTCTTCCTGTCCGCACTGTTTATCGTCCATGTCTCACTCCCATACAAGGCAACACTCCATACAAATGCCTTCAGAAAGGACTTCCTTAGGTTTAAATCAATATTCGATGTTAACAAATTTCTCTTTTTCAAGAACGCTTTTCTACCGATTGCCATTCTGCATTTTATATCCTCTATACTGCGACCATCATTTGTTATTTTACTGCCCAAGTAACAAAACTCATCTACCTCCTTTATTGCTTCGTTTCCCAATCTAATTCCTTCGGCATCACCTGATTTTCTTACACTGCATTCCACTACTGTAGTTTTGCTCTTGTTAATGTTCATCTTATATGCATCTTTCAGCACACTGTCCATTCCGTTCAATTGCTCTTCTAGGTCCTTTGCTGTATCTGACAGAATTACTATGTCGTCGGCAAAACGCAATGTTTTTAATTCTTCCCCCTGAACTTTAATTCCTTCACCAAATTTCTCCTTGCCTTCCTTTATAGCTTGCTCAATGTACAAATTGAACAACAATGGAGAAAGAGTACAACCCTGTCTTACTCCCTTTCCAACCACTGCATCCCTTTCATGCCCTTCAACTCTGATCACCGCTGTCTGGTTTTTGTACAAGTTGTAAATAACCTTACGCTCCCTGATCTTCCCCGAGGTCGGCTTCTACCAGCTTTTCCATCCTTATGTAAATAATTCGCCTTAATATTTTGCAACGTTGACTTATTAAACTGATGGTTATGTAGTTTTCACACTTGCCTGCACCTGCTTTCTTAGCGATGGGGATTATAACATTTTTCTGAAAGTCTGAGGGTATTTCACCTGTCTCATACATCTTACACACCATGTCCAAAACCGAACTATTTCTTCTGTCCCCCTCTTTTTCTTATATTTTGTTCTGTTTTTGTTATAACTTAACCTAAAAACACGCTCAATCAGTTTCGTCAAAGTTTGGAAGGTGCCGAAACTGATTAGTTTCGCCAACGAGTTGCGCGTACGAGAACCGCGCATGCGCACTGGCCAGTAGCGCAGTTTCATGAAACGTAGTGTCGTCGTGTAAACTAGCCTTAAAGAAGCCTAGAGAGCTGCTAGAAATCAGGTGACGGCCATAATAACAATAATAGGAGATTTTATGTGTTCTTTCACTACGTTTAAAGTCTACACTATGCACTGAAAAAGTTTATAAAGATGCTACTTCGTAAACGTCATTACTGCGATTAAGAACGAGAATAATGCACTTCCCTCCAAACTTTTATTTCCCAGGGGACGAAGCTGCTGTGGCTATCGCGGCCTAAGCTTAAACTAACTTATGCTAAGGACAACCACCAATGTCTGAGGGTGGACTCTAACGTCCGGAGGGAGCATCCGTGTAAATCACGACATGACGCCTCAGATGGCGCAGTCAGCTACGTGTGGCAAGACTCTTTTAGCGGTTTAGCACCTGCCTTTCGCTCTCAAAATGTTTCATTTGCAACCTCCTTCTGAATGATTCTCTTCTACATAGCGTTTTATTAACACACAAAAATTTTCGTCAGAAACAAAACCAAGGTTCTACATTTATAACGATACAACAGTACAAACTGAAGAATACTAATCCCGTGAATGGATGTCGCAGAACGTTCGTATAAACAGAAAACCTGCACTGCTTGAATTTCGATGTGAATAGAAAAGAAAACAAATTATACCGTACAACTTTGAACGTGGCTGATTAACAGCAACCGTAATCCATTTTTAACAATTGTTTATATCAGCCAACTGGCTGGGTAATTTTTAGGGGCTTGACCTAGGTTTCGTTGCTACTAGGGACAATTTTATAAGAAGAAGAGTCTAAGAAGGCTACTCAGTTTGTCCGTCGGCCGCGGTGGCCAAGCAGTCTGCGGCGCGCCAGTCACGGTCTGCACGGCCACTACGGTCGGGGGTTCGAATCCCCCCTCGGGCATGGATATTTGTGCCGTCCTTAGTATTAGCTAGTTCATAATTAGTTTGTAAGCTTAGGGACGGATGACCTCGTAGTTAAGTCCCATAAGTTCTACAATCATTTCAATATTTTTTTCAGATTGTCTCCTAAATCGTTTATAAAAATAAGGAACGGTAGGGGCCCTATAACACTTCCCTGAGGAACGCCAGATATAACTTCTGTCCTACTCGATGACTTTGCGTCAATTAGTACGTACAGTGTAGTTTCTGAAAGGAAATCATAAATACAATCGCACAACTGTGGCGTTTTTCCTTGAACACGCAATTTTATTTGTAAACACTTGTGAGGTACAATGTCAAAAGCCTTCCGAAAGTCTAAAAATATGCAATTGCTTGGAGATCTCTTGTTTGTCGCCGCGGCGGAATAGCCGTGCGCACTAAGGAGGCTTGCTGCGATCGTTCGCCGTCGGAGGTTCAAGTCGTCCCTCGGGAATATGTATGTATGTATGTATGTATGTGTGTGTGTGTGTGTGTGTGTGTATGTGTGTGTGTGTGGATAAGTTAGTATTTCGTAAATTTAGGAACCGAAGACCACTGCAGTTAAGTCCCATAACTTTACAAACATTTGAACATTTTTAGATCACATCGCTAGTTGTGCTTCACAAGTACGAAAGTACGATACTTTTCAGCATCCATGTTGACTGTGGGTCAATAGATGTAACATGTTTAACGTATTCTTTTGAAGTTCATGTACATTGTACTTTTCGTAAAAACGCTATTTTCCAAAATTATATATAAAATGAAAAACTCCGAACATTAGACTGTCTTATAGTGCCATCATTAGCATTATCTTCTGCGAGACAATTCACATGCACACAACCAACAGGTTAGAATAGGGGGAAGTAACGCTAGCAATGACTCTTGCATGCTCTTTGACTATAATAATTAATGCTGTTCCTGCTCTATAGTAAATTAAAAAGCAATAAATAAGTGTGTTGGATCAAGCCCCCCCCAAACCAAATTTCTGGATCCGCCACTGTGGGTTTTCTTTATTTCATTACATCCCTCATTCATGCAGTCACAATCACGTCGTCGTGGCAGGCACATTACACGCGTGTTCAGATACTCGTTTATATAGTGTTATTCGGATCACAGAAGAAATGTTAGCCTCGAAGATGCGGCGAGTAGCACGTCGCCACTAGGGCAATCAAATTTGTACTACTGTGGTCAGTTTTGGCTTTGTGTCTATCATTGCTACGATAATTCGCATTCCTATTTTCTTATTCATTACTAGCCGAAAACCCGGCGTTTCCCGGGTATTTATTCAATTATTCCTGCCATTTTTCAGGTACATATTCATTTGTATAAGGGCTGTATATCTGTAAAATCTCTTGGGAATACAATTAGTAGTAAAGAAGTAATAGATTAAAACTCAAATGTTTTGGATATGTCGCGTTTTGCAGCTCTTAAATATTGAAGAAAAGACATTTTTAATTATGCACCAAAGCTGCTTTTATTTAAATGCTGACGACTAGTTTCGGGCTTTGCCCATTTTCTAAGTCACATTCATATACATTTATATTTGGTTACTGTTTATGTCACGCTGTGTTCTGGGTACTGATTTCACAGGACATAAACAGTAACCAAATATAAATGTATATGAATGTGACTTAGAAAATGGGCAAAGCCCGAAACTAGTCGTCAGCATTTAAATAAAAGCAGCTTTGGTGCATAATTAAAAATGTCTTTTCTTCAAGATTAAAACTCGGTGCGTGATGGGGCTGTTTTCCATGAACATTTCTGTTTACGTGCTCATATCTCATGAACTACGTGTCGGAATGTGATACAATTTAGAAGCTACATTAAGCTATATATGTGTACATTGCCTGTAAAATTTCCTGCCGCTACAATTTATAGTGTTCAAATTATAAATTGTGACGTCATACCGAGAGCCGTAGTTTTACTCCATAAACAGCGGAAAAGTAGTAAGCGAGAAACTTTTTCCTTTCAACGTTTTACTATGGTTGCCAGCGAGAAAAAGTTTAATAAAGATTTGAAATTATGTTTAAAGTTTGTTGCAAGTCGCTAAGTACTGTCATTCTCATACAGTGTATTTCGAAAGTCTCACCGCATTATACGGCATTTTTTGCGTTTTTTATTGGTTATGACATAATATCTTTTGAACCATGTGCGGGATGTGATTCTTAAGCATGCAGCAGTTGTTACCTCACGGTAAGGAATGTGTGTACCAAATTTGGTTGAAATCGGTCCAATGGTTTAGGAGAAAATGAGCATCATTGTCGCAAAATGCAGCAGTTTTTGGCGCATCTCATTGTTTATGACATATCTCGGAACTATATATATCGTATGTGATTACGGCGACCGCCCTCATGGATTGAAGCTTACGTGTACAAAATTTCATAAAGATTGGAACAAAACTGTAGATTTGTATGCAACACGTACAAACATACGGACACTCTGCTTTATATATTAGATCAGACGTATTCCTGCATTACCACCATCTGATTTTGTATTTGTAACCCTGTACTGACCTGACCTGTTTATCCTGCCACCGAAGTTCACTAACCCCCACCATATCTAACATTAACCTATCCATTCCTCTTTTTAAATTTTCTAACTTACCTACGAGATTGAGGGTACAGCTATCTGTATCGTTGAGGCACGCAAGCCACCCCACCTCGGCAATGTCTTTGGTTCATACACTACTGGCCATTAAAATTGCTACACAAAGAAGAAATGCAGATGATAAACGGGTATTCATTGGACAAATATATTATACTAGAATTGACATGTGATTATATTTTCACGAAATTTGGGTGCATAGATCCTGTGAAATCAGTACCCAGAACAAACACCTCTGGCCGTAATAACGGCCTTGATACGCCTGGGCATCGAGTGAAACAGAGACTGGATGGCGTGCACAGGTACAGATGCCCATACAACTTCAACACGATACCATAGTTGATGAAGAATGGTGACTGGCGGATTGTGATGAGCCAGTTGCTCGGCAACTTTTGACTAGACGATTTCATTTGGCTAGAGCTCTGGAGAATGTGCTGGCCAGGGCAGCAGTCGAACATTTATCGGGTTTAGAAAGGCCCGCAACATGCGGCCGTGCATTATCCTGCTGAAATGTATGGTTTCGCAAGGATGAAATGAGGCGTAGAGCCACGGGTCGTAACACGTAACACATCTGAAATGTAACGGCCACTGTTCAAAGTGCTGTCGATGCGAAGAAGAGGTGACCGATATGTGTGAACAATGGCATCCCATATCTTCAAGCCGGATGATACGCCAGTATGGCGATGACGAATACACGCCTCGAATGTGCATTCACCGCGATGTCGCCAAACACGGATGCGACCATAACGATGCTGTAAACAGAACCTGGATTCATCGGAAAAAAATGACGTTTTGCCATTCGTGCACCCAGGTTCGATTTGGGTAGACCATTGCAGGCGTTCCTGTCTGTGATGCAGCGTCAAGGGTAACCGCAGCCATGGTGTCAGGACTGATAGTCCATGCTGTTGCAAACGTCGAAGAACTGTTTGTGCAGATGGTTGTAGTCTCGGAAACGTCCCTATCTGTTGACTCAGGGATCGAGACGTGGCTGCACAATTCGTTACAGCCATGCGGATAAGATGCCTGTCATCTCGACTGCTAGTGATACGAGGCCGTTGGGATCCAGCACAGCGTTCCGCATTGCTCTCCTAAACGTACCGATTCCATATTCTGCTAACAGTCATTGGATCGCGACCAACGCGAGCAGCAATGTCGCGATACGATAAACCGCAATGGCGATAGGCTACAATCCGAACTTCATCAAAGTCGGTAACGTGATGGTACGCATTTCTCCTCCTTACACGAGGCATCACAGCAACGTTTCACCAGGCAACGCCGGTTAAGTGCTATTTTGTATATGAGAAATCGGTTGGACACTTTCATGATGTCAGCACGTTGTAAGTGTCGAAACCGGCGCCAACCTCTTGTGAATGGTCTGAAAAGCTAATCATTTGCATATCACAGCATGTTCTTCCTGTCGGCTAAATTTCTCGTCTGCAGCACGTCCTGTTGGTGGTGTAGCAATTTTAATGGCCAGGAGTGTAACTAATGGCAGGGTGAGGTCTGCCGATATTAAGTAGATAACGGCAGTAATGTCGCCCTGCCGCCTGCTCCTGGTGACCTGTTGGCCGTTGGCGCGCGTCCAGCTGCAGTCGGCGCCTGTGCCTTGTCCCACGGCCGCCTCGCTCGCTCCCACGACCCTGGCCGGGTCAACTCGCACCGGCCTCTCCACGCCCGCCGTCGCCTGCCGTGTCGCGTTGACCCCGCGTCCTCCACACGTCCCATCGTCTCGACGCTTCATCTGCCGGCGCCCGTGGCCGTCCAGCGTCCCAACTACGGACCGGGAGCGACATTTAATTACTGAAGAAAATCAAATGAAAACTTCTCTGAAGCGGCAATGGGCGAGGTAAAAAAAGTCATGGATGCATCCATCAACTTATACAGCACCAGCTGAAAACCCGCTGTTGCCCGGATATTTATTTATTTATTCATTCCTGCCATATTTCAGGTATATATTCATTTATGTAAGGGCTGTAAGTCTGCAAACTGTCAGTAGTGAAGAAGTAATAGATTGAAACTTGGTGCGGGAAGGGGCTCTTTTCTATGAACGTTCGGTTTAGGAGCTCATATCTCATGAACTTACTGATATACAATTTAGAAGGTACACCCAGCTATATGCGTATATACTGTCTGTAAAATTTACTGCAGCTACAATTTGTTGTGTAGAAATTATAAATTGTAACGTCATACCGAGAGCCGTAGTTTTTCTCCATAAACGGCGGAAAAGTAGTAAGAGAGACAATTTTTTCCTTTCATCATTTTACTATAGTTGCCAGCCAGAAAAAGTGTAATAAAGGTATGAAATTATGTTTAAAGCTTGTTCAAGTCGCTAAGTACTCTCATTCTCATATAGCGTATTTATAAAGTCTCGCTGCATTATGTCGCAGTTTTTGCGAGTCCTATTGTTCATAACGTCATATCTTCTGAACCGTTTGTCGTATGTGATTCTTAACCTGCAGTAATTGTTACCTCACGGTAAGGAATGTGTGCACCAAATTTGGTTGAAATCGGTCCAATGGTTTAGGAGAAAATGAGCAGCATTGTCGCAAAATGCAGCAGTTTTTCGCGCATCTCATTGTTTATGACGTCACATCTCGTGAACTACTATCGTACGTGATTCTTACACTTAGGCGACCGTCCTCATGGATTGAAGCTTATATGCACAAAACGTTGGAACGGACTTTCTGCTTTATATATTAGATTCAGTTATAAGAGGGGTATATGCCAGGGCTAGGTATAACGCCTTTGATGCAGCGCGCGCCGCCGTGCCCCCGCTCCCTCCCTACTTCCCCCCTCCCGTGACGTCACCGCGGTGCAGTAGCAGGTGGACAGTAAACTTGCGCATAATAGTTCGCGATCGGGAGCGCTCTCTTTAGTTCGCAGCAGTTCGTACGCTCCCAGTGACGGCTGAGCGGCGTGGTCTGCGCATGCAGGTGGAGGGAGAAGTTACCCCACCCAGCTGCTTCATGTGCTTGCTGCGTGAGCCGCTAACGTTGTCACGCAAACCAAAGAAAACAGTTTGAGGATAATTTCTCGCGTTTTAGAGTTATCTCTATATCTACATCTACATCTGCATGGGATACTCTCCAAATCATTTAAGTTCCTGGCAGAGGGTTCATCGAACCACCATTACACTATTTATCTCCCATTCCATTCTCGAATAGCACGCGGGAAGGGAGAACACCTGATTCTCTCCGTTCGGGCTCTGATTCCTCGTATTTTATTCTGATAATCATTTCTACCTATGTAAGTGGGAGTCAACAATATATTTTCGATTCGGAGGACAATGTTGGCGATTGGAATTTCGTAAGTAGCCCACGCCGCAGCGATAACCGCCGTTGTTGTAATGATTCCCATCCCAGATCCTGTATCATTTCCGTAACGCTGTCTCCCCTGTATCGTGACAATACGAAACGAGCTGCCCTTCTTTGGACTCTTTCGATGTCCTCGGTCAAACCCACCTGATAAGGATCCCACACTGGGCAGCAATACTCCAAAAATGGACGGACAAGCATAATATATGCAGTTTCTTTAGTAGTTCTACTGCATCTTTTGAGGGTTCTGCCAATAAAACGCAGTCTCCGCTTCGCCTTTACCATGACATCATCTACGTGTTCTTTTCAATTTAACTCTGAAGTAATAGTAATTCCTAGGTATTTTGTGGAGTTTACGTCCTTCACATTTGATTGATTTATCTTGTAAACAAAGTTTAACGGATTTCTTTTCGTACTCATTATTCAGAGTCAATTGCCGATTTTTACACCATACTGACATCATATTCAGATCGTTCTGCAGTTGGTTTTGATCTTCGAATGAGTTTACTAGACGATAAATGACGGCGTCATCTGCAAACAACCTAAGAGTGCTACTTACATTTTACCCTAAATCGTTTACGTAAATAAGGAACAGCAGAGGACCAATAACACTACCCTGTGGAACGCCCGATATCACCTCTGTTTCAGTCGATGCTTTACAATCGATTACTACGAACTGTGTCCTCTCTGACAGGAAATCCCCTATCCCATCACAAAATTGGAGCGATATACCATAACCGAATCCAACGAAGTAAGAAGCGAGATACGTTTGACATAATAGTTCGCGACCGATAACGCATGTTTTAGTTCGCGACCGATCGCACATATTTTAGTTCGAGACCGATAGCGCATATTTTAGTGTGCGACCGATCGCGGTTATCTTACTTCGCGACCGGTAGCTCTCCTTTTAGTTCGCAGCTCGGCCGCGAACTAGGTCACTCTTTTTAGTTCATCCGCTCTTTTTGGCTTTTGCTACCGCTACTAAAATACCACTTTCTTTTGTTGTGTCATCTTTTTTATATAATGATCAGTGTTGCCCAAGCGTGTTCTACTCAAAATGTTCAAATGTTTGTTAAGCTTATGGGACTTAACTACGGGGTCATTAGTCCCTAAACTTACAAACTACTTATGAACTACCTTACACTAAAGTCGGCACAAATATCCATGCCTGAGGGGGGATTCGAACCCCCGACCGTAGTGGGCGTGCAGACGTGTGCTATTTTTGGGCAATTAGACACGAATGGGTGATACAATGATATTCAACTACTGCATACGGAGTACTCGTAGTATTTTATTTTTAAAATGGATTTCTTTATTTATGTAATAGGTCACTGAAGGAACATTACCTACAAATCACGCGATGCTGCGTGCTCTCGAGTCCTCTCGCTGTTCCCCGTCAGTCTTCGGAAAAGGAGCGGACGAACTAATAGGCGAGGGATCTGCGAACTATTTCGCGTATTCGCCTGTGGGAGCGCTCTTCCGAACTAGTTCGTTCGCGAATTTCACAAGACAGTGGACGAGCTGGGTGCTGCTTTGTGTTGTGTTTCCCGCTCTTTTTTTATACACTTGTTTCGTAAGTGTTCTGTGTAGTGTGATGTCAGTGAGACAGTATTTACAATGGTTAATTGTTGTATTGCGGTGTGTAAAAATGATTCACGAAAAGCGAATGCGGTTATTTACTACACATTCCCTAGTAATCCTTCCATGACTTCCATATGGCCAGTAAAAGTAAACGAGCGGATCAAATAAATATAGAAATTGTAGAACTTGCAGCGATCATTTTATTGCCAGCGATTATGAAGACGACATGAAAAACATAATTTTTGGTATAACTCAGAAGAAAATCCCCAAAAAACTTGCAGTTCCATCTGCTAACATTGTTAATGTGAGTATTGATAATTCCTACATACACTTAAGAAATGAAGGGACAACAAAAGGATTTTAAGAGAGCGGTGGAACATCTTACAAGAAAAAATCCTAAAAAATTAAGATTATCCGAGCAAAATATAAGTGATGCAAATATGGCAGCTACAGGCTGTGGTGAAGAAGACTCGCATAAATGTTTGAGTTGCTTTGAAAAGCAAAAGAAAAAAGAATCACTTGAAAGGTCAATGCGACCTGTCAAATGTGAACTACAAATAGCTAAAACTAAATTTAAACCAAACGCTAGAAAGCTTAAGCGAAATTTAAGACTAATTTAAAAATGGTCTCGAGTTAACAGAAAACAGTTACAAACACGAAATGTCGAAAAGAATATCACATCTTTCTCAGCAACGTCAAAAAGTTGTTTACCAAGAACCAGATTAAAGCTATTACGAACGAAAACAAGATAGTGAAATGGAATTCTGACAACATTTAGAGATCCATAATTTTGCGAGCTTTAAATAAATAAATAATAAAAAAAAAAAGGATATGAATTTTTTTCGGCAAAAATTTTGTTTTCTGTTTCCTTCGCGATCAACTCTGAAAAGGTGGTGCATGACGTTCCAATGTAGCCCTGGCATTTTAACAAACGTTTCAACATTAATATCTAAAAGTGAGTGAACTTGAACGAACGTGTGTTCTTAGCTTTGAAAAGATGCCCATTGATTCTAAAATAATCCATCACGCTGGTCTAGATCAAGCATTGGGCCCGTTCTGGAAAGTCCAAGTAGTTTTGGCTAGAGAATTACTCTCGCCATAGAAGCACCCTGTGTATTACTCCTTTGATACAACTGTGAACAAAGGTGTTATGTTTCGTATAATTCAACAGCTGGGCAAATGTAATTTAATAGTAGCAGCAGTTGTGTCTGATTTAGGAGACTGTAAGCATTGTACCTATCTTGAGAGAGATGTTTCCTTGTGTTTGTCCAGAGGCAATTAAGCTTTTCGAAAAACTAAAGACAATTATTAGAATTAGATATCTCAATAGTAAAAATAAGATGACAGACAATAGCGAAAGTAATCAAAAATGAGAAGTGGTTGAAGTCAAGGAGTAAGCAGCATTAGGATTATTATGCAACTAGATGAGCCGGTGAACTTCGTATCATTTACCTCTTAATATAAACCATATTAGACCTAGTAGCTTTATAAAGGCATCATCAGATAGACTAGGTTTCGCCTCGATAGTGGGCGGAAATAGTGGGCAAATCATGCACACATGTCCTGTATAATGTTCATGTCACATTCGTGGAAGTTCAGGGAAGGTTTAAACGGTGATAAAATATGGAAAAATTGCGAGAAAAATTTAGATTTTAAAAATGTAAAATAATGACTTGGTTGTTGTATTGGTTGCGTTCAGAAATATACTTTGGAAGCGTAAAGTTCGCTTTACACGATCTGAATCCCGTATATGAAGTATCAAAGATAAAAATGAATTGCTCTTCGTTAGTCTCGCTAAAACTCGAGAACGGCTGAACCGATTTGGCTATTCATAAGTACATAAACCATTGAATCTATTGTGATGAAATCTGTATTTTAGAAAGTGTTTTATTCAAGATATTTTATGATTTGAAGTATATGAAGCGAAATATCGAACAATAATTACTCCGGGAAAGCTATTTACTCTTTGACCTCTAAACTGTTTTTCGGAAGTTATAATTAACTTTTGAAAATGCTTTGTCCCTTTTGTATAAAGTGGAAAGAACGGCAGAACAACAGAAGTATGTATGTACTCGTTCTTTGATCGTCAAATGTGGAAAATTTTATTGCAATAGTACGAATGATATTGATATCCCAAAGAAAAAAGCTCATTCAGTTTTCCACAATTTTTTCTATTTTCTGGCCAAGTATTCCATAGTTATACTTCACTCAAACCTTCCTCTCGCTTTGAACGGCGAATGTGCAAACTTTTATCGTAACCAGATGTATGGTATTGAAATTTCATTGAAAACTCTTTCTATTTTTTCTGTATTTTCCAATTTTCTGGGAAACTTTTGGAAATTTTTATTTCATAAGCACGTTACTTTTGCTTTGAACGTCAAATATGCAAAATTTTATCGCAATCCGACAAATGATATTGATATCCCAATGAAAACAGCTCTTTTAGTTTCTCGCGAATTTTCAAATTTTCCGGGTAACTTTCCCAAATTTTTAGTTCATAATAACGTTAATCTTTCGTTGAACGTGAAATGATCAAAATTTTATCGCATTCGAATGAAGGGTTCTCAATTTAAAGTGTTGAGCACATGTAGAAACACATTGAAAAAGGAACTCGGTTAGAATTATGCGACTTTCCATTTTAACTGTCCCTATTTTTTTATTTAAAACGTTTCCAATACCATAATGAACAAAACAAAAACAGAATTACCACTCTCCGTCACGCGAATGCCTTACTCTAGTGATACTCTTACAACCATGTGGCAATTCACTTTTACTAATAGAAAAAAAATTGCTTTCGGTTTTTCCTAAATTTTCCTAATTTTCAGGCGACTTTTCCAAATTTTTATTTGGTGCGAACCTTCCTCTTGCTTTCAAATAAAATGTACAAAATTTTATCGCAATTGTACGAACGATATTGATAGCTCACTGGAAAAAAAACTGTTTCAGTTTTTCCCGATTTTTCTCTTTTTCCGGATAACTTTTCACTGTTTTATCACCGTTTAAACCTTCCCTGAATTTACACGTATATTTCAAGACTAAAATTAGCCAAATCGGTTCAGCCGTTTTCGAATTTTAGCGAGACTAACGAACAGCAATTCATTTATATATATATATATACGTAATAATAAATTCATTTTCACCATAACTGATGATATTTCATTTTACCCGCCTTCAAATAAAAATCACGTGTAAGACACACTGTAAATAGCCACCGTTAAAACAGTAGTTATAGCTTAGCGCTGCCGCGCGACGCGGTGCATGTACCCGCGTGACGTCACAGCGGCAGTGGGCCAGGGCCACTTCCAGCGGCTACGTGAGCCAGCCCTTGTACCTCTGGCCCTGGGTGTGGGCACCAAACGATGATGCGCTATATAAAAAACCAAAGACCACTTCAACCAGAAATTTGACCATCTAGCCAGGCAAGTCAAAAAGCACCAAGAAGTAATACGAGGGTTGGCTCAGAGATAAATGATGCAGTAGTAGGAAGATACGGAGAAAATGTTATTAATAGAGAAAATCTTGTAGGATTCAGTTACCAATTTCACCTGAAAATTCTGAGCACACAATAATCACACAAAGACATCCACAGATATACATGGGTGAGACCAAGGAGTTTAGAATAAAGGGAGATGGCATTATCTATACCGAGCACATACGTCAGTTGAAGCCTGTCCGCCATCTTGGTCAGTTTTGGAATTCTATTTCTCCTTTAAAACTATGTACTATTTAGACCCTCTTACTTTTAATGCAGTGAACTGACAGTCACTGGAAAGTATGTACTTTCAAACAATATACATTCTTGAATAAATCATTATATAAATACGCTAACACGAAAATTGTGGTACAGATTACTAATTTATTCTTACAATGATAGTTACATAATTCTAAAGATTGTTTGTCGTAGATTTCACGAATATAAATATTATGTGTGCATTTAGCCATTAAAAGTGGTAAAAGGAAGTAGAAATTTTCCTATCTATAGCTTGGATCAAGTTCTACATTCTCCAACAATCAGCTCACTGATTGGCTATTCTCCTCGACCAAAGACGCTGTTATTCAGCGCACCTGCAGTATTAAAATAACATATCAAAATAATTGAATATCGAAACATGGAGTGCTCTCAACACACATTCTTGTGGTGTTCAAATGCTTCATTTTCGCAGTGATTAAGAGTGGTTAAAGCAAATTGATGTTTTTATATGAATGCCGATATAAATGATGATGCGCCGGGAGAGGCATGTAGCGGTGCATGGGTGGAACCACGAAATGTTCAAATGTTTGTATAGCTTCTGGGATTTAACTACGGGGACACTTATGAACTAGCTAACACTAAGGACGGCACAACTATGCATGCCCGAGGGCGAATTCGAAACCCCGATCGTAGTGGCCGTGCAGACCGTGACTGACGCGCCGCGTGAAACTAGGAAGTTGACATGCTGTCGGCTATGGAATTCTGAATATCGCAGTATCGAAATAATATTATTTCTTGGCGTTGTATAAATATACGAACACCGAAATTGTTGTTCCATTTCAAATATTAGGCTAATGAAAGTTATATAATTCGAAAATGGCTTGAGAAGTATATACGTCCGTTTTTATTTGTTGTTATTGTGCCAGGCATTTTCCTTAACCCGTAAAAGATACCGTTTCATACCTCCCAGTGCCGGTTAAATTTTACCAAATATTCCAGCGGCCTCCTATGATAATGTTGGCAACAGATGCTGAATAGTGAGAATCCTGCGAGTCTTCATTTTAGCCAATCGCTTGACAACGCTGATGTTTTCTCATGGAATCTTCGCTTAACGAGGGCAATTATTTTTACTGACAGACATTTGTGAAAAGCAAAGAAGTTGGACAGAGATACCAATGAAGTTGGACAGAGATACCAACTTCTTTGCTTTTCACAAATGTCTGTCTAGGTGTGTTTGCATTTCGATATGTCTGAGTGTGTGTGTATTTGTTTACCTTCCTTTTTTTCTCCTAAGGTAAGTCCTTCCACTCCTGGGATTGGAATGACTCCTTTTCCACTTCCTTAAAACCCATATCCTTCCCTTTTCCTCCCCTTTTTTCCTCTTTTTCCGAAGAAGCTGCCAGTGGTGGCGAAAGCTTGTATGTGTGTTTGTGTGTGATTTTATTTGTTTCTCTCGACGAGCCGGTCCTTTTGGTAAGTCATCTCTTTGAGTATGTATGTATTTTAAAATTTGTCTCACAATGCCGTTAAGGACATGTTCACCCTCCTCAGCGTTGTGGCCCCCCTCCCCTACCTATAACCAAGAAAAAGTTGAGTTATTTAAAATTACGACAAGCTGAAAAATAAAAACAGCACCCAGCATACTTGTAAAATACAGCACGTATAAGATTTACCACTGTGAAACAGATGTAACTGCCACGGTTCGTCAATTTACATCTGTTACCTCAAGTTCCAATTTACAGCCAGAAGAAAAGGCTCACCACTTAAAAATAATGACAAGCCGAGGAATGAAAACAGCACACAGCAATAACATATTGCACACAGAGTGGGCTATATATGTGTTACAGCAAATTAATTAGATAGCCTGAAACAGACTCATTATTTAGGATCACAACAGTAGTTACGTGGCATGTTCTTTTTTTTTTTTTTTTTTTTTTTTTTTTTTTTTTTTTTTTTTAAACCATACATTTCATGTTCGCCCTTAGAGTCCAGAAGATGATGTCTATGTATATCGGAACCGGTCCTCTGTTATAAATAAAGACGAAATAGCGCGATCGTGGAATTTCATTATTCACAAAAGTTAAGTAAATTTTTCTGTTAATTTTTGTTATTTGTGATTATTTGTACTGTTTGTTATTCTGCATTGTACTTAATTTATTTTGTACGTATTTTATAGTAAAGATACGCAATGCAGTTGATTTTGTGAACTGTTGACAGATATAAGGCGCAGTAGTCTTTGGAAGTAACGTTCGATTTGTAGGTGAGCGCTCCGCCTGCGAGAGGGTAGTAGCGAGCCAGAGTTAGTGAGTAGCGTTGAGAAGAATCTGTAGGTGAAGGCAGTCGTTATGTAATTCAGTTGGGACGGAGAGAGAAGTTGTGATGTGGCTTGTATGCCGAAGTTGGAATGTATGGAACATGTATATTTGTATTCGAAGTCTAACTGCACTTTATTACTCTTGGAGATATCATCAGCCAAACGCTTTATTGATAATCGATGGGGTATGCATTGCTGCACCCCATTATTGTAATGCATGATTTTTTTCTTTTCCTGTAATGTTGTCCTGCCTCAAAATTTTAACAATATACGATTTATGATTTTAAATTTGCTTTCCTCGTTTTCAATTTTTTTGTAGTTAGTTTCCCATTTCTTCCATTTTTTGATTATTCTTTTTACTTTATTATTACCTATCGACCATTTTTGCATATTTTAATACTATTGTCAAGGAAGTGATGATCCTGCATTCTGCCAGCTGCTTGCTGTTTCATGTTTCCAGTTTTGTAGTAAGAATTTACGAGGTGAGTCAAATTTTCTTTTCTTTTTTCTGTGTCGAAGTCAGATTGCCTGCCTCTTTCATTATCCAAGTTAATCAGTTTCGTTGTACACTTCGGGAGTACTTTAAAAGGGCCATAACTTTTCAGTATATTTGTTTTCTATATATACATGTGGCGTCTGTTGCGAGAGAACAGACGTCACTTCTGATCCTGCAGTTGTTGTTATTTAATAATCACAGAATATATGACATCAACTGCAATTGGGCAAAGCTGAAAATGTGAACCCAGCCGGGATTCGAACCCGGGTCTCCTGCTTTCTAGGCAGTTGCGCTGACCCCTACACCACTGGGGACACAGTGATCACCGCACCTGAAAGACTATTTGTTTTCCCCTTCCCCGGGCGTTTCTATTGTGCATATTAATTCAAAAATGTTCAAATGTTTGTAGAGCTTATGGGACTTAACTAGGGGGTCATCAGTCCCTAAACATACAAACTACTTATGAACTAGCTAAGACTAAGGACGACACAAATATCCATGCTCGAGGGGGGATTCGCACCCCCGACCGTAGTGGCCGCGCAGACCGTGACTGGAGCGCCTCAGTCCCCTCGGCCACCGCGGCCGGCGCATATTAATTACCATTAGAAGTACCACGTGGGTCATTTTTGATCCATGGGGGTGTTTCTAGTGCCCAACCCCCGCTCCCCTCCATATTCATCGTAGCACCAAACCCTCTCGTGACTTTTAATTATTTATGGAGTTGTAGAACCAAAATTTCATCCTCCTAATCCACGTAGAAGTATGAAGAACTATCTGTTATACTAATACAGTAGACTCCCGAAAACTCGATCTAATGTGGACCACAGGCTGGACGAGTTTGTGAAAATGTCGGGTTATCGGGAACATTCTTAAAAAAAGAATAGATGAGGTTGTTTTGTTATAAAACACTTTCTATTGTTACTTTAAAATACAGTACAAATGATGGAATACAATAACACGAAATAAATTTAAGACAATATCTTACAAATGATATTCGTTTCTTACACTCATATGGACTTAACAAAACGCAGTTAAGAAATGACAAAGGCTGTAGGCGACACATGAGTAATTGTTGTCTGCCGTAACCAAGTTCATTATTTAATTGTCCATCATGACTAAGCTGATTTTGAACAACACTGTAAAAAAATGCACTCATCTAATTTTGATCGTGACTGTTTCCAGTATGACAACGCATCTACATACTGCATTGATGAAACTCAAAGGATTCTTAAATAGTGTAGGTGACACAAGAAAAGATGATGTCTTGGCCCATACATAGCACAGCCTATAACTGCTGTACACGTTACAATTTCACTTGTATCCTGCATTATGTGAGCTCGGAATAATTCCAGGGTATGTGACCGAGTTATCCGGACTTCTGGATTACAGAGAGCCGAGTTTCTGGACTCTGCTGTAGTACCATGTGGGCTATTTTTGACCCGTACACAGTTTAACACAATATGGCGTCAGTAACACCAGTTTTTGGACATGAAATAATTTCTGGGCGTGCCTCAATGTTATTCATGAGATGTTGGAGTATATTATGACAAAATATAATGTGAAACACTAATATTGTGTAGGTCGGGAGAAGCCTTACATTAGCGCGACTTTCGGTTTTCTGTGGACAGGCGACATTCAGACCTTTGAATGACACTGGAGAGCCCCAGAATAATCGCATCTCTGTGATGTTTAAAGCTTTCCCGGCTTACAGACATTTCCATAAAATTTCGGGTGAACTGTCGGATGTCTGTAACTTCTTGCCACGATATTTCGGAGCAGAGTCTTCTGGCCATCTTCAGGTGAGTACCGCCGAAGTACTGGCGAAGACGCACTCAGCTGTGCTGTTTACGACCAATTCAGCCGACATTGCGCATGCGCGTACTTAGCGTGCGCGTTCACTACAACTACGTACGCTGCTCAGAGCGCCCTCCGTGGTAGAGCCTTGTTGCTTCGATATCATACCGATTATTACCGTCATTCAGTTGCAGGGAATTACGCCAACTACGGATTTTTTCAATGACAGGATTCCATGCAGCATTTATTTGGAAACCGCTGTCTCTATTAATAAGAGTCTCACTGTCAGACAGTCTTTCCACAGCTTCTTTAATAATTGAGCTCCAAAAGTTTGATGTGTGGGCCACAATTTTCGTTTCATTGTAGTTCACTGAATGACAGTCTGTGGAAAGACAATGTTCGGCGATTGCGGATTTGGTGGGCTGGAGTAGCCGAGTATGACGCTGGTGTTCCACAATGCGCTCCTGCACAGTGCGCGTCGTCTGCCCTATATATGACTTGCTGCACTCGCTCGGAATCATGTAAACACCTGCTTTACGCAGCTCCAGATCGTCTTTGACAGAACCCAAGAGCGATGAAATTTTAGGAGGAGGGCGAAAGATGACTCTTACTTTATACTTTCTTAGTATTCTGCCTATCTGCGATGAATTATTCCCAATATATGGGAGATAAGCAGTCGGTTTGAAAGCCTCTTCTTCTTCCTTGTTCTGTCGTTTGTAGGTGTGCATCGCTCGGTTTACTTGCTTCTTTCGATACCCGCTCTTTAGGAATACTGTTTGCAGGTGTTCCTGTTCCGTGTGAAGACTGTCAGCATCAGAGATGGTGTGGGCTCGATGGATTAAAGTCTTTAGGACGCCCATTGTTTGTGCCGGATGGTGGCAACAAGTAGCTTGTAGATACAGATCTGTATGAGTGGGCTTCCTGTATACCGAAAGACCAAGTGAGCCATCACTTCTGCGTCGCACGAAGACATCTAAAAATGGCTAACAACCATTTTTCTCCACCTCCATAGTAAACTTTATGTTTTCGTGTATGGCGTTCATATGATGTAAAATCTCTTGGAGACGGCCTACACTATGAGGCCACACTATTAAAGTGTCATCAACGTATCGCCAAAACACTGTTGGTTTAAAAGTTACAGACAGCCGGCAGTTCGACCGAAATTTTATGGGGATAAAATCGCATCTCTGTCTGAGGCTTTACTAATATTTCTATGACACGACAGCAGGCGTCAGGCGCGTCGCTCTTACAGTAATTTCCTCTGCGGATCTTTGTATGTGGTCAAGCCGCGTGGTCTGAGGCATTCGGGGAAGCAGTAACGTCAGCTTGTGATTTATTTTCGAGAGTTCGCGTCATTGAAGCTACGATGCCAGGACTACGCAATCTTACATACACTGAGATTGTGTACTATATACATTTCATCGGTACAATCGAGTGCCGAACCCAGTAGCGAGACAAGCGCTACAAGGGAAGACAACGATTTTGTTACAGTGGATCCTGATGATCAAGTATTTCAGAGGCATCATATGGATGGGAAAAAATAATCGGAACCATATGACGATGATTTATCTGTTGTACAACATAAGCATGTATCATTCTAAGTTTTGCACCAAGAAGCATACAGTCCAATGAATGTCTTCCTGTTTTCTGTTATTTAGGGGTACGGTTTATGGATTTCTATGTTCTAAGTAATGAGTTTACTGGATGTGAGGCCAATGACTGAGAAAAACTCCTAGAAACTATGAAGTTTTATAATGAAACCAATTTTGGAGTTGATGTTGTCGAGCAAATGACATTACAGTGTCCGAGCCGGCACTCTCTGATGGTCAGTGCATGTCTTCTGCAACACTGTTAACATTCCAATGGTCGGCTGTCACACAATTTTTAAGTTATGTAGATCTAAGGAAATGGCAAGTAGCAGATGAGCTTGCTGCTCCCTACAAACTGCAGAGGGGACCCAACCTCCCCTTGAAAGCACTCGGCGACGGCGCTGGCCAATATGGAGATAGAAGGCATTTTGTAACCCACGATTTCTACAAACAAAAAATGGGAAGAAATCCGAAAGTAGGTTTCGAGCGTAAAAAGTACGTGTGTTAAAGTTGCCAAGTCAAAACAATTGTGTAACAACTAAACTGTAAATTCACCCGAGCTTAGAATATGCTGCCAGCAATTTGTTCCTAAATATTCACAAAACACTTTCAATAACAGACCTAAATTTCTTTCTGTTATGTGCAATGTGGAAATGTTTCAGCAATCAGTCATAAAAATATTTATTTATTTGCAGATCTAGATTTCGACCACTGTTTGGTCATTATCAGTGCTTAAAAACAATTAAAATACTTAATACATCTCGACCTCCATGTTGGAGGTTGCGTTTCTGTTATATTTTGGTCCCTTGATTGTAATAAGAGCGAAAAAAATGTTGCATGTTTACAAATACTCGGCAGTTGTCTTAAATCTAAAAAGAAGGGAAAAGGTAAAAAGTATTAGTAGTCGTATAAACTAAATATTTTGAGCCTGTTTCAAACATTTTATATAGATAAACATTGTAAAATTATTATATTTACTTGTTTTAATTATGTTTGATGGAAGACTGTGGAATTTGTTTTGTGAATTTTAAATAAAATAACATTTACTCCTGAAAATTCACTTTTGATGTTAAACTGTGCATATTAGAGAACAAATTATATTTTTCTTGCACCCAAGAGTCTTCTTGGATGTATTAGCAACATGGTGAAACGCGAAATGCCAGCAAAATACAAATAAAATGGTAGTTTCCTATTAAGTAAGTAAAGCAGTCAACAATCCGAAGATTGATTTGAACACCACAGTGCTTTACTAGGCATGGTCCTGTTTGGAGGTGGTATGCCGTTGCCTTCCTCCGACCTTCGAACTGACTTACCCAGCCACTTATAGGGGGACCTACAGTTTAACGTGGGTTCCGAACCACGGTGCTACTTGATACTTTTCACATCAGTAACACTGCCAGAGGTGAAAGGAGTGGAAAGTAACAGGTAAAAATCCTACAACCTGGCGGGGATCGAACCCACTACCTTTGGATTTGTAATCTGGCAGTCTACCACCGTGCTACCGAGCCGCACACTATGGGTCAAAAATGACACCATGGTACTACTAGGGGTACAGGAAAGTATGGTACTTTTAGTGTTAATGTTATTAGACGTACCTCGGTGGTTGGAGTCAACACATTTTTGGATTGTAGAAGCGCAGTTTTACACTTACTTAGTACTCAATATTAGGGTCTGTTTATAATAATAACAATAGATATTATATTCGGGATACCTTGCAAAGAGAGATAATTTCGGCCAAGACGAGGATTCGGTTGATATCTGGCCGAAAACGAAACTGTGGTCGAAACGAATATTTTGGTAGAAACTGGTCGAAACCGAATATTCGATCGGTCGTTAATTACGCAGCTCAGCTCAGCGGTACGTAGTTATGGGAGGTGATGATTTTGAAGGACAGGAAGGTAATTGTAGTTCTTAGCAGTGCTTAGTTGGGGTGGTACCCGTCTCTAATGACCACGCTGTCGACGGGACGTTAAACCCTAAGCTTCCTTCCTTCCTTGGGGTGGTACGTCTTACCGCCTAAAATTCAAACTCGCTATTAGCCTACTGGCTAAAATTCTTTCTTAAATCAGTAAAAAACAGATCAACCGTAAATTGTCGAATGGATTTCGGAAAGAAAGGTGGAAAGTCTTAGGTTCATTCCAGTTGCGATCATAACCGTCGAAGCGTTCAAATTCCATTTCGCACAATTCCAATGGAATCTGACTGGCGGTCAAATGTTCAAACTAGCCAGTCCGACTACTCTCAACCGAGAGAGAGGAAATGCTTCTTATCGAGTCCAAAGCGTTTAAGAACGTTGCTCCAAAGAGATAAGCCACTACATACGCAAAGTCTTTTGTGTGCAGTATCATTGCCTATTCGTTGAAGAAAGCAAGTACGAAATTCCGGCAATTCTTTAATGGGACAGTACATCGTAACATTTTGACAATTTCGAATGAGTGAATCATGAAACAATTCACGGAGTTATAGTCGGGCCGCTGAAACATGTCACTTCAAGGTCACTCCACGAGTGTTTTGAAGTTGCCAGTATGAGTGAAAAACAAATGACGAACGCGAGACGCTGCGTCTTCTGAACCAATCACAGCACAGCTACGAATGCCGGTTCCGTCGTCGTCACTACCACGTTGCCGCGTTCTATGAAAGCTTCGTGTGCTCGTGGGCTATCGTCTGCTTTTGTATCGTGTGTGATTGTACTGCTTTGCGTACATTTTTTATTTATTAAAAAAATGTCACCGAAACGGCGTCTTCAATCAAACGACAATCCATTGGGTCGCGGAGTGCCGTTAAATAGCCAGGCAATGGAATTAATTAGAAGAACGCGGGAGTTCTACGAACAAGAGAGAGAGAGTTTGTTTCTGTTCACGGGGAACCATCAATTCCGGCTGATAAAGTCTTAGAGCGTACCTCGAAAACTCTAGGACTGAGTCAAAGAACGATTATTAGGAAAGGTGTGCTGCTTCAAGAACTTCAAGAAAGTGACACACACCGTGTGGAAGATAATCCGGGTGAAGAAAACAGTGTGTTTTTAGCTACCCCAGGCAAGGAAAAGAAGCAGCCTCGCCCTGTTACCGATCTCGATTTGTTTCAAACGGACGCAATCCGTCGTCATATTTATGACTATTATAGCCGGAAAGAATATCCGACTGTAGCGAAGTTGCTAATTTCGTTAAAAGCATGCGTTCTTTTCTCGGGTGGAAAAACGACTCTGAAAACGTGTTAAGAAGTATGGACTTCCGCTTCCAAAAAGTTAAATGGACGAAGACTATTACTTGAAAAGCCGCATGTTGTTGCAGCTAGAAGTATATTCTTAAATAAAATTAAAGGTAGTGATATACATTCCATGGTATGGTTAGATGAAACCTGGGTCAACGCCGGAGAAGCTGTTGATAATTGCTGGACAGACAATACTCCAAATAGTAGTGGTCATCAGCCAACAGGAAGAGGTGCCAGATTAATTGTGGCACATGCAGGATCCTCAAGTGGATTTGTGAATGACGGACTTTTAGTCTTCCGATCCAGAAAAATTGGTGATTGCCACGAAGATATGGACCACCAACGTTTCCTGCAGTGGTTTAAGAATTTTTTGTCGCAGTTTAGTGTCCCAACAGTGTTTGTAATGGACAATGCACCTTACCATTCGGTCATACTAGACAAAACTCCGACAACTAGTGACCGGAAGAAACTATGGTACAGTGGTTGCTAGCGAGAGACATTGCTGCAGATATGAGTATGACAAAGCTGCTGTTGTATTCACTCGTGAAGCAAAATAAACCTGTGACGCCTACGTATGTAGTAGACGAAGTGGCAAGGGAACAGGGTCATACGGTAATTAGGCTACCACCGTATCACTGCCATTTCAACCCCATTGAATTGGTTTGGGGTGACGTAAAGACGTATATTAGGAAGAAAAACAAGTCTTTCACTATAACGGAAGTGGAAAGACTTTTACTTGAAGGACTTGCTACTGTTGACGCCAACTCGTGGAGAAAGAAAGTAGAGCATGTTTCGAAACTTATTAAAGAAGCACAGACTATAGATGGAATAATAAATGAACATGAACAATTGATGATTTCCCTCGATGATGATGATGACGACGACGACGGGTTTGGTGCTGATTCGGATGCCAGTGATGATGGAGAACTTGACGGAATTACGCCATTGACTTCATAAACCGGTGAGTGTAAATTTATGCAAAATTAATTCTTTCACTCTGCATCGCAGAATGCAACTGTTTCTTAATTTCGTATTACGATTGTTGGTTGCGTGTTCTTTGTTATGAATATCTTTACATTATTGTACGACATTTCATTTGCATCTATTACGTTAACAATTCGGAATAACATCTCATAGACACTGTCCTTAAGTTAGACTATTTTATTTATTTCACGGTTTCGCATATTTACAAATCGTATTTCTCTGTTGGTGATTTGACTGTTGAAATAACACATTCTGCGTTATACTTTTGTATAAATTATTATGCGACCGTTCTTATTCACTGTCTTAGGCGACAATTCCAGTACATATTGCGGACGTACTGAGCTATCAGCCGACGCTGTAGTCGTCTGCTGCGTAGTTATTGCAACCTCGCAGTCGCAGTATAGCCAACTTCGCGCGAACTACGTACAAACTGTCAAGTGACATGTTTCAGCGGCCCGACTATACGTATTTTTTCTTGGTTAGCACGACACGTTTTGAGAACAACTCACTGTCAAGATAAAATGTATATCGTAAATATTATGTTTACTTAATCGTCTTCTTTGCACTATAGTCGTTTTAAGATTATAAAATATTGTTTAATAAGAGGTTTTCAGCTAATATCGCTTTCTTCTTTTAATTACATGACCGGTTTCGGCGTGCTACACGCCATCTTCAGACCTGTCGTAATTTTTTACATCACTGCTACTGCAACAATTTTTAACATAGCAAATTGGTATACATCCACATTGATGTGTCATCCAAATAAAATTTACACATGTAAAAAATTACGACAGGTCTGAAGATGGCGTCTAGCACGCCGAAACCGGTCATGTAATTAAAAGAAGAAAGCGATCTTGGCTGAAAACCTATTATTAAACAATTCTAGATCTCCCCAATAATGTGTTCCTTATGTAATAAAATATTGTGTCGTAGCACTAACACTAGAATAGAAGCGAATTTTAATCTCTTTGACCAATGCTTCTTCAACCGGCTGGATTTGTGGATGTTCAAATGTTGGTAACGCTGCCAGGTTTGCTTCGTGCGGCGGTAAACGCTTGGTTGTGTCTTTAAAAATCCCGCGCAGTTCAATTGTCCGATTTCTGTAATGGTTTCCACGGGTGCTTTTAATTTCCGGCAGCAACATGCACTCTTATCGTCTTGTAGGACGCCACTCCTGATTATCTATATCTATAAATGTGAATGTCTGTTCGGTGTACGTTTATCACGTCTGAACCACAAGACATAAAGAGCTAAACATTTGTACAGTTACTAATGTATACCCGGGGAAGGCTTTAGGCACGGTTTTATGGCGATCGGATAGCTATTTATCTATATATATTTATGTTAATATCTGTTCGGTGTACGCTTTCACATCCGAACGACAAGATGCAGAGACTAAAATATTTGTACAGCTACTAATTTATACCTGAGGAAGGTTTTCGGCACGATTTTATTGCGATCTGATAGATTTTTAGTAATTTGAAGAATATAAATGCGGAACAATAATTACTGCTTGAAAATGGTTTTATTGGTTGCATTGTTGCTTGAGAGTTGATAATTATAAAAGGGTGGAGTATATTGGCATGGAAAGTTATCGGTGTATATAAAATACTACGTGAGTGTGTGTTAATATTTCGCTTTGCACCGAAAACTATAAAACGCATACGAATGGCCTGTCTGTAATTGTTGTCCGATGGCTCCCGTTGTACACCATTGCAGTTCCATGCCGATAGCTGTAAGGGGGTGGAAGATATGTTGGTTGAAAGTCGTCAAATTATAAAAAAATTCGTACTGAAAGCCAGCGACTCTTTAGCAAGAAGGTTACATACAGCGAAACGTAATGCCGCAGACCACATCTTTGGTCTATGCGAGCTACAATGTCTTCAGCTCTTTCTCTGTAAGAATAAGCATACGAATAAGGAAATATGAGAATAAATAAATAGGACACTACTGAAAGATAGCTTATCTATCATAATCAACCAACACGCGAGCGGAGCCGCGGATTTAAGGTAGTCTATATCTATAAATGTGAATGTCTGTTCGGTGTACGTTTATCATGTCTGAACCACAAGACATAAAGAGCTAAAAATTTGTACAGTTACTAATGTGTACACGGGGAAGGGTTTAGGCATGGTTTTATGACGATCGGATAGCTATTTATCTATAAATATTAATGTGAATGTCTGTTCGGTGTACGCTTATCACGTCCAAACAACAAGACGCAGACTTAAATATTTATACAGTTACTAAGTTATACCTGAGGAAGATTTTAGGCACGGTTTTATAGCGATCTGATAGTAGTCATTTGTAGAACGCGAAATGGGGAACAATAATGATTCTTTGAAAATTATATTTACTCTTTGAAAATGGTTTTATTACTTGCATTGTTGCTGGAGGGTTGATAATGATAAATTGGTGGATTATATTGGGGTGGAAAGTAATCGGTGTGTATAAAATTCAACGTGTGTGTGTGTGTTAATTTTTCGCTCTGTAGCGAAAACTATAGAACGCAAACGAATGGTGTGTGTGTAATTGTTGTCCGAAGTCTCCCATTGTACATCATAGCAGTTCCATGCCGACAGGTATGGTGGTTGAATGTCGTCAAATTATAAAAAAAATCGGACTGAAAGCCAGCGATGACATTTGCGTCTCTATAGCAAGGAGGTTACGTACAGCGAAAAGTGTTGCCACAGAACATATCTTTAATGTGTGCGTGCTACAATGTCTGCAGCTCTTTCTCTCTAAGGATAAGCATACGAATAAGGAAATATAAGAATAAATAAATAAAGCAGTAAAAAAGAAATTTCTTTTAATACATCTCTTTAAAAATTCGATTTGACGTTTCGCGCATTACATCAAGTGATCCATCTGTGTATTACAATCATTATTGTTGAATTTCGTGATTGGATTCTTCGAAACGAGTTCATATTTACCTGTGATTTCTCATATATTCTCTGATAAATGTAACATGTTTTTAGAAAAAAGGAGATGGACACAGAGAGAGAGAGAGACAGTGGATAGGAAAAGTACTAACTCAAGGTTCGAATAAATAAATAAATACCCGGGCAACGCCGGGTTTTCAGCTAGTCTCCGATAAGATGTCGTCCAAAGCTGATGGATGGTATCCTCACCTACACTAAACCCTTGAATACGATAAAAATGAGTTTCAAATCTGGAAATTATAGCTATACTTTGTTAGTGTATTCAAATGCATAAGTCCTTACTTTCTTGATTTTCTATGAAAATGTCCATTTGACTCATTTCACGTGGAATGAGCATAGTACTGGCTAAAATTGTTTCCCAACTAAAGCAGTGGTTCTTAGTTAATCTACGTTAACGTTACAGGAGTATTAACCGAACTTTATCGTCAGAGACTGTACTTTTTGTCCGTAGCTGAGTCATGATTCATCGACTGAGGAGTTGTCGTGCCTACGCAACATCCGCTGGCGGCGAGAAAGCCAAGTCTTTCGGTGCGTGCCGCGGCAGATATGGGGGTGAAACCGATGTTAACGAGTGGACAAGGGGAAGTGAAAGAATGGCGGCTGTAGGCGGTAGGCAGACGGTGAAAACCCGGTCGGACGTTGCGTGCGCTCACAGCGGCCACTGCACGGTGGGGGAGCGGACGGCAATCAGAGCGGCACCGCTAAGCTACCTGCTACCTGCTGTCTGCTACCTGCTAGCGAAGCGCCGGACAGTGCGAGTACTCGAGGAACCGGTGACAGGAATATCTGATTGAGCAGGGTAGTAACATATCACGTGACTCACCACAACCGCAAGCGAACTACCGAAATAGGTTTTATTTACCATTGCGCCCAGTGCTTTTGGCGCGTACTTGTTCTCGAACTTCAATAAATAAACCGAAAAAGTGAAGAATGGATTCAGAGAAAACATTGGAAGACTTAAAGGAAATTCTGGAAACACGTAAGACTAACAAATTTTCCTAGTTCAATGTGCATCATAAACCAAAAGTATTTTTAGATGTTAAGCGTTCCGTAAGTATTGGACCGTATCGAAGCTGTATACTGTTTCGTTTAGTGCACTAATGGGAAATCTTACTTAATGCGAATTAATTTCCTGTTTGTTGCGTTGGGAAATTGTTTGCCGTTTTGTAGGGAATTCGATTTGCTTTCTAAGGACGAAGTGACAAATTTGGTAGCCCGTGGCGAGGAACAGTGCGGAAAACTAAGAGCTGTGATTACCCCTTCCAGTTATGTTTGTAGGTGCAGGAAGAGAACGAGAGTAAGTAATTTGCTTGTCGCAGATGGTTACATACAAGAACTTGGCAACCATAGAGCAGGAACAGAATTAATTATTTAAGCCAAGGTCAGCGCAAAAATATATTGCCATGTTTGTATAGGATTCGGTTTTCAAATAATATTAGCTGAATCCTGTGGAATTACGAGAATACTTTTTGGTGCTGAACATGAAATGAATAATTTATGCTGTTACTGCTCAATGGTTGGCAAAAAGAAAATGTTCAAATGTTCGTAGAGCTTAAGGGGCTTAACTACGGGGTCATAAGTCCCTAAACTTACAAACTACTTAGAACTACTTACGAACTAGGACGGCACAAATATCCATGCCCGAGGGGGGATTCGAACCCCCGACCGTAGTGGCAGTGCAGACCGTGACTGAAGCGCCTCAGTCCTCTCGTCCACCGCGGCCGGCGAATGGTTGACAGGTTCTTATATATACCCTTGGCCGCTCAGTAGCTATAAACAGGATTTTCCACAAAACCGCAAACAATTTTCTAACTCACTCAAACAGGGAATTAACTCGCACCAAGTAAGAGTACATGTAAGCCGAAAATGACGGCAAAATACAAGGCGCTACACCGCCTCATATTCAAACACAGGACAAATATGATCTGTCAATATCTACTCCGTGAAAATGAGCTGAACATATACAGCTGTATTTAGACCAAGTGCTGGCTTTACTTTTTCGAGTGCAGGTTGTCTCCCTATATTCATTCTTCGTATGAACGCCGACGCTTCCATACAACGATAATGCAGCTAACTTCCGGTTTCGATGTGTCACGTGATACATTTGTACCATGCTCAATCCGATATTCCTGCCACCCGAGGAACCACTGCTGCAGCTGCAGCTGCACCGCCGCAAGGAAAACCAGTGCTGGCGCGTCCTGTGTGCTCACTGGTCCAGTGAACCCCCGGAAAAAAGCTCGTATGGAAAAAAAGTAAATAAAGAAATAAAAATAGCCAACAAAGCAGGTTTAAGAATTTCTGTAGAGAAAAAATTTATGATAAACATAAAAAATGCTCCAGAAATCCTACTAACACATATTGAGCCGATGAAGAGGGTAAATAAATTCCAATATCTGGGAGAAATGATTCAGGAAAATGACTTAGAAAAATTTGCTGTAGAAGAAAGAACATAAAATGGAGAGAGCATTTGGTATAACCAGCAACATTTACAACAAAAACTCTCTGTCTAAAAATTTGAAACTACAGCACTACTACACAGTAGTAAAGCCAGACTGTCTTTATGCAAGTAAATGTTTAGTACTGAATTACAAATTACATAAGCTTGAAGTCCTAGAAAGAAAAATCATTCGAAAACTACTTGGTCCACTAAGAAATACAGAGGTATGGAAACTGAGAAGTTATGCAGAAGTTTATCGCAACATAGAAAACATAACCGAAACACTGCAAAAGAGGCGACTGCTATTTTTTGGACATTTATACCGAATGAACAGCAACAGGCTAACCAAACAGATTTCTCTGGGACAAGAAGTCAACAATAGCATGGATTCAAGAAGTTAGGAAAGATTTGGAAAGAAACAATATAAGTGAAAAAGATGCAACAGAAAGAGAAACTTTTAAGAACAAAGTGTTAAATATGGAAGGATTCCAAGGCAGCAGAAGACAGGAGTAAAGTGGTCTGAGGCGAGAAAAAGGATGCATAGTGAAAAGATGAAAGAATACTGGAGGAAAAAGAAAGAAGAACAAAGGAGAAAACATTGAAACTGGTGCGTGGTCCTTAGATGGCCGAAACGAAGAAAGAAAAAAAGAAAGAAGACTGTATTTTTAAACCATCATTCTTCGTTTCGTTCTTCTATCAGATCATTCCATATGCACATTCAAAGATTTTTGTCGCAAGAGAAACGTTTTACGCCGCGGAGACAGCACGTATACGAGTCGTAGCGCGGCCGCTTAACATAGGCGGCAGTGTCCGCAGCGTTGCAATGCGCATGCGCGGCTGAGAGGTTCAGATTCTCTTCTGAAGCGGCCCCTACACGGTCAATGATATTGACAATATTTCCCGGCTGTGCAATAATTTTGACGGACTAGGGATGCGATTGAGAAGAAGCGCAATAATACTGAGAACATCAAAAACTTCTGAAATATATTCATCTACATCCACATAGATACTCTGCAAATCACATTTAAGTGCGTGGCAGAGGGTTCATTAACCACTTTTATAACTTTTCTCTACCGTTCCATTCTCTAATAGCGCGCGGGAAGAAAGAACACCTAAATCGTTCCGTTTTCGATCTGATTTCTCTTATTTTATTGGGATGGTCATGTCTCCCTAAGTAGGGGGTGCAAGCAAAATATTTTCACATTCAGAACTAAAAGTCGGTAATTGAAAGTTCGCAAACAGATCACGCCGCAATGAATAATGTCTTTATTTTAATGATTTCCACCCCAATTCGTGCAACTTTTCCGTGGCGCTTTCCCCCCCTGTAACGTGATAAAACAAAACGAGCTGTCCTTCTCTGAACCTTAATATCTTCCGTCAGTCCCACATGGTGAGGATCCCACAATGGGCAACAGCACTTCAGGAAAGGACGTACAAGTGTAATGTAGGCAGTCTCTTTGGTGGAGCTGGGGAGCTGGTGCATCTTCGAAGCGTTCTGCCAGTGAAACGTAACCTTTGGTTCGCCTTCCCCAAAATATTTTCTATGTGTTCTCTCCAGTCAAAGTTGTTCGTAATTGTAACTCCTAGGTATTTGGTAGAATCTACGACCTTAAGGTTTGACTGATTTATCGCGTTCATCGGATTTCTTTTAGTGGTCATGTGTATTACTTCACACTTTTCTTTATTTAGTGTCAATTTCCAATTTTCGCACCATGTAGAAATTTTGTCCAAAACGCTTTGCAGTTGCTTCTGATCCTCTGTTGACTTCACTAACCGATAAACGACAGCATCACTCGTGAACAGTCTAAGGGAGCTATTCAGATTGTCTCGTAAATCGTTTATAAATACAAGGAAGAGTAGGGGACCTATCACACTTCCTATTGCGCTGCCTGTAAATAGTGGGACTGATAACCGTAGCCGTTTAGTCCTTTTAAAAATCAAACCAAACCAAAAAACCTGTAAATAGTGTGCCCTCTGTGAGCAGTATTGACACCATCTTTGACACATTATGGCGCTATGTTGTTATGTTTGCTGTTTGTTTACTTGTACCACGTGTTATTTGGGTGTGCTTGCAACAAAGTAAAGCAGTAACAACAGCAGCAGCGTCTTTATCGTCCAACATTTCACAGCACAATATTATTGAGCAGTCTAGGAGGGAGAGAACGGAAATAATATTGCACAATATTATTGACAGTTTAGGAGCCGCTTGAACCCCCTGGAGGCACAGAATATGTGCGCTACCGCTGCAGGGGGGGGGGGGGGGCGAGTGAGTGGAAACGCCGCTTTTAACACTGGCGTTGGAGCTGGTAGAGACGCCAGCTCCTGGCTGCTCGAGCTCTGGCGGTTACGCACGACTGGTCCCGAAGCAGAGCCAATGGAGCTACTGCGCACCTTGCCTTGCTGGTCGGCAAATCCTCCATTAAGCCAGCATCCACCCTTTTCGCGCGTTGAGAATGATAAAAAAACCACGTCATATTTCGTAAAAATCTTATTACTATAAATTAAAGACGCATCAACTGTAAAAGAATTCAGAAGATCTTTCTGTCACTTATGCTGACATTTTAACTACAGTGACATAGTGCAAATTTCCTAAGGACGCTGAGAGGTATGTAACAATCATTCTGCTGAAAAGTTTCCGTTACGATTCACCTGAAAATTGCATATATTTATATATAACAGTGATTGATTGACCTTTTTAGCAGAAGTAAATGGCTCATAGTGTATATAGGCAACTATGTACTGCAGTCTGGATGTCCAAAGGTACAGCAAAAAAGCGTATGATGGGCCTAAGATATAAACTAACATTCTGAAGAATATGCTACAAAACTCTGAAACCTTAACTTATATTTTAGTAAAAAATTGAAAGTCCGGGAAATAAGATGAAAACCATCTAGGAAGATAGGCAAATACCCAATATTTATAGAAAGTATTAACACCAAACTCAAATCTGTGCGTCATGGGTCATACTTTTCCGCTCTTTTTTTTTCGTAAATATGCACGTAAACCTAAATAGCACAGTTCGCAAACTTTCAACTAAGTTTTCTACGTATTTTAACTATTCGTTGGAAGCATCTCGTCCGACATAGAACAATAAGAAAGACGAAAGTCGTAGTTTTGCTAACAGTTGTCCTAAGAACTAAAACGCAAAAGGAAATTGTGTGTCTCACGCGTTTTCTTTGGAGCTACACGGTACGCTTCTTAGGGTTACATTACTTCTTTTTCAGTGGGGAAAGCTGCAAAAATATTCGGCGGCACATGTTTCTGCGTGACTAGGTTCTAGCTTTCATCGTTCCATTCATCTGCTCCACTGCTGTTTATTTAGGCATCATCCGTTTCGTCTGGTATTACACTAAAGCGTTTGTATTTAAAATAAAATAGTCGTATCGTGAATAGAAAAGGGTGTGAGGATAAAGTGTTATCCATATGATATACTAGCTTAAACCCGCGGCTCCGCTCGCGTGTTGGTTGATTATGATAGATAAGCTATCTTCCAGTAGTGTGCTATGAAACTGGTTTTGAAGATGAGATGGCATTAAACAACAATGATTGTAATAAAATCACAGATCGATCATTTGATGTAATGCACGAAACGTCAAATCGATTTTTTTAAAGAGATGTATTAAGAGAATTTTTTTTACTGCTTTATTTATTTACTCTTATATTTCCTTATTACTATGCTTGTCCTTACAGAGAAAGAGCTGAAGACAGTGTAGCACGCATAGAACAAAGATATGGTCTGTGGCATCACGTTTCGCTGTATGCAACGTCTTTGCTATAGAGTCGCAAACGTAATCGCTGGCCTTCAGTCCCAATTTTTTTATAATTTGACGAGTTTCAACCACCATATCTTCCACCCTCTTTTAGCTATCGGTATGGAACTGTTATGGTGTACAACGTGAGACTTAGGACAACAATTACACACAGACCATTCGTTTGCGTTCTGTACTTTTCGCTGCAGAGCGAAATATTAACACACACACACACACACACACACACACACACACACACACACACACGTAGAATTTTATATACACGGATAACTTTGCATCCCAATACACTCCACCCTTTTATCGTCATCAACCCTCAAGCAACAATGCAATCAATAAAACCATTTTCAAACAGTAAATATAATTTTCAAAGAGTAATTATTGTTCCGCATTTCGCGTTATATTCTTCAAATTACTAAATTACTATCAGATCGCTATAAAACCGTGCCTAAAACATTCCTCAGGTATAAATTAGTAACTGTACAAATATTTATGTCTCTGCATCTTGTCGTTCGGACGTGGGACCGAACAAACATTCACATTTATAGATATAGATATGACGTTAACAAGTGGCTCCCTTGCTCACCGCTTGGAGCGCTAGTGTCGTCTTAGCTGTCGGGTGGTAACAGATTTTACCCCAGTGAGTGCATCCATGTATTTTAATTTATTATAAACAACAACTGTTGACATCGGAAGATGACGAGTTTATAAACTTTTATAGACCAGAAGATGATGGCAGAGGCCATCCAAACCGGTCGTAGGAATAAAATTATATATTAGCGATCTTGGCTTTATCCTTTCTGGAAACTTTCATGTCAAGCAGTGTTTATAATTGCCAGAGTTCTCTGTCTTTCCTTATTTCCTACTGTTCATATTCTTTCACTGGTGCATATATTATCCTCAGTACTTTATTTTCAAACGTAGTTTCTCCTCTGTTTTCTTTGACAGGGTCCGTGTCTCATTTGCGTAGCTCACTATTGGCTTGATAATGGTCTGGTATATTCTTATTTTTGCCTGGCCATCTAGTAACTTTGATCTTACGATCTGGTGCATACCTCGTAGACATCTTCCCGCAGCTTGAATTCTTCTCACCATCTCTTGTTCTGTACGGTTATTTTGGTTGATGTTGACACCGAGGTACGTGAACGTGTCTGCCTTCAGTATTGTTAGACTTCCTATTTTTGGATGGTTTGCTCTTAAATGAGCTCTTCTTCCTACTACCATTAACTTTATCATTTATAGATCTATTACTCTTTAATAGATCTGTAAATTATAAATTAATTTCCTCACTTCAGGTTACGACAGTAAACACTACAGTGGGTCTTAGCGATCGCCTTTTGACAGCTCGAAATTTAAATGAAAATGGCGGCTTAACCGTTCATCTGTCACGAAAATTGAATAAACGAATTAGCAGAGGAGAAAAGTTTTGAAACTTTGCTCTCTTGTGTTCCTTCATATCTCGCATCGTTTCAGAGGTATTATGACGTACCCATCTTATCGTTTATTTAAGTTAAATAAAAGCTCCTGTTTGCCACTGGGCAGCCTACCCAAGCACTGGTTATATATCATGGGGTTCCCACTAACTAGAGAAGAATGAGTACTGTAGAATGGTTGTTATTTTGATAGGCTTTATCCTGCAGAAACATTTATAGTGGTTCCAGATTAAAAATTGTCAAGGTTGAATACAAATTGAATTTGTTAAACACAAGCAAATAATAACGGTTGTCAATGGATAACACATCTGATGGGTAACGCGGAACCAGTATACATGCTGTGTAAGGAAGGATACAGTGAGTTTTATAACCCAGGGCAAATTATATCAACATTCAATAACATTATTTCAATCCCATCGAAAAAAGGTGGATCAAGAGATGTTGAATTAATATAACGTACAATAACGTTATGTTGATTAAATGTGGAGTTTTATTCTACTTCAACATAAATTTTTCATTAACAGACACACACAGTTACTGAACAGATTGTTACTGAATGCGTCATTTTTGAACCCCATAAATGGAATAAACACCCTTTAGTTTCTCAAAGGAAAAAAAAAAAAAAAACTTATTAACAGTGAACAGATCACATTATAATTTACAGGTTGTAAGAAGATTGCCTGTTGGAGGTCGTCAAAAAAATCTCAAAATTCAGAATGCGTAATGATATGCTCTAGTAATAATAATTTTATTATTGAATGTTGTAGCAAATCACAACTAATGGGTCGCAACAACACTTTCGCATTGTAAGTTAGAATTTTGACTAAATAAAAAAATTGATATTAATTAACTTAAAACAGTCACTGTAGTAATTAATTAAGCTTGGCCCTATCTGACTTAGCATTGACTACAGCCTCCAACTAGCACCTCTTACGATTCACGAACAGCACAACCTCACTAACAAATGTGTCAGAATTCATGTAGTGGTGATGGCGTGTTCGTGTTATAATCAAAATTGTAATAGCAGATAGACTCTAATTACAATGATAATAGCTCAGTACAGTGAAACTCCGTGGTGCAATGAGCTTCACAAATACTACAGTTAAACTTCTCAATAATTTTGATAATATTCTTTAAAGCATTCAAGTTTCTTATAAAACTTTACGTGAACTATTTTTTTTTTTTTTTTTTTTTTTTTTTTTTTTTTTTTTTTTTTTTTTTTTTTTTTTTGTAATTGGTTCCAGGGCCTGGGTAGCGTACGCGTGTAACTAGCTGAGTAAATTTTGGCATTTAACGTATTTCATAAAAAAAATTACTTCAGTCAAGTCTGGTTACTTTCTACATAAATGAAATCAACTTTACTTTACTTGCAAACTCTCTCGCACTTTAATTACTAGTCTCTGTGGCTGTAAGACGTTTAGCAATTATTTAACTCATCTAGCAATTTCTTTAAAACTGATCGTAATTACTTTGAAAAATGATTGATCTTGTTGGTCAATGTACAGGCTTGCATAATCAACATAATCTAATAATGGTGATAATGGGGTGACTGCAACTACTTACAAAATTAAGACTGGTTTCAAAATAAGTCATGTATAATTGAACCAAAGTTCTGATTGGGTTGACACTACATTTACATGCATACAAAATAAAATGTTACAAAAGTACTCATCAGCTTTCGTCGTCTTCGTCGGGAAGTCCATACAAGACAGATATGATTACAATAGGTACTCTTACTACAACAACGATCACACTCGGTGACAATAGACTTGATACCAAACAATTACTTTTCTTGCACACATGAAAAAAGATTACACTGATCGAGTATAAATAATCTTATTTCGCACTTTCTTCAATACATTAAACAGTACGCCTCTCAGGCTTATTGCAATTGCATTAAACTCGCGCCACACTGCGCCTACCGTGCCTCTGCACTATCAACAAAACATGCATGTGTTTACTATAGCGAGTCCGTTCCGCGACTGCATTTATGTCTTTACTTTGGCGAGTCCGCACCGCGACTACTTCAGCAGCGCGACACTCACAGCTACTACTTCTGTGCCAAAGACAGTCATTTTAACAGGTTCAACATTGTCTCTGGCGCATTGCTAACTTACAACATAAGAATGTCCTTGCATTGATGCGGGTTTACACATACAGTACATGTTTACACTAAATGATTCAATACTGAAAGTGTTGAAAGTGACTTTACATAAGAAATATCTCTAGCATACAAGAAATGAAAAATACACGAACTAAACAAATTTAAGACAATATATACATTACTTTAAATCAAACTGTAAGATGCACCAACAGGTGTACTCTTATATCCTGCCCGGGTTGAGAAACAATAATAATAATAATAATAATAATAACAAAAAAAACATTTTTTTTGTTGACCTTAAAGCACATATTTCATATAGGAAAAATTACATGACATAAAATAAAGATACATAATATTGGTTACATGGCATTACATTATTTACAAAATTTGATATGTTGGGATACGTCGGTGTGTGATATAATCGCCGTATAAACCTGCAAAAAATAGCACTGCACGCAATTGACCTTCATGGCCGAGCTTGATAGCTCCACTTCATTGCACATCACTTTACACGCTACATTTCGTAGTCCCGTTGGATGAAGCGGTGTGTGTGTTCCTTTGAAGTCGCTACCGCCCATGGCTGTCGGCTGCTTTCAAGTCGTTCGCGCCGGCGGCTGACCGCGCGACGCAATTGTTGCCTCTGGTAGCGGCTGCCGCTGGCGGCACGTCTAATGTCCGAGAGCGCATTGTCGCCGCTCCTCGGGCCCGCATACCAAGCTCTCATCCACTTGTTTTGTTTGTTGTGTGCTAACCTGCAAACGGGGCTTAGCTTCAGTCTTTATCTCGCATTCACATACACAGTAATTAAAATAAATGATAAGTTATACAATACATTAATATTTACAAGTCATGTTTATCACATCAGTCTTTCAGTTGTAGTGTAGTTCCCCTTACAATATTATGATTACAACTTACATACTAGTGATAAAAATTTTTAATATCACAAACGTGTCTGAGTCCTACATTTTTATTGTTCTTTATGGACACCAGTTCCATAGCATTAGCATGTTTGACTTTGTTTACACGGTAGGGTCCCAAATACCATCGGTAAAACTTCTTGCATCCGTTATCATGTGGTTTACCCAGCTTTTTGTTTCGTAGTAAGACAAGGTCTCCTTCTTCAAATTTTCTTTTTGGATATCTATTATTATGGGTTCTGTTCCTGGCCTCAGCACTTTTCTTTAAATTCTGCACCGCTAAAGATCGTATTCTTCTTTTGTTTATACGGACGTTATTCACCGGCAGCTCAATCATACTTCGGATGGGGTTCTTTGCTGGTATACCCTGTTGTATCTTGATTGGTTCGTACCCAGTTGAGGTGTGTACAAGGTTGTTGGTAACATCTTCAAATTCGTTCAGGTATAAGTCCCAGGATTTTTGATTCTTGTAGTGCGTAAAAATCGGCCCAATTCTCGCATCACCCTCTCGCAAATGTTACTCTGAGGTCTGTACCGTGAAATGTAGATCGGCTTGATTTTATTTCTCCTCAGCATCTGCTTCCAAGTCTCGGACACATACTGCGGTCCATTATCGCTTAACACTTTCTTAACATTACGGTACTTCGGCAGTATATATTTCTCAAATTCTTTGCTGACGGTCTTCGCTGTCGCTCTCTTTAACGGCCGTATGATCACGTATTTCGATAGTACATCTATCGCCACTAGAACATATCGATAACCACCTCTAGATTTGATAACAGGTCCGTACAAATCGGTTGCTATAATTTCATTCACCTGTGCTGGCAAAATGGCATTCCACTTTGTTTGCATTGTGGTTGTACTGGGCTTCATGGTTTGGCAAATTTTACAAATTCTTAGAACTTTTCTGACCCTTCGCAACATATCTGGAAAATAAGTAACTTCCTCCAATTTTGCTTTGCATCTAACAGGTCCGCAGTGTCCGAATTTCAGATGTATGAACCAAAGCTTGTTTATAATTTATCTCTAGCATACAAGAAATGAAAAATACATGAACTAAACAAATTTAAGACAATATATACATTACTTTAAATCAAACTGTAAGATACACCAACAAGGTCACCTATAAATATAACACAATCACTCTCCAACACACGCAGTGGAGGAAAACAAGGAGTGACAAAATAGTTATGAGAGAAATAAAATAAACACACTTTTCTCATCTCCACTTAGCGTCTTTGCCTTGGTCAAATGGCCAGAAAACAACTGAATAATGCTCAAATGCACTATCACCATTTGAAAATGAAAATATTCGTTTATGCGGTGGGAACAATACAAATGGGTACGAAAATTGGCAATCAGAGCGGGTAAGGCAATGAGGAGATACGGGAGTAACGTTTCAGTATTTGCAAAAATAACGTCGATTTGACACAGTCTATTCAAATTCAAACGCTTGTAAATCTATGTGTCATGGCTTCTGTAGTCATGAGCCCCTAGGCTACGAATTATTTATTGACGAATGGAAAAACTTGTGGAATCTGACCTCGAGGAAGATCGGTTTGGATTTAGGAGGAATGTAGGAACACAGGAGGCAATACTCACATTACGACTTATCTTAGAAGATAGCCTAAGGAAGGGAAAACCTACGTTTTTGGCGCTTGTAGATTTGGAGAAAGCCTTTGACAATGTCGTATGGAATACACTCTTTCAAATTCTAAAGGTAACAGGGGTAAAATATAGGGAGCAAAGAGTTATATTCAACCTATACAAAAACCAGACAGTAGTTATTAGAGTCGAAGGGCAAGAAAGGGACGCAGAGGTTGGGAAGGGTGTAAGACAGCGTTGTAGCCTTCCCCCAATGTTGTTCAATCTGTACATTGAGCAAGCAGTAAGGAATGGAAGGAGAATTTTGGATACGGAATTAAAGTTCAGGGAGAAGAATGGAATGTCAGAAATCAGGCGATGCTGAAGGTAATAGACGTAGTAGATGAAGTTTGTTATTTGGGTACCAAGATAACTTCTGATGGCCGAAGTAAAGAAGATATAAAATGCAGAATGGCTATGGGGAGAAAAGCGTTTCTAAAGAAGCGAAACATGTTAACATCCAATATTAATTTAAATGTTAGGAAGTCCTTCCTGAAAGGAATGTATGGCACTGAAACGTGGACAATAAGGAGTTCAGACAAAAAGATGATAGAAGCTTTTGAAATGTGGTGCCACAGACGAATGATAAAATTAAATGGGTAGATGACGTGACTAATGAGGAGGTGCTTAACGGAATTGGGGAGAAAAGGAGTTTCTGGCATATCCTAAGAGAGGGATTTAGATTAGTAGGACACATTCTGAGATATCAAGGAATAGTCAACTTAGCATTAGAAGGAATTTGTGGGATAAAAATAGTAGAGGGAGACCGAGGGATGAATATAGTAAGCAGATTCAAAAGGTTGCCGAACATATTCTCAGATGAAGAGACTTGCACGGGACAGGGTAGCGTGGAGAGCTGCATCAAACCAGTCTGCGGACTGAAGACCACAACGACAACAACGAGCCCCTAGGCTTACAAACTACTTAAACTAACTTCCGCTAAAGACAATACACACGTACACACCAATTCCCGAGGAAGCACTCGAACCTCCTACGGTGGGCAACGGCGCTATCCGCAGCAAGGCGCCTTAGAGCGCTCAGCTACTCCACCGCTGCGACACTGTCTAGTAATCTGTAACGTGTTCCCATTTTGCAGGTCTATCCGTCCAACTGATTGGCACCAAATTTTCCAGACGTAATTGTTGACCGCACAGCCACCAGAACCTCCCTTTTTCTTTGAATATTTCGGGCAAAAAATAGGTTAATAACACTAAAAATAGACAGGTTGCGAGACATTTTGACAGTAGGAAATTTAATTGCAAATAACATCTTAACCTTTCGTCTGAGACGAAAATTGAATAAACGTATTTGTAGAGGGGAAAATTATGAACAACTTTGCTCTTATATGTTATTTTCATAACTCGCACCGTTTCAGAGATATTTGTAAAAATAACGACGATTTGTCACTGCCACTTAATTTTCCGTAAACCGGGACAGGCAAAGAAAATATATTTGACAAAGAGGACAAACTTCCAAGACAGGTGACAATATTTTGATGGAAAAGGATAATATGTAAGAGATATTGAAATAATAGCTGAAAGAAGTGAACTATTTTTTTTTTTATTTATTTTTAGAATATTTGTCAAAGGTAAACTCAAATATCAAATAATTTTGGCTGCGTGTTACAATACGATCAGAAAGAATATTAGGTGTTGAGTGCTTAGATATTATCACAATAACAGAGATAAAGAAGTGATTAGAGTTTATTACTCTTATTAGACATGAAACGCGGAGATGGTCCTATAATTAAATATTTCCCTAACTATTGTTCACGAGAGGCACAATAAGTATCATACGCACCCGAGAGTAAAAGTTCCAAATTATCACTCGTAAATTAGTGAAGTTCCAGATTAATCCGAAATTACAGTATTTGTTATGAAACACAGTTTGTCATTACACATGTACACGATTGCTGAATTATCACAGATCCACAACCCTACTACCGTTCATAGTGTATCACTTTTCAAGCAGAGACTAAGTTTTGTAGCCACAGTCCAGCATGGCTATTTCTTCAAATCTCAAGTCCGTAAAGCGGCTTCAGACCGCCCAGCGTCACAATCTTTCACCACCACGTACAAGTTACGAGTCCCTTCCCAAGCGTTCGAAAATCGTGCTCTCCCTGCTCCCAAAATCGGATCCTTCCATAAATCCTAACTCCTCATCTTTAAAATACAGTTTCCCTTCCAAAGTATTATACATTTGAATATCACAGAATTAAGTGCTTTGCCGCGGTGGAGTAGCCGAGCGGTCTAAAGCGTCTCGTTGCGGAGCGCGCGGTTGCTCACCGTTGAGGTTCGAGTCCTCCCTGGGGCATGGGCGTGTGTGTGTTGTCCTTAGGTTAGTTTACCTAGGTTTAAGTAATTTGTAAGCTACGGACTGACGACCACGCAGTTTGGTCCGATAGATTTACAAACATTTGAACATTTTGAATTAAGTGCTTTGACCACCTCCTTACAAATGTTGTTTGCATTTAACAAACAAATATATATTTAACAATACTAAAAATACTGAAGCTCTTTGCTCAGATAGCTATTAAGTGTGGCGTCTCACTGTTCATATATACTGCCGCCGTCGAAATATAGTTACACAATTAATATTTAATTTATCATGGCCTTTTATGTAAATAAAAATGTTCAAATGTTTGTTAAGCTTATGGGGCTTAACTACGTGGTCATCAGTCCCTAAGCTTACAAACTACTTATGAACTACTTACGAACTAGGACGGCACAAATATCCATGCCCGAGGGGGGATTCGAACCCCCGACCGTAGTGGCCGTGCTGACCGTGACTGGAGCGCCTCAGTCACCTCGGCCACCGCGGCCGGCTTTATGTAAATATATTCAGTTCTTGTTCACAAATACATATCTACTGCTGCATATCTACTATTTTTAGTCGGCCATGAAATATTTAAGTGAAAGTCTACAACATAAAGAAAGTTACTACGTATAATATTAAATATAATAAAATACACATATAAATGTATTGCGCGTTGCTGGATTCATGTTTTGTGTTTCTGTGGTGAAATCTATGTTCTGACACAAGAATATTACTACCTCAACGAAAAGCAGAACAAGAGAGAAAAATAAAGTTTATTGAAAGAATACGGAAATAACGTGGCACGTCTTTTTAGGTAGGTAGCGTGGTGCAATGCTGCTCAGTTTCGTCTTAAATTGTTACTGATAAACACTGCGTATCAATAATTGGAAATACAAGTTTTATATTGTTATTATTATAGTACTGAAATTCGTCGGCTTTTTATCTGTAAGGGATATTGAAATTGTAATTACAGCGTTTGATTCTCCCAAGTCTCCTGAATCCATTCATATAATTATATTTGCCGTATGACCATTTCCTGATTTTATATGGATTTTTAGAATAATGTGTCTGGCTATATTGTATTTCAGTTGCAATCTGGAATAGCCGCCCTCGCTCAGCCAAGAGGGTTTCCGGTTCTGAGCACATTAGGAAAACCTGACTGCCTGCTGTTTCCTATTCACTAGGTATTAACTGGTAGCCGGCCGGCTGGGGAAGCCAACACCCTGGAAAAACTCGCCTTTTACATGGAAACAATCAGCTTTCCCCTGTATCCGTAATATCACAACGTTATATGTGCCTTTCAAGACACTTCCATTCCGTTTCATTGCTGTTCCAGGTCGTTTGCTGTCTCTGACAGATGTCGGCTGTTATTCTCTCTCCCTGGACTTTAATACCCTCCCTAAATTTCTCCTTGCATTCCTTCACACAGCTCACTTAACTGTCCAGATTGAACAACATTGGGGAATTGCTACAACCCTGTTTTACACCCTTCCCAATCACAGAGACCCCTTCATGCCATTAGACTGTAATAATTGCAGTCTGCTTTTGTACAAATTGAATATGACTCTTCACTCCCTATATTTTACCCCTGCTTCCTTCAGAATGTAAAAAAAAGTGTATTCCAGTCAACTTTGTCAAAAGGTTTTTCCAAATCCATAAATGCTATAAACGAAGGTTTAACTTTCTTTAATCGATCTTCTAAGAAAATGTAATGTATTGCCTCGTGTGTTGCTACATTTCTCCTAAATCCAAAGTGATCTTCCCCAAGGTGGAATTGCACCAATTTTTCTATTCGTCTATAAATAAATCGTGTTAGTATTCTGCAACCGTGACTTATTAAACTGATAGTACAGTAATTTTCACATTTGTCTGTATTACTTGCTTTATCAGGTATTGGAATCGTATATTCTACTTGAATTCTGGCGGTATTTCCCCTGTCTCAAACATTTGGCATAGCAAGCAGAATAATTTCTTCATGACTGGCTCTCTTAACGATGATAGCAGTTCACACAGATCTACTCCAGGAACTTTTTTAAAACTCAAATCTACAGGTACATATGTTGTTGTTTGGTCTTCAGTCCGGAGACTGGTTTGATGCAGCTCTCCACCCTACTCTATCCTGAGCAAGCCTCTTCATCTCCTCATAAGAACGGCAACCTACATCCATTTGAATTTGCTTACTGTATTCATCTCTTGGTCTCCCTCTGCGATTTTTAACCCACACACTTCCCTTCAACGCACAGTTACTTGGTGTCTAAGAATGTGTCCTACCAATCGAGCCCTTCTTTTACGCAAGGTATGCCAACAAATTCCTTTTCCCCCCAATTCTGTTCAGTACCTCCTCATTAGTTACGCGATTCACCCACCTAATCTTCAGCATTCTTCTGTAACACCACATTTCAAAAGCCTCTATCCTCTTCCTGTCCACACTGTTTATCGTCCATATTTCCCTCCCATACAAGGCAACACTCCACACAAATGCCCTTGGAAAGGATTTACTTATGCTTAAATTAATATTCGATGTTAAAAAAATTTCTCTTTTTCAAAAACGCTTTTCTTCGCATTGCCATTCTACATTTTATATCATCTGGACTGAGACCCTCATATGTTATTTTACTGACCAAGTACCAAACTCATTTACCACCTTTATTGTTTCATTACCTAATCTACAATCTTCAGCATCGCCTCATTTTCTTAGCCTGTACTCCATTACCCTTGTTTTGCTCTTGTTGATATTCATCTCATGCACTCCCTGCTCCTCCAGGTCCTTCACTTTCTCTGACAGAAATACACTGTCATCAGCAAAACACAAGGTTTTTATTTCTTCACCATGAATTTTAATTCCTTCTCTAACCTTCTCCTTGCTTTCCTTTATAGCTTGCTCAATGATATACATGTACAAATATAGTTCGCAATCCACCGTAAAATGTATAGCCGAGGGTACACTGTGCCACTGCTAGGCATTTGATTTTCTATTGCACTCTCAAATAGAACGAGGGAAAAAAGAATGTCTATTTTCCTCCGAACGAGCCCTAATTTTTCTTCTCTTGCTTTTGTGATCATTACTCGAAATGTAAATAGGCGGCAAGGATATCGTTATACAGTAATCTTCAAATTCCGGTCCTCTAAATTTCCTCAACAGAATTTCTCGAGAAGAAGGTGTCTTTCCTCCAGCGATCCCCATTTGAGATGCCGGAGCATTTCCGTGACACTCGCGCATTGGTCGAACCTACCAGTAACGAACCTAGCTGCTCGCCTCTGAACTGCTTCTATGTCTTCCTTTAAACTGATCTGCTGCGGGTCCCAAACACTTGATCAATACTCATGACGTGGTCGTACAAGCGTTTATACATGATCTGATTTACATATGAAGTACATTTTCCCAAAATTCTTCCAATAAATCGAAGTCGTCTGTCCGCCTTACTCACAACTGTCCTTACGTGTTCGTTCCATTTCATATCGCTCTGCAACGTTACGCCTAGATATTTGAATGACACGACTACATCTACATCTACATACATACTCCGCAATTCACCCTAAGGTGCGTGGCGGAGGGTACACTGTACCACTACTAGGCATTTCCTTTCCTATTCCACTCCCAAACAGAAAGAAGAAAAAAAGAATGCCTATATGCCTCCGTACGAGCCCTAATTTATCACCGGCCGCGGTGGGCGAGGGGACTAAGGCGCTCCAGTCACGGTCTGCACGGCCACTACGGTCGGGGGTTCGAATCCCCCCTCGGGCATGGATATTTGTGCCGTCCTTAGTTGTAAGTAGTTCATAGGTAGTTTGTAAGTTTAGGGACTGATGACCCCGTAGTTAAGGACCATGGACTCTACAAACTACATTCCTAATTTATCTTGTCTTTGTGATCACTACGCGAAATGTAAGTATGTGGGAGCAAGATCGTACTACACTCAGCTTCAAATTCCGGCCCTCTAAATTTACTCAACAGAAATTCATGAAAAGAACGTCGTCTTTCTTCCAGCGATCTCCAATTGAGTTGCCGGAGCATTTCCGTGACACTCGCGCATTGGTCGAACCTACCAGTAACAAATCTAGCTGCTCGCCTCTCAACTGCCTCTATATCTTCCTTTAAACCGATCTGCTGCGGGTCCCAAACACTTGAGCAATACTGAAGACGTGGTCGTACAAGCGTTTTATACTCGGTCTCCTTTACAGGTGAAGTACATCTTCCCAAAATTCTCCCAATAAACCGAAGTCAGCTGCCTTCCTTACTCACAACTGTCCTTACATTCTCGTTCCATTTCATATCGCTCTGCAATGTTACGCCTAGATATTTGAACGACGCGACAGCATAAAGAAGCTCACTACGAATGCTGTATTCGAACATTATAGGATTGAAATGAAGTATACAAGTTTCACGTCTGAAATACGGCTAAGTTCGTAACATAATATTTATCGCGGTTATGCAAACATCACATAGTAGCGCTGTATCCCCTCTATTGTTTCTCTGAGGATACACGATCTCTCTACACGCGCGTTTTTGGCCGGGCGCCTCTCATATGAAGCTGCGTGAATAGAAGCCCAGGACAGAGTGCTCGGCTATGCCCATACCAGCGTTCTTTTCACGCGCGTTTATAAGGGACGTCCTTTACTGTAGCACTACTCCAAGGGAAAGACTCCAGCTTACGAAACACATATGGTCTCCTGAATGACAGTCATTACTCCTTCCATAGTTTTTGACATATTTTGAAATAAATCTTTCACACTATTCCACTACTCCTGTATTTAGAATAAGAGTATTGCAGACTTGCTGCTTAACTCTTTCAGGGCTGGTGGTACGTTTCGTGTACCACAATTTCTGTTCGCGTAAATAAATAGTGGTACAAAACACGTACCACATAATTATGAAGCTGTGACTCGTCCAGCATGAAGGTTCATTCCCTAAACCACCCATTGTATGTGAGGTGATAGTTCACACAATGAGCGAGAGGTGTCAGGAGCAGTATTGCTCATCTGCCAAGTTCTACAGAAGACAGATATGAACACCTATGTTCCTTACGGAGCCACCATTTTGGTTCTACAGCAGACGAAGCTACGAAGTATCGCTAGCAGAGAAAACAGTCGCTTTCGCAAATTATTATTACTCTTCAGCCAGGTTGCGTACCGTTTGAGCTACATCAAGAAGTTCACTACTAATGCTGTATTCGAACATTATGGGATTGTTTTTCTACTCATGCGCATCACGTGACATTTTTCTACATTGCGAGCTAGCTGCCACTCTTCGCACTAACTACAAATTATATCTAAATCATCCTGTATGCTATTACAGTCGATTAAGTACACTACATCGTCATAAGCAAACAGACGCAAATTAAAAGTTACTCTCTCCGTCAGATCATTTATATAGATAGAAAATAATAGCGGTCTTATCACACTCCCCTGAGGCACGCCTGGCGATACACTCGTCTCTGATGAACACTCGCCGAAGAGGACAACGTACTGCGTTCTATTAGTTAGGTGACTCCCGTTTATAAGAAAAGAAAGAGAACTGACCTACGTAATTACAGGCCAATATCGTTGACATCAGTTTCGTGTAGAATCATGGAGTATATTCTCAGTTCGATAAAGTAAATTTCCTTGAAACGGAAAAGATTCTTTCTATGAATCAGCACGGATTTAGGAAACATCATTCATGTGAAACTCAGCTTGCCCTTTTCTCACATGACATTTTGCGAGCCATGGAGGAAGGGCAACAGGCGGATAGTGATTTTCTCGACTTCAAAACGGCGTTTGACGCGGTGCCACACTGTTAGCGAAGATACGAGCTTATGGAATTGGTTCACAGATTTGTGACTGGCTGGAAGACTTCCTAAGTAATAGAACGCAGTACGTTGTTCTCGACGGCGAGTGTTCATCAGAGACGAGTGTATCGTCAGGCGTGCCCCAGGGGAGTGTGATAGGACCGCTATTATTTTCTATCTATATAACTGATCTGATGGACAGAGTAACTTGTAATTTGCGAATGTTTGCTGATGATGCTATGGTGTATGGGAGGATGTCGTCTTTAACTAACTGTAATAGTATACAGAATGACGTAGACAAAATTTCTAGTTCCTGTGAAGAATGGCAGCTACCTATCAATGTAGAAAAATGTAACGTGATGCGCATGAGTAGGAAAAACAATCCCATAATGTTCGAATACAGCATTAGTAGTGAGCTTCTTGATACTGTCGCGTCGTTCAAATATCTAGGCGTAACATTGCAGAGCGATATGAAATGGAACGAACATGTAAGGACAGTTGTAAAGCGGACAGTCGACTTCGGTTTATTGGGAGATTTGTGGGAATATGTACTTCACCTGTAAAGGAGACCGCGGATAAGACGCTTGTACGACCACGACTTGAATATTGCTCAAGTGTTTGGGACCCGCAGCAGATCAGTTTAAAGGAAGACATAGAAACAGTTCAGAGGCGAGTAGCTAGGTTTGTTACTGGTAGGTTCGACCAATGCGCGAGTGTCACGGAACTGCCCCCGGCAACTCAATTGGGGGTCTCTGGAGGAAAGACGACGTTCTTTTCGTGAATTTTTGTTAAGTAAATTTAGAGGACCGGAATTTGAAGCTGAGTGTAGTACGGTCTTGCTGCCGCCTACATACATTTAACGTAAAGATCACAAAGACAAGATAAGAGAAATTAGGGCTCGTACGGAGGCATATAGGCGTTCTTTCTTTCCTCGTTCAATTTGGGAGTGGAATAGGAAAGGAAATTCCTAATAGTGGTACAGTGAATCCTCCGCCACGCACCTTACGGTGGACTGCGGATCATGTATGTAGATGTAAATGTAGAAGTCTTGCAGTCAGTCACAAATCTGCGAACCTCTTCCATATGGTCCTATTTTCGTTAGCAGTCTGCTAGTGCTCTGTCAAATTCGTATCTCATCTTCGTCTACTTCGTCTTCATTTCTACAATACTGCCTTCAAGTTTATAGCCTTTGTAGAGGCGCGAGTGTTATACGACGCTGGTGATGAGCAAGGACAGTCGCGTTAGTCACGACTATAGCCCGGCACTGGGCACACGGGGCGACCGCCGCAGCCGCAGCCACGATAAGCGGCCAGCTACTAGCCGGCCTATGCTACGCCGCAGTGGCCACGGCGGACGCCTCGTAGCCACTGGCCGCTATCTGCAAGGCCAGGCCAGCCCACCCGTCCTCCCGACCTCTCCTCGCCGGACGTAGCCCGCTCACCTTCTCATCCCAGCGCGCCTTATGCTAATGCCCGCGATAGCTTGTCACGACTTGCTGCCGTTACGTCTCTCAAGGCCGTAACTCCCCTACCAACATACTGCGCTAGTGTTCGAGGCGCTTCTGCCGTGGCAGCACGTGGACCCTACTGCGCAAAACACCGTCTGCTGAGACAAGCGATCTCAAGTCGATTCCGTATTTCTAGATTTCCGAAAGGTTTATAGTCCCTGTACCCTTTGACAGCAATACCTACGTTACCAAATGTTCAAATGTTTGTTAAGCTTATGGGACTTAACTACGGCATCATCAGTCCCCAAACTTACAAACTACTTACGAACTACCTTATACTAAGGACGGCACAAATATCCATGCCCGAGGAGGGATTCGAACCCCCGACCGTAGTGGCCGTGCAGACCGTGACTGGAGCGCCTCAGTACCCGCGGCCACCGCGGCCGGCACCTACGTTACCGAAGCAAACAAACAAACAACTTGTACTTAAAGTAAATTTCTAGTCCCACAACAAAACTAATAGCAACCCAGACAAACTAACTTATATCACATAATATATAGACAATTCTGAAGACTCTGAGCACATTTAATAACAACATAAACATATACTTGTTTTTCGACTATTTCATAATATGTAGTTCGCTCTTTTAGTTCGTCCGCTCCCAGTGACGGCTGAGCGGCGAGGTCTGCGCATGCAGGTGGAGGGAGAAGTTCCCCCACCTAGCTGCTTCATGCGCTTGCTGCTTGAGCCGCGAACGATATCACGCAGACCAAAAGAAACAGCTTGTGGATAATTTCTCGCGTTTAAGTTTAGAGTTATCTCAATATCTTGGCATTATGGAATTTATTAGTCAGATATTGCAGAGTGCAGAACACATCAAAACAGAAATTTTGTAGCACTGAACTATGTAATCTAACAGGCAGACGCTCACCTCGAAATGACTCATCAGCAGAAGGCAAACACGTGATTTTTAATTCTGCTGCGGGCCCTCTCGCTATTGCTCGTCGGTCTTCGGAAAAGAATCCAACGAACTATGAGGCGAGATACGTTTGGCATAATAGTTCGCTGCTCCTAGTTCGTCCGCTCTTTTTGTCTTTTGCTACCGCTACTAAAAGAGCTTTTTTTATGACAGCTTTTTTTATATAATGAATCAGTGTTGCCAAAGCGTCTGCTGTTGCCCGTATTTTTTGGCAATTTGACATCAAATATTTAGGCAAATAAACCAGTTATTTACACGAATGGGTGATACAATGGTATTCAACTACTTTGCATACACAGTACTCTGTACTCGTAGTACTTTATTTTTAAAATAGATTTCTTGTGGCAGTGAACTACGAAACTACAGTTGAGCTGCATCTCAGCTGGAAATGAAGGTAACTGGCAGAAGGGAATCACGCGATTCTACGCACTCTCGCGTCCTCTCGCTGTTCCCCGTCAGTCTTCGGAAAAGAAGCGGACGAACTAAGAGGCGAGGGATCTGTGAAGTAGTTAGCGTAGTTCGCGCTCTTCCGAACTAGTTCGTTCGGGAACTACACAACACTACTATTCGGGGATGATGCTGTGTTTATCACTTAGTAAACTCACCAGATCAAAAGCAACTGCAAAACGATTTACACAAGATATCTGCATAGCGCGAAAATTAGCAATTGAAAAATGTGAAGTCATCCATATGAGCACTCAAAAAATCCGTTAAACTTGATTTGGACGATAAATCAGTCAAATTTACAAACGGCAAATTCAACTAAATACCTTGGAATTACAGTAACGAACAACTTAAAATGGATAGAATACATACAAAATATTGTAGGGAAGGCGAACCAAATGTTCAAATGTTTGTATAGCTTATGGGACTTAACAGCGGCGTCATCAGTCCCTAAACTTACAAACTACTTATCAACTAGCTAATACTAAGGACGGCACAAACATCCATGCCCGAGGGGGAATTCGAAACGTCGACCGTAGTGGCCGTGCAGACCGTGACTGGAGCGGAAGGCGAACCAAAGGTCACGTTCCATTGTCAGAAAACTTATAAGATACAACATATCTACGAAAGAAACTGCCTTCAAAACATTGGCGCGTCCTATTTTGCAGTACTGCTGCGCATTGTGGGGTCCACACCAAGTGTGACTGACAGACAATTTAGAGAAAATTCATAGAAGGGCAGCTCGTTTTGTAAGGTCACGATTTAAGGGATAGAGTGTCACGATAAATTCTGCACAAGCGAGATTATTTGCGAAGTTTCAAAATGTTCAAATGTTTGTTAAGCTTATGGGACTTAACTACGGGGTCATCAGTCCCTAAACTTACAAACTACTTATGAACTACTTACGAACTAGGACGGCACAAATATCCATGCCCGAGGGGGGATTCGAACCCCCGACCGTAGTGACCGTGCTGACCGTGACTGGAGCGCCTCAGTCACCTCGGCCACCGCGGCCGGCTTGCGAAGTTTCTTTACCAACTTTCTCTACCGAATGGGAACATATTTTGTTAGCACCAACCTACTTACGGAGACATGGTCATCATTATAAAATAAGAGAAATCAGATCGAAAACGAAAAGATTTAGGTGTCCCAGGGAACTATTAGAGAATGCAACGGTATTGAAAAGCCGGCCGCGGTAGCCGAGGTGACTGAGGCGCTTCAGTCACGGTCTGTACGGCCACTACGGTCGGGGGTTCGAATCCCCCCTCGCGCATGGATATTTGTGCCGTCCTAGTTCGGTAAGTAGTTCATAAGTAGTTTGTAAGTTTAGGGACTGATGACCCCGTAGTTAAGTCCCATAGGCTGTACAAACATTTGAACTTTTTTTTTTTTTTTTTTTTTTTTTTTTTTTTTTTTTTTTTTTTTGGTATTGAAATACCGTGGTTTGATACACCCTCTGCCATGCACTTAAATGTGATTTGCAGGGTTCATATGTAGATGAATACTCCGTGTGAAATCGATTGACCTTAGTGCGTTTGTTCACAGCACGTCATCGAGACTGTTCGGAGAATACATGTTTCCCAACAACAATGGAATTTTCATTGGTGACAATGTGATGTCACCGTGTCGCAATTGTTCGCAATTGGTTTGGAGAACATTCCGGATAGTTCCAGTGAATTAATGGGTCACCCGGGTCGCCCGACGTTGGAGCTCCTGAGAATACATTTTTAGATTCAGATAAACAGAACTCTCAAATAACATCTGTTATATAAAAGTTAGAATTATGAAGACATTTGCACAAATTAGCCGCTGCCAATAGTAACAATAATACTAATAATAATAATCGAAGTCCTCAAAGAATGTGCTAAAACAGTTGGAGTAGAAATTTCTTTCTCAAAAACCGAATTTATGACCTCAAAACACATCGGAACAGAAAATCTGATCAAAAAATACGGCACAGTAATCAAGGTTAATAATTTGAACTACTTAGGTGAAATCATCGAACCCACAAGTATTAGCCGAGAAAACACGTGAAGTGAAAATACGGAAATCATATGGGAAAGTCGCGAGCATCTGCAACAAATTCATATAAAAACCAAAATTTGATACTACATAACAATTATCAAACCTGAAACACTCTATGCCAGCGAGACCTTAAACCTCAACTACAATAAGGACCTCGAGAACACCAAGAAAGCTGAAAGGAAAATCATCCGAAATATTTGGCCCAAAACTCACAGACGAAGGATATCGTCTACAATCACAGAAAAATTATTATTGAAACCGATTTTCGCAAACGACGACTGAAATTCTAGGGACTCATCATGAGATAAGATGACAACCGACTAACAAAGAAAATTTTGATGTACCTACAGAAATTAAAAACAACTACAGTCTGAATCAAACGAGTCCAAATTGATCTAAAAAATGCTAACGTCACAACCACAGATATTGTAGATCGAAAATCCTTCAGACATAAAATCCACAGGTGAGAAATTTTACCATAAGATAAACGCAATACATCGAAGAGAAAATGGACGAAATACATCGAGCCAAACGCAGCAAGATGATGAAAGAGTTCTGGAAAAAAAAAAAAAAAAAAAAAAAAAAAAAAAAAAAAAAAAAAAAAAAAAAAAAAACATCGACAGAACATAATTTGCTATATGTGATTCTGTGTACAGATCAATGCTACACAGGGCAACAATAATTCCTTTAAACCAAGAAAACATGAAACAAGAAATAGCCATAGTGAAAGAAATTGAAGTTGCCAATGATTGTAATCCAGCCGTGGTTGACACCATACTGAACTAAAAAAAGAAAAATCCACACACCAGCCACACCACAGATGAACAAGACATTAACAAATGCATATCCAGAATCCAATATATAGGCAAAGTTTCACACAAGATTGCAAACATCTTCAAAAATCACAAAATCAAAATTGGCTTTTCTTACAAACAACCAATTATAACAAAAGCCACTCATAACATTAAGTGCAAGCATGACCCATATTCTGACTCTGGAATATATAAAATGAAATGCCAAGTATGCTCCAAATTCTACATAGGACAAACAGGCCGAAATATAAACAACCGATACACAGAACACATCAAAGCGTACACAAACAATAAACACACAAAATCAGCAATAGCAACACACATAAACACAGGACACCCATTTAAAGAAATTGAGGAGAATATCAAAGTACTCCACCGACTAGACAAAGGACATAAAATGGACCTATATGAAGAACTGGAGGTGTATTCACATCATAGAAAATATGAAGACAAAATATTAAATGAAAAAGATATTTCGATAGCATACTCAAATAAAAATGTTAATAAGTGTAAATGCAGCACCATTGTAAGTATGCATAAATTAGGACATTGAACAAAATTAAAATATCCTTTATAAAAACGCAGCATATTCTATGGAAATTTTGTTTTGATAAAATCCAGCTACGGATTCCTTTGTATCATACTCTGTAAAATGTATCTTTGGTAAACTTAAGCTTAGAACATCTCTGTAACTGTTTATTTATATGTATGTTTGTGACAACTAAAAAAAATGTTCAAATGTTTGTAGAACTTATGGGACTTAACTACGTGGTCACCAGTCCCTAAGCTTACAAACGACGTATGAACTAGCTAAGACTAAGGACGGCACAAATATCCATGCCCGAGGGGGGATTCGAACCCCCGACCGTAGTGGCCGTGCAGACCGTGACTGGAGCGCCTCTGTCCCCGCGGCCACCGCGGCCGGCGTGACAACTAATGTACTTATGTGCAAAAATAGTATATGTGATGTTTGACATGTGTGAGAGCTGCCACAGATGGACCAGACGAAAACTGTAAGTAAACATCTTTTCAAAAAAATTCCGCCATTAACTCCATATAAAGATAACCATAAAGTAAAATCGGGCGTATTCATATATTATAGCAACGACAGCAGAATGAAGCAGGCACTCACACAATCAAAACGTCATAAATAATATGAAACAGCAGAAGAAACGCACTTGAAGATGGGAATTAGACTGGTAGCAGTATTGTTATTTATAAACAAATCCATTTTAGCTTGTAGTTTAGCACTACTTCGGAATCTTCTATTTCCTATTCCAGCAAATAATTTGACAGGTACAATGAAGGTACGTTTTCGAACTCCATTATGTATCTACGTTTCATCCTGTAATCCATCTTATTTATGGCTTTCATAACCAGTTCCGCACTTTCCGGTAATGCTTCCAGACGAGAGCATTCGGGTATTTTAAGTTTACCCATTATTTTCTACATGGCATACTTGTTATAACACTACACATCATCCTATGAATACGATGATAACTCTTCTGAAACACAGTACTTTGGTATTTCTGCGGAGAACTTTACGTTTACGACTTTGGCAAAAGAGGTTTTGTTAAATATCGTTATTCAGTCAGTTTTTAGCTCCGCGAATGTTTTCTCTGTGGGTAAATGGACACATGTAGTCCTGCACATTCAGATACAATTTATCCGTTCTTTTTAAGCAGATCCAAACGGGAGTGCATATTTATAAATACATTTTTCTTGTACCCTTCAATATAGAATTGTTTCCTTTTCTTGGCTTCAACTTCCTTCGATCTCTTTTTTTGCCTGCGATCTCCGATCTCCTTCGTTTCCAATTTTCTTCTCCATGCACATAAGACGTTAACAGCTCTTAGGAGTGTAATTTCTTTAATGGGGAATAGCTCATACATCTACATTTAAGTGCCTGGCAGAGGGTTCATCGAACCACCGTTATACTACTTATCTACCATTTCATTCTCGAATAGCGCGCGGGAAGAAGTAACACCTGAATCTCTCTGTTCGAGCTCTGATTTCTCGTATTTTATTCTGATGATCATTTCTACCTATGTAAGTGTGAGTCAACAATGTATTTTCGCATTCGGAGGAGAATGTTGGCGATTGGAGTTTCGTAAGTATCCAACGCCGCAGCGATAAGCGCCGTTGTTGTAATGATTCCCATCCCAGATCCTGTGTCACTTCCGTAACGCTGTCTCCCTGTATCGTGACAATACGAAACGAGCTGCCCTTCTTTGAACTCTTTCGATGTCCTCCGTCAAACCCACCTGATAAGGATCCCACACTGGGCAGCAATCTCCAAAAATGGACGGACAAGTGTAGTGTATGCAGTTTCTTTTGTAGTTCTGTTGCATGTTTTAAGCGTTCTGCCAATAAAACGCAGTCTCTGGTTCGCCTTTCCCACGACGTGTTCTTTCCAATTTAAGTCTGAAGTAATAGTAATTCCTAGGTATTTTGCGGAGTTTACGGTTTTCACGTTCGATTGATTTATCTTGTAAACAAAGTTTAACGGATTTCTTTTCGTACTCATATCGACTACTTCACACTTGTCATTATTTAGAGTCAATTGCCAATTTTTACACCATACTGATATCTTATTCAGATCGTTCTGTAGTTGGTTTTGGTCTTCAGATGATTTTACTAGATGGATATCTGTGCGATGGATATACTTTTTCTTGGGACCTGGGAAATGACGTTGTTTGTTGGCACCAGACCTAGTCCAGCTATATTCGTATCTTGAGGCATTGTCCTGAGTAATGTTCTGAATTAGGAGAAGTGATGTTTCTCCTGCTTTAATGTAGCTCTTCTGTGTAATACTTATTTCGTCCTTGCTGCAGCCAGTATTATGAATCACCAACGTAATTTATAGCTAGACTATTGAAACTGAAAACTCATAGAACATATTGTATAAGCTGTCATCGACCTTTAGTGTCTGGGAGTTTCCGAGCGGTCTAAGGCGTCTTGCTGCGGAGCGCACGGTTGCTCGCCGTCGGAGGTTCGAGTCCTCCCTGGGGTATGGGTGTGTGTGTTTGTCCGTAGGTTAGTTTACCTTAGTTTAAGTAGTTTGTAAGCTACGGACGACCACGCAGTTTGGTCCGATAGATTTACAAACATTAGAACATTTTTATTTATTTATTTTGTGTTGGAGATTTACCTGTAAAGCAGTCTATTACCCCATTAAACAACTTGCGGAACACTAAACGACAGCTGTTCTCCAAGGCATTTGTTAGCCGAGACTACATGGTTGGAAATGGCACACTGTACAGGGATGCAATTTGTAAATACTGTCAGTTCTCGTTAAAAACACTTAAACAAAGGGCAAAAACACTATCCATTCGGTAACCTACTACTTTAGCCTCCTGATAATGCCATGTTCTCAGCTCAACGAAGAAGTAAAGAAGTAAATGTTTCTCGCAAACGGATGTCTGTACACTTTATAAAATCAATCAAGTGCACAGGGAACAGAAACGTGATTGTGGACTGGGTAGGAAGGTACCTCCAACGGACGAACGCTTTTGGTTGTGACTTACTGGCAAACGTAGACAAACTTGTTACTGATATTGGTAACACAAATCACGTCGATAACGCTACGCTCCTCAGCAAGAAGAACTTAAGTGTGCATATTTAGTCCGCCACTATTAGATTAAGTGCGCTATTTCCAACCAAAGGGTGCTCTTAATCTGAAGATGGCCGATGCACCGAAACTTGTCATTTTTATACGTGAACATTTTACGATCTTGTTAGTTTTATGCCATGCCTCTTTTTTGTTGTAATAATTGATGTAATTTCCTAGTTTCTGCGGTAACCTAATATTTCACTTCAGGGGAATTTTTAGGTATAAATATTGCTAGTCTTTATTGTTTTATTTATTTTAAAACAAGTGACATTTTGGAACCACTGCTAAAGACCAGTGACATTTTGGAACCACTGCTAAAGACCAGTGTCTTTACCCGGACATTGGCAATAACAAGAAAATAAATACATAAATAAAAATAAAAAATAAAATTAAAATAAAAAAAAAGCCTCTTACAACTGACACCAAGTAAATACCAAAAACAAAAAAAACTGGTTATTCACAACTACAATAGTGGTATCGGTTTTAACCGGGCGGTTTTACCCGGTCGGTTTTACCCGTCCCTATTCAATGCACAGCTATAAGACGCAGTCATGAATTCTACAGGCTACCAAATAGGCGCCTGAGGACTCTCCTTGGTGATAAACATTTTGATAGGGGGCAAAAATGTCCCGTAGGCGTTTCTAGTGTTGATGCTAACGGTAAGCGCGGCAAACTGATATCACGAAGTTTCTCGTGCCTGTAGTGTGGACTCCGCTGCGACGAAAATATTCAGAGCAGCGGTAACGGCAGTTGGCGCTCAAACGGCACTGGGAGCCGGCCGCGCATGCGCCGTGGCTTTGTTGACACGGCGCGGCGCCCGCAGCCGCAGCGCAGCTTCCCCGCGGTTCTCGCGGCCGCCGCGGGCGGCGCTGCGGTCGCGTCGTGAGCGCTCCGCGACTCGCCCCTCAGTCTGCCTCTGACTTCCACGGAGAGAGGACCTATTTTGTCGCCGCCGCAGACCGCCCCGTCGACTTTTTCTCGTGAGTACCGCCTCGCGCTCTACTTGCTCGCCTGCTGGACGCCCAAGCTCGAATCGAAAGTTGTCTCAGGACACCAGTTTTTATTGCCAAGCTTTCCCCCCCCCCCCCCCCCCCCCTCAAAGTCGAAGTGTTTTTCAGCAACACGCACATACTTCGATTGAAACTGGTTGTCTTTATTTTGGGAATAGAATTGTTCTTAACCAAGGCAATAATAATTTGGAATGACTATTTTCAGCAGAAATGTTTCTAGTTTTTCGGTGTGCTATTAATTAGCTCTCACGGTGTAATATCCGTATAGCAACTTCCTTAGTCTTAGTAATTTACGATTTGCAATAACCCGTAAAAACTGAATGCAGATCGAGCATAAACACAATAAGTTATACGGACCTAAAATATGTATATATATATTAAACATACATATATATATATATTAAACATACAACTGTCAACGCGCAACATCACGTCGCTTGTTATGTATATATGCTTTTAGAGTGTGTTCTGGGAGTGCCGTCTTCAACGCTCTGTCGTCCTCAATATTTTTGTATTTCGAATTACGCAAATTATCAACTGTCCGTCCGGTCTTTGATATTGCCGGCCACGGTGGCCGAGGGGACTGCGGCGCGCCAGTCACGGTCTGCACGGCCACTACGGTCGGGGGTTCGAATCCCCCCTCGGGCATCGATATTTGTGCCGTCCTTAGTGTTAGCTAGTTCATAAGTAGTATGTAAGTTTAGGGACTGATGACCCCGTAGTTAAGTCCAATAAGCTATACAAACATTTGAACACACACACATTTCTGGTCATTGCGTTCAGTTTTGTCTATGTTGTGTTGAACTGTCCTATGAACAGGAGCCGCAAATGTTTCCTGACAACTAAACAGAATTCTGCGCTGGAAAACATGTATGATGATCATGCACGACATTTCTGACAGCACATCCGTCATACGATAGAAATCGCTCATCGACGCAAATAACTTCTATGCCTAGTGAGATGTGCCTCCTTGTCGTTTCAGATGTTCGTAACACCTTGAATGTGATCACTCCCAAAGAAATGACGAAAACCTAACAATTTGTCACATAAGTACAATGTATGATATGAGAGAAACATTATCCCAATCACAAACTTGTTCTTGAAGTTTTCCTCGTGTACACCATCAATCCTTCAAATGTCCAAGCAAATCTGAACAGCCGCGGTGGAGTAGCCGAGCTGTCTAAAGCGTCCTTAGGTTAGTTTACCTAGGTTTAAGTAGTTTGTAAGCTACGGACTAATGACCACGCAGTTTGGTCCGATAGATTTACATTTTTTTTTAATCTGAACATAACAAGTTTGTTTGTGTGGCCATCTGCCGCTACAAGTACCGAATTATTTGTTTTCGGAAATGTAACAGCCGTTTTATAGCTGGAATCATTTCATATCCTGTACACGCGTTTCGCCCTGTATTTTAGGGCATCGTCAGTGGATTCTATATTCGAAAACTACATTTATGTTTACTGATGTAGCGTCAACAGATTATATTAATTTTTTTTGTAATCGAAATAAATATAGGTTACGGTACTAACGTTTTATAGTCTCCCGACTGTGTGATCTTCCCACTTGGTCACTGGTTGAGTTCACACAGCTTCGCCACAATTTGTGTACTTCCTTCGTCATTTTAACACTTTTTAAATGCTTTCTGTTTCAGTGTTCATGGTGTAGCTTCTTTAGGAATTCTTTTGTTTACGCGCGTTTGCCAACTTAACATGCAAGGGCCACGAATTGTCTTGCCACATTTCAGGCCGTTTCCTTTTCAAATTTTCTCGCAAGCGTCGCCAAACATCCCGATACTGCTACAGATTAACAGATCATTCCTGTGGCACGAATTCAGAATTAGCTAACTAGAAAGCTACCGACGTTTGACCAGACCTCACGAGCTGTTTTGGTCTGTGAGAACCTTTACCGCCCCACTGTAATGATAGAAACTCAGTAAGCAATCATCGCGTACGCTTCCTGCATCATTTGGCTTGTCTCTATAAATGTTTTCTTGACTTTCACGCAAAATTTAATGCACATTCGTTGCTCCTCTAAAGCTGTCATCTCGAAATTCACAAACTGTGCAAGACAACATTCTCCTCAATACAGCACTGAGCCATAAGTAACTGACTTATAATAGTGAAATCTGCGGCGGTTGTACACTGAACACACAGATGCCAACCGAATTTCGGTCCAACACTCCATTGCAGTGACATTGCGAATGTTTTAGAATTTTTAAAACGTACCTGATATGTCACGGGGACAATCCTTATTCGTTACATAAGCCGGCCGCGGTGGCCGAGCGGTCTGCGGCGCGCCAGTCACGTTCTGCACGGCCACTACGGTCGGGGGTTCGAATCCCCCCCTCGGGTTCAAAATGTTCAAATGTTTGTAAATCTATCGGACCAAACTGCGTGGTCATCAGTCCGTAACTTACGGACTACTTAAACTAAGGTAAACTAACGTAAGGACAACACACCCATGCCCCAGGGCGGACTCGAACCTCCGACGGCGAGCAACAGCGCGCTCCGCAGCGAGGCGCCTTAGACAGCTCGGCTACTCCACCGCGCCCCTCCCCCTCCTCGGGCATGGATATTTGTGCCGTCCTTAGTATCAGCTAGTTCATAAGTAATTTGTAAGTGTAGGGACTGCTGACCCCATAGTTAAGTCCCATAAGCTCTACAAACATTTGAACATTTTTGTTCGTTACGTAAACAACCACGAAAAATGATTTTTACTTCTCTACAGTAATGCAATATTAACACGCTTAACAAGTTGTTCGAAATGTTCAAATGTCTGTAAATCTATCGGACCAAACTGCGTGGTCATCAGTCCGTAGCTTACAAACTACTTAAACCTAGGTAAACTAACCTAAGGACAACACACACACCTATGGCCCAGGGAGGACTCGAACCTCCACGGCTAGCAACCGCGCGCCACGCAGCTAGGCGCTTTAGACCGCTCGGCTACTCCTCCGTGGCTTAACAAGTTGTTTCGAACCAAGTGCGATAATGGAAAAAAATGAGTCAGTGCAGTTTAAACACGCCGTCGACGATAAAGTCGTCAATTTACCATTTATATCTAAGTCTACTATGATCCTTGTTGTTCTTATCCCTGTTTTCGGGGTGTTGCGTACTTGATTTTTATTGTTTAAGACTTTCTTCCGTGGCTATCGACAAGCGTAAGTACGAGGGTGGTTTGAAAAGTTCTCGGAATCACAACAAGTGGTCATAAGTAGAGCGATTTGCTTACGTGATATCCATTGGACTGTTGAGAAGGTAAATAAGCCGTGCCCTTTTTTCAGCAAAGATACGGGCATTCTCATTTAGGAAAGCTAAATCTCGGTGGGTCAACGAGAATTTGAAGCCGCCCTTCTTTCCGAAATTGGTTGTTTGTCTCACCACTCTTCCACCACAGTCCGTGTGATTACTTAGTAGCCTATGGTGGAACCTGACGTATATATATATATATATATATATATATATATATATATATATATATATATATATATAGCAAAAAAAACTTGGCTGTCACGGTCAGTAGTAAAACAACTTATTACTCTAACAGGACCCCTGTGGAGGGGTTGCGAGGGGATTGCCGCGCGATCTAAGGCTTCATGTTGCGGACTGCGCGGCCGCTCCTGCCGGAGGTTCGAGTCCTCCCTCTGGCATGGGTGTGTTTGTTGCCCTTAGTATAAGTTGTCTTGTAACTCTATGGACCGATCACCTCAGCAGTGTGGTCTTTATCGTTAACAAACATTCAACCTCTCTGGAGATGAAAAGGTAGCATTCCGTGTCCAAGTATATGGCGGCATAACAACTCTTGAGCAACGTCATTGAGAGCTCGTTTGAAGCTAGGACTGATAGCTGATCGTGGATAAACATTCGGATAGCATATTTTTCCAGAATGCGGCTGAGAATAACACTGTGCATAGTAAACGGGCAGTGTGGAGCAATTTAGCGTTTATGTGCTCGGGACTCTACTCTATGCTGATGACGTGATGCTGGCAGCAGAAGACAAGCTCGATCTGCAGAGCTAAACACAAGAATGGAGTGATTGGCGCAAAATGGTTTGCGCCTTAACTTGAAGAAAACTGACTGCTTGACATCAGACAGTCAGGGAATGGGAACCAATTAATGGCGAAGGCCTGACTCATGTGAGTAAATTTAAGTACCTTCGTTCCACGTTGACTTTTGGTAGGTGACTCACCGAAGAGGTCAGCACCAGGACTCAAGCAGCCTGGATGAAGTGGCGAACAACCGGAGTCACTTGCGACCGCAGGATGAAAGATGGCTGAAAATTTAAAAAATGTACCGCACTGTCATCCCACCAGTCGCCTTGTACGGCTGCGAGTGCTGGTCCAGACAGAACGCCATCTAAGTGTAATGGAAATGGAGATGCCAAGGTGGAAAATGGGCCTTACTGAGATCAAGTTTCCAACGACAGCATCAAGAAACAGTTTGGGGTTGCATCGATCCAAGAAAACATGCCAGTGAGCCGTCTTTGATGGTTTTGGCATGTTCTACGGACCGGTGATGACTCTATTTGCAACACACACTTGATGTCGTTGGCGGAAGACCCAAAGGACGACCAAAGCAACGCTGTTCTGATACGCTTCATAAAGACCTTAAGAACGTGAAAATCCTTCCAGATGCAGCCCGAGACAGAGCGAAATGGAGACAACGGACCCATGTAGGGGACCCCACAGGTGTACTGGACAAACGCTGAAGGTGATGTACTATGGCAGAAGACAACCAATTCCAGTCCCTTTAACACCACGATATCGCCTGCACACTTTCTGACCTCGTGGCCATACCAGTTCGACTCCTGACTGGAAAACCTTTGAATACTCATGTCGCGATTTCATTTAGTAAGATTCCACTGTGGCCCCAACACCACAAAACTAAAATTAAATTAAAAAAATATATATATAAATAAAAAGGAAACGTAGTGTTTAACGTTCCGTCGACAGCTTGGTCATTACAGACGGAGCTTACGCTCGGAATATCTGGTGAGGATGGGGAAGGAAATCGGCCGTGCCCTTTGAAAGGAACCAAGTGATTGAGGGAAATCACGGAAAACCTAAATCTGGATGGCCGGAGATGGATTTGAACCACCACCCTCCCGAATGCGAGTCCAGTTCGTTACCACTGCGCCACCTCGCTCGGTCCCACGAAACTAAAGAACCCCAGATGTGAACGAGGCACTGCGATAGCGGCACGAGAAGAAACGGACACATGCCCGTGTCTATAAAACTGTTCAGGTATTTGTGAACCTAAGAGACCAATCTGCTGAGGTCGTCGATGACAAGACTTAACAAACTAACTTATCCTAAGGACACACACACACACACACACACACACACACACACACACACACACACACACAATGGTGACGTTCTACGGTCGGCAACACGTCGTTCGCGATCTACCGGTAGATCGCGAGTGTTTATTTAGTAGATCGCGCCAGTACAGAGTGTGCAGAAGAAAAATTATTCAATAAAATTGACAATTGTTTTATCGTAGTAAGAAAATGCTCTCATCCGACACAAGTTGGTTTTATTTGTTAACAATCGTGTACAACTGGTTGCTTGATTCTGTAAAACTGTGTTTCTCGCATTAGTTCGGTCAACCGCTACCTGCGCCACCTGCTCCACTATTTCCATTCATCTTTGGGCAATGTGTAGCATAGTTCGGTACGTTTCCGTTTTAGACGGCGAGCTTCGTGCGAAGACCTTGTTTCGTGCCTTCTGCCGAAATAACTTTAATATTAGCTCGATGCTCTTGCCGTTCATGCTTGTTAGAATATGAATTTCTTTGGTGTCAAAATGTTTAAATTTTTGTTAAACTTAAGGGACTTAATTGCGGGGTCATCAGTCCCTAGACTTAACAAATACTTATGAACTACCTTATACTAAAGACGATACAAAATCCATGGCCAAGGGGGGGGGGATTCGCACCCCCGACCGTAGCGGCCGTGCATACTGTGACTGGAGCGCTGCAGACGGCTCGGCCACCGCAGCCGGCTTTGGTGCCCTTACCGTGAACTACGAACTTCAGTGTTTTTTAATGTTTGAGCGGGATTTGTAGCAAGAGATTAATATCGTCTTTAATGCAACGACAACACTTATAAAAAAAAAACCTAAAATTTGTTATTTTTATTCCGAATAGGAACACGAGTTTTTCGTAGCGGAAACAAATGGTACATGTATCTGTTTATTGTGTCAAGCTACGATTGCATTTGTGAAAAAGAGAAACCTCGAGAGACATTACAAAACTATGCACTCAAGTGTGAATGCCGATTTTCCTTTCTCCAGTGAACTAAGAAAAGAAAAAAATCAAGAAAAATTAAGTGTTCAACTAAATATGTTCACAAAACCATTGGATAAAAGTGTTGCTGCCACCCACGCTTCGTATAGTTTCAAATGTACTGGCGAAAAGGAGGAAACCGTCCTCAAGTTTCACATTAAATGTAAGTAATAAATATTTGTAAAATATTAAGAAATAAAATGTTTGTTTTAAACAAGTGGTGAACACGTAAAAGTTTTATTGTTAAATATAGTTGTTTCACAGTATTGGAAACACAAAAAATGTACCAATCGTAGTATTTTTAAAAGTAGATCACTACGATAAGGTTGTACGAAATAGTAGAGCGCGAAGGCTTTTTGGTTGGCTACCCCTGCAGATGATTTCCATAATTGAACAGTTAAAAAAAACGAAAAAAGATATTAGACTTCTACCTTCTTGTCCCGAAAAAGCTATTCCAGTTAAGCCTTCCTAAGTCCCGAAGAAACTGGTATAGACGTGCATATGCAGACACACGGATATGTAAACACTCAGAGGATGACGCTACGGTTGGCAAAGCCTGTATACGACGACAGGTGCCTGGCGCAGGCGCTAGACGTATTCCTGCTGCTACAGTGAAAGAATATCACGATTTAAGTGTGTGTGGACGTGGTGTTTTAGTCGGTGCACGTAAGATGAGATGCAGCACCTCCGAAGCAGCGACGATTTTTCCATACCATCATTTGACGAGAGCTACGTCAATATCGGGAGTCCGTTAAAATAATAAATATCAGACCGCTGCAGTGTAAGAGAAATGCTGCAAGAACGAGTGAAGAGAATCGTTCACACATGACAGAAGTGTAGCCCTCCCGCAAATTGCCGCGGATTTAATTGCTGGGTTATGTGTGTAACAGTTGATGTGTTCATTATATCTAACTTGAAAATTCCTGCCGGTCTGTCCTGTATAGTACTTTGAGCAAGTTTTGAATACCTTATGTGTAGGTGACCTTCTCAAAGAAAATAAAAGAAAATAATAAAATAAAAAATAGGTGATATAAAGTAATAGTAGCTTTCTCTACAAACTACAACGGAAATTAGTACTCACCTTAAAGAACAACAACAACAAAATTCTCAGACTCAGGAATATACACAATCAAATGCTGGACATTCCACTTCTCCCTCGCGGCTGGTTCGCGTCTGCGCTTTATGTAATAGCTCATTAGCGAGGAGGTAATTGGCATCGCGGCGCTGATGGCTGCCCAGGAAGTGGTTAATCGCGGGCTACGTAGCCACGCATCGCGGTGTGAATCAAACTGGCCCAAGCCGTCGTCTCCACGCGAGGGAGCGCCTGCTTTGCCTCAAGAGTCCCAAACAGCCTCTCTAATTGCACATTCCTCGCCGGCTGGGTGCTGTCTAGTTTGGAACAAATTGAGATATTTTGTGCTTTAAGGGAAAATTAACAACAGAGTGCTTACGAGGGTTGGCATAGTGGCAACACTGCTGTGGAGACACCATGCAATGGACTCTACTATTGTCGCTGATAGCACACGTCGTTGACATTCCTACCTTGCTTCCGAGCAAATGGACTCGCCCGTCCCACGTCACCGGCGTGCGCACGATCTAGGAAATCATACTCACTTGTGAGCGTGCGCTCTAACGTAGCGGCCGGCCGCGGTGGCCGAGGGGACTGAGGCGCTCCAGTCACGGTCTGCACAGCCACTACGGTCGGGGGTTCGAATCCCCCCTCAAGGCATGGATATTTGTGCCGTCCTTAGTTGTAGCTAGTTCATAAGTAGTTTTTAAGCTTAGGGACTGATGACCCCGTAGTTAAGTCCCATAAGTTCTACAAACATTTGAACATCTAACGTAACGGTGTCACTGTGTTTCCGAAACAGGAACAGCGGAGTTGGATCAAGATTGGATATGCCAGAGGTCGTACAGCACGACAGTGTAGTCAAGGTCTTCAAGAGACGTGCGGGGAATCGGCATTGCCGTACAGAACAGTGGCACGTTGGGTAAAAGCATCGGGCAGGTCGTCCTAGAAGAAGTGCATACTGTTGCTGCGTTAGTGATCAGTGTGCGACGCCAGACGATTCCTCAGTTCGCCCAAGAAACCGGATTATCACATACGACTCTTGATTATATCCATAATGGATGTGAGGTCGTGGTTGTATTACTTAATTAGTTTGTCAAGTAGGCTCAACCACAGAAATCGTGTAAAAACACTGAAATATGACGCGTTTCAAGGGTCACGCCCTCATCATCAGATACGTGATGAGTGATTTGAGTTCAAGTAGCTGTTATAACGCTATGATAATAGCTATATATAGCTGAAATCCGGGTCTGCCCCCCAATAACAACATCAATGGAATTGCGACTGATGGGAGTCTCACATCCTGTTTGTTTTTACAGAGCTTCTGTTGAGACAGAGAGACAATGTTCAAAATGTTAAAATGTTTGAGAGCTTAAGGGACTAAACTGCGGGCTCATCAGTCCCTAAACTTACGAACTACTTATGAACTACCTTGCTCGCCGTCGGAGGTTCGAGTCCTCCCTAGGGCGCGCGCGCGTATGCGTATGTGTGTGTGTGTGTGTGTGTGTGTGTGTGTGTTGTCCTTAGGTTAGTTTACCTTAGTTTAAGTAGTTTGTAAGCTACAGACTGTTGACCACGCAGTTTGGTCCAATAGATTTACAAACATTTCAACAGTACTTGCCAGTCCCATCGACCGAACAGAGCAGTCACAGGTTGCGCTGTATGCGCCCGCGCATTGTCGTGCAAAATGATGGATGCATTAGGATAACACAATCGCAGTCGTTCACGAGAATCACCATAAGTTTCACCATATTGGGGCTCGGACGCAGGCTTTCGCGTCGACCCATAATGTCGCCATTAGTTGAATTCGACGTTTCATTTTTGGGTCGTATGATGAGGCCCATATCTCATCCAGTGTTACCATACGGCTAAGAAAGCCTTTGCTTCGTGATCCAAGTGCGTCTGAGCAGCGTTGTAACGCATCCGTTTCTGCGTTTCCGCCACTTCATGCGGAAACCATCGCGATGTAGTTTATCGCATGTCTAGGCGTTCCTTCAGGATGCGAATCATAGTCGTATGCGCTAATCTGGTTTCGCGGGCGAGCTCTCGAATCGTCTGGCGTCGATCACTGCCCACTAACGCGGCGACTTGTATGCTCTTCTGGTTCAGAGACGCAAGGACGACCTGCCCGATGCGTGTCAGCCACAGTTTGCTTACCTTCGTTGAGGGCTTTTATCCAACGCGCCACTGTTCTGTACGGCAATGCCGATTCCCCGCACGCCTCTTGAAGACCTTGATGACACTGCCATGCTGTACGACCTCTGGCACATTTAGTCGTTATCCAACTCTGTTGTTCCTGTTTCGAAACCATAGTCACACCGCTAAGTTAGACCGCTCGGTCACAAGTGACTTGGCCTCGATTTTGCGCACGACGGTAACGTGGGACGGGCGAGTCCACTTGCTCGGACGTAAGGTAGGTATGTCAACAACGCGTGCTATCGGACTCCATTGCATAGTGTTTCCACAGTAGTGTTCTCTCTCTCTCTCTCTCTCTCTCTCTCTCTCTCTCTCTATTCGATTAGACGCTTCCGACTCATGGTGACCCCATGAACTAAAGCACGCTACTTCCCTCTATCCTGCTCTTTCTCCCGTAGATCTTCCAGATTGGAACTCGTTGCTTCTGTGATGCCATCTATCCACCTCATCCTCTGCTGTCCTCTTCTTCTAGTGCCATCCCCAGCATTTTTTTTTTTTTTTTGTGAGGCATGTCTTGGCATTGTGTGTCCAAAGTAGGTCAGCTTCTGTTTTAATATTAGACCTTCCAGAGAGCAATCTGGTTTGATTTGCTCTAATATAGATCTGGTGGTTCTTTTTCTGCACATGGAATCCTAAGAATTTTCCTCCACCACCACAATTCAAAGGAGTCAATTCTTCGCCGTTCAGCCTTTCTAATGGTCTCACATCCATACATCGCAACTGGGAACACCATAGCCTTCACAGTACGTATCTTTGTTGTTAAAGTTATTTCTCTGGATGTTACAATCTTCTCAAGGTTGACATCGCCTTTCTACCGAGCAACCTGCCTTCGTGGTCGCAGTCGCGAAGTCGAACGTAGACACCGTCTCCGTGGATTCTCCTGCCATATCCCTTGAATTAATAGATGCAGTTACCATAATTTTGGTTTTTCTTCACATTTAGCCTGAGATCGGCCTTTTCACTTTCGTTTTTTACCTTCATCAACAGAGTCTTTAACTCTTCTTCACTTTCTGCCAGCAGTATCTATCATCTGCATATCTGAGGTTGTTTACATTTATTCCAGCTATTTTAATTCCTGTCTCTTCTTCATCAATCCTAGCATTCCTCATAAAGTGTTCTGCAAACAGAGTGAATTATAATGGAGCCAATATGCAGCCTTGCCGGACCCCATTCTGAATCTTCATCCATTTAGTTGTGCCGTACAAAGTTCTCTTGTGGCTTCTTGGTCAAGGTATAAACTCCGTATCAGACGAATGAGGTGAACTGTTACTCCCATTTTATTGAGTACGTCCCATAATTTGTTGTGATCGACGCAGTCAAAGGCTTTGGCATAATCAATAAAGCAGAGATACACATCTTTCTGGAATTCTCTTGCTTTTTCCATAATCCACCGAATGTTGGCAATCCGATGTCTGGTTCCTCTCCCTTTTCTAAACCCAGCTTGTTCTTCCGGTAGCTCTCAATCTAGATATTGGCGAAATCTGTTTTGTAAGATTTTCAACGTGACCTTGCTAGCATGCGAAATAAGTGTAATTGTTCGGTGATCTGAACATTCCTTAGAGCTTCCCTTCTGTGGAATCGGGATGAGTACTGATCTTTTCCAGTCTTCTGCCCACTGCTGCGTGCTCCATATTTTCTGACTTATTGAGTGCAGCACTTTCACTGCATGTTTTCCAATGACAGTAGTGTTACCACTATTTAAGTTCCAACCTTCGTATTTAAGCACGGCGTGGTTTAGTTGACATACTTTCTGGATGATTTTTGTAAACGAGTTTTTTGACGCCCGATGTGGCACAAGATCTATTGTGTTACACGGTCACCTACAAAGGGCCTGAATGAGCTGAGGAACGGATGAATCACGGCTGGAGAGAGACAGAGAAAGAGCACTAGGTCTTGGTGCTCGCCGCAGATAAGCAGGTAGTATCTTCACTTTCATCGGAGGAGCATCAGCGAGTTTCTGCTCTCACAGCGGGCGAATCTTCGTTAGCGGCGTCGGCAGAGCGGCGTTCTGCCGGCGAAAGAGAAAACGCCGTTCTCAGCCGTCGGTTCCAGCGCAGTTGCCGCCGACTGCCTCGCCGATTACCGTCGTCGGCACGCCGAGCGTGCAACTGAACGCAAGCGTTTAGCGCGCCCAGTCGACCGTGCGACAGAACGCCCACGAACGGAAGCACTTGCGAGTGCCTCAATGTGTCACAGCGCTCTCTAGCGACAGTTATGCGCAGCTTAAAACTGGTATATTGTTTAGTGGGATATAGGTAAGGCTGTTCTATTGATTGGAAAAACAGAGTCGCTATAAGGATTTGGCAATAGTGAGCCAGCTAAAGGAGGTCTGCTTCTCATTCAAAACTATGTTGTTGTTGTGGTCTTCAGTCCGGAGACTGGTTTGATGCAGCTCTCCACAATACCCTATCCTGTTGCAAGCCTCTTCAACTCTGCATAAGAACGGCAACCTACATCTGTCTGAATCTGCTTACTGTATCCACCTCTTGGTCTTCCTCTGCGGTTTTTACCCCACACACTTCCCTCCAATGCTAAATTCACAATTCCTTGATGTCTAAGAATGTGTCCTACCAATCTATCCCTTCTTTTAGTCAAGGTATGCCAGAAATTTCTTTTCTCCCCAATTCTGTTCAGTACCTCCTCATTACTTACGCGATCCACCCACCTAATCTTCAGCATTCTTCTGTAGCACCATATTTCAAAAGCCTCAATCCTCTTCCTGTCCGCACTGTTTATCGTCCATGTCTCACTCCCATACAAGGCAACACTCCATACAAATGCCTTCAGAAAGGACTTCCTTAGGCTTACATCAATATTCGATGTTAACAAATTTCTCTTTTTCAAGAACGCTTTTCTATCCATTGCCATTCTGCATTTTATATCCTCTGTACTGCGACCATCATTTGTTATTTTACTGCCCAAGTAACAAAACTCATCTACCTCCTTTATTGCTTCGTTACCTAATCTAATTCCTTCAGCATCACCTGATTTTCTTACACTGCACTTCATTACCCTAGTTTTGCTCTTGTTAATCTTCATCTTATATGCACCCTTCAGCACACTAAACTAATCTGGTGTTAAATGCAGCATTAATAATTGTCATCAGCTGGTAGTTAACACTCACAATAAATAACTTTCCAATCTAGCTGATTAATCACTATTATTATTAAACGTCACATCAATAAAGAAATATATTAATCAAACTCAGCTTAGTCAATATTATGCTTTGATTTTAATAGCCAATAACTTTCAATGAAAGGAACAGGGTTAGCTTTCTAACTACAAAAGTGAAGCAGGTAAAGAGGTTCAACTTTCTCAATTATTATTAACAATAATGATTATATTACCTTATGATTGAAGAACAACAAAATCTTCTCGGACTGATACATATATCAATAATACAAAATCTTATAAAGACAGAAGTGTGTCTGTGAAAATCAGATTTCAAAATTATTCCATCAGCTCGTACAAAAGCAGCCAACCAAAGAACGTCGGATCAATACCAGGGCTACACACTGACTCTCTCTCTCTCTCTCTCTCTCTCTCTCTCTCTCTCTCTCTCTCTCCAGCTATTACACACATATATAGTCCTTGACAGAGATGTTACATAACAGAGTAAACCATAGACGTAATTACTCAAAGAAGTTCATATAACAGTTTACATCCAAATATCGATACAAGACAGGCGAAACAATATTATTGAATTTGTACAGACATGTTTCAAGCTGTTAGGAGTAACAAGTTCTGCTAAAGCAGAACTGCTTAAACACGGCTTTCCGAAATTTATTCACCAAAGAAGGTGGAGGAAATGCTCGTGAATTCGAATCGAGAACAGCTGTTAACATGTGAAATTTAGGATATCGCTGCATAGGTGCCGACTGCGGGTATCCTCGGTCGCTGAAGCGCACCCCAAAATTTGAGTGGATATGCTCGGCATACCCCACCGAAAATTTCAGTATTATTTTTTCTTTACGTTATATTTCTTGACTGTAATTAAAGCCGGCCGCGGTGACCGAGGGGACTGAGGCGCTTCAGTCACGGTCTGCACGGCCACTACGGTAGGGGGTTCGAATCCCCCCTCGGGCATGGATATTTGTGTCGTCCTTAGTATAAGGTAGTTCATAAGTAGTTTGAAGTTTAGGGACTGATGACCCCGTAGTTAAGTCCCTTAAGCTTAATAAACATTTGAACTGTAATTAAAACCGACTCTCTAATCCCAGTGATGGGCGGCTGGCTTTTGTAACACACCGTTGTAAAAAGATAGCTAATTGAATTCGTAGGTATTAAAATCCGCGATGATATATGAGTGAAGTGATCATTTTCTAAATGGTCCGAATTTTAATAGAATGCCTCTTGTTATGGCAATATTGTAAACTGAAGGCGGCAACCTTTAATTGTCATATTAAATAACTAGAAATAAAATGGGTTTGGTACGATACGATGAAAATGTTTCTACTACTAATTTAACATTTATGTATTCTCTTAGAAGTCAATTGTCTTCAAGGAATCTTGTTAGTGTAATTCGTGACATTTTTCATCCTGTTTACTGAATTGGTGTGAAATGTAACAATGGGTTGTGAACCTGTTGGTATTGACATGGTATGAGAACAGAAGTGATTATGGATTATGGGCTATTTTGGTGACACTGTATAAAAAAAACTGCAGAAGAATGAAGCCAGGAAGACGATCCGCTGTAAGTGTTTGCGATAGCGAACACAGTATTCACAATTTACGCACATCGTATCTGATATGTATTTCTCAGAATACGAAAACTCTGAAGATGATTTTAGTAGTTACTACAAAGGGAAATGAACGCAAAACTCTCCCAGTAGTTCTAAAACGTGAAACCTGTCGGGGGAGAGGGGGCCTTAGAGCCTACAAACGCCCCCCCCCCGCCCCCCCCCCCCTCCTGGAAACGCCACTAATCATATCCTAAGATTTTCGAAAGTCGGCGCCTATGTATCGCTGGAATATTAAGGCAACTTAAATCACTTACAAAAAGCACATCTGCCGGTCTAGATTGTGTACCCGTTAAGTTCCTTTGAGTGTGCTGTTGCAATAGCCCAATACATAGCTATCATATAAAACCGCTCGCTCAGCGAAGGATCCGTATCTCAAGACAGGAAATTTGCACATATTCGATAACATCAAGCCGGCCGCGGTGGCCGAGGAGACTAAGGCGCTCCAGTCACGGTCTGCACGGCAACTACGGTCGGGGGTTCGAATCCCCCCTCGGGCATGGATATTTGTGCCGTCCTTAGTCTTAGCTAGTTGATAAGTAGTTTGTAAGTTTAGGGACTGATGACCCCGTGGTTGAGTCCCATAAGCTTAACAAACATTTGAACATTTGATAACATCAAGATGAGTAATTCGAAAATTTACTAACCTATACCATTGACGTCACTTTGAAGCAGAATTTTAAAAGGAATATTTTCATCAAATTTTATCAACTACCTCGAAGACAACGACCTATTGGCCATAGTCAACACGGATTCAGAAACTATCGTTCGTGTGAAACAAATCTCTTCATTCACATTAAGTGATGAGTGCTATCGACAAGGGATCTCAAACCGAGTTCAGATTTCTAGATTTCTGGGAAGCTTTCCACGTTATACGTCACCCGCTAATAAAATTGCGTGCTTATGGAATATCGTCCCAAGTATACGATTGGATTCGCAATTTCCTGTCAAAATGGGTACTGTATGTTGTAATTGACGGAAACACATCGAGTAAAGCAGGAGTGATATCTGGCGTTCCCTAAGGGAAGTGTCATAGGGCCCCTACTTTTCCTTATTTACATAAACGATATAGGAGACAATGTGAGAACCTCTCTTAGAATGTTCGCGGATGATGATGTGATTTATTGATTACTAGAATATCAAAGGCAACTACAAAATGATTTAGGTGATGGAGCAAAAATTGGGAACTGGCCCTAAATAATGAAAACTGTGATGTCATCCATGTAAGCGTTAAAATAAATCCGTTAAACATCAGTAACAAGATAAATTAGTCAGTGTAAAACTTAAAATTTGGTAAGAGGTAACTCTCGATAATGATGGTGACAGGAAATAGTTCGCAAAATACGTGTAAGGCTTGGATGCGGTACCCAAAAATGCGCAAGAGAAAAAATGTGCTTCAAAACAAACCGTAAGCAGTAGAAAATACAGTCTGATTATCCAGATACGCATTCTTACCAAATATCACGTTTCACACTAGAAATAGCATGTTAAGTCGTTACAACGTTCACTCATATTGTTTGGTTAAGTTGAAAACACACAGCCGTGACGGAGCGGCCGAGCGCATTGAGGCGCTATGCTACGATGCGCGAGGCCGTTCCCCGTCGGGGGTTCGAATCGCCCTCGGGCATGGCTGTTTCTGCGGTCTTTAGTCTAAGGTAGTTCATAAGTAGTTTGTAAGTTTAGGGACTGCCGACCCCGTAGGTAAGTCCCATAAGCTTTACAACATTTGAACATTTTTGAAAAACACATAGGCGTAAAGTTTTTTAAAAACTGTTTTTAATCTATTTATCGAAAAGAAACTGTGCAAACCTTTGTATCATTTACAGGCCACAGAAGATGCTTTTAAAATAAAAAGCGAAACGCGTCTGGTGTGAAATAAATCTCTTAATTGCAGTCGGCATGAGATGGATTACCTCTTACAATCAAACGGCATACTGGTTTGACACTCTGTATATCTAAGGCTTTTTTTAGGAAAGGAATTGCTCAATCCCTTGTACACAAGTCGAGCCGTGAACTGGGAATCATATCGATCAGAGTGTGGATTGCGGTGGGGAGAAGCAGCGACGCGCGTAAATGGTAGGGCGTGAATTTGACGCCGACTTCCTGGGAGTATGAAGTGCGAGCCACTGAGTAGCGCCGTCGACATTCGGGGTGTTAACTCGGCGTGGGCCTGCAGGGCAATTACTGGAGGCTGAATATGCAGCAGGCCGAGAACTTGGTGTGGCGCCAGGAGCGACCGAGCTGGCACTGCGCAGACACCTGCTCGCTGGTACCGACTGCCCGTAGGGAGTAGCTGTGCGTAATAACGGAAAGATCCCACATCATCTGCTATTTATTCTCAACTCGACCGCTGTAGGTACGTGTGAAATGAGACATCTGCAGTTAAAGGTCCTGAAAGGTGCAATCCGGGAGCACATCCTGAGGAACTGTACTGTGTAGCGTGGCGTTGGTCCAGAAACGTGAAACTCTATTCTGTTGGATCGTAGCACTGCTGTCTCGATGCGCTCACTTGATGAACGACTCTGGATGAATGCGTTGGTTCTCTGGATCGTTGTCTGAATGAACGCATTGTGCACTCTACATAAACACGTTGCATGCTCTGGATGAAGGTGTTGCATTTACTATAGATGTACGCATTGTGCACTCTGGGTAAACATGTTGCTCTGGATGAAGGTGTTGCATGCACTATAGATGAACAGATTGTGCACTCTAGATCAACGCATTGTGCACTCGAGATGAAGGTGTTGCATGCACTATAGGTGAACACGTTGTGCAATTTAGATAAACACATTGTGCACTCTGGATCCTAGTATAGATGAATGCATTGCATGCTTTGTATGAAAGCGTTGTGTGTTCTGGATGAATGCATTGTGCAGTCTGTTCAAAAATAAAATGTTTGTATAGTCTATGGGACTTAACTACGGGGTCATCAGTCCCTAAACTTACAAACTACTTATGAACTACTTACGAACTAGGACGGCACAAATATCCATGCCCGAGGGGGGATTCGAACCCCCCGACCTTAGTGGACGTGCAGACCGTGACCGCGCCTCAGTCACCTCGGCCACCGCGGCCGGCTGTGCAGTCTGGACCGTAGTCAGGAGAAATGCATTGTGCACTTAGGATCGTGGTATGTATGCATGCATTGTACACTCTTCATGAACGCATTGCACACTCTGGATGAATACGTTGTGCGATCTGGATGAACATTTTGTGAACTGTACGAATGCATTCAACTCTCTGGATAATTGTCTGGATGCATGCATTGCAAGTTCTGGATGAACAGATTGAGTCCGCTCTGGACGATTCCAATCCGCACATTCTGGATGAAAGTGAAAGACGCTGTAGACGAACCCCTGTGCACTATGGATTGCAGTCTGGATGAATTCTTAGCACCCTGTATCATGCTCTGGGTGATGAGGTTGCACGCACTGAATGAACACATTGTCCTCCTCCGTAGTCCAGTGGAAAACGTGGTAGATTGCCATGCACGGAGCTCAGGTTTGATTCCCAGTCGTGAGCTGGGTGTTGCGTTGTTATCATCATCTCATCATTGACGCGCAAGTCGCCCAAGTGGTGTCGCGTAAAGACTTGCATCAGGCAGGCAGAACATGACCCCAGCTGGGGTCTAACGGTCAAAAATGCCACACGAAATCTTGAATCGTCACATTGTGATGCCGGCCGCGGTGGCCGAGGGGACTGAGGCGCTCCAGTCGCGGTCTGCACAGCCACTACGGTCGGGGATTCGAATCCCCCCTCGGGCATGGATATTTGTGCCGTCCTAGTTCGTAAGTAGTTCATAAGTAGTTTGTAAGTTTAGAGACTGATGACCCCGTAGTTAAGTCCCATAAGCTATACAAACATTTGAAAAACATTGTGATCTGGATGAATGCGTTGCACACTGTGGATGAACTTGATGTGCGCTCTGGGCAGTGGTCTACAGGAAGGCATTGCATGCTCTGGATGAATGTGTTACGTGCTCCAGATGAATGCATTGGGCACTCTGGATGTGCCGACTATTTCACTATGCTTTGGCCAATTGGTTTTCCTCATGTTGTTGAGTTTATGTTCTGCCTGTTTCGTGATTGTAGGAACTCATGTTGCCAAGTGTCGGCATTGTCGTGGTCATATCGATATTGGTGCAGTACTCTATGGTTGCTTCATATCACACAATACTCAAACGCCCATAACTATAGAAGTTCTTATGTATAAATATGGTAATAAAATATTCTTTGGTATCCAAATTACCCCAAATGTTTAATGCATGCCACACAAAATGACAGGTCTTTGTGTTTATTGCCGTATTCCATTCGTCTGTTTCCTCATTCCGCCTTCGCCCAACTACTCCTAACGAAAATTTCTCGCTATTCCCTCTTATTATGATCCCCTTTTCTTTCTTCAAACCTCCCTCTACCACCTCCTTCGTACCATGCCCTTCTGTAGGATCGTCTCGCCACTTCTTCTAAATAAGAATCATCCTTACATTTGTTGCCTGTATCTACCTCCCTCCCTACCTTTCATATTTTACCTTTCCTTCCCACTGTGCCTCTGTCCATAATATTCTCCTTCCTTTTTTCTGTACTTTTTTCTCTCACTCTTTATTTTCTATCTGGCTCTGTCCCCTACCTGTGTCCTCCTCCCATCTTTCTGTATGTCCACCTCCTATCCATTTTCACTCTCCACATCACCATATCACACCTACTACAACAGCAGGTTTATGGTTCTTACCCGCACGATATTTCCATCCATATACTAAGCAATATACATATGAATTTTGGTTTAAATCAGTCCATGGTATTTGTCCACATTTTTCACTTGTATCTTCGCCATACAGAAAATAAGTTCCCCTATTTTTAGAACAAGATTACATGGTTACAGGAACAATTTTATTGGAAATACGTGCAATGAAGTTTGAGGTCTTTATCGATATATTTGCCGAAGGAACTGGGACACTTCTCATATCGTGGGATGTACCTTCGAATGCCTGTGTCGTTGAAGTCTGCCGTCAGGAAATCGATCCATCGTGTGGCAGTCGTCTTCAGCTGCCAAACAACGCAGAACCTGGTTGGTGCCGTTAAGAACGAGAGGCGTGGAACGCTCACTGCAGGTGTTGCGCTGCTCCGCGACAAAAGCCGTCTCCCTGCGGCTCAGAGCACAGCTACTGATTTGCAGACGTTCGGTTTGCAGTTGTTTGATCGTCCAGACCAGAGAACTGATATTGCTCCCAGCGATTTACATCTTTCCTTGCACGTCAACAAATTCTACTCCTCCGACCAGCGTTTTCTTCAACGACGAAGACCTGAAGACGCTGGTTGCATTCACAGGCAGCAGATTTGTACGACACAGGAATGCAAAAGTTGATCCCACGATAGTGGAAGTGTCTCACCTACATCTACATGGGATACTCTACAAATCATATTCAAGTACCTGGCAGAGGTTTCATCGAACCACCTTTATACTATTTATCTCCTATCCCATTCTCGAATAGCGCGGGGAGAAAGAATACCCGAATCTCTCCATTCGAGCTCTGATTTCTGGTATTTTATTCTGATGATCGTTTCTATCTATGTAAGTGGGAGTCAAAAATATATTTTCGCCTTCGGAGGAGAATGTTTGCGATTGGAGTTTCGTAAGTAGCCCACGCCGCAGCGATAAGCGCCGTTCTTGTAATCATTTCCATTCCATCATTTCCGTGACGCTGTATTGTGACAATACGAAACGAGCTGCCCTTCTTTGGACTCTTTCGGCGTCCTCCGTGAAACCCACCTAATAAGGATCCCACACGGGGCAGCAATACTCCAAAAAAGGACGGACAAGCGTAGTGTATGCAGTTTCTTTAGTAATTCTGTTGCATTTTTTAAGGGTTCTGCCAATAAAACGCAGTCTCTGGTTCGCCTTTCTCACGACATTATCTACGTGTTCTTTCCAATTTAAGTCTGAAGTAATAGTAATTCCCAGGTATTTTGTGGAGTTTACGGCCTTCACTTTTGATTGATTTATCTGGTAAACGAAGTTTAACGGATTTCTTTTCGTACTCATGTGGACGACTTCTTACTTCTCAGTATTTAGAGTCGAATGACAATTTTTACACCACAGTCATATGTTATTCAGATCGTTCTTCAGTTGGTTTTGATCTTCAGATGATTTTACTAGACTGTAAATGAGGGCGTCATCTGCAAACAACCTAAGAGAGCTACTCAGATTTTCCCCTAAATCGTTTATGTAAATAAGGAACAGCAGAGGACCAATAACACTACCCTGTGGAACGCCCGATATCACCTCTGTTTCAGTCGATGCTTTACAATCGATTACTACGAACTGTGTCCTCTCTGACAGGAAATCCCCTATCCAGTCGCAAATTTAGGGCGATATAACGTAACTGTGACTATGTCGCAAAATAGCTCAAAAACTGTTGTGCCTGCTACTATTAAGTTTTTTATATATAATACTGGCATAGGCGTAACCAGGATATGATTTTGGGAGTTCTTTAAAATGGACACTCTAATAACATGTCCTAGTAATAGTACTCCAAACAGTACTAATACAGTAGGTACTATTTTTCATTGCAAATGACTGGATGCTAGAAAGAATCTACGTATTCTCCAAAACAGGAACAAGGGAATCAGGTCATATTGATAGCCAAATGTGGATTGAAACACGGATGACAATAACTCAGTTCGTGAAGCTTTCAATAATATCTGAAGCATTATAATAGAAACACTTCCTGACTAAATTTTTGTCAGTAAGTGAAATCAGTAAATGGCAAAAAGTAACTGTACGAATACTCTTTGACTAGACGAGAATCTTGATTCATTTACATAGAAAAATCAAGAAATATTGATGACTCACTCTGCAATTACTGGTAGTGGTGTTGAAAAATAGCTGAAATCTCTAAAACACGGTGAAGCTCCAGGGCTGGACAGTTTCTTCACAGAATTTAGAACCCTCTTTACTCTAATATACCATGGGTTCCTTGAGCAAGGAATTGTTCCCAGTGATTGTAAATGAGGCAAATCTCACTCATCTATTAGGAGCAGACATAGTAAGAGGAGCCCAGTGGCCGAGCGGTCTACGCCGCGCCAGTCTGCAAGTCCGCTACGGTCGGGGGTTCAAAAATGTTCAAATGTTTGTAGAACTTATGGGACTTAACTACGGGGTCATCAGTCCCTAAGCTTACAAACTACTTATGAACTAGCTAAGACTAAGGACGGCACAAATATCCATGCCCGAGGGGGGATTCAAACCCCCGACCGTAGTGGCCGTTTAGACCGTGACTGGAGCGCCTCAGTCCCCTCGGCCACCCCGGCCGGCGTCGGGGGTTCGAAACCCCCCTCGGGCATGGATGTTTGTCATTAGTATGTTACTTCATAAGTAGTTTGTAAGTTTAGGGACTGATGACTCCACAGTTAAGTCCCTTAAGCTTAACAAACATTTTTTGAGGCATGGTAAAAGAAGACATTTGGGGAAAAAAACATTAAGTGGTCAGTATTTCAGTAGTAATCACCATAACCGTTAATACACTGTGAGACAAGATAGTAAATTCATCGATGTTATCAGTAGCTGCAGGATGAGGTGTGCACTTCTTCGTCTGAGATACACTGATGGCCATAAACGTACGGGAATCGCATGAAGAGAAATCGGGACAGTATGGGGCATATATAATAGCTTCGCAGCCTTGGCAAAATGTAGGCGTGCACTATCTTGATACAGAATGATGCCAGTTTTTCTTAGCCTTATCATTTCTGGAGGGTTCGAACCCCGGAAACCATCCCCCTGGTCACGCCCATGACTTAGTATCTGACTGTGCCTCGCACCCACTCCCCGTATTACAGAGAGCTGCACTTGGAACACTTCCATTACAAACAGGGCGCCGAACTCTTGTCTGAGATGGCTGCGTCCGTGGAACAGCGAGCAGACCGTGTCCGACGTCTGAATATAAACCGCAGAGTCCAGCGCGGGTTTGTTTACCAGCCGGCCGTGTTCCAGGAATACCCGCGCGCGTCTCGCGCAGACGGAGCGGATCTGCGGTCAGCCGTCTCCGTGTGCGCTGCGTGGAAGGACGAGAGAACGAGGCACACGGTACCGTCACTTATTGTAACTTGGATCACGTTATTATCTGGCAATGGAGTTTCCTAATAATCTCTGTGACGCTACCGCACTTACTAAATGAGTCTATAACGAAGAGTGCAGTTCTCCGCTTGATCTTTTCTGCGTCTTCAACCAACCATATCTCCTAACGATATCATACGTATGAGGAATACTTAACCGTTTAATGCATAGTGTAGTTGATCAGTTACATAGTCGGCCGCGGTGGCCGAGCGGTCTGCGGCGCGTCAGTCACGTTCTGCACGGCCGCTACGGTCGGGGGTTCTTAGCCTCCCTCGGGCATGGATATTCGTGCCGCCCTTAGTATTAGCTAAGACCCAAATATACCTGCCAACCTTCAAAACATAAAAATCAGGAGATCCAGTTTAAAAAAAATCGGGTAATTCATAAAAAAAAGTAGGGGAGACCGAGGCATGTTTTCCAACTTATTATATTTTTAATTTTTGTTCTTTTGATTTTTATCAGTTTTGATGTAAACAGCGGATCATTGTATTTCCTATACTTTTATCTACAGTCTTGTAGAAATATTTTTGAAAATAGCAAATATCCTTAAATATCCTTCTTGGCAGAAAATGATTTTGTCTGACGATGTTGCGTTGGAAAATTTGCCCCGTATGCGGGGCAAGTTTACCAGCTTACTTAAAATGTACAGGGGCAAGTTTTCCAATTATACTTTAAATGGATAATTTATTTTTTCATCTGTTTTTGAACTCGACTATCAGTCGATACATCTGACTTCCTTTTTATTCCTTCCATGTTGTGTTTGCTTCCTAGGTGCTGCCTTCGCAAAAGGCTTAATTTCTTCTAGTGTTGGCCAAGATATTGTGGATGTAGACGCAACGCCTTCTTGACAAGCAAGAGGAAAGGTATTTGGTGGTGTAGTAGGAGTTGATGAATTCGATAGGCTCGAATGGAGGCTGTGATCAGTCGTTTTTTCTGGCAAGTTTGAATCTAGTCCAGGACTGATAGGACATTCAGAATTTGTAGGAGCTGGTCTGTCTGTAAAGTAGGGAATTTAACTAGTAATTGTTCTGAGTCTTATGTGGAATATTGAAGTCTATGGGTGCTTTTCTGACACTGCACCAGTCTCTAAATGCAATAGACCAGCATTTATTACTTCAGGAGTGTACAAGCCCCTCTCGGTCTTCTCTGTATAATTTCGGATCATTTTAAGTCTGTAAAACACAGTTTACAATGAACCATTTGAAAGAAGGCTATTTGGCACAATTTATTACACAATAAATACATATTTAAAGGAATAATACCAGGTGTTCTAGGCCGAGGCACGTTTTCCAACGATATTCGTGCAGGAATATGTGCCCCGTATGCTCTGGGAAAACTTGCCCCGTCGCCATATTCGGAATTATAACACTACGTCCATGATTATCCGTGGAAGCTATTTACGAAACAAATGCACAGTTACGCGAAGAAAGAAACCGACTTTTAGTACGTGCAGTGTCAAACTAATAAGCTGAACGCTAGTATGTTTAAGTTTCAATAAAAACGTGAAAGTTTCGTCACCTTTGCAAAAATGACAAAAACAGTCCTGCCGGCAATGTGACTACTGGTACAACACTGAAACTTTCGTAAATGAAGCGTGCTTTGTTGCTGCTTCCTACAGTATCGCCGGAGGTACTATCTACCGGAATGTTTCGAAACTAAAACGAGTTGGAAAACTTGCCTCTATGGAAATTTGTCCCGGTCTCCCCTAAAATAAAAAAAAAAAAAAAAAAATAAAAATAAATAAATAAATAAAAATAAAATAAAATAAAAAAAATTCAGGAGATATGTTCTGTAAAAAAACCACGGCGCACTTTACTGTAAATCTTACGATAACTGATTTTAGTCTTTTCCTATCATCAGACAACGCTACATAATGGCTACAAAAAACACTTGCGTTAACCCTATTGTTGAATACATCCTTATCTGTAGCCACTCCAGGTGATATTTTTGATAAAATAAAGTTCACAGCTGTATTTTTGTGCTATACTGCAACCTGGGAACATTTTATGCGACAATTTACCCACATGGTCATCGCATTTAATTGGTAAACCGTACTCTAAAATAATGAGGAGATGAAACGGCCTGCTCAGGATAGAGTAGGGTGGAGAGTTGCATCAAATCAGTCTCCGAACTGAAGACCACAACAACAACTCTAAAATAAACAATCGAACTAACCACTCTGCGCCGGCCGCGGTGGCCGAGGGTACTGAGGCGCTCCAGTCACGGTCTGCACGGCCACTGCGGTCGGGAGTTCGAATCCCCCCTCGGGCATGGATATTTGTGCCGTGCTTAGTGTTAGCTAGTTCGTAAGTAGTTTGTAAGTTTCGGGACTGATGACCCCGTAGTTAAGTCCCATAAGCTCTACAAACATTTGAACAACAATCAGCTACATACCTCACTCTTTCGATTATCAGTCAAACTGATCATTTGTGACTGTTTCTATACATACTGTTACACATGCAAGTAGCTCGCCCTAGAAATTATAAATTGCAGAGTGCTACTGAATCAGTTCTACAGTTACTTGCACTGCGTTACTCCTAACATGTGTGTTTGTTTACTTTAGTATTCCTCCTTTGCCATCAAAAAGTAGTCAGTCACGTACTACTGTTGCATTAAGAATTTTTTTTAAAGGTTAGAGTCCTAATAGCGACATTTACTGCGTCGGGTAGATGGGTACATCATGGAAGCACTATATAGCTGACCAGCTATGAACTTTTTGTTGGTAGTAGTGTGCAAAAATCTCCTGATTTTTTTGAGGAATTGCCCGATTTTTAAACTGGATCTCCTATTTTTTATGTTTCGAAGGTTGACAGGTATGTTTGGGTCTTTACAGCTGTCAAATGATAGTGAAATATTGTTGTGGTTCACCATCTGTCGCTGTTAATTTTGCTCATAGCTATTGGTTTCGATAATGGCTGACTTTCAAGGTACAGCTGAGTATTAGAAGCTGATCTCGCTCTGCTGTGCCTTGAAAATGAGCCATCATCGAAACTAATAGCTCTGAGAATAATAAAGAACAGTTGGTGTAGGACCACAGAGAAATTTTAAAAACTCATTGGTTTATGTTGGGGCTCATTTGCCATTCCCTGCACCATGAGTGTAGATACGCTGCACATCTCCCTGCATTTTACTATCCTTTTACAATGTAGCGTCTTTTCCATATACATCCTTTGACAATAAAGTTCGGCGAATAGTCGTGTAACATTAACGTAGATGAACTATGAACTACAGTTACCGTACTGTCCTCCCAGTCACCTCCCATAACTAGGCACCGCTTCATGTGATATCGTTGCCATTTGTTATATCATACTCATCTCGCTTTAGTTATCAGGAAAGGTACTGGTGCAGGAATCGATGGTCAGCTAAAACAGTTCTACAAAGATTAATATTACAAGTTTTATTGACTGAAGATACAATGACAGTCAACGTTAGAACATATACCTGTTCCTTCTTTCTTGCTTCTCGCGGTGTCTTCCGTAAGCTGCTAGCTGCGCTGAGACGTAGTGACTGCTAAGTTCGTAGCGGAGTTCTGACCTAGTAACTGCCTGACTAGTATTTGATGGGCTATCGAGACGTATGTGGGCCTGGACACAGCCATTTTGTAGAGGACCGCGCATCTTGGGTTCCTCCTACTCCTCCAGGATGCGCGGCGCCTGCTCGCTATTGGCTGCCGGTCGTCCGCTGCCTTCTCCACGATCGTTCTCTTGCGTCTGGCGTGCGGCGCTGACTTTACGCCACAATGCTGCTGAGCTCTGCGGTACGTGTCCTGGAAACTTTGGACGAGTCTTCCTTTTAGAAGGCGTGCAGAAGCCTCGTCATGTTCCGTTGGATGTCAGGAATATCGTCAAATCTTTCCTTTCAAAGCGAGTTTGAGTCAAGAGAATAGGAAGAAGTCTGGAGGATCGAGATCCAGCGAATATGGTGCACCAGGAACTGTTTGACGATATTGGCTGCGTTTGGGAGAGCGTTGTCCTGCAAGTAGTTGAGGCAGCACACAAAAATCACACGATTGAGGGAACTAGCTAGTAGAATGCCCTATTATAAATATTGCAAACAATTTTATTCCAAAGGTTCGATGTTTAACTTAATCTCACATTATAAGCAAAGACAAGTTTGACCATTTCAACACACTTTCATAGCGTATACAACGTAACAACTTGAGCATTACGAAATCTTTGCAAACAGTGTTATTGTTTCTTATGTGCACACGCACCGATTCTGTTTACTGACCGTCCTCCCTACACAGTTCTCGCTGTGACTTCTCGCCATACAGTCGACCTGGCGCATACAGGACTGAAATGTAAAAATATTGATTCTGTATACAATAAATTACAAATATTCCAACTCCCGCAGAACTTTCAACGTAATCCCCTTTTTGGACACCAAGTGACTGGACTACACTGTACGGCCGGCATCGGCTCGATTTTACCGGCCGTCCAAAATTGGTGAGTGTGCAACCAGCCTTAAGCCATTTCTACACGAGGAGTGAGAGATTACGAGATTACCCATGATGCACCGGTCGCGCCGTCCGCGTACAGTGTAGACGCGTCCACTCGCACAAGATGCACGCATACGATCGCTGGTAGACTGAATAGGGTGGATCCTATTCTCACGCGTATGGAAGTCCTCCGTGCATGCGCAGACGACCGAATGGGGGACCCAGCTGACAAACGAAGCCAAGTCGCGAAGTTGTTTGAAAATGTGTACTTGTCTCCTGCTCAGAGGCACGTAGTTTTTCGACACACAAGGAAAGTACTTGGGCTCGAACAAACACATATACACAAAAATCGTAAAGATCCCTTATTGCACTAGTGATCTCCCACATCTGCAAAACTCTCCAGTCGTCCGTTAGAGGCCTCTGCGTGTGCCATGCCGCATTGCACTTTGACCTGTCGGTTCGCCAGTAGGGACGGTGCAGTGTGCCTCCGAAGTTGCGTTTTGTGATGTTATTTGTGTGGTGAAGCGTCAGATGGAGCGGCGATTGATAATCAATCTTGCTAATGTATTGCGATTAGTTGAGATGAAGCTAGGAAGAACCCTTCCTCGTGAACATGGTGTTAGTGTAGAAGATGAATCATTCGCATGCTTTCTCGTATCTGTTATAGTACAGAAATATCAGCATAATTTAGATACTATTGTTACAAACTCATAATAATGACAATAGGGATGATAATGACGAACAAATCATTGCAAGCGTTAGTGGTACGGTAATTGCGGGAAGAGGCGATGGAAGCAGTGGCAGTGAATACCAACAGTCTTTCGGGAAGAAGGTTAAAGTTGCAACTATCATCACGGCTTTTGATGACAATTCGCTAGAGAATAGTTGAGATATCTGCATTACATATGGCATCTACAGTTACATCTACAGTGCTATCTAGAGAATGGTTGCAGAGCTTTGCAGAAAAAAGACACCCACCAGCACATTGAGGTGTACGTAGAGATCCAGTAACCAAACATTCATACAGATATGTTTGTACCAGCCCATATACTTTCCTTGTCAGTCGTAAGTATTTTAGAAGGTAATACTATAGAGGAATTGCATTTAAAATGTAATATAACCTGTGTACAATTTTTATTGAATACAGAGATATAGCTATTAATATGAAATCCAAACAAACGTAGAGCAAATGTAAATCCAGAAATTTTCACTGATTTCTCCGTCGGTTCTTGGTAAGTACAACATCACATTTACTTAAAAGAAGAATATTTTGTATGTTCTACACGTTCATTTCCACTTAGTTATCCGGTTTTCTGCTTACTACGACATATTCAGACTTTAAACTACGTCGAAAACCGATTATTTAAATAAAAGTCAATATGGTGATCTACCAAGAACCGACGAAAGAATCAGTCAAAATATCCAAATCAGTTTCTTGTACGTACCAAGAGCTATATCTCTGTACCCTATAAAAATTGGACACAAGTTATATGAAATTTTAACTGAAAATCGTCTTTATTACCATCTTCTAAAATATTTGCTATTTTTCCTGAAACATGCTGTAGTTAACAGATGAAATATTTGTTTTTGGTGAGCATTACGTGAAGCTTGATCAAAGTGAAAGGTCTATGTATAGACACCTGAGCTTGTTCATCATATACATAGGCGCCTCAAAACGCAGTGTCTGGAAGTATGTAATCGCACTTTATAATGACAACAGTTACGCATGAACTGCACAAAATAAGTAAATACAGTTTCACAGTGGCAGTCTAAAACATAAATAAATGTTTTAATCATCAAAATATATCACAAAGTTTGGAAAAGTGATGTTAACGCGGCGATTCATTTGCTGTAAGTTGACAACAAACGAAGTAGACACGTGTAGCAGACGACTCAACAAATGCGTACCGTTTGAACGCTTCTTTGTAGTTCGACGGTCTACCGCAAGGGGCGCTGCAGCTGACAACGACTTCCTTTGTGCGCGTTGCATGTCTCGTATAGAAAGGGCTTAAAGAGCACGAGATTAACATTTGCTACGCGTTAATGTACATCGGTAGACAACAATGGAAGGAGAGATCTCTCGGCGGCGCGATAAAGCAAGATATTTAGTTCTGTCCTCGTTCACCATCAAAATTGATAACCATCCTCGAAATAAACAGTTATAAATGCGCTTGAGTACTCGGAAGAAAAGACCACAAGAGATAAATTACCGACAGGAAACTGCTTCCTCGCGTAGGCGGTGTGCATCTCGCCTTCTTCCTGAATCTAAAGGATGACGTTATCGTCGAAGATGGGAGATAAGTCGTTGAAGAGACTGAGTGACTGGTAAGGTAGGAACTACAGTGCTTTCGCACATGTCTGCAACCGCTGTCCGCGTAAAGCACTCGCATCAAAGTCCTTGCAAGGAAAATGTATAACGAGGACACGGTACGGCATTCTTCGAAATCCCAGCGTATCCCAAATAACTGCAGAACGACATGTTGACCATAGCTGTTTATTAATTCTCAATGCTACAGGTTTCGGTTATTTACCATTATCAAGCGTTAGCAGAGATTAGCTAATAGCTAACGCTTGACAATGATAAATAACCGAAACCGGTAGCATTGAGAATTAATAAACAGCTATGGCAACATGTCGTACTGCAATTATCTGAAAGCTGTTATGCCCCATTTTGTGTCCCAGCCTCGTCGCCGCTTTTGTGTCTCGTTTCCGTCGTAGGTGTTTGTGACCGAGTAGGAAGACCGACACAGGAATAAAGGTAGCACGCTAGTGCAGGTACGGAGGTGAGCAGCCAGTGGGACAGCAGAAACTAGAAACACTAGAGTAAATTAGAACGAGATATATATTTCTTAGAGACTCAGTAATACTTAACTTTTACATAGCTCAGTACTGCAGAATGCTGATACATAGTTGAGCTAGAGTCCTGCCTAGTGCCTGTCCGATAGCCAAGTCTCCACTGGTGCCTATCTGATTCCGAAGTTTTGGCTGGTTCCTATCTCAGTCCGAAGTGAACGATGTCGTTCAGTGGTGGCCACGAGCGGAGTTGCAGCAGAGGGCGCTCGTGGCTGACGTCGTAAGAACGCCGCGCGGCGCCGTGCGTGCATGGCGGCGCGCGGCGAAAGTAGGTGGCGCGCACTTTGGACTTGTGCGACACCACACCCCATCTATTCACCTGTATCCAAAATAAGTCGGATACGGTTTGTGCTACATGTGGAATCGTTTATAACAGAAAGGAGGGAGGAGGAAATGAGCAGAAATGGGATGGATAGAGAGGAGGAAGAGGAGATACGTAGATGTTAGGGGGGGGGGGGCAGAGAGAAAGGAGAGGAGATGGATAACAATTGATATAAATAAACACTCGAGCAAAGTCTGCTTTTCAGCTTATATACCGGATCATCAAAAAGTCAGTATAAATTTGAATACTTAATAAATCACGGAATAATGTAGATACAGAGGCAAAAATTTACACACATGCTTGGAATGACATGGGGTTTCATTAGAACAAAAAAAAAGTTCAAAAAATGACTGATAAGAAAAGCAATAATTAGCATAACAAATTGAGATAAAACAAAGATGATGTTCTTTACAGAAAATGCTCGATATGTTCACCATCATTCCTCAACAATAGCTGTAGTCTTGGAACAATGTTGTGAACAGCACTGTAAAGTATGTCCGAAGTTATGGTGAGGCATTGGCGTTGGATGTTGTCTTTGAGCATCCCTAGAGATGTCGGTCGATCACGATACACTTGCGACTTCAGGTAACCCCAAAGCCAATAATCGCACGGGCTGAGGTCTGGGGACCTGGGAGGCCAAGCATGACGAAAGTGGCGGCTGAGCACACGATCATCACCAAACGACGCGCGCAAGAGATCTTTCACGGGTCTAGCAATATGGGGTGGAGCGCCATCCTGCATAAAAATCGTACGTTCCAGCAGGTGTTCATCAGCCAGGCTGGGGATGATGCGATTCTGTAACATATCGGCGTACCTCTCACCCGTCACGGTAGCAGTTACAAAACCAGAATCACGCAGTTCCTCGAAGAAAAAAGGCCCGATAACGGTAGATATGGTAAATCCAACGCATACAGTGACTTTCTCGTCACAATGGAGTTTCCACAACAGTTCTAGGATTTTCGGCAGCCTAAATTCTGCAGTTGTGGGTGTTGACAGAACATTGGAGTGTGAAATGAGCTTCATTGGTCCACAAAACATTACTCAACCAATCGTCATCTTCCGCCATCTTTTGAAACGCCCACATCGCAAATGCCCTCCGCTTCACTAAATCGCCAGGTACCAGTTGATGATGCCGATGGATTTTGTAAGGATAGCATCGGGGGGTACGCCTAAGTGCCAACCAAACAGTAGTGTATGGAATGCCGGTGCGACGTGCGACTGCACGAGCGCTGACTGCCCCGTGCATAGACGAACCCGCTACAGTCTCCATTTCTTCCTGAACTGTCTCGGCAGCATTACGCCTTGTGCTCAGTCAGCTCCTACGGGGTCTATCGTCTAATCAACCCGTGGCTTCGAACTTCGAAATCATTCTCGCCACAGCGGCATTTGTCAACGTACCTTTACCTGTTCGAATCCCCTTCCTATGGCGATAGGATTGTAACGCTGAACTAGCACATTCCCCATTCTGATAATACAGCTTCACTAAAAGCGCCTTTTCAGGTAACCTCAATATGCTGCGACTGCTGGTGCATCTGATTCTCTCTCTCATTAAAGCTCCTTTTATACACGATTTTCATGCGCAGTCACTGACGTTTTGCTGTTCAGCGCCGTCTGTCGGACATTTTTTTAACTTTTTGGGTCTAATAGAACCCCATGCCATTCCAAGCATGTGTCAATTTTTACCTATCTACAGAATTTCGTGATTTATTAAGTTTTCACATTTATACTGACTTTCCTATTACGCAACGCTGTCTCGCTGAGCGGTAACCGCCATGTATAAGTAAACACGTCACGCGTGGTAATTTGCGGTGAATCTGATCTCGATTTTCTTATAAATCAAGGCCCTTTGGAAGAAATTATTTTAGGTTGATAGTCTGGAGGGATTCCGTCACAACACACCTGCGACCCATCAAAATCTGTTGGTACCATACTTGGTGTTCCACTTGTAAGATGAAGAGACTTGCACAGGACAGGGTAGCGAGGAGAGCTGCATCAAACCAGTCTGCGCACTGAAGACCACAACAACAACAGACACATCGTGTCCTTTCACACGCCCTAAAGAGCAGACAGCACGCTTGTATACAGTTGGTTGCGACTGTCTAGCCGTGCCTTGCTTGCAGGCGCACTGGCAGATGTTTTTCCGCCGCTACGACTGTCCGTCCGGCACCAAGTGGTGCCTGCATTCTCCCAGCTGTGCGTGTATGCTTGCGCGCGTCGTCAGGTAACGCAGCAGGACTCGGCGGAATGTGCGTTCTCGCTGCTGCGGTCTCCCTGGCTCCAGACAATGGCCGCCTCCCACAATGCGACGGCGCGAGAGTGCGCCAAGCGGGAGCTTTTGTCGGCGAGCACAGAACGTCGTGTATTAGCGTGAAATAAAGTCACCTGCAAAGCGGAGAGGGAAAGGTAATAAGGCCTACCTGAGGGAAGATCAGGGAACAGACTGGAAAGTGTCTTGAGCTCTCTCTATACGGGACGTGTGACAGCTTTATCCAAAATTTTTGAAAAAAAAAAAGGGGGTATGTATTCTCGAGTCGCTTCACATATTAGTAAAAATAAAATTCTAACACGATGTCAATTTGCTTTTCAAAAACGCTTTTCAACATAAAATCTATATCTATAAATGTGAATGTCTGTTCGGTGTACGTTTATCACGTCTGAACCACAAGAGATAAAGAGCTAAACATTTGTACAGTTACTAATGTCTACTCGGGGAAGGCTTTAGGCACGGTATTATGGCGATCGGATAGCTATATATATATATATATATATATATATATATATATATATATATATATATATATATATATATATATATTAATGTGAATGTCTGTTCGGTGTACGCTTATCACTTCCGAACGACAAGACGCAGAGACTTATTTGTACAGTTACTAACTAATACTTGGGAAAGGTTTTAGGCACGGTTTTATAGCGATCTGATAGATATTAGGTAATTTGAAGAATATAACGCGAAATGCGGAACAATAATTACTCTTTGAAAATTATATTTACTCTTTGAAAATGGTTTTATTTGTTGCATTGTTACTTGAGGGTTGATAACGATAAAACGGTGGAGTATATTAGGATGGAAAGTTATCGGTGTATATAAAATTCTACGTGTTTGTGTTAATATTTCGCTCTGCAACGAAAACTTCAGAACACAAACGAATGGTGTGTGTGTAATTGTTGTCCGAAGTCTCCCGTTGTACACCATAGCAGTTCCATGCCGATAGCTATAAGGGTGTGGAAGATTTGGTGGTTGAAAGTTGTCAAATTATTTTAAAAAATCAGACTGAAGGTCAGCGACTCTATAGCAAGGAGATTACATACAGCGAAACGTCATGCCACAGACCATATCTTTGGTCTGTGCGTGCTACAATATCTTCAGCTCTTTCTCTGTAAGGATTAGCATACGAATAAGGAAATATAAGAATAAATAAACCAGTAAAAAAGAAATTTCTTTCAATACATATCTTTAAAAAAAATCGATTTGACATTTCGCGCATTACATCAAGTGATCCCTCTCTGATATTATTACAATCATTATTGTTGAATTTCGTGATTGGATTCTCCGAAATGAGTGCCTTTTTGCGTGTGATTCGATCTACACTGCCGGCCGCGGTGGCCGAGGGGCTGCGACGCTTCAGTCACGGTCTGCACGGCCACTACGATCGGGGGTTCGAATCCCCTCTCGGGCATGGATATTTGTGCCGTCCTTAGTATTAGCTAGTTCATAAGTAGTTTGTAAGTTTAGGGACTGATGACCCCGTAGTTAAGTCCCATATGCTATACAAACATTCGAATTTTTATCTCCACTACTTACTCTCCTGATAATGTTGATTAAAAATGTTTGTTTCTAAAGAAGGTATTGTATTTCATTTCATCCTAAAAACCAGTCTCATAGCACACTAGTGAAAGCACACCAGTGAAAGATCACCTAACACGCGAGCGGAGCCGCGGGTTTAAGCTAGTGCTATATATATCTTCACTGATGAAATACCAAAGTCTTTGAATAACCAGACATCACCAGCTGGGATTTTTTGTGATCTCTCAAAGGCTTTTGGTTGTGTAAATCATGGGATTCTTCTAAATAAGTATTGTGGTATCAGTGGAACAGTGCGCAAATGGTTTAAATCATACATAACTGAAAGAGTGCAGAAAGATGAAATAAGCAGTTCAAATGATATAGATGAAACAATTAATTCCTCTAACTGGGGAGTTATCAAAAATGGGGTCCCACAAGGTTCGATCTTCGGTCCTTTGCTGTTCTTAATATATATTAATGACTCGTCATTCTACATTCACGAAGATGCTAAGCTAGTTCTTTTTGCTGCTGATACAAGTATAGCTATTACGCCTGACAAAAAGGAATTAACCGATGAAATTGTAAATGATATCTTTCAGAAAATTATTAAGTGGCTCTCTACAAATGGACTCTCATTAAACTTTGATAAAACCAAGTATATACAGTTTCATACAGTAAATGGCGTGACACCATTAATAAATTTAGACTCTGAACATCAATCTGTAGTAAAGGTAGAATATTCAAAGATTTTAGGTGTTTGCATTGACGAGGGATTGAATGGGAAGAAACACATGGAAGATCTGCTGAAACGTTGAGTTCAGCTACTTATGGTATTAGGGTCATTGCAAAATTTGGTGAAATTAGATTATTGTGCCTATTTTCATTCGCTGCTTTCATATGGGATCACATTCTGGGGCAATTCAACATTGAGTAAAAAATTATTCCTTACACAAAAGCGTGTAATCAGAATAATTGCTGGAGCCCACTCAAGATCATCCTGCAGACATTTATTTAGGGATCTAGGAATCTTCACAGTACCTTCACAGTATATATATTCAATCATGAAATTTGTTATTAACAATCCGACCCAATTCAAAAGTCATAGCAGTGTGCGTAGCTACAACTCCAGAAGAAAGGGTGGTTTCACTATTCAAGGTTAAATCTAACTTTGGCTCAGAAAGGGGTGAATTACGCTGCCACAAAAGTCTTTGGCCACTTACCAAGTAGCATCAAAAGTCTGACAGATAGCCAACTAGTATTTAAAAAAGAAATTGAAGGAATTTCTGAATGGTGACTCCTTCTACACTTTAGATGAATCTTTAGATAAAATTTAAAATAAAAAAATTAATAATTAAATAAAAACAATAAAAAATGAAAATAAAAAAATCCTTAACATATTGATTATCATGTATAGACAGCATTTACTAAACTGACACGTTACACATCCTTAAGAAATGTCATATATATGCTCTATGGAACAAGTATTAATCTAAACTAATTTAAACAAGAAAGTCGTCGTCAACTGCAGCGCTCCTTGCGATAGACCGTCAAACTACAAAGAAGCGTTTACACGGTACGCGTTTGTCGAGTCGTCTGCTTCACGTGTCTACGTTGTTTCTTGTCTACTTACGCCACTGTAAAACTCTATTTCAGTGCAGTTCAAGCGAAACTACGTCGCTCACTTGTTTCGGAATCGCTGGAGGAAAGACAAAGATCATCCGAGAAATTCTGCTGAAGAAATTTAGAGGGCCGGAATTTGAAGCTGACTGTAGAACGGTCTTACTACCGCCTACTTACATTTCGCGTAAAAATCACAAAGACAAGCTATGATGTACTAGGACTCTTATCTATTATGTGTTGGAACCTGCGACTGTATCTTGAAATAGGTTTCAGAAATTACTGCAACCAGTCGCCTTTTTTTTCTTCCCGATGAAGATTTATTAAACCATGACCGGTTTCAAGCTGCCTAGCAGCTCATAATCAGATGGTATATATACATTTAGTGCAAATTACATTTGTATCTGTGGCAGGGCAGAAAACAAGAAAAAGTAAACACTAATTGTGGTATGTTATACTGATTAATTACAATGTAAGTTTGTCTTCAAGATGTTACTTACAGTTAGAGGTTTCACATTTAGTGTGTCCATGTGTGTTCTGCTTTTGGATAGCATTTCACAACACTGCCCTTCCATCAGCACACCACAACAACTCCCACGACTTTCAAGTGGTAAAATTAAATAACACTGCACACACATTACCACAGCACAGCCACTACCACGTCTTTCAGATTGTAAACAAACCAAAGAGTATGTTTATACCACAGGCTAAGAACTATCATGTGAAACCAAAGACTGACAGTGTTTAATTTTACCACTTGAAAGTCGTGGGAGTTACTGTGGCGTGCTGATGGAAGGGCAGTGTTGTGAAATGCTATCCAAAAGCGGAGCACATACGGACACACTAAATGTGAAACCCCTAACTGTAAGTAACATCTTGAAGACAAACTTACATTGTAATTAATCAGTATAATATACCACAATTAGTGTTTACTTTTTCTCGTTTTTTGCCCTGCCACAGATACAAATGTAATTTGCATTAAATGTATATATACCATCTGATGATGAGCTGCTAGGCAGCTTGAAACCGGTTATGGTTCAATAAATCTTCATTGGGAAGAAAAAAAAGGCGACTGGTTGCAGTAATTTCTGAAACCTATATTAGGAATCGCGCAGAGGCGTATAGACATTTTCCCCCCTCGTTGTATATGGAAGTGGAACAGGAAAGGAGGTGCCTAGTGGTGGTACAGTGTACCCTCCGCCACGCGCCTTACGGTTTATTGCGGATTATATATGTAGGTGTCCGGTCACAATCATTCATAATGCTCGCCGGTTGTTGTTAGCTAACTTCGGGGTTTCGCCCACTCTTCCTCTTCTTCAGTGACGTTTTTCCTTGTTTTGTATACTCTCTCATTACCGAAGATTCTGTCACCACTGGAACGTTAAACAGTGCAGCTGTTTTCGCTACAGATACCCGGACTGTCTGCATACCATCTTTGGTGGAAGACTGAGGGACCACGTATTTGACCAATTATTTGTGCTGAGGTGGCCGAGGGGACTGAGGCGCTCCAGTCACGGTCTGCACGGCCACTACGCTCGGGGGTTCGAATCCCCCCTCGGGCATGGATATTTGTGTCGTCCTTAGTATTAGCTAGTTCATAAGTAGTTTGTAAGTTTAGGGACTGATGACCTCGTAGTTAAGTCCCATAGACTCTACAAACATTTGAATTTGTGCTGACATTAGCAGAACGAAACACTCATCATACCCTAAACAATATCCAAGACTTCATACGCCAGTTGTGCACTGCGTTCGCGAACCTGTTTTAACACGTACATAGTGCTGAAGACTTCCAAGTACTAAACTGCATGGTCTTCATATTACTCTGTCACTCCCTGTACATTGTACACAGACTGATTGGCTTGTGAGTGGACTAGTGCAGTTTTTGATGTGTCACTTGTGTAGAGTGTGTATGGATAATCCAGCGAGCCCTTCGCCCCTTCATTTCTGGGCTGTTCGTTAAGACTGCGACGGCGCCCTCTCATTTGCCTACGGCTGGGGCGGCGCAGACGTCGACAGAAGTGTGGCCACCCTGACAGGGCTCGCCACAATCTCACCCGGGCTTTCATTAATACAGTGACTTCATCGCTTGGTATAACGTTCATTAGCTGGTTTACGAGATTTTAGTTCTCTCCGCTTTCAATTTCAAAAGCCTCATCACTTCTTAAGATTTGTAAATTAATTGCTCACCTCTCCTTACTGGGAACTGGAAGAATGGGCTGAGAAGTAGGTAGTTGCGTTTGTCACCCTTTAACTCTTTGACGTCATTGTAGCTCCTTTGTGCTCTAGAGCACACAGCAAACATTCCAGTCCATAATTTCTGACAGAAGCAGTGAAATACAGCTATGGGTATTTTCTACTCTTTCATAATTTGCGGCTGTTTGCTGATGATGCTGTGGTGTATTTAATTGACTGTAATAACATACAGGATGATTTAGACAACATTTGTAGTTGGTATGAAGAGTGGCAGCTAGCTCGCAATGTAGAAAAATGTAACGTGATGCGCATGAGTAGAAAAACAATCCCATAATGTTCGAATACAGCATTAGTAGTGAACTTCTTGATGCAGTCGCTTCGTTCACATAAAAGTAAAGCAGTCAACAATCCGAAGACTGATTTGAACAGCACAGTGCTTTAGTAGGCATGGTCCTGCTTAGAGGTGGTATGCCGTTGTCTTCCTCCGATTTTCGAACTGACTTACCCAGCTAGTTATAGGGGGAGCTACAGTTTAACGTGGGTTCCGAACCACGGTGCCACTCGGCATTTTTTCACATGAGAAATACTGCCAGAGGTGAAAGAAGTGGAAAGTGATAAATAAAAATCCTAGGACTTGGCGAGAATCGAAACCGCGACCTTTATATTTGTAGTCTGGAACTGTACCACTGTGCTACGGAGCTCCATAACTCTTTCATATCCATCAATATACCGGTAATTCAGACAAATTTCTTCAGTTTTCTACATACTTCACATATGTTACATTAAGCAGTAGCAGGCAGCACTACCCAACTGCAAATTCGCTTTTCTTCACATCACTATTGTTCTGTTAATAACATAAAGGGCATACCAAAATGAATGTCGGGTTTTAAAGCTCCATAGAGTTTACTAGCTTAAACCCACGGCTCCGCTCGCGTGTTGGTTGATTATGATAGATACGCTATCTTTCAGGAGTGTGCTATGAGAGTGAACAGTAAGTAGTGTAGATCAAATCACACGTAAAAACGTACTCGCTTCGAAAAATCCAATCACGAAATTCAACAATAATGTTTGTAATAATATTAAAGACCGATCACTTGATGTAATGCGCGAAATGCGAAATCGATTTTTTTAAAGAGATGTATTAAGAGAAATTTCTTTTTTACTGCTTTATTTAATTATTCTTATATTCCCTTATTCCTATGCTTATCCTTGCAGAGAAAGAGCTGAAGACATTGTAGCACGCATAGACCAAAGATATGGTCTGTGGCATACGTTTCGCTGTATGTAACCTCCTTGCTCTAGAGTCGCAAACGTCATCGCTGGACTTCAGTCCCAATTTTTTTTATAATTTGACGACTTTCAACCACTATATCTTCCACCCTCTTATAGCTATCGGCATGAAGGTGCTATGGTGTACAACTGGAGACTACGGACAAGAATTACACACAGACCATTCGTTTGCGTTCTGTAGTTTTCACTGCAGAGCGAAATATTAACACACACACACACACACACGCACACGCACACGCACACGCACACGCACACGCACACACGCACGCGCGCGCGCGCGCTCGCGCAGAATTAAATATACACCGATAACTTTCCATCCCAAAATACTCCACCATTTTATCATTATCAACCCTGAAGCAACAATGCAACCAATAAAACCATTTTCAAAGAGTAAATATAATTTTCAAAGAGTATTTATTGTTACGCATTTCGCGTTATATTCTTTAAATTACTGAATATCTATCAGATCACTATAAAACCTTGCCTAAAACCTTCCTCAGGTAGAAATTAGTAACTGTACAAATATTAAGTATCTGCCTCTTGTCGTTCGGACGTGATAAGAGTACATCGAACAGATACATTAATATATATATATATATATATATATATATATATATATATATATATATATATATATATAGCTATCCGATCGCCATAAAACCGTGCCTAAAGCCTTCCCCGGGTAGACATTAGTAACTGTACAAATTTTAGCTCTTTGTCTTGTGGTTCAGACGTGATAAACGTACACCGATCAGACATTCACATTTATAGATATAGATTACTGTAACCTCACATGATACATGAAATGAATGAAAAGCTGTTAACGGTGTGTCCTATAAGTTTTGAATGTGCGCACTCTGTCACACGACACACATCCAGTTTGTTCCAAGCCTTGATCAATGTGTCTGGAGTAATTGGTGCCACTGCAGCTTGAATCACGTGTATTTATAAATAGACCAACCACCACCTTCAGCGCTTGATGTTATAAGTCCTTCACTACTAGTTTCGATAACTCACTGTTACCATTCGGCTTAGTTGACTACCATCACATAACCAGGGTCCATATAAGTGAACTTGTACGTAGACCAATCTTTCATGCCTGCCTAATGACGTTACACTATCAGGTATTGATCGTCTGCTTATACTAGATAGTGTAACTTCGTTAGGCAGGTATAAAAAGATGGTTCCACTTACGAGATCATATAAGCAGGTTTCTGTAGATGGCAACAAAGAGTTATCGGAACTAGTAATAAAGGATTTATAACATTACCGGCTGAAGGTGTCTATTGGTCTACTTATAAATAATAAACAGCCGTGTCCTAGTCATCTTCAAATGTTCAAATGTTTGTAAAGTCTATGGGACTTAACTACGGGGTCATCAGTCCCTAAACCTACAAACTACTTATGAACTAGCTAATCCTAAGGACGCCACAAATATCCATGCCCGAGGGGGTATTCGAACCCCCGACCGTAGTGGCCGTGTAGACCGTGACTGGAGCGCCTCAGTCCCGTCGGCCACCGCGGCCGTCTAGTCGTCTTCGACCAGTGGCGTATATAAGGGAGGGGGCCAGGGCCCCAGAAATGATGAATATGGTACTTTTGTTTATTTTAGAAATCAGGTCAACGATTCTATGCCTCTTCTGAAAACGTCATAACAATTTATGCTTCAGAACATCCAGCAACTTTTTCTTTTCCGGTATCAATTTAAGATGCCACAAAATTTTTATTCTTGCGTCCCCCCCCTCCCCGTCCAACTATATGCTATATTCGCTACAGCTTTGACCCAGATGGACATACAGAGTCTGCAGATTTCATAGCTTCTAATAACTGCAAACGATAGCGACGTATAAGCTATAACTATGTCTGTTCCTTCAGACTTCTCATACTGCAGTTAGTGTCAATTGATAATATTAATGGAGTTTGCAATATTAATTGCGAATCGGTAAAGTTGAAAATGTGTATTCAGTCTGGATTCAGACCCAGGTCTCGTGCTTGCTACTATATCACTGGGGACACAACGATCAACACAACTGCACGGATTACTCAAGCTTCCCTCCCGTTAGATACAAATTCTCAACTTTTCCCTGCCCGCCATACTCGCGTTTCTTCATTTATTAATTTTTTCCAAATTGATTCCCGTAAGAAAGAGAGCCTAGAAGTATCTCCGCGCTGAAGAAAGGATCATGGCCCGTCGCGTGTGTGTGTGTGTGTGTGTGTGTGTGTGTGTGTGTGTGTGTGTGTGAGTGATGGCTCTTCATTCAGACGTCATCGGCTTATTATAATGATCCTTTCTTCGAAGTGGAGGCATTCCTAGGCCCTTACACTTAATCTGTATCTGATGGGGAGCTTGAGTAATCCGTGCGGTTATGGTGATCGGTGTGTTGGCAGTGATGGAGTGGTCAGCACAACTGTCTAGCAAGCGGGATACCCGAGTCCGAATCCCGACTGACTACACATTTTCAACTTTACCCATTCGCAGTTAATGTCGTAAATATGATGACGTAGTTGTAAGCGTCTCCGAAAAATTCTCAACACATGCCACTGGAATTGCTAATTTATGAATATTCGTGCGAACTGATTTCTTGGGGATACATGCGAAAGCATTTTTCACTCGTTCGACACTGTCTTGAGTTATGATCGTCGTTCGCCAGTATTCCCTTTGCAAAGATAGCCTGTCTTCAAACTGATAATACCAACTACATACAGATGTTATCACTTGGAGAAGCACAACGGAACTTAATACGGTACGCACTCTAGCACTCTTAACTACTTAGCTTATGGGACTTAACTACGGGGTCATCAGTCCCTAAACTTAACAAACCACTTATGAACTATCTTATACTAAAGACGGCGCAAACATCCATGCCCGAGGGGGGATTCGAACCCCCGACCGAAGCGACCGTGCAGACCGCGACTGGCACGCCGCAGACCGCTCGGCCACTGCGACCGACTCTCTAATTACTGATTCAGCGTTTGCAATCTGGAAGACACAAAAAGCTTTCTCTTCCCGAGTAGCCATCTTAAGTACTAGCATGTGCACAACCACTTCTAGGGGAAACCTTTTGAGTTGCTCGTTCATTTGATGTGTAATTTGTAATGGTAAAGTCACCATGATAAATTCTACAAAGATTTCAAACTCCGACATTCATTCCCTTACACGCAAAAGTGACAGATTTTCACTACTTATACATTATTTTCGTCACGCATAAATGCAGTCCGACGCACCGTAGGAAAATTTGTACCAAGGTCGGTATTCAAACCCGGGTCTCTTACTGACGAGTGCCAAGGTTCGCGCTCTACCCCATGGTGTTACTGCCATACGACGAGACGGGCAGCCATTCGCGACGAAAAGTTTCGAAACTTTCGGTCACACGTTATACACCCGCACACCCCGCTGTCTGAACCTAATTGTGGGGTAGCAGAGTCCGTAGCTGGCAAATGGTACAAGCCGCGGGTTCGGCGTTCCAATTCTCAGCCCGTGACAATTTTTTTCAGTATTCCGTTCTTTTTTTTTCAGATTCTTGATCATTTAACTGAGCAATACGTTAACTGACTATATTTATACTTACATTTGAAATTTTGTTTTAAAAATTCGTGATTACGTTTTTTTACAGATTCTTGTTCATTTATCTAATCAATACGTTAACTGACTATAATTATACTTATATTTGAAATATTGTTAAACATTCGTCCTTCTTATTATCAAAGTGCCTATATGCCTTTTTCTTTATTGAAACATAAATATACAACCACACTCAAATTGAAAACGTGTGATATTTCAAAATTTTGATCTTTTCTGTCGAAATTATTTCCTACGTATATCTGTTCGTATTGTATACTGAATATACTGGGTGTATCATTTATCTTGAGCCCCGAAAATATCTCTGTAACAATAACAGCTATTGTAAAATGACTTCACCGGTATCAATGTAAGGCAGCGCCACACGAATGTAATTATTTTGAAATATTCTAAAACTAAAGCATAATTATGTTTTTTAACACAAACTTTTGTGTTTTCAATCTACATCCTATATTATTTCATCAGCAATGTATATCATGACAAATCAGATGTACAATGGCGTTAACTGCGTCGCAATACGCCAATTACATGCCGAGATATTGCGAATGGAAATTGACGCTTGAAATACACGAAAGACGCGGCCAGCGCACGTCCTGAGCAGCATGGGGTTATCGCCAGAGTCTTACTACATACGCTAGCCGCAGCGTTTTGCAAATTTGAAGCGTCCTCGGGATGTAATTGACGTATTGCGATGCAAACAACGCCATTGTTTATGTGATTTCTCATGCTATAGATTGCTGACGAAATAATATAGGGTGTCTATTTAAAAACACACAAGTTAGTGATAAAGAAAAATATATTTTCTTTTCACAATGTTTCAAAATATTTGCATTAATAAGATCCTGTCTTACATATTTTAGGTGTTCAAGATGAATGGTACATCCTGCATAATGTCGAAGATAGTTGTAGCGTTATATTTCAGTAAAGAAAAAAAATACTTTGCAAATAAGAAGCATGAATTTTAACAATATTTCATATACTGGTGTAATTTTAGTCATTAAAGCATTGATCAGTTAAATGAACAACCTTCTCAGGGACGTGATTAATTCAGGTTAAATTTTAGTTGAAGGTCTTCAACTGGTGCGAGTATTCTTACAAAGTAGTCCCACATTAAATGCTATGAATATAATGTTCAAAGGCAAATGTTGTTAATATTGCCTACTTAAGTCAATGTGGAACCTATCATTTATTTTAAAATTCTAAATATTATTCTCAGTTACGTATATCATTGAAACTTTAATTGAATGTCCAACTTGAAATAAAATTACAAAATCTGAATTCACTGAAAGTAAATGAAAACTGTCTTTTAACTTTTTAAGATATGACCATCAGGAAATTATTTAATGAAATATTCACTTCTCATTCAGAATAATAATATTAGTCACTTTGAATAATTATGCACTTCGTAATTTATAGATCTTTGTAAGATACCACATTTTACCATACATTTCCACAGAAGTTGGCGTAATTTTTATATAAGACCAGTTTGGTTTTGCAGAACTGAAATAGAATATTTTTTTATTATTATTATTAAGTGTTATTTTCCACCCGTCCTTGCTTTATCAGTTAGGAATTCTATATTTTCCACGTAATGGCGGCGGATGATGCAATCTGTGTCGTTAGCTTCTTTCTGAAACAAATGCTAATGGCGTCCTTTAGCATTTCAAATAAATGATCAGGGTATTTTTAACTAATTAAAGTTCGTACACTTATTTCATGAAATGCATATATTTTAAGACTTTAAAAAGTTCAAACAGTTTTACAGACCTCATTACAATGTTTCCTACATTTCATCAAAAACAATATCGTCACGATACGTGAATCGACCGGAGCAGACAGGAGACAAGACACAACCAGATACAAGATTTTGTGTCCCAGCCTCGTCGCCGCTTTTGTGTCTCGTTTCCGTCGTAGGTGTCGGTGGCCGAGTAGAAAAGTACCGACACAGGAATAAAGGATGCACGCTTGTGCAGGTACGAAGATGAGCAGCCAGTGGGACAGTAGAAACTAGAAACGATAGAGTAAATTAGAACGAGATCTATATTTGTTAGAGACTTAGTAACACTTAACTTTTACATAGCTCAGTACTGCAGAATGTTGATATATAGTTGAGCTAGAGGCCTGCCTAGTGCCTATCCGATAGCCAAGTCTTTACTGGTGCCTATCTGATTCCGAAGTGTTAACTGGTTCCTATCTCAGTCCCAAGTGAACGATGTCGTTCAGTGGTGGCCACGAGCGGAGTTGTAGCAGAGGGCGCTCGTGGCTGACGTAAGAACGCCGCGCCGTGCGTGCATGGCGGCGCGCGGCGAAAGTAGGTGGCGCGCACTTTGGACTTGTGCGACACCACACAAGAAGATTAGTTTTTTAACATTACATACATTTATATATTTTAATTGTAGAAAGATAATAACACACATTAAAATTATTATTCTTTGTTACGAGTGTATACACGGACACTGTTTGTTGCATGATGCGTCTATATTAGTGGTACCACTAAACTTTCCGCCGCGGTGGAGTAGCCGAGCGGTCTAAGGCGTCTCGCTGCGGAGCGCGCGGTTGCTCGCCGTGAAGGTTCGAGTCTTCCCTCGGGCATGGGTGTGTGTGTTTGTCCTTAGGTTAGTTTACCTAGCTTTAATTAGTTTGTAAGCTACGGACTGATGACCTCGCAGTTTGATCCAATAGATTTACAAACATTTGAACTAAACTTTCCAACCGTCGATTTCGGTAAAAACTAGAAGAAAATTACACGCCCCGCTCCGAACTTCAACCCTGGCACTCCAGTCGTGAGACGCAGGCATAGGAGTTTCTTCACAAATTAATCGAAATGGTCGATGGATTTGTCTTGAGTGGCGATACCCTGACGAGACGCCGAAGTGGCCACGCAGGCGTGCCTGGTAATGAGGCTGCTGATGCCGCTGCCAAGGCTGCAACTTCCTTACGTCGGACAGCTACGTACTGTGTCCCATCGCACGATATTCGAGGGGCTCTTTCGCGGCGCCTTATATCGTCATGGCATAATGTGTGGTCTTCACTTACTAATAATAAGCTCCGGACCATTAAACCGCTCCCGGTGGCTCGGATGACCTCATCACGCCACTCGCGACGAGAAGAGATCATCTTGGCCCGGTTGCGGATCGGACACTGCCGGTTCAGCCACCGCCACTTGCTCAGTGGTGACCCCGCACCGTTATGTTCCTGTGGCCACCCGCTGTCGGTGCGCCATGTTTTATTGTCGTGTTCAAATTTTACTCCTGTTCGGCTTGCACTACATCTGCCGGACACATTGGAAGACATTTTAGCTGATGACGTGCGGGCTGTTGCTCGAGTATTGGATTTCATCAATTTGACCAATTTGTCGAGGGACATTTAGCTCTTTGGTTTGTTGTTTTTTTATTCTATGTTTTTTAGCTGTTTTTATATAGTATTATTATTCTTGGGTGTATCCCTGGTTTGATTCGGGCGCTAATGACCTTAGTAGTTGTGCGCCCTAAAACCACACAAAAAAAAAAGAGACGCCAAAGTGCTGCTGTGCCCCGTACTTTTTCCTAGCGCTGTCCCCCGCCTCGTGTCCGGAAGCGCGCCGCCTCTAAGTCGGCTGAAAGCGGCTGGAATCCGATAGCCGCGGCCGCGATCCAGCCGGCCGGCCTAGAGAAAGTCTCTCCAGTCCTCTCCAGTCCCCTCCAGTCCAGGCGGGCAGCGGTCACTCACAGCCAGGCTGCCTGTCGCCGACAAGCGGTCGCTCCGGCCCTGTACTCAGATCGCTGTGACGGAGTGCGTCCCTTAAAACAACCAGCAATGTCGCAGTCAAATTGACTTGGCGAGTAAACAAGTTGTACTAGGGTCTTTCAACAAGTAACGACGCACAGGACACCGTGCCCACTGCTGCGGTTCCTGTAGGGGGATGCTTGTCCACTTTTGGTCGAGCTGATCTCTACGAGATGACGAGAGTAACTCGGGCGTCCGATCTTTGATTGTCGTGAGTGCATTCGTGTTCTCTCGATAATCCATTTTTAGTCCGGGGCAAGTCCCGGAGACAAATTAAATTGGTCCCAATCCCCCGGTTCCGACCAAGGTTTTCGGGAGGTTTTCCTTGGTTGTAAGGCGTATGCCGGAACTGGTAATCCCCTCCTACCTATTCCCAATTGGGATCCCCCCTTGTCCCACTATCAGCTTGTCTGATAATTGGCTGAATAGAACCGCGACTCTTTATGGGCCGGATCTCAAACAGCCCGCTCCACTCTTCGGAGTGGAGAATGAAAAGAAAAAGTTTTTTAGTTTTTTTTTTTTTTTTTTTTTTCCAACAAGTAATGCCCCACAATTTTTTTCATTGAACATATTGGGTGATCAAAAAGTCAGTATAAATTTGAAAACTTAAATAATAATAATAAAGTTCAAAAATGTCCGACAGATCAGAAAAGCAATAATTAGCGTAACAAAAAAATGTTCAAATGTCTGTAAATCTATCGGACCAAACTGCGTGGTCATTAGTCCGTAGCTTACAAACTACTTAAACTTAGGTAAACTAACCTAAGGACAACACACACACACACACACACCCATGCCGCAGGGAGGACTCGAACCTCCACGGCGAGCAACCGCGCGCTCCGCAGCGAGACGCTTCAGGCCGCTCGGCTACTCCACTGCGGCATTAGCGTAACAAATTAAGATAAAGCAAAGATTATGTTCTTTACAGAAAATGCTCATTCCTCAACAACAGCTGTAGTAGAGGAATCATGTCGTGAACAGCACTGTAAAACATGTCCCGAGTTATGCTTAGGCATTGGCGTCGGATGTTGACATTCAGCATCTCTAGAGATGTCGGTCGACCACGATACACTTGCGACTTTAGGTAACCCAATAATCGCACGGACAGAGGTCTGGGGACCTGGGAGGCCAAGCATGACGAAAGTGGCGGCTGAGCACACGATCATCACCAAACGACGCGCGCAAGAGATCTTTCACGCGTCTAGCAATATGGGGTGGAGTGCCATCCTGCATAAAAATCGTACGTTCCAGCAGGTGTTTATCAGCCAGTCTGGAGATGATGCGATTCTGTAACATATCGGCGTACCTCTCACCCGTCACGGTAGCAGTTACAAAACCAGAATCACTTGCTATCTGTCGGACGTTTTTGAACATTTTTTTTTTGTTCTAATAGAACCCCATGTCATTCTAAGCATGTGTGTCAATTTTTACCTCTCTATCTACATTATTCCGAGATTTATTAAGTTTTCAAATTTATACTGACTTTTTGATCACCTGGTATTTATTATTAAGAGTCAGAATATGGTGGCAATACACGAGGGTTGGAACTTAAATAGTGCCATCACCGTTGTCGAGACACTATTGTCGCCGATAGCACATGATGTTGCAATTTCTAAGTTACTTCCGAGCAACTACATTGATCAAATTTTCTGTCCTTACTATTTAAGTGCCGGCAATCGAGGGAAAGACAATCACTTGTGAGCGAGCTGTCTAACGTAACGGTGCCACTACGTTTTTGGAACAGGAACAACGGACTTTGATCAACATTGAACGTGCCAGAAGTCGTACAACACGACGGTGTCATCAAGGTCGCCGCGAGATTCGGAAGTACATCAGACCCTCAGTATGGTGAAAGTCATGGTGATTCTCGTCTACGACTGTGATGGCGTTACCCTAACGCACACTGTTAATGCACAGTTTCTGGAGCATCAGCTGCGACCAGCTTTGCGAAACAAGCGCCAACACTTTCTGCGCAGCCCAGCCATCATTTTGTACGAGAATGGGCGAGCGCATTCAGCGCAATCTGCGGCTGCTGTGTTCGGTCGATGGGACTGGAAAGTACTGTAGTCATACTCCCATGCACCATACTCCCCGGAATAAACTCCTTACGACTTTCTTTTGATTCCGAAGATGAAGTAACCACTTTGTAGCATTCGGTTCAGAACTGTTCCTGAGATAGACAGGCAGTAGACCGCTCCATTCGCTCCATCAACAGAACAGGCTCTGCTAATGGTGTACTACGCCTTCCACATCACTGGAAACGTGTTCTACACAACGCTGGAGACTGCTATGGAGGACAGTAACAGGTGCAAACATGTAACGATTTTGTATCGGTTGTGAATAAATAGTTGACACTATTTAATTGCCAACCATCGTATTTCGGTATGACTTAGTTCGCGCAGTTCGGAACTAGCTCATCAAGTAAACGAAATGAACTATGTCGGTCTTCGATCAGATGCAGTTTACTAGTTAGCACTTCTGAAATACGTAGTTTTGGGTCCTGAAGGTGGGGTGTACCCAGTATTGAGGGAAAGGGTATTTGAGCCTTCTAATGTCCAGTAGATCGGAAAAGCAAGGAGTAAATAAAACTATAGTTCACCAAAGTGAACTGAAATGAAGTGTAGAGTCAATTTTCGAGTTGAAACACTATACACTGAAAAATGAGCAAATGTTTCTAACGGACAAATGCTGCGGTTGTCAGTCCTTAAGCTTACAGACTACGTAAACTAACTTATGCTAAGGACAACAATTATAACCATGTCCGAGGGAGGACTCGAATCTCCGACGCGAGCTACCGCACTCTCCGGAGCACGGCGCCTTAGGGCGGTCGGCCATTCCACTGCGGCCATACACTGCACACAATCGGTTATCGTTGTTCAGCAAGGTTTATTTTTCTCCACAGCACGCTGCTTCTAACGTGAGTGGTGTTTGACGACACTCTGTCGATGTACTGCGGCCCTACCAACAGCCGGAACGCCGGCGCACAGAACAAACATCAACTGTGAATCACTGACAAGGACCATCGTTTATGTATATTAATGGACTTTTTTTAAATGTGAGACAGTACTTATTGACAAATCCTCGTGCAAATCTCTCTCTCTCTCTCTCTCTCTCTCTCTCTCTCTCTCTCTCTCTCTCTCTCTCTCTCTCTCTCTCTCTCTTCCTCTCTCTCTCTCACACACAGACACACACTCACACACACACACAATAAAAAAATAAAACAGCTCCGTATCAGGTACTGACTGTTGCCGCCATTTCTGACAAAAACCACTGTTACACGACACAGCATGGGGCCGTCTTCGCCTCCGGTGAATGAAGTCAGAACGGTCGATCGGACATCACAGGCTGCACCTTCGTAGCGGCCGGGGTTGACAACCTGCCCCACCGTAGTTCAGTTGAGCATAGTGTGTGTTATCTGTTAGACCTGTTGGACGAAGTGATTCTTTAGCGTGTTGGTTCTGAACTGGGAACAGGACAACGAACGACCAAAGACGAAATTTAAAGCTTTGTATTAAGCTTGGCAAGACACCTAAAGAAATGCATGCGATTTTGGGGATCAAGCACTGTCCATGAAGTGCGTGTACGATGAGTTTGCCCGTAGCCGACGACCAGTGACAGTGACAGTCACATTCAGAACGTGAGGACATTAACTGCGAACGATCGTCGATTAAATGTGCGCACAAAAGCGGATGAACTATAGATTAACCGTAAGCAATTTGTTCAAATGTTAAAAAGTTTGTTAAGCTTAAGGGACTTAACTGCGGGGGTTATCAGTCCCCAAACTTACAAACTACCTATGAACTACCTTACACTAAAGACGACACAAACATCCATGCCCGAGGGGGGATTCGAACCCCCGACCGTAGCGGCCGTGCAGACTGTGACTGGTGCGATGCAGACCGCTCGGCCACTGCGGGCGGAAAGCAATTTGTGTTGTAACAGTGTAGCATTACATTTAATATTTTCAATTAAAATTATTTCTGCGACGCTTGTCACTAGCAACCGTTCTCTCTGCCAGTAAATCTCTGATTATTTTGTTTCATAAGAGACTTTCAATTTTTTTTGAACGAGCTGGGGAGAAAACGGAATCGCTCGTCGTCTTTCGTCTTCTTGCTGTCGAATATATCGGACGTCCCTCTAAATTTCAATAACGGTAGTTTAATCTTGACGACAACAACAGCTAAAAAGAAAAAAGTATCATTATAACACTAATTTGGCATGTGCCTAGAGGTGCTAGTGGTTTAAATATTTCTCCATAATGGAAAATAATAAATATTTTTATTAAAAAGAAAAGAAGGTAATGGTTTGATGTAAATGATGCAAATTTAGAAAAAGTAGCGCTTGACAAAATAATGTCCGCGAAAAGAAAGTGAACACCGAAACCAAATAAATTTTGAAAACGACCGTACTTTTGAAATCAAAAGATTGGCGCTAAAATTAAGGCGGGAGGAATATCTCAAGTTAGTAGCCGCGTTACAAATCACTGTTTTTCAAAATTGTGCCTGCAAAAATTTACTGTAACTGAATAAATCTGAAAGATGGCACAAAAATATTTTATTCTAGCAACGTGCCTAAAAACTTGTCTAATTTCGTAGAAGAGCAGCTCGTCACAATTACATTGTACAGAAACTAACTGTTGGAATGCACTGGTAAAACACCGAGCTATCAAAAATTGAAAATAATTGAATTTGTATAAACTGGCGTGTATCTCAGGGACGTTTAGTGCGGAATAAAATATTCTAAAATAACTATGGAGAATTGTGCATCCTTCCAAAATTTAATTTCACACACTGCAAAGAAAATGGCGGCTGGTGACAATCCGTAAGAAAAATTCACACACTATTAATATATTGTACAGTGAGGAATAATGAGATAGCTTTAAAATAAAAATGAGAAATGCAAATTTTCATTAAATAAAATTAGCTGTCTTATATTCTGAAAACACAAACAATAACTTCCAACACCCATTCTGTGCTCGAAAAGAAATTACAGTTCAAATAAGTTAAACTCAGAGCAACGCACAATTGCGTCAAATACCTACGAATGCTAGAACAAGAAGAAGAAAGAAAAAAAGTCTGCTGCTCCTTCTTATTGAGTAAAAGATATGACACTCGGAATTACGTTTTTTGTTTCAATAGATAAAAATGTGCTGGTTATCGTTACACCTTAATTAGATAAATTGTCTCTTTGACGGTTGTTTAGTGATTTACATGAAATAAACAGAGAATAATCGAATCAAATACAAGAGATTGAATAAAATTCTTCCGGCTATGAAACCGCGTCGTCATTTTATAAACCCTATCGACGTTTCGGCCACTGTTGCAGGCGGCCTTCAGGGTCTGTGTCTGACTGCTGGATGTAGGATAGGTTGGGGTTTATATATCAGCGGTTGAGGGAGAGGAAGGGGGACGTTGGTTTTCCTTTATTGGTGGATACATTATTGCACGCCATTGGTGGAAAGGGGCGATGATGATTGGGGTCTTAATGGCTTGTTTTTCATATGATTGGAGGTTGCATTCTTCCCCCTTATTGAACAAAATGGACGTTTTCGATTGGCTTTTGCATTAGAAGTTGCTATTGGCGGAAAATAAATATTGAAATAAAATCCGGGCAGCCCATGAAACATTCGTGAAGTACTAATAACAAAAACGCCAAGGCGATAAAATTGGAAACAAAACAGTCTAAAGTCAGAAATCAATACTACATGTCGACCACATTCCACCAAAAATTGCAAATGATGATGCCTCGCAAATAAAGGCGAAATGCATATGGCAATATAAAACTTCTAATATTATTCATTTGCATAAACAGATTACATAATTTTCTACATTATAATATAATAATATTGTAATTTCTTTCGCTTTTCAATTCATATATTGTAAAAAAGTATAGTTTGTAACTGTGTATTAGATTTTCAATAGATTTTCCTTCGTATTAAGTGATGTCAGTACCACAAGTCCGTGGATTACCCGAGCTCCCTGGGTAATACCGCCACAGTGCAGAGGTTAATAATTTTTTTTTTCTATACACCTTATAGATACATTGATTACAAACTTTTCATCTTTTCATACATTCTTAAGATTGCTTACAATATTACAAAATTCTGATATAGTTTATAAATAGCGTATTAGATTGTTGTTTCTCTTATTACCGGCACTGTCGCATAACAGTGAATAGCCGACATTCTTCGACACCAAACTGCTTACCGTGATTAATATTGCTAACAAACACAAACATTTCTCCTGGACAACACAATCGCCAAGTCTCGACGTAACTGAGTGGCTATGGGGAGGTTTAGAGCAGAGAGTGAGGACCAGATCTACAGTCGGATGGTTTGGTGCAACAATGGACTACACTCTGTTGGAAACTCTAACTCTTTATTTGGCGACGTTGCTCTTAACCAACATCAAAATTGCGCATTATTTGCTGTAACGTGTATAGGTTTTGTCCTTCGATGGACGATAGAGCTTGAAATCTACATTTATGCTCTCAAATACAGTGATATTTTCGTCGTCATTCGCGAAAAAATCCGTAAAAATCTGAATCTTTAGCAGACAATGCAAGGATAAGTTACCGAGGTACTAGTTTCTTTCGTTTCTGTGATGCTTTATTATCCTTGTAAAACTGCTTACAAAGCGAAAGAGGAAGAGTTGAAGGTGATTTATTAAGCAAAAGAGTTGGGAAATTCATATCTGGGATATTGCAATTAGTTCGACGTTTATTAGGAAGAGGGGGGTCTTCCACGCTAGTATTAAATGGACAATCAGTTCAGAAGAACAACAACACAGCATCTCGTGTACTAGTGAATGATATACGATGGGATAGTTTCCATCACTTGCCTGAATCTGGGCCAAAAGGAGCATGTGAGTTTTGTCTTCATGGATACTTTAAATTGTGGTATTCTGAACTTCGTACCAAAAAAAGATCCATTTTTAGATATTTGGCTCTACACCTCTAATTTAAAATATACTCTAGGCAAGATTTCTGTGTGTGACAAAGAAAGGGTTAGACACAGTTAACGAATCTTTTCCTCGAAAGAGATCCAGATCTTCTAAAAACCCGTGGTCGAGAAACTCCTTGTTAATCAATGAATTAATATAAATAATGAAAATTCATCTTAAAGATGGTGCAGGATCAGCAACTGGTAATATTTTGAAAACATTTTATTTTTCCGTCACAGTTGCACTATTTTGGAGTTAGTGACTAGTTTCGGACTCAATCGTGTACAAGTTGGAGGGCTGTAGATGCATCACCTGTCTTAACCGATGTTAAATTTTAATGCAGTTAGTGACATGTATTAACAGTGCATAATGTACAAGATTTTATCAGCTATTTAACCTGTATTTTTTAAACAACGCAAGATGACCACATTGATGGTGGCGTGGCCCATTGAAGCCGGTCGTCTTAAAATCTTATATCTTTAAAAGAGCAGTTCTTATATCTTTAAAACGGCAGTTCTTATATAGCTGTGTCGGAAACTGCTCTGACGATTTCGATGAAATTTTGTATTTACACTGGTTTTTCCTTTCGAAGTTCACTTACATAGTTGTAGTTTTTTAAGAACTCGATTTTCCAATACATATTACTGTCAAGAAATTAATTTCGTGTTTTTCGGATCACAGAAGATATGTTAGCCTCGAAAACGCGGTGAGTGATCATCCTCATCTCTCATATAGTCGATATTTCGTGTATCTCGCAAGCGGTTCTAACGATTTGCATCAAATTTTGAATGTAGATTTGGTTTCGCTTATTTAATTTACCTGTATAGACGCCATTCTTGAAACAACAGGATTTTCCAAAATAAATATATATTATACACTCTTTATTTCGTGTACCTCTGATTCTACTCTAACGTTTTGGATTAAAATTTTGTATCGCGTTTTGCGTTTTTACAATAAATATTAGAGACTGTTTTCTTCGGGTACACTAACGAACCGAAAGTTTCAGCATTTGTAGCCAAGCTGTGCGCTTCGAAATATCTAGAAAATTTTGGACAAAGATATTTACTGTGACACTGAAACTAGGTACATTTATGGCTATTCTCGTTTAACGGTTGCATTTCCTGCGTAGGTAGTGTTGCAAAATATTTATATAACAATAGCACTATGTAACAGAAAATATATAAAAAAATAAATAACAAATCCCGAACAACGCTCGGTCACCCGATATTAAGTAATAATATTGCGATCTTGGCTTTGTACTTTTGAAGATGAATAAAGAAGTGTAACTGTCAAAAGTGTAAATAGTGTAAATATATGCAGTGACAGCAAGTGGCAATGTGCTACAAATCACATATGAAGAGGAAAACATAAAAATTCGTGAGTAAAATTAGTAGTTCATTTTATTCAGAATCAAAACAATCCAATTGCATGAGAACTGTTACCCATCGAATTTAGTAAAAAAAAAATCAAACGAATGTAATACAAACCATTTCTTGTACAGCTGATGCTTTACAATAAAGCGAAACGCTTCTGGTCTAGACTAATTTACAGTTGCATAATACGGTCCCATAACCTATACAAATTGTATAACTGCAACTGCGGGAAAGGAGACCAAAAACACAAAGAAGAATGATGTAAATAAATGTATGTCTACGTTAGGTGTTGATATTAATTTGTCTGCCCCGTGTGACTACTTCGTGCACCTGGCCACAAAGTGAGCCAGACGCATCTCTATTGAACACGTACGAAGGGGAAAACGCGGCGCCAGGCGACCAGCTGGCAGTGGGTGAAGACTGAAGAGCCGCCGATGGGAGAAACTTAACGGCCCGAGTGTTGCCAGAGGCTTGAATGCCTTTAGAGGCGCGTGCCTGCCGGCCACGCGAGGCACGCAGTGAAAGTCAGGACACACGGCCACCGCCTGTCTGTTTCCTCTCCATATGCCTCATCTTCATATACAAAGCACAGTGTCCTTATGTTTGTGTGTGCGTATTGTATACAAACCTACAGATTTCTTCCAATGTTTATAAAATTTTGCACACGAAAACTTCACTCCATGAGGAGTGTTGGGATCACTTACAACACATTGTTCACGAGATATGACGTCATAAACAATGTAACACCACATCGCGACCATACCATTAGAATGACCATATTGCAACATTTTTCATTGTTACGTAATTGTAATTATTTGTTTAGAGGCAGAAATTTCTCATTTTTTCAAAATTTTTAGTAAATTCAAATTAGATCAGAGTAATTCAGAATAACAGTATCCAGGGAAGACGTAGGTCAAAACAACTCGTATATCAAAGATCATTTCTCAGGTTGCTATTATAAATAGTACCCGCAGATGAATTACTCTCTCTACGTTACTTGCTCTGTTACTACATCTCAAAGTGTTTAATTCTATATGTGATAGCTCTCCGTGATTAGTTTCAAAGTATCATACGCGGTTTATTTCCAAGATAGGAAAGAACCCGAGAAAAGTATTTATTTATTAATATAAACTTTCATATCGCGATCATACGCGAATGCGTACATTATCTTTGGACTTTGATCGGGATAGGCTAGGACGTAAGAATTAGAAACTTCTGCCTCCCGTAATAAACTGATTAATATTCGTGATTTTGGAATTTGAACTTATTGTCAAGTTTAATGAAATAACTTTTAAAAACCGTACCTGGGAGAGTTAACGTTCGTAAGCAATGTAACAGGATCCAGAGACTTTAATATAAATGAGACTTTGACGAAAATAATCACGTATTGTGAACTCATAAAGTGTTCCCTGTGAAAGTGATTTTGTTGTAAATATTAAATTCAAAATAGAGAATATGTTATACTTAAACAATTATTCAAGTATTTAGCTCCCTAATATTGTCCAAGAAGATTCTAAAAGTGAACATATATCTGTGAAATTCGTAATGAATCAGTTAAAATGTTAAAGAAAATATCTAACAGTTTTGATTAGAAGAAACTTCTAATGAAATTTTTCCTGAAGAATAATTCTATAGAAAGGAATCAGGTACAAATAATATCTTTTGTGGCGGGCTTCAAACTGTCTGAACTACCGGGACACAATGATTCAATTATTTCGGTTTACTAAATATCAGCCCCTGAGAAACGGAATTCATAGCTCAAACATTATAAAAAGTCTTTAATTTTAAATGATACACAGAACCAATATTTATATCTTTGTTGAATTTTTCATACTGTAAATTTTATTAATTACGAAGAAGTACCAGGTCTACCAACTTAAATTTTCATACTGAGGAGACAAATAAAATTTTGAACCCATCCATCCACTACAACTGTGAAAGTCGAGCCGAATCTACAGCTTACAAGTCACAAGCTTGTATAAGACAACCAGCCAACAACAGTGAGATGGGCTAGAAAGTATCAAACGCAGAGGTGCCCAGCCCGCCCACCCTCCTTGGCCAATGACTAGAAGCTACGACCAAACTCTCCCCGTCCACACACACACACACACACCACACACACACACACAAATCCGAAATATTAGGACCTGGAATCGGAAGATACATGTAATTTGTATATAAACATTGTTTTTTTGTAAATTGTTTTATAAAGCCCCCATCCCCAGGCTGGCCAAAAGTACTAGTTTTTCATCCCCCCCCCCCCCCCCCCCAAAACCCTGTGGGCACCTGTGATCGAACGTCAGTGTTGCACATTTCTTCCTAAACTACTGGACCGATTTCAACCATAGTTGGTGCACATATTCCTTACCGTGAGGTAACAATGTTGTCGGTAAAGAACCACTTACTGCACATGGTTTAGGAGATACAACGTCATATACGATATAGTTGGAACAAACTGCCAAACAATGCAACGACACTTTATTCACACACTGTATGAGAATGACAGTACTTAGCGACTTGAGACAAACTTTAAACATAATTTCAAACCTTCATTAAACTTTTTCTCGCTGACAACCACATAAAAATAATGAAATGGAAAAAAGTTTCTCGTTTACTACTTTTCCGCTATTCATGAAATAAAACTACGGCATTCGGTATCACATTGCAATTTATAATTTCTACAATACAAATTGTAGCCGCAGGAAATTTTACAGACAATATACACACTTACAGCTGAATGAACCTGCGAAATTGTATCACACCACGACACGTAGTTCAAGAGATATGAACACATAAACAGTAAGGTTCATGCAACACCACCCTATCACACACCAAGTTTTAATCTATTGCTTCTTTGCTACTAATTCTGTTCTCAACAGCATACAAAAGAATATATATAGCTGAAAAATTAAACAATTGTACAACATATAACTCAATAGATATAAGATCGTACGAATTTTATATGCCATCTGTATTTCGATTCCTACCGTTCTCTGCACGTATATATTTGTACAGTATGCAAGAAAGCCTTATTTATTATACATTTTCCTGTAAATATAACATGTTTTTAGAAAAAAAGGACACGAATAGAGAACTCAAGGCAGTCTTCTATAAAATGTGGAGGATGAAGTTCCTCAATGAACGTGCACAAACGAATCTTAGGCTCTAGTGAGTCTTCTACTTGCGAAGATCCGCCCCCTCCCCCAGAATAATGCGTTGAAACAGTTGAACCGTTATTTTGAACCTTCTAAGCCCACTTTTCAATTCACGCATTTAACGATATTAAATAGGGGTTTTCGAAGATGGACCATTGCCTAAGTTGGACCACCTACGTTAAATTTGGTGTTAATAACTTAAAGTTTCAAGTCGACTCAACTGGTGAGAAATATTGTCGAAGTCACGTGCCTCAGTCGGCAGTAGAGCTGTGAAAGTAATGAAAAGATGCGTATCCGTATGTATCCGTTAGTAAAAGACACAGAACTCGTTACAAACGTATCGACACTCGTTACTCTCGTTACCAGTGGCAACCCGAAATACGGCCGCTACCCTGTCTTAGGAACCGTGAAATTTTTTTAACTGTTACTGTTAATATTGCTTTGTTGTTGTTGTGGTCTTCAGTGCGGAGACTGGTTTGATGCAAGCCTGGGCAAGCCTTTTCATCTCCTCATAAGAACGGCAACCCACATCCACTTGAATCTGCTTACTGTATGCGTCTCTTGGTCTTCCTCTGCGGTTTTTACCTCACACACACCTCTCCAATGCTGAATTTACGATTCCTCGATCTCTAAGAATGTGTCATACCAAGCGATCCCTTCTTTTAGTCAACGTATGCACAAAAATTCCTTTTCTCACCATTTCTGTTCAGTGCCTCTTCATTATTTGCCACATAGATATTGTATGCATGCCTGCTTTTTGAGGCAATTATACTATTGAGGAAAGGAGCAGAACCGTCTGGTCTATGTGTGTGTGTGTGTGTGTGTGTGTGTGTGTGTTGTCAATGCTATCCCTTGGGTCTCTCAAACATATGAGCCCGTGAATGAAAATAAAATTAGTGGATCAGTTTTGTTAACATCTGGCCGAAGTGGAGACCAATGTGCAATGCAGAATGGGTAAAAATTTGTTGATTCTAATATTAATGTAAATGTTAGGAACTGTTTTCTTTATTCTGTTTATTTTTTTAATTTTTTTCGGAGACATTCGTGTGCAGTGTATCCTTTTATGGGAGTGAAACGTGGACTATAAGGAATTCAGACGAAAAAAACCGTTGAAGATTTTTAATTTGGTGCTCCTATGGTACTTATGAGGAGGCATTGAACAGAATTAGAAAGAAATTTCTGGAACATCTTGAATACGAAAAGGGGATCGATTAGTGGGACACATTCTGCGACATCAGGAAGTCGTCAATTTAGCATTGGAGGGAAACGTGTGAGTTAAAAATCGCAGAGGGAGACTAGTGGATGAAGACAGTAAGCAGATTCGCATGTATATGGCTTGTCCGTTCTTATTCAGAGATGATGAGGCTAGGGCAAGATATGGTAGCGTGGTGAACTGCATTAGACTATTATTTGGACTGAAGACCTTTATTTTCCGTAGAGTAACAAAATGTACTGAAAGTTCTTGGCGGAACAGCGAAGTTACGGGGCAGAAACAGGTAGCTGTATGTGGTGTCGCACAAGTACAAAGTGCGCGCCACCTACTTTCGCCGCCCGCCGCCATGCACGCACGGCGCGGCGTTCTTACGACGACAGCCACGAGCGCCCTCTGCTGCAACTCCGCTCGTGGCCACCACTGAACGACATCGTTCACTTGGAACTGAGATAGCAACCAGCGAACACTTCGGAATCTGATAGGCACCAGTGAAGACTTTGCTATCAGTTAGGCACTAGGCAGGACTCTAGCTCAACTATGTATCAACATTCTGCAGTACTATGTAAAAGTTAAGTATTGTATAAATTCTGTGCAATATATATCTCATTCTAATTTACTCTAGTGTTTCTAGTTCTGGCTGCTCCCCTCCGTACCTGTACCAGCGTGCTATCTTTATTTCTGTGTCGGTCTCATTCCACTCGGCCACCGACACCTACAACGGAATGGGACACAAAACTGTAGACGCAGGGCACCGGGGAGATGAAGGTCGTGTGGTGGAGTGATCGCTGATCAGCATTCCGAGCAGAAGTCAGCGTCAGCGCCGCACAAGGAGGCGGGCGCCCTTGCTGACTGCTGCTGACTGGGGGCGGTCGATGACCATGTCAGCACTTCCGGGTGTTGGCAGGCCTGCGTGCCTAGCTTACCGTCCTGTCTGTCTGTGTGTTGTCAATGCTGTCGCTTGGGTGTCTCAAACATATCAGCCAGTGACACTTGTGGGTGGTAGCTTGCTGTGTAGACACTCCAGTATCCACAATGAAACTTACACTCTGCAGCGGAGTGTGCGCTGATATGAAACTTCCTGGCAGATTAAAATTGTGTGCCGTAACCGGGACTCGAACGTGGGATCTTTGCCTTTCGCGGGCAAGCGCTCTGCCACTGAGCTACCCCGACACGACTCACGGCTCCCCCACACAACTTCAATTCTGCCAGTACCTCGCCTGCTACTTTCAAAACTTTACAGAAGTTCTCCTGCGAACCTTACAAGACTAGCACTCCTGGAAGAAAGGATATGGTGGAGACATGGCTTAGTCACAGCCTAAGGGATGCTTCCAGAATGAAACATTCACTCTGCAGCGGAGTGCGCGCAGAATTGAAGGGGCGGCACCCTATGTCGTGTCTGGATAGCTCAGTGGCAGAGCGCTTGCCCGCGAAGGCAAAGGTCCCAGGTTCGAGTCCCGGTTCCGGCACACAATTTTAATCAACCAGGAAGTTTCATATCAGCGCACACTCCGCTGCAGAGTGATTGTTTCATTCTGGACTCTTGTATTGTTACTTGCCACATAGCTTGGACTTTTTCTTTCCCTTCTTCTTTTGCGAATGTGTCGCGAGTTTGAGGATGATCGTTGCGCCAAATTCTCTCTTTGGACGCCGAGCGGGGCGCGGAAATATCGTATCCGATTCTGGAAGATGTGAACTCCCAGACATCTGAATCACCAACCGCAACTGCGTGCAGGTCCCCTAAAAGCGTGATAATATGCCGTAACAATCTAACGCCTGCGCTAGACACCTGTTGTGTAGGCGTTGCCCACCGCAACGCCGTCCTCTGAGTGTCTACATCTCTCTGCGTTTGCCTATTTTAGTTTCTCTCCCTCTACAGTATCAGTATCTCTGATTCTGTCACTAATTGTTATGGAGCTCTGGTGCATTCATCTACATTTACATAGATACTCTGCAAATCACATTTAAGTGACTGGCAAAGTGGTTCGTTAACCTCTTTCATAACTTTTCTCTACCGTTCTTTTCTCTAATAGCGCGCGGGAAGAAAGAACACCTAAATCGTTACGTTTTAGATCTGATTTCTCTTCTTTTGTTGGGATGGTCACGTCTCTCTATGTAGATGGATGCTAGTAAAATATTTTCAGATTCAGAAGTAAATGTCGGTGATTGAAATTTCGCAAATAGGTCTCGAAGCAACGACTAACGTCGTTCGTTTCATGATTTCCACCTCAAATCGTCCAACATTTCCGTCACGCTTTCCCCTCTGTAACGTGATAAAACAAAACGAGCTGCCCTTCTCTGAACCTTCTCAATATCTTCCGTCAGTCCCACCTGGTGAGGGCCCCACATTGGGCAACAGTACTCCAGGAGAGGACGCACAAGTGTGAGGTAGGCAGTCTGTTTGGTGGAACTGTTGCATCTTCGAAGCGTTCTGTCAGTGAAACGTAACCTTTGGTTCGCCTTCCCCACAATATTTTCTATGTGTTGTCTCCAGTCTAAGTTTTCGTAATTATAACTCCTAGGTATTTGGTAGAATCTACGACCTTAAGGTTTGACCGAATTATCGCGTAATTGAAGTTCAGCATATTTCTTTTAGTGGTCATGTGTACTACTTCACACTTTTCACTATTTACTGTTAATTGCCAATTTTTGCACCACGTTGAAATGTGCAGTTGCTTTTGATCCTCTGTTCATCTCACCAACCGATAAACGACGTCATCCGCGAAAAGTCTAAGACAGCTATTCAGATTGTCTCGGAAATCGTTTATAATCACGAGGAATCGTAGGAGACCTATAACTCTTCCCTGGGAAACGCCAGATATCACTTTTGTTTTACTCGATGACTTACCGTCAATTACTACGTACCGTGTCCTTTGTGATAGGAAATCGTGAATCCAATCGCACAACTGCGGCGAGTTTCGATGAGCACGCAATTTCATTAGTAGCCACTTGTGAGGTACAGTGTCAAAAGCCTTCCGGAAATCCAGAAATATCGATTTGAGATCCCTTGTCGATGGCACTTATCACTTCATGTGGATAAAGGGCAAGCTGTGTTTCGCAAGTGCGATACTTTCTGAACCCGTGTTGACTATTGGATAATAGGTCGTCGTCTTCGAGCTAGTTGATAATGTTGGAATTGCTTATAGTGCAGCACGCGGCTGGTGTGAAGGTGACTGTTGCCGGCTGAATGGCCGTGTACAACAGGTGCAGCCTGCATTCCTCAGCGTAACGGTGTGCTTGTGCTTGTGCTTGTGCTCGCGCCAACGCGACCCGCAACCTGCCGCTGCCGCGGCTGTCTGTTGTGTTCTCTCTCTCTCTCTCTCTCTCTCTCTCTCTCTCTCTCTCTCTCTCTCTCTCTCTCTGTGTGTGTGTGTGTGTGTGTGTGTGTGTGTGTGTGGAGAACGGGCTCCAGTCTCACCGTTACTGCCGCACCCCTGATTACTGTATGCGAACGGCGTACACCGCTGTTACGCCCACACAAATTCGGCTACTTCTACCTGCAAAACAAACACATTGCGGTCGTGCCGATGACGTTTTAATTCTCCCAGGGACGGCAAAGGACCAATTTGACGGTCTGGACAGGTCTTTAACACTTGAAGATCTGGGACTTTGTGTGGTATTATAGCAGGCCAGACTTTTTTTCGAGCCGGCCGCGGTGGCCGAGGAGACTGAGGCGCTTCAGTCACGGTCTGCACGGCCACTACGGTCGGGGGTTCGAATCCCCCCCTCGGGCATGGATATTTGTGCCGTCTTTGTGCCGTCTTTAGTAGTTCATAAGTAGTTTGTAAGTTTAGGGACTGATGACCCCGTAGTTAAGTCCCATAAGCTTAACAAACATTTGAACATTTTGAACTTTTTTTTCGTTTTTCAAATTAACATAATTTAGGAACGTTTACATATAAATTGTTGCAGTTTTTCTGGTTTACCACTGCAATTTAAACTTAAAAATTAAGTAACATGTTATAGTTACCAAATTCTCTTAAATTTACATTTCTATCACAAATTTGTAACTGAAGAAAGGAAAATAGTTTTACAGTACGATTTATTGTAGGTAGAAAGAAAATAGCACTTGTTCATTTTCTTATAAAAAAACAAACTAAAAGGTGTATATTTACAAAAATCACATTACAGAATTACATTAAGCCAAATATATATATATATATATATATATATATATATATATATATATATATATATATATATATATATATATATTTTTTTTTTTATTATCGGAAGTAAGTACCATTTCGAAATTCGCAACGAATTTGACGTGTTTCCTGTTGAGACATGTCAATATCGCATGAAGCTCTTCTCCTGTAATTAAATAAGATATTTGTACAACTCAATAAACTGTATTATCGTTAGAAGTATACCATATATTACCCGAAATATACACAGCAAACGTGTACAAGAAGACTACTATTTCTTACATATTTCAACATATCACAAAGTCTAAATTACAGTAAATATGTTATAATTACCTGCAATCTGTCTGTCATTTTCAGAATCGTCACTAAATTCTCCTCTAGACCCCAAATCATTGAATAGATCTGTAAGCGATCGTCTGTACTGTGACATCTTGGCGGCCGTCTCTAATGGCCAAGCTGTCGACGGGACGTTAAGACCCTAAGCATCCATCCATCCATCTTGGCGGCACTGCTTACGAATGTATGTATCAGAACATTTCTCTTGCTGGTGCTGCCTTCTAGAGGAGTTCTTTTACATAACTAAACCATCAAGCTGCATAACGAAACACAATAATGCGACTATAGTCCGTACTTCGTTTTGTGTGCATATTTTTTTAGTCACTGCCAGCATAGCTTGTCGCTCGTTGGCAACGCGTAGTGTACGGTGGTCTGCGAGCATAGTTCGCAGCCAGACCGATAAGCGTTAAATGAGGCTATAATGTAAACATTAACAAGAGCAAGTATGTCCGCCTCCGTAGTCCAGTGGACAGCGTGGTTGATTGCCACGCAGGGGGCCCGGGTTCGATTCCCGGTCGGGTAGGAGATTTTCTCCGCTCGGGGACTGGGTGTTGTGCCGTCCTCATCATCATTCCATCATCATTGACATGCAAGTCGCCGAAGTGGCGTCAGATAAAGAGACTTGCACCAGGCAGGCTGAACACGACCCCAGTTGGGGTCTAACGGTCATAAATGCCACACGATCATCATCATCACAAGAGCAAGTAAAGGGCACTGGAATGTAGTGTGAGAAAATCAGGCGCTGAACTGTTGTAGTCGACTTCGAGTCCTGAATCCGAAACACAACTTGCACGCTCCGGTGTAGTGAAGGCAGCCGTCTGTAATGCAACCGCAGATGGCACTCATTACGGTGCGATTCCGCACTAGTGAACTACTCAAGTCAAAACTCGCCTACAAACTGACAATATAGCATTTCTGTAGGTACCGTAAACTGAGGTTACTTGTACCCAAGAAGTGAAAATCTTTGTATGTACCAATGATAACCTAAAACCTATCCTAAATTCTTTTATATTTCTGATGTTTTCCTACCACTTTACGTCTGTTTCTGGCCAAATTTTATTTTTGTATGTGGGTAAAAAATTATTGAAATTTGGGTGCAGGTAAACCCAGAGTTTGGCTAACATGAACCCATTCATTATCATCCTTGTAAAAAAGCTGTTTAAAGCTACAAATGGGGTGCAAGTAGGACCTGGGATCTGGAAATAAAGGCATATAAATACATCAACACATAATACAATTCATTGCAGAACGACATGTTGACCATAGCTGTTTATTAATTCTCAATGCTACCGGTTTCGGTTATTTACCATTGTCAAGCGTTAGCAGAGATTACCTAATAGCTTAACATGTCGAAATACAAAACTAGAGCAATGACAACGAATACTTGTGTCATAATTTTGTATTTTGTATTTCGACATGTTAAGCTATTAGCTAATCTCTGCTAACGCTTGACAATGGTAAATAACCGAAACCGGTAGCATTGAGAATTAATAAACAGCTATGGTCAACATGTCGTTCTGCAATTATCTGAAAGCTGTTATGCGCCATCTATTTACCTTTATAAATAATACAATTCCTTGAGACAACATTTTCTAGCCGGCCGCAGTGGCTGAGCGGTCTGCGGCGCGCCAGTCGCAGTCAGCACGGCCGCTACAGTCGGGGGTTCGAATCCCCCCTCGGGCAAGGATGTTGTGTCGTCTTTAGTATATGGTAGTTCATAAGTAGTTTGTAAGTTTAGGACTGATGACCCCGCAGTTAAGTCCCTTAAGCTTAACAAACAACATTGTCTCGTTATACCAAAGGCACTGAATTAAAAATTGCGATGTGGCCGAGATTCGAACCCAGGACCTCCTACTTACCAGGTAGGCGCTTTAGACCACTCAGCTAACACAGCGTTGTAGTCAAAGCAGCTACACGAACTGTCTTAAAGCACATCTCCCTCCACACTACAGCACCAAATTCAATGCCTCTCCTTATATTTAATACATATAAATACATTTTGATGTTAAGAATGTTCTTTTAATTTGACATTTAATTGTAAAATATCCTAAAATTACATAATAAATGGTGTTTGTTTGAAAGAAACACATCAGCTCCCGTTTACACTGTGCTAAATAATCATAATAATAAATTATGGTGCACAATAAAGTTATTTTATGTTACCACTGAGAACGTACTTCTAATTATAGTGGGCGTGTTGATTTTTGTTTAATGTCACACCACTTGTAGAAAAAACGTCCTTTTCTGAAGGCCATGCCAGGCCTTTCTTGTCGGTGTGATGCGTTCAACAATGGCACCGTTATCGAATACGGTCATTACTTGACCTGGAAATAAAACATTGTTCCAAGCCACAAGAACAAACTCCTGCTCCTGTAAGGAACCTTTTAACATTTCTTTATCTTCTTTATTTTCGTTGACTGGAAGATTACTACGAAGAGGTGGATAAGAGGCCGGAAGTTTGCAGAACGCTCATTTGTTGTCGTATAAATGTCATCTTCAGAAGTAAGTCATTTTCTCTGGAGTTCCTAATACTATACGCCATTTTTAGGTTATAAACACGTTGTTCCCTAAATATATTAATTTTCCTGGGCGTTCTTTATCTACTTAATTAGAACAAAAGTTATTTTGTAAAGGAATGTACACTACTGGCCATTAAAATTGCTACACCAAGAACAAATGCAGATGATAAAAGGGTATTGATTGGACAAATATATTGTACTAAATCTGACATGTGATTGCATTTTCACACAGTTTGGGTGCATAGATCCTGAGAAATCAGTACCCAGAACAACCACCTCTGGCCGTAATAACGGCCTTCATATGCCTGGACATTGAGTCAAACATATCTTGGATGGCTTGTACAGGTACAGATGCCCACGCAGCTTCAACACGATACGTTACAGTTCACCAAGAGTAGTGACTGGCGTATTGTGACAAGCCAGTTGCTCGGCCACCATTGACCAGACGTTTTCAATTGGTGAGAGATCTGGAGAATGTGCTGGGCAGGGCAGCAGTCGAACATTTTCCGTTTCCAGAAAGGCCCGTACAGGACCTGCAACATGCGGTCGTGCATTATCCTGCTGAAATGTAGGGTATCGCAGGAATCGAATGAAGGGTAGAGTCACGGGTCGTAACACATCGATCACAGTTCAAAGTGCCGTCGATGCGAACAAGAGGTTACAGAGACGTATAACCAAGGGCACCCCGTACCATCGCGCCGGGTGATACGCCAGTATGGCGATGACGAATACATGCTTCCAATGTGCGTTCACCGCGATGTCGCCAAACACGGATGCCACCATCATGATGCTGTAAACATAACATGGATTCATCCTGAAAAATGACGTTTGCCATTCGTGCACCCAGGTTCGTTGTTGCGTACACCATCACAGGCGCTGCTGTCTGCGATGCAGCGTCAAGGGTAACCGCATCCATGGTCTCCGAGCTGATGGTCCACCCTGCTGCCAACGTCGTCGAACTGTTCGTGCAGATGGTTGTTGTCTTGCAAACGTCCCCATTTGTTGACTCATGGATCGAGACGTGGCTGCACGATCCGTTACAGCCATATGGATAAGATGCCTGTCATCTCGACTGCTAGTGATATGAGGCCGGTGGGATCCAGCACGGCGTTTCGTATTGCCCTCCTGAACCCACCGATTCCATATTCTGCTAACAGTCATTGGATCGCGACCAACGCGAGCAGCAATGTCGCGATACGATAAACCGCAATCGCGACAGGCTACAATGCGACCTTTATCAAAGTCGGAAACGTGATGCTACGCATTTCTCCTCCTTACACGAGGCATCACAACAACGTTTCACCAGGCAACGCCGGTCAACTGCTGTTTATGTGAAATCGGTAAGAAACTTTCCTCATGTCTGCACGTTGTAGGTGTCGCCACCGGCGCCTACCTTGTGCGAATGCTTTGAAAAGCTAGTCATTTGCATATCATAGCATCTTCTTCCTGTCGGTTAAATTTCGCCTCTGTAGCACGTCATCTTCATGGTGTAGCCATTTTAATGGCCAGGAGTGAATATAAAACGTACACTTTACCTTGCTTGCAACTTCGGTGGGCAGCGCGGTGAAAGTAGAAGTTTTCTGGCAGCGACAATCCTTGCTTTCGCCACACAACAGTGTAACGTTAAATGTGAGAAGACTCGAAAAGCAGATGCAATGCTGAGGGCAGTCATCTGTATACGTGCATTACGGAACGCCCAGACCTGATTTAAAACAGTGATTTCTTTTTGGTCCAAGTTTACACACCTGGGCTGAAGTAACCTGAGTTTACGATACTATGAATTAAGTTGTGAGTTTTCAGAGTTGTAAAGTCGATTTTGAAACGCCTTGTGTAGTTTACGGTCAATCAGAAGCCGTTCCTACTGCTTTCCATGATCCTCAGGAAAAAAATTGCAGTCTACAACTACCTGTGTATAGTGTGCAACGCCGGCCGCGGTGGCCGAGGGGACTCAGGCGCTCCAGTCACGGTCTGCACGGCCACTACGGTCGGCGGTTCGAATCCCCCCTCGGGCATGGATATTTGTGCCGTCTTTAGAATAAGGTAGTTGATAAGTAGTTTGTAAGTTTAGGGACTGATGACCCCGTAGTTAAGTCCCATAAGCTTAACAAACATCTGAAATAATGTGCAACGGGTCTGGGTGATGTGTCTACGTTAAGAGGTTTCGCAATACTAGCAATGGGTGGTCACTTATTGATTTAGTAACTTTATATTCTATTTAATTTAATGCTGCCTTACCAACAAAAGTTATATAAAGGCAAAATACCTATAAACAATGTTCTGTATTAAATCCAGCCGACACCGTTCTCAAATAACAATGAAATAAATGAAGCAAATATTCAATTCTGGAAAGTGACACCTCTCTTCGCAGTACTTCACATTCTTCACTTCAATTAGTTCATGAGACTGAATTTCTACAATGCACTCAACTATCACTAAGCTGTAAATCCATGTTATACTAAACTTTATCCCACCTTTACTTTCCAAAAGAAATTAAAAGAAATAATCAATGAAAGTAATTACGCCGGCCGCGGTGGCCGAGGGGAATGAGGCGCTTCAGTCACGGTCTGCACGCCCACTGCGGTCGGGGGTTCGAATCCCCCCCTCGGGCATGGATATTTCTGCCGTCCTAGTTCGTAAGTAATTTATAAGTAGTTTGTAAGTTTAGGGACTGATGACCCCGTAGTTAAGTCGCATAAGCTTTACAAACATTTGAACATTTGATTTGAAAGTAATTACATTCATCTTATGTAAAATATTAAGAATAATAAGTAATAAATTCACCTCAACTGTCACAAACCACAGAAACGAAGAATGTGCGTATTATTGGGAAGTGTGCAATGAGGATGTTCCGAAACTTAAGGAAACTCTATCCCAGGTAGCGATATTAGAATTGACAATGTCGATATATGAATGATTAGTTTATTATACTTTCAAACCCTTTTTCTTTACACTAATCGAGCTCAACAATCCTTGTTATAAATTAATTAAATGGAGTCTCACTGAGTGGAAATCTATATTAATAATAATAGAAAAACAAACCCAAAAATTCATTAATGTAGTAAATAAATATATTGACACTTATCTTGCACTGATAGATTCCAAACCTCATCTGGTGCCAGCTTCAGTTTCTCCATCTACCACCCGATCGTCTCGCTTGGCTACCAGACGCGATCCTTCCCCGACCGACTCCAGACTGCTACCCTTCTTACTCAGAGGCAAAACCACCGCCAAAGATAATCTTACTTCACCGAAACAAAGATGGCTGTTTAAGTTGTTACCAAACTATATAGCGTAAACTTAGGATTCGATATTTCCATTCAGTAGTCCCCTTACAAGTGTCATACATTTGAAAGCGCGCGTACGGTTTCTAAATGTTTACCAATCATGTAAATGAGTTGGGGCTGTGATATCGGCCCGGTATTAACCTAGTGGCATGTGGAAAACCGCCTAAAACCACATATAGGCTAGCCGGCGCAGGACCGCTCGTTAATACGCTGAACGGATTCCAACCGGACCTCGAAGCTGCTCCCCGTCCCTAAAGGGGTGCTTTAACACGCTCTAGTATCCGCGCGGACTGTAGTTCTTACGAAAGTAGGCTAGCACTAGGCATTAAATAGTCAAAGCCGTTTCTAATCGTTATTTCAGTTTGAACTGCCTGGTTCGTTTTAAACATTAATTCTTTTTAATGTTCAGATCTTTGTAAAGCTTATGAGACTTACAAACTACTTATGAACTTCCCTATACTAAAGACTATACAAAAACCCATGCCCGAGGGGGGATTCGAATCCCTGACGGGGAACGGCCTCGCACATCGTAGCATAGCGCCTCAATGCGGTCGGCCGCTCCGCCGAGGCTTAAAATGAACAGGTATTCACTTTCGGTGTGCAGCTTACAAAACATATCGTTCCTAACAAGATGTCTTTTCTTTTTCTGTTGCAGGTCACCATCAAAGACTGGAGCCTGACGGACATTTGACGTAGTGGATAAAGGTACCGTTTCTTGGCATTTAGTCTTCCTAGCGTCAAGTGTGGCCTGACATAATGATATTTTGTTCTGATCGCAAGGCTGAATTTCACTGACGTACACTGACAGGTATAAAAATTTGTATACCGGCTTTGAGTTTTCCGATTCAGGATTTATTTCTGAAACAGTGTATATGGATAAAGGAAATGACTACAGTTAAAGATGGATAGGTATAGCGGTATGCAGGTACGAGGCGTCGATCCATGCAGAAACATATTAATATGTGGTGTAACCTGCACAGGCTGTAATGCGTAGATGATTCTGGCTCCCATTCAATAATCCACCCTGCAAATACGGTCCTGGGATAGATTACACCTTCTTGACTTGTTTACGTAGTTCTGCAACAATTGAGCAGTGTTTGTGGGGGAAACCGTGTGCCATAAGGGTTTTTTTTTATCACGAAATGTAATGTTTGTTTCGCATAAACAATGATTTCATTGGATAACTAGATGACCAGGTGAACTTCGTATCACTTACCTCTTAATATATATCATACTAATTTAAATCATATGTATTTTAGACTCAGTAGCTTTATAAAGGCATTTGCTTTGAACGTCAAATGCGAAAATTTTTTATCGCAATCGTATGAATGCTATAGATATCCCAAATAAAAGAGCTCTTTCAGTTTTCCGCAAATTTTCCTATTTTCTGGCCAACTATTCCAAACTTTTACTTCACTCAAACCTTCCTCTCACTTTGAACGTCGAATGTGCAAAATTTTATCGCAATCAGATGAATGGTATTAATATTTAATAGAAAAATCTTTCTATTTTTTCTTTATTTTCCAGTTTTCCGTGAAACTTTTCCAAATTTTTATTTCATAAGAACGTTACTCTTGCTTTGAACGTGAAATATGCATAATTTTATCGCAACCAGACGAATGATATTGATATCCCATTGAAAAAAAGCTCTTTCAGTTTCTCGCGAATTTCCAAATTTTCCGTGTAACTTTCCCGAATTTTTAGTTCATAAGAAAGTTCATCTTTCGTTGAACGTCAAATGATCAAAATTTTATCGCAAGCGGATGAACGGTTCTCAACTTATATTCTTGAGTACATTTAGAAACACATTGAAAAAGAAACTTGGTTCGAATTTTGCGACTTTCCTTTATAATTGCCTCAATTTCTTTTAGTGTAAACTTTTGCAAGACCATAATGAACAAAACAACAAAAGAATTACCCCTGTCCGTCGTGCGAATAGTCAGTTATAGTGCTGAATTCAATCAAAAACACATTGAAAAACGCACTTTCAGTTTTCTCAAATTTTGCAATTTTCCGGTAGATTTTCCAAAAATATTTATTTCATACAAACCTTGTCCTGTCAAGCCGTACTCAAGTGATGCTCTTACAACCACGTGGCAATTGATTTTTATTCGTAGAAAAAAAATCGCTTTCGGTTTTTCCTAAATTTTCCTACTTTCCGGACGACTTTTCCAATTTATTTGATGCAAACCTTCATCTAGCTTTCAACGTGAAATGTACAAAATTTCGTCACAATTGGAGGAACTGTATTAATAGCTCACTGGAAAAAGCTGTTTCAGTTTTTCCCGATTTTCCTCTTTTCCGGCCAACTTTTCCATATTTTATCACCGTTTAAACCCTCCCTGGACTTACACGAATATTTCAAGACTAAAATTAGTCAAATCGGTTCATCCGTTCTCGAGTTTTACCGAGACTAACTAACGGCAATATATATATATATATATATATATATATATATATATATATATATATATATATATATATATATATATATATAGTCTGTTCGGTGTACGTTTATCACGTCTGAACCACAAGACATAAAGAGCTAAAAATTTCTGCAGTTACTAATGTGTACCCGGGGAAGGCTTTAGGCACGGTTTTATGGCGATCGGATAGCTATTTATAGTAATGTGAATTTCTGTTCGGTGTAAGCTTATCACGTCCGAATGACAAGACCCAAACGCTTAAATATTTGTACAGTTACTAATTTATACATGAGGAATGTTTTAGGCACAGTTTTATAGAGATCTGATAGATATTTAGAAAAATATAATGCGAAATGTGGAACAATAATTACTCTTTGAAAATTATATTTACTCTTTGAAAATGGTTTTATTGGTTGCACTGTTGCTTGAGGGTTGATAATGATAAAAGGGTGGAGTATATTGGGATGGAAAGTTATCGGTATATATAAAACTTGTGTGTGTGTGTGTGTGTGTGTGTGTGTGTGTGTGTGTGTTTCGGAATGCTAGACGCCATCTTCGACCTGTCGTAATTTTTTACATTATTGCTGTAACAATAATTTCTAATTGTTGTTACAGCAGTGATGTAAAAAATTACGATAGGTCGAAGATGGCGTCTAGCACGCTGAAACCGGTCATGTAATTAAAAGAAGAAAGCGATCTTAGCTGAAAACCTCAATATACAACATTATTGAAAAAAAAAATCAATAGAACAAATAAAGAACAGGAATATTTAAATATTTTTGTTTTTAATTACAATAGCATATTTAATAACTCAATTCCCTCACTGACAAATGTTTCTGTAAAGAATGTGGCATTTCTGATCTATGTAGGAAGGAAATAAAGAAAATATTTCTTCTTTTCATCACCTATTTCAGGTGATGGATTTAACCTGGGAAAAGTCTCTGGACGTTCCACATTTTTCTCTGTATAACTTAACTCGAAGACTGAATAAGCACTCCGTTCCTCAATTTCACTGAAGGATTTCTTGAGAAGAACTTTGTTGGGTTTGCTCACGTTAATTAAGGAGAGTTGCGTGAGCTTGAGTTTTGCTGTAAAGATATACAGATCTGCTACTGCACCAATATCAAAGTAGTCCTACCGTAGCCTGCTAACGACGGTAAAGAGTGTTGTCAACTTGACTGATATGACTATTGTTCAGGCGCTATACCGGCGTTGGAGCGGCCCCTGCTCACAGGCAACACTCATGGCACAAGTGGTGTACCGGGAAACACTCAAGAGGATGCAAATGATAAAGTAGCAATATGCAGGGTGTTTCACTAAGTGTGTTTGCCTCTGTAACTTATAAAATAATAGGAGACGAGAAATTTTAATGCGGTAGGTCAACACAAGAAATGTTACACTTTCTGCGGAGCTATGAACATAGTTTATTGTATCATTTTCCAAAGAGTTACAGCACAAAGATATAATTTTTTAAATGGAACAATAGTTTTTTCTATCGTGTATTGGATTCGTTGAAACCAGCTGCGCCCAAATCAATTGAAACTACATTCCTATCACTGTTAGTTTAAGAGCTACAACCCTTCAAAGTTCCGGGGGCGGAGGCTGCGATAGCGTAGCTGACTGGCCGAGTGGCTATCCCCTGGGGCACGGCCCACTGTCTCATGACCACCAGCCAGTCAGCTACGCTGTCGTAGCCTCCGCCCACTAAACTTTGAAGGGTTGTAGCTCCCAAACTAACAGTGATAGGAATGTAGTTTAAATTGATTTGGACGCAGCTGGTTTAAACGAATCCAATACACGATAGAAAAAACTATTGTTCCATTTTAAAAAATTATCTTTGTGGTGTAACACTTTGGAAAATGATACAATAAACGATGTTCACAGCTCCGCAGAAAGTGTAACATTTCTTGTGTTGACCTACCGCATTAAACTTTCCCGTCACCATTTTATAAGTTACAGAGGCAAACGCACTTACTGAAACACCCTGTATACGTAACTCACACTGGGACATCCGCTTCTCTTTGCCGGTCTTAAACAACCTTTTGTAACAGATTTGTTGTGCCAGTAGTAAAAGGTGGTTGCTTACCGTACTTGGATCTAAACATCCGTTGAACAGTTGTAGCACACTTTCTTTTGTCGAACACCAGCACACCGGAAGATCGCTCCGGACCTGAATTTATCATGTTTGCGACTAGCGCCGACTATCGGCAAATTACCAAACTACGCTGTGGCGGTATGCATTAAAAAAAAAAAAATTAGACACGTAATTTGTTTTTGTGTGATGATCCCTAAAACATTCTGGCACAAATAAGGCGATATTAATTATTTTGTCAAGTAGGCTCAACCACAGAGATCGTGTAAAAAACACTAAAGTATGACGCGTTTCAAGGGTCAAGCCCTCATCGTCAAATAAACTATACAAGAATATTAAAATCCGGGAAAATAAAAATCTAAAACGTAATAAAAGAAAACGTGGTTACTTCCCTTGTAACCGTGTCCCCGCAGAAAGCTCCTCAGCATACTCAGCTTCGTCAGTATTAAAAACAGTCCCCAGTACTGGCGGCGCATAGCACTAGTGAAGCGCACGGAGTCAACAACACGACTGGGGCGCACGTATGCACATGAAAACAAACACCTCTCGGGTTTTAAGATTCTTGTGTAGTTAATCTGATGATGAGGGCTTGACCCTTGAAACGCGTCATACTTTAGTGTTTTTTACACGATCTCTGTGGTTGAGCCTACTTGACAAAATAATTAAGTATACAACCTGACCTCACGTCCATTATGGATATAATTAAAGCGATATTACACTCGTGACACCACCAGGAAATTCCTTCCTGACTTCCCAGTCTCTGTTTTTCTTCTATGTGAACAAACTGTACAAACCCGCGCGAGGTTTGCTTTTTATCTCCGTCGCTGGTATCTTCTGCACAAAATGTCTTCCTTTGAGTCTGTTAGATTAGCCACAGGCGCTGTTTCCATGTGTGCTCTTTTGAAGAGGGTCTCTCCAACGTGAAAAAGAAATATCTTAAGACTACATTTTTTCTGTCTTCAGCATTTCTTCTTGTATATAATACGCATTTGTGAGACACATAAGAAACAAGAGTAAATTTTTTTTCCACCATTTGAACTGCATCCTGCCAAATGGATAGTAAGCCACCTTTTGATCAGAACGACCTACTTATGTTTTGTAAGTGTTGTAGTCCAATACCGCAACTGGTTTCATCTTGTTGATGCGCCTTGTGACACGTTGAAAACATCAACACTTCCCTTGTATCTTTCCACTTCGAGCAAAGTAAATGGTCTCTCGCCTCATAAAAATCACAGCCGCCCGAGTCTAACTCGGACTCAGGCCGCTCGGCAATACCATGCTGCCCGAGTCAGACTCGGGCGCCGTCACGAATGTGCTAATTGACGTAATCAAGTGGCACACCACTGTAGTAAAACAGAATGAAGTCAGAATGGTAGATCGGGCAAAACAGCTGCTTAGCGGCCGATATTCACAAGCTGCCCCATCGTAGTTCAGTTGAGCATCGTGTGTGTCCCGTGTTAGACCTGTTGCACGGGGTGCTTGTTTAACGCGTTTGTTCTGAACTGAGAACGGGACAATGAACGAGCAAAGGATCAGTTTATAGTTTTAAGCTTGGCAAGACACCTAAAGGAACGCATGCGATACTGATACTAGTTTATGGGGATCACGCACTGTCCGTGAAGTGTGTGTACGAGTAGTTCGCCCGTTTTCGAGAAAGCCGGCAAAGTGTTTGTGAGAATCCCCGTAGAGGACAACATTGAGAAAGTGAGGACATTAAATAGGAACAATCGTTGGCTGTGGACATGAAATTGGATGAACTGCAGATTAACTGTGAATCCGTGTGAGAAGTTCTTACCCAAAAGTTAGGGAAGAAGAAAATCTGTTTTGTGCTTGATTACTTAACTGACAATGAGAAGCAGGCACATTTAGAGTAGTCTTGTGTAGTTCGCGAACGAACTAGTTCGGAAGAGCGCTCCCACATGCGATCTACGCGAACTAGTTCGCAGATCCCTCGCTTCTTATTTCGTCCGCTCATTTTCCGAAGTCTGACGGGGCACAACGAGAAGACGCGAGAGCGCGCAGAATCGAGATTCCCTCCTGTCAGTTACCGTCATTTCGAGCTGAGATGCAGCACACCTGTAGTTTCATAGACATTGCCCAAACATAAGGTAATAGCACACGCTTGGCCAACACTGATCATTATATAAAAAAGCTGTCATAACAAAAGAAAGACCTCTTTTGGTAGCGGTAGCAAAAGCCAAAAAGAGCGGACGAACTAAAAAGAGCGACCTACTTCCCGGCCGAGCTGCGAACTAAAAGAAGAGCTACCGATCGCGAACTGAAACATGCGCGTTCGATCGCGAACTGAAATATGTGCAATCGTTCGCGAACTAAAACATTCGTTACCGGTCGCGATCTATTATGCCAAACGTATCTCGCTTCTTAGTTCGTTGGATTATTTTCCGAAGACCGACGGGCAATAGCGAGAGGGCGCACAGCAGAATTAAAAATCACGTGGTTGCCTTCTGTTGATGAGAGCCATTTCGAGGTGAGCGTCTGCCTGCCAGATTACATAGTTTAGTGTTACAAAATTTCTGTTTTGAAATATTCTGCACTCTGCAATATCTGACTAATAAATTCAATAATGCCAAGATATAGAGATAACTCTAAACTTATACGCGAGAAATTATCCACAAACTGTTTCTTTTGGTTTGCGTGATATCGTTCGCGGATCAAGCAGCAAGCGCATGAAGCAGCTAGGTGGGGGAACTTCTCCCTCCACCTGTACGCGGAGACCACGTCGCTCAGCCGCCACTGGGAGCGGACGAACTAAAAGAACGAACTAGTTAGCTGTAGAGCCGCGAACTAAAGTGAGCGCTCCCGATCGCGAAATATTATGCGCAAGTCTAGTTTAGAGGCTTCCTAGGAATTTGTCGAATCGGCATGCTCTTCAACCATATTGTCACTGAGGATGAAAACTGGACTACGGTCGGAGGTTCGAATCCCCCCCTCGGGCATGGATATTTGTGCCGTCCTTAGTATTAGCTAGTTTATAAGTAGTTTGTAAGTTTAGGGACTGATGACCCCATAGTTAAGTCCGATAATGTTAGCAAACATTTGAACATTTTGTTAATTCAAAATATATGGGACGGTTACTAAAAAACGGGACGATATACGTACCGTATTTACTTTGTCGGGACAACGGGACAGTTGGGCAAAATAAGGGAGGATGGCGCAAAATACGGGACGTCTGGTCACCCTAGTGTAGGGGCCTTGTTTATTTTATTTTTTTTTATTTTTTTTATTTTTTTTTATTTTTATTTTTTTTTTATTTTTTACTGTCGGGGCTCCCTACTCCCCTACACCCCGTCCTTTCGCTCACCATTAAAGCCTTCGTCGGCTAAGAATCAAAAGGGTCCCCCGATGGTTTTTTTATGTATTGATGTTCTTCTTTTGGTAATCCCGTGGTCCTCTTGTGTAAAACGCAAACTGAGCCAAAAGAAGGAAGAATCCGCTAACTTCATATCGGACGCGAAGAAAGAATAATAAGAAGAGAGAAATCAAAGAATCCATTCTGGACGAAACACACCACAGTGTGCATAGAGAACCAAACACAAATAGTCCAGTGTTCATTCACTATCAAGAAAACAGCATAAACTGACAAAGTAAAAGTCACCCGGTACAATGCACCAGAAAAATTAAAAAAACGTAAAATCAACACTAATAAAATGACCAGGGGCAAGCCCGCCACAAATACACAGAAACCAAAACACAAAACTATCCAGTGTCCATGCACTGTCGATAGAACGCATGAGAGATAAACAATTAAAAGAAAGGCACTCGGCTTAGGTGTGGCGGCAGAGCGCCTGCGGAATGCGGCAGTGTGACGTCAGAGACGGGCACGGTCAGTTCGCGTGCGGACTGCAGACGGCTGGGGCTGTGCCCTCCAGCAGCCTGGAGCCTGTAGCCTGGAGAAGGCCGGCGCTGGAAGGCGCCCCGTGCTGGACTCGCGCCGGCTCCCAGTGAAAGCGGCGCCCCACCGCCTCCAGCTGGTGTTACGTGAGCGCCGGCAGCCAGTGGTCAGCGTCATTAACGTGAGCCGGCGAGCGCCAATCACTGCAGCCGCCTCTCGCCTGACGGTTCTGGCTGCAGCAACTCGTCCTGTCGCCGCTTCCTCCAGCAACACCGACTCGACACACGCCATGCTGTCCACTTCAATGGCGATACTAAAGTTACCGGACAAAATATTAGTTACGGTTCCGTAGGCTTTGGTGTGGCTGAAACCCACTCCAAGGATATGGTCAGAAGTAAACGAATCAATTGCTGCTTCAAATCACAATTCATTGAAACAAATGGAAGTTACCGGACAAAATATTAGTTACGGTTCCGTAGGCTTTGGTGTGGCTGAAACCCACTCCAAGGATATGGTCAGAAGTAAACGAATCAATTGCTGCTTCAAATCACAATTCATTGAAACAAATGGAAGTTACCGGACAAAATATTAGTTACGGTTCCGTAGGCTTTGGTGTGGCTGAAACCCACTCCAAGGATATGGTCAGAAGTAAACGAATCAATTGCTGCTTCAAATCACAATTCATTGAAACAAATGGAAGTTACCGGACAAAATATTAGTTACGGTTCCGTAGGCTTTGGTGTGGCTGAAACCCACTCCAAGGATATGGTCAGAAGTAAACGAATCAATTGCTGCTTCAAATCACAATTCATTGAAACAAATGGAAGTTACCGGACAAAATATTAGTTACGGTTCCGTAGGCTTTGGTGTGGCTGAAACCCACTCCAAGGATATGGTCAGAAGTAAACGAATCAATTGCTGCTTCAAATCACAATTCATTGAAACAAATGGAAGTTACCGGACAAAATATTAGTTACGGTTCCGTAGGCTTTGGTGTGGCTGAGACCCACTCCAAGGATATGGTCAGAAGTAAACGAATCAATTGCTGCTTCAAATCACAATTCATTGAAACAAATGGTAGGCAATCTATATCTATAAATGTGAATGTCTGCTCGGTGTACGTTTATCACGTCTGAACCACAACACATAAAGAGCTAAAAATTTGTAGAGTTACTAATGTCTACTCGGGGAAGGCTTTAGACACGCTTTTATGGCGATCGGATAGCTATTTATCTATATAGCACGGTTTTATAGCTGTATGATAGATACTTCGTAATTTGAAGAATATAACGCGAATTGCGGAACAATAATGATTCCTTGAAAATTACATTTACTCTTTGAAAATGGTTTTATTGGTTGCATTGCTTCTTGAGGGTTAATAATGATAAAAGGGTGGAGTATATTCGAATGCAAAGTTATCGGTGTACATAAAATTCTACGCGCGCGCGCGCGCGCGCGCGCGCGCGTGTGTGTGTGTGTGTGTGTGTGTGTGTTAATATTTCGCTCTGCAGTGAAAACTACAGAACGCAAACGAATGGTCTGTGTGTAATTGTTGTCTTAAGTCTCCCGTTGTACACCATAGCAGTTCCATGCCGACAGCTATAAGAGTGTGGAAGATATGGTGGTACAAAGTCGTCAAATTATAAAAAAATTTCGGACTGACGGCCAGCGATGACGTTTGCGACTCAATAGCAAGGAGATTAGGTACAGCGAAACGTGATGCCACAGACCATATCTTTGGTCTATGCGTGTTACAATGTCTTCAGCTCTTTCTCTGTAAGGACAAGCATGCAAATAAGGAAATATAAGAATAAATAAATAAAGCAGTAAAAAAGAAATTTCTTTTAATACATCTCTTTAAAAAATCGATGTGTCGTTTCGCGCTATACATCAAGTGATCCATCTGTGATATTATTACAATCATTATTGTTTAATTTCGTGATTGAATTCTTCGAAACGAGTACATTTTTACCTGTGATTTCTCATATATTCTCTGATAAATGTAACGTGTTTTTAGAAAAAAGAAGATGGACAGTGTGTGTGTGTGTGTGTGTGTGTGTGTGTAGTTATTAGGTTAGTTTAAGTTCAAATGTTCAAATGTTTGTACAGATTATGGGACTTAACTACGGGGCCATCAGTCACTAAACTTACAAACTACTTATGAACTACTTACGAACTAGGACGGCACAAATATCCATGCCCGAGGGGGGATTCGAACCCCCGACCGTAGAGATTAGTTTAAGTAGTTTCTAAATCTAGGGGCTGATGACCATAGCAGTTTGGTCCAATATATTTACAAACATTTGAATATGAGCAGTGCTAGTGCGTTGTGCTGAGTAAGACAGTTCTAGTCATGACACTAAGAAGAAATCACACAGTTTTTGTTGACCGTAGTTCAAAAAGATCATTTCCTAAGTTTGATCGTATATGCATTGCTACTTCCTGTCAGCAGCGACCAGCGATTATCAAGAAAGTTCAAATGATGTGAAGTTATGGGATCTAACTACCTCGGTCACCGATCCCTAAACTTACGAACTACTTTAACTATTTACCATGGTACGTCTGTTCTTAAGGAACAGACGTTGCTGATGGTCCGCAGCTATAAATTTTAAATATACATATATTACTTCGCAATTTGCGAGAATTTCCGAATTTAGCTGCCCTTCTTCTGTTGGTCTATCATTTTGTAACATGTGAAAATTTGTGCCGAACCGGGACTCGAACCCGGCTCACCCGCTTTTTGCGAGCGGTCGCCTTAACCACTCAGCCAGCGTGTCCGAGTGGAATGGCGTCGGATGTTCTCTTTCAGTATCCCTAGAGATGTCGGTCGATCACGATACACTTGTGACTTCAGGTAACCCCAAAGCCAATAATCGCACGATCATCATCAAACGACGCGTGCTAGAGATCTTTCACGCGTCTAGCAATATGGGGTGTTTTTGGTTCTCATAAAACCCCATGTCATTCCAAGCATTTGTGACAATTTTACTTCTCTATCTACATTATTTAGTGATTCATTAAGTTTTCAAATTTATACTGACTTTTTGATCACCCGGTATTTCAACTGGGAGCAACGCTGAGAGGAACGCCATCATGCTCAACAATGGTTTTCGTGCATCCACCGTCGTGTATCGACTCGAACAACACGTAACAGCCTGCACGACGTGCAACTTCACTAGTGACGTGCATGCTCAGGCCTCCCTTTGACATCTGGAGCCGGCCGCGGTGGCCGAGGGGACTGAGGCACTTCAGTCACGGTCTGCACGGCCACTACGGTCGGGGGTTCGAATCCCCCCTCGGGCATGGATATTTGTGCCGTCCTAGTTCGTAAGTAGTTCATAAGTAGTTTGTAAGTTTAGGGACTGATGACCCCGTAGTTAAGTCCCATAAGCTTTACAAACATTTGAACATTTTTTGACATCTGGACACTACGCAGCGCGGCGCACATGGGCCCAACAGCGTGCTGAACGGACTCGCCAGATTTGGCCTCAGGTCGTATTCAGCAGTGAGACTCGGATCTGCCTACAACCAGAGGCAGTTTGGTCAGCCTGAACGTCTCACACACAACGTGCAGCGAGTGCAGCAGGGCGGCGGCTCCCCGCTGTTCTGTGGGGCCACCGTCCACCACTGGTAGTCGTAGAAGGCGAACAGAAGACTATAAGAAACACGAATGACGTCCTTCGCAATAAAATTCAACCACATCGGCAGCATTTCGGCGAGGGATTCGTCTTAATGGATCACAATTATAGTGCACATCTTGTCAATACGTTCTTTCTTGACATCGAAAGCTCAGGTATGCTGCAATGTGGCAAATATTGGTGCAGCAAGGTTTGTTCGTGCATTGTCCTGCTAATAAAATAAAAATAATTTCGTGTGGCTCACTGGCCTGGTGCAATTCAATTGGACAACACTTCGGCGACTTGCGTGTCCCTAGCCTACCCCAGTTATCCAACCGGGAAAAGGGGACGTACAGCTTAACGTGGAATCCGAACCACGTGTCGTTTCTGGCGACTCCTCACATCGTTGAGAGGTGAAACATGGGTTAAAGTGCAGACTGAAAAATCCGAAGTCCGACCGGGTTTTGAACCCGCGACCCTTCGATTTCCAGTCGAGCACTTTACCCCAAGACCACCGAGCCCGACGTCCTGCTAAAAATATCGTGCAGAAAGGACATGGCTTCGGGTCACAGGATGTTATTCACCTAAGTCAATCTGGTCAACAGTGCCTGGACACGCAATAGCGTCCCATACCGTAACGACTTTGCACTGTACGTCTTCTCCGTGTCGGTAGCGAACGAAATTCCGGCCATCAGACAAAGAGATTGTGGATGTCCTAAAACACTATCTGATGCCATTCCTGTCCCCAGTGATGTCGTTCCATACGCCATTGTTGCATAGCATCTTTCTGAATATTAGAGGTAGGCGGAGAAGTGGACGGCCCGCACGTGATCCATGCCATAATAAACGGCGTCGGAATGTCACCCCTGACAGTATACCAGAGCCATTCGGATGAGATGCGGACTTCTCGGGCGGCAGGGGGGGGGGGGGGGGGACGGTGATCTTGGTTATGCGATCCGACCCACGTGGTATTAATATAAATATTGAAATGTTTGTAGAACTATGGAAATAAATTGCTTAGTTTAACGGTCCTTAGATTTGTAAACTACTTGAAGGAACTTACGCTAAGGAACACACACACACACACACACACACACACAAATATAAGATCGGCAACCCACATCTGTCTGAATCTGCTTACTGTATCCATCTCTTATCTCTTGGTATCTCTTGGTCTTCCTCTGCGGTTTTTCCCTCCAACGCTAAATTCACAATTCCCTGATGTTTAAGAATGTTTCCTACCAATCGATACTTTCTTTTAGTCAAGGTATGCCAGAAATTCCTTTTCTCCCAAATTCTGTTCAGTACCTCCTCATTAGTTACGCGATCCACCCACTTAATCTTCAGCATTCTTCTGTAGCACCACATTTCAAAAGCATCTATCCTCTTCCTGTCCGCACTGTTTATCGTCCATGTTTCACTCCCATACAAGGCAACACTCCACACAAATGCCTTCAGAAAGGACTTCCTTAGGCTTAAATCAACAATTGATGTTCGCAAATTTCTCTTTTCAAAAATGCTTTTCTACCCATTGCCATTCTGCATTTTATATCCCCTGTACTGCGACCGTCATTTGTTATTTTACGGCCCAAGTAACAAAACTGATCTACCAACTTTGTTTCTTTACCTAATTCCTTCAGCATCACCTGATTTTGTAAGACTGTACTCCATTACCCTTGTTTTGCTCTTGTTAATGTTCATCTTATATGCACCTTTCAACACACTGCCCATTCCCTTCAACTGCTCTTCCAGGTCCGTTGCTGTCTCTTCACAGAATTACTATGTCGTCAGCAAAACGCAATGTTTTCAATTCTTCACCCTGAACTTTATTTCCTTCTCCAAATTTCTCCTTGCTTTTCTTTATAGCTTGCTCAGTGTACAATTTGAGTAACATTGGAGAAAGGCTACAACCCTGTCTTACTCCCTTTCCAGCCACTGCATCCCTTTCATGCCCTTCAACTCTGGCAACCGCTGTCTGGTTTTTGTACAAGTTGTAAATAACCTTACGCTCCCTATATTACCCGAGGGAGAACTCGACCCTCCTACGGCGAACTGCCGCAATCCGTTTCAAGGCGCCTTACACCGCAGGATCAATCTCGCGCGGCTGTACGGCCCTTCTGTGAACCATTCTGCAGATACTCGTTGCACTTATCGGAACACTCCGTCCACCCAGGAGCAACATTTTCCCAGATGGATGCAGTGTGTTCCAGACTCAGTGGTTTGATGGTGCGGTTCATCGCATACGTCCGCGAATTGCCATGCACATCTTCTCAGGCTTAGGTAATCCGTTACCGCCGCGGCAGAATAGCCTTGTGCACTGAGGCGCCGTGCTGCGGTGCGCGCGGCCGTTCGCTGTTGGAGGTTCGAGTCCTCCCTCGGTTATGGGTGTATTCTTGTCAACATTTGAACATGTAATCCGTTACCTTTCGTGTATTGTGACAACACGCGCCGCTATATCGATGCTCACCTTGAATCCGCGGATCGACACAGTTTATGTTTGTCTATATGTCATGTATGTATTCGTAAACCATTCATTCGATTGCAATGAAACTTTGGTGAACTGTTCACTGTACGCCCACGAAGGTTTCTGAGCCAAAAACAAAAGAGCACGACACATAGCTCAGGAGATGTTAAATGTTCAAATGTTTGTAAATCTATCGGACCAAACTGCGGAGTCATCAGTCCGTAGCTTACAAACTACTTAAACCTAGGTAAACTAACCTACAGACAAACACACACACCCATGCCCCAGGGAGGACTCGAACCTCCACGGCGAGCAACTGCACGCTCCAGAGCGAGACGCTTTAGACCGCTCGGCTACTCCACCGCGGCAGCGATAAAATTTTGTCAACTCATTGCTTAGGCATACTAACATTATCTTCGTATGGTGCATGGAGGAGGGTGCTTTACAAATATTTAATTCGTTTCTCACGCCTTCACGCTGAAGTCACTGGATGGATATGAACGAAATTTGGAACAGAGGTAGGTTATACCCTGATTAATACATGGGCTAACTTTCGTAAAGCAACGTATGGTACGTGGCGAAGGGTACCTTACAAAGGGTTAATACGTTTGTTACTCTTCATGCTAAAAAGGCTGGACGGAATTGAATGAAATGTGGCATGAAGATGGCTTATACCCCGAATTAATACACGGGCCACCTTTCGTAAATCTCCGTAGGTGCATGGCGGAGGGTACGATACATGAACGTCCAAATCGTTTTAATGGTCACCATGAAAGTCAGCACATGAATGTATGTTTTCATGAAGAGATGTAAGCCAGTGAATTTAACCTGACGTAGGGTACCTTGCGACACCGTTTGACCAGTCACTATCAAAGTTGGCTCTATATATATATATATATATATATATATATATATATATATATATATATATATATGAGGGAGAGGAGTAGGTGGAGGAGCAGATGGATGGAAAGGGGAGGGAGGAAACGGAGACAAAGATGGTGGAGGAGGAGATGGGAAGAGAGAGGGCAGGAGAAAGAGAGAGGGGAAATGGTGACAGACAGGTGAAAGGAGATGAAAAGAGTGAGGGGAGGAGGAAATGCTCAGAGAAAGGGACAGGAGGAAGCGGGGGGGGGGGGGGGCGAGCAGATGAACAGAGAGATGGGGAAGGAGGAGATGAACTAATATATATAGTTAAATTTCACTAAACGTATTTATTACCGACTTTATAATCAATATTTGTTTCTGACATTCGTGACTAAAGAAGCTAACACTTTCAAATTTCACACGTTCTTTCCACAATTATTTCTTCTGCGGCGGCAACGCGACGGGTACCAGCTAGTATGCTAATAATTTCTGCAGGACAAATTAATGTACATGTCCTGCGAATATAGACTTCCTTTCTGCAGTGTTCATACAGGGTGTCCAGAAAAGGGCTCCCTGATTTCAAAATTAAATATCTCGAAAACGAAGATTGGTAGAAGAATGCAGTAAACCGTATGTTTATTCTGAAAGCTATAAGAAGTTTATACAGCATTTTGAAATAATAGTTACAAAAGCTGCTAATAGATGGCGGTGTACGTTGTACAGCTCATATCAGCATACATAAGTGAAATAATCGTATGAAAACAATCGCATCACAATGTTTTAAAAATGTTCACCATTGGCACTATAGAGGTGGCGCAAACGAAGAATGAAATTCGCCATCACATTTCGTAGTGTCTCAACCGAAATGTATTCACATGCCACTGAGATCGCCGATTCAAGCTCGTCCAACGTTTCTCGAATGAAGAAAGGGCCAATAATGCGTCTGCTGCATATTGCAACCCACACAGTAAATTTGGAGAATACAGGGGTTTCACACCAATATGGCGTTTCGGAACCCCAAAATCGGCAGTTCTGCTTATTCACGTATCCATTCAGGTGGAAGTGTACTTCATCTGTAAACCAGATGCAGCCAACATCAAATCCTTCACTAACAATCATTGTGAGCATCTGATTAGCAAAGGCAACCCTTTGTTGCACAGCTCGTACGGGTATGGCCTGGTGCGTTTGAATTTTGAATGGTTCTTTCTCCGTATTTTCTGCGTGCTGGAACTGCTTCAAACCAGTCTCAGATGCAATTCTACGGACGGTTGACATTGGATTTCGCTGAATAATTCCAGAAACTGTGCCGATATTTTCAGCGTAAATGCGGTTTGCTTACGGCCAACGTGCCCCATTAGAACATCAGTTACGCTGCCTGTTCGTTGAAATTTTGCGAAGAGTCTACGAATGGTTTTCGCATCGGGTCCTTTTGGAACATTAAATCTTGCTTGAAAACTTGCCCTTGTTGCCGTAGGACTCTCTTCTAACCTGTGGTACTCTAACACCAGAAAAATCTCTTCCTTCGGTACGCTAACCTCCTTTCACGTGTCAATAGTGGAACTGATCGCTCTGGGCTTTGGATCACTATTTATACTAGGCATTACGTATGGCGATTACAGCGCCATCTGTTAGCAGCTTTAGTAACTATTATTTCAAACTGATTTATATACTTCTTACGGCTTTCACAATAAACATAGCGTTTACTGCATTCCTCTATCGATATTTGTTTTAGAGATATGTAATTTTGAAATCAGGGAGTCCTTTTCTGGACACCCTGTAGTTCTTTCTGAACACGGCTGTGTGTGTGATGCGTAGTAAGATTTATGAGATGTCCTCGTCCTGTCGTGCGTAGAGGAATAAGGCTTGGGTATAACGTAGTTAACTGCGTGTGCTGCTGGTAATACGATAAGCGGCAGACAGTGTAACCATGCTGTGTTGACGGCCACTCGGCCGCATTATCTCGTGCTGACGAGTCCCCCGTCTGGCTCGACCGTCAACAAGAGGCAGACGCAGGCACGAGGCGTGAGAGCGCGCCTGCCCGCTCACAATGGGGCAGTCATCTGCGGCCACGCCCACCGCCCAATGCCAGCCGGCTGAGACGACCCCAGCGGCTAGCTAGCTAGCGACGGCTCACCAAAACTGCTTCCGAGCCCGGCCCACACTTGTCGCAGCAAGCGCTTGTCAATTTCCAGCCGGCTGCGGTGGACGAGGGGACTGAGGTGCTCCAGTCACGGTCTGCACGGCCTCTACGGTCGGGGGTTCGAATCCCCTCTCGGCCATGGATATTTGTGCCGTCCTTAGTAATAGCTAGTGCATAAGTAGATTGTAAGTTTAGGATCTGATGACCACTACGGTCGGGGGTTCGAATCCCCCCTCGGACATGGATATTTGTGCCGTCCTAGTTCGTAAATAGTTCATAAGTAGTTTGTAAGTTTAGGGACTGATGACCCCATAGTTAAGTCCCATAGACTATACAAACATTTACAAACAAAACTCATCTACCACCTTCATTATTTCGTTACCTAATCTAATTCCTTCAGCATCGCCTGATTTTCTAAGACCGCATTCCATTATTTTTGTTTTGCTCTTGTTAATGTTCATTTTATACGCTCTCTTCAACACACTGTCCATTCCATTCAACTGCTCTTCCAGGTCCTTTGCTGTCTCCGACAGAATTACAATGTCATCAGCAAAACGCAATATTTTCATTTCTTCCCCCTGAACTTTAATCCCTATTCCAAATTTTTCCTTGCTTTCCTTCACCGCCTGCTCGATGTACAAATTGAATAACATCGGAGATAGGGAAGTAATAGATTAAAACTTGGTGCGTGATGGGGCGGTTTTCCATTAACGTTACTGTTTATGTGATCATATCTCATGAACTACGTGTCATACTGCGATAAAATTTCGAAGGTACATTCAGCTATACGTGTTTATATTGTCTGTTAAATTTTCTGCAGCTACAATTTGCAGTGCAGAAATGATAAATTGTAACGTCATGACCAATGCCGTAGCCTTAGACCATTAACAGCGGAACGTTACTGTTTATGTGCTCATATCTCATGCACTACCTGTCGGAATGTGATACAATTTAGAAGATACATTCAACTATATATGTGTATACTGTCTGTAAAATTTTCTGTCACTACAATTTGTAGTGTTCAAATTATAAATTGCAACGTCATACCGAGAGCCGTAGTTTTACAAAAAAAAAAAAAAAAAAAAAAAAAAAAAAAAAAAAAAAAAAAAAAAAAAAGCGGAAAAGTAGAAAGCGAGAAACTTTTTTCCTTTCATCATTTTACCATGGTTGCCCGCGAGAAAAAGTTTAATAAAGGTTTGAAATAATGTTTAAAGTTTGTTGCAAGTGGCTAAGTACTCTGTTTCTCGTATAGCGTATTTATAAAGTCTCGCCGCATTATGTGGCATTTTCTTGCAAATCCTATTGGTTATGACGTCATATCTAATTCTTAACCATGCAGCAATTGTTACCACACGGTAAGGAATGTGTGTACCAAATGCAGCAGTTTTCTGCGCATCTCATTGTTTATGACGTCATATCTCGTGAACTATGTATCCTACGTGATTCTTAAACTTACGGCGACCGTTCTCATGGATTTAAGCTAACGTGTACAAAATTTCATAAAGATTGGAACAAAACTGTAGATTTGTTGCAACACGTACAAATATAGGGACACTCTATATATTTGAAGATCGCCCAAAATTTGCGATTGGATAGTGTATTTCCTGTCAAAGACGACATAGTTCGTAGTAATCGATGGTAAGGCATCGACTAAACCAGAGGTGTATCGGACGTTCCACAGGGTAGTCCTCTGTTGTTCTTTATATACATAAACGATTTAGGGGAAAATCTTGTTAGCTCTCTTAGTTTGTTTACAGATGACGCCGTCATTTACTGTCTAGTAAAATCATCTGCAGATCAAAACCAACTGCAGACTGATCTGAATAAGATATCAGTATGGTGTAAAAATTGGCAATTGATTCTGAATAATGAGAAGTGTGAAGTCGTCCACATGAGTACGAAAAGAAATCCGTTAACCTTTGTTTACAAGATAAATCAATCAAAAGTGAAGGCCGTAAACTCCACAAAATACCTAGGAATTACTATTACTTCCGACCTAAACTGGAAAGAACACGTAGATAATATCGTGGGGAAGGCGAACCAGAGACTGCGTTTTACTGGCAGAACCCTTAAAACATGCAACAGAACTACTAAAGAAACTGCATACATTACGCTTGTCCGACCATTTTTGGGGTATTGCTGCCTAGTGTGGGATACTTATCAGATGGGTTTGACGGAGAACGAAAGAGTCCAAAGATGGGCAGCTCGTTTTATATTGTCATGATACAGGGGAGACAGCATTACGGAAATGATACAGGATCTGGGATGGGAATCACTACAACAACGGCGCTTATCACTTCGGCGTGGTTTACTTGCGAAACTCCAATCGCCAACATCCTCCCCCGAATGCGAAAATATATTGTTGACTGCCACTTACATAGGTAGAAAAGGTCATCAGAATAAAATACGAGAAATCAGAGCTCGAACGGAGTGATTCAGGTGTTCTTTTTTCCCGCGTGTTATTCGAGAATGGAATGGGAGATAAGTAGTATAATGGTGGTTCGATGAACTCTCTGCCAGGCACTTAAATGTGATTTGCAGAGCATCCAATGTAGATGTAGGTGTAGAATCTGTTGCAACAGTGCAGTCACCGTTCCGAAACCGCTTTGTATTATTTGCGAGTTGTTTCGCTCGGGTCATGATCAGATGAGATGTGGCGAAACGTCACTAAAGCTGCCACGAATTAAAATGTAAAATTATTACAATGACGAGGCAAAGAAACTGGTGTAGGCAGGCGTGTACAAACCACAGATATGTGTAAACGATCAGAGGATGGCGCTGCGATCGACAACGCCGTTATAAGAAACAAATGTCTGGCGCAAGAGTTACATAGGTTACTGCTGCTACAGAGGAGGGTTATCACAATCCAAGTGAGCTCAAACGTGGTGCTGCAGTGGTCGCACGAGATATGGGGCATTGTGAGGGAACGGATTATTAAAACCCATGAAATAACAATTCAGTAATAAACGATCTAATATATCGGTTAAAAATAGGGATATTTCACAGCAGATCATTGCAATTTTAAAGATGTATTGTGGTGCGTGTTTCATTTTCTTTTTTACTTTTTCAATTTGTACTGGCTTCCGAGGAGCACCGAGAACAAAGAAAACATCTGTGAATATATAGACACACTTTGTAAATAAGACTCGATTGAGCAGTCTTGAGATTTCGAAAAACTTAAGGGTATGCTGCCAGGTACCAAAATCTACGACGATCGATATTTCGGCAGGAGACCACCCTGCCATTTTCAAGGCGAAACTGCAGTGAGGAAGCAATCTGCAACGATCTTTAAAACCTCGGTTTTCAATGAGTAAACAGGAGAGACAACACACACCGAACAAGCAGCACACAGCGCCGACACTACCAAAGGTGAAACCGGTCGGGATATCGATAATATACATCAGTTCTCGACGGATGAGGTCGGATTAGTTTTGTCCCTCCGTTTTTTGACAAGTGAGAGAGCAGGAATTTAAGCAGAATCCTCCATCCCTATCCATAAGGTTGCCACCTAGTTTTATTTCTATCGCTTCCTTGATAACACAGTCCCAGTAGTTGGAAGTGGATGCCAGAATTTCCGTTATGTTGTATTCCATAGAGTGACCTGTGTCAAGACAGTGTTCGGCCACAGCAGATTTGTTTGGCTGTTGTAAACGTGTGTGACGGTCCTCAACAGTCATAATAGTTTGACCAACATATGACATGCCACAGCTACGTGGCATACGGTAGATATCCGCCTTGCGCAAACCGAGATCATCCTTAAAGGATCCCAACAGTGCCTTAATTTTAGAAGGTGGACGAAACACACATTTTACATTGTTTTTACGCAAAATTCGGCCAATATTGTTGGAAGTTCTGCCAACCTATGGCAGAAAGGCCACTGACGTGGGTGTCGACTCTGTGCTATCGGCAGCCGCAGTGGCCGAGTGGTCTGCGGCGCGCCAGTCACAGTTTGCACGACCGCTACGGTCGGGGGTTCGATTTCTCCCCCCACCCCACCCCCCCCCCCCCTCCCATTCGGGCATGAATGTTTGTGTCCTCTTTAGTATAAGGTAGTTCATAAGTAGTTTACAAGTTTAGGGACTGATGACCCCGCAGTTAAGTCCCTTAAGCTTAACAAACATTTGATCATTTGATTTTGTGCTATCATCTTTGGTCGTGTCGGCGCAGTGTGCTTGCTTGCTCGGTGTGTGTTCTCTTTCCTGTTTACTCTTTGAAAACCGAGGTTTTATAGATCGTTGCACATTGCTTCCTCGCTGCAGTTTCGCCTTGAAATGGCAGGGTGGTCTCCTGCCGAAATATCGGCCGTCGTCGATTTTGATACTTGGCTGCAGATCCGTAAGTTTTTCGAAGTTTTTATTCGCCAGGAGAAACTAAGGAATCACAGTATTGAGATTGTCTTGCTATAAAACAGATGTGTAACTATTCTCTTAAGAATTATAATAAAAACGTTAAATGATTAAAGACTGTGTTAGATTAACCAAACGGGTAATGTAGAAATTACTCTGTCCCTTCCAGTCGATTGTCCTCTAAGTAAGCAATCATTCTGTGATGCTCCTTGGTTGGTGAAAATTAATAAACCGTCCTAAATTTTTAATTTTACTACTTTTTAATTAAGGTCCCGTCTGGTCTGTTATTGGTATCCGTGAGTTCGTAATTTTACTGGCAACTCGAATCCGTGGTCGGAATAAAATATTTTTATTTTGCTCTGATTTCTTTCTTATGGTACAGCCGTTGCGGTAGTGCATTGTGTACCCTCAAAAAGTATGTGCGTTACAAACTGGGCCAACGAACAGTGTAGAACAGACACGAATGAACGATCTACCCGAAGAAAAACATAGAAAATCAAAAATAAGTAAATGAATAAAGTTGGTAGAGCGTTTGCGCACCAAGGGCAAAGGTCATAGTCTCGAATCATGGTTCGCCACATAATTTTAACACACCAGGAACTTTCATTTTGTATTAATACAGAAAATACTGAATTTTAATTTTTCCAAAGCTGGATTCAAAATGTGGGAATGAAATGATTAGAGACCGTGCGCTTGCTTAGTACTTGTTACGACCCTACCTATTACTCGGAATAGGACCGTTATACCACCAACACGAGTCTAATAATACAAATTTCACACCTGCTTTGCTGATGTAGACGAAACTGTTGTATTGATCAGCTTCTTCGCAGTATCCATATTGTCCTGAAATTACTTAATTTTGACAGTTTGAGTTCTTTGTAGTAAATAAAAGTACATTGCTGCATGATTGACTTCTGTTTATTACCTTCAAAATAGTCCGTCGGATTGGTGAAAAGGAAACAGATACTACAACATGGTGTTACAATCACTGAGACTGAACCAAACTAATCCTGCCTGTGATTCGTCGCACTCGTATTTATGGATAATGCAAGGTTCTAAAAAGTTTCAGAAGAAATTCCTCAATTATGCTTCTGTAATTAAATTAGACGTCTTTCACAAATAAGATGTACATCAGATTAATTAGCTCAAACAGTAGACATTCTTACAAATATAGATCGGATAAAATTATATACTAAACATACATACAAAATTTGATTAGCGCAGTGTTTTTTTTTTTTTTTTTTGACCTGTTAGCCTTGTGGTCTAACGCACCGCTTTCCGAGACGGCGAGACGTACCGGCCCCGGTTCGAATCCGCCCGGCGGATTAACGAAGGGGGTCGGAGTGCCGGCCAGCCTGGATGTGGTTTTTAGGCGGTTTTCCACATCCCCCTAGGTGAATGCTGAGCTGGTCCCCAAGTCCTGCCTCAGTTACACGACTCGCAAACATTTCGTAACTCTTTACACTTTCCCACACATATAACACTATACTCAGACACTTGAGGTACATATTTCCTCCTGGGGGGGGGGGGCATGGGGTGGCGGCAGGAAGTGCATCCGGCCACTCTGTAAACATTAACACGTGCCAAATACGCGTTTAACTTAGTGCCGACCCTGCATGTGCGGGAACATGTCCAAAGAGAAAGAAGAGAATGTTGGTTTGTTTTCATTACTGAAATTGTTGAACAATAAAACACCCGAATAGTTTCTTTCAAAATGATTATGTCAAACTGTTTGATACATAAATTAACGGCAGGAAATGGTAGTGATTATATTTTTGTAGTAACACGAATAATCACATCATGTCAAAAGATACCAATGTTATCATTATTACAAGGTTTTTTTTAAACTGTAATTACCGGCCGCAGTGACCGAGCGGTCTGTGTCGCGCCAGTCACGGTCTGCACGGCCACTACGGTCGGGGGTTCAAATCCCCCCTCGGGCATGGATATTTGTGCCGTCCTTAGTGTTAGCTAGTTCACAAGTAGTTTGTAAGTTTAGGGACTGATGACCCCGTAGTGAAGTCCCATAAGCTTAACAAACATTTGAACATTTGGTCTCTTTCTACTCGGCCACCGACTCCTAAGACAACCGGCGGACGAGACACAAAAGTGGCAACGAGGCTGGGATACAAAAAAACCTATGATTCAGTTGTTAGCAGACGCCCAGTAAACACCTGGCGTGACACTGACGTTCTCAAAGATGGCGGCAACCTTTCCTGTTGGCTTCAACTATGGCGGCGCTGTGGCCAGTCTATGTTGTTTATATAGGTCTTTGTCCGTTACATCCTGAGCAGACACGATGGCGCGTGCCCGCCAGTGAAGCGCGCTCGTAGAAAGTGTTTTAGGAGTGTGCCCTCCCCTCCTCCTTGAGAGGACTCGCGCAGTACGTAAACACGCAAGTGGGACTCGGCCGTACAGCAGCGCGCTGTGCTGTCGAGGCGAGAGCTAAGAGGTCGCTAACAGCCGCTAAAGCCGAGCCACAACACGGCCCTCTCACTGACACCGCTACACTACACTCAAAAGGCACAAGTGTCTTTGCTACAGTAAGGGTCCTAAAATATCTGACACTACCGTAATTATTTTCCCGTTTATCAGCCTCCTGATTCGTGAAAAGAGTCTTGTCCGTCATAGCAACTATTGTATTGTTAAAAATAACGTATCCATTTTTGTTTGATTGTAAAGTTCGCTGGCTCAGTGGTAGAGTGCCAGACTGTCAATCCGAAGGTCGCGGGTTTGATCCCCGCCAGGTCCTAGGATTTTTATCCACTTCTTTCACCTGTGGCAGTATTTCTCATGTGAAAAATACCGAGTAGTACCGTGGTTCGGAACCCACGTTAAACTGTAGGTCCCCCTATAAGTGGCTGGGTAAGTCACTTCGAAGGTCGGAGGAAGGCAACGGCATACCACCTTCAAACAGTACCATGCCTAGTAAAGCACTTTGATGTACAAACCAATATTCGGATTGTTGACTGCTTTTTTGTAGTAGGTATAAATGTCTTTAATTATGACACTAATATTACTAGTAATAATAACAATAATAAAATTGAAATTATTAAATGAAAGATAATAAATGAAAGCAATTAAAATTACACCAAGGATTGTAAATAAAGAATGACAAGAGCAAAAAATGTCACCTCGTGACAAAAATATTTTTCAATTGATTGGATGTAATATCTAAAGTGCTGACAGCAAATTTTATTAATAAAGATAACTCATTTCTGAGGGATAATCAGATCGAATTATGTGTTGGTCAGTCAGTAGTAACTGCAGAAAGGCAGTATAATCATCCACTTACAAAAATACTAATTATAGATGTTAAGAAGAGGGAGTACAACGCTTGAAAATAACCGCATTTGGTGTTGCAGATATATGGCTAATATGTAGGTTAAGACCTTTTTGTAGTGAAAAATAACTAAAATCAGGCATTGCTGGTTGACAGTATTAACAGACAGTGTCTTGCACTTGAACCACATGACCTTTAAACTTTATCTTGATACTGTCTGAAAAGACCACATTTTAAAAAATCAAGCCAGAAATAAAAAAAAGTTTATGCAATGTTTACAATAATGAGCAAACGAAGTAATCGATGGAAATTACAATCACAATCTTTCCGAGAAATAAATAAAAGTGGAAACACCTTGCTAGATTTGATGCTCTTTCACATAGGTTGACACGATATCCACTGCGCCCTCGCAAGCTACTATAGTAGACATTTGTAATAAAGTTTTAGAATCTTGCATAAAATTCTGTAATTTTTTTGTCGTCGATTACACTAGAACGAGGGCCGACTGATGAGCATTATTTATTACAACTCCATCCGAACTCACTCTTTGATTACGTATATTGGCGCGATGCGTATCCATTTCAGCAGACGCTAAAGTACGCAGCCGCAGTATGACAATAAGGTGACTGTACAGTACCGAGCCACGTGCGTCGATGGCGTACTGTCGACTTTTATCGGATGCCTTCGGCCCCGTCTTCGGCCGCCGTAAACAAAGTTTAGTTCCGCGTTTTGCCGTCGGCAGTATTGTAAAGTGACCGAGTATTAAGTGGGCGTGATAACTATTTGGGAGTAACGGTAGAAGTGCCAGGGTAGTCCGTGCAGTTGTGGTTCTCATTGTGTCCCGATGGCTCAGTGGCCAGTGCCGGGTCTAGCCGGCGGTATCCGAACCCCGTTTGACGCAGATGCATCGCACGATTCTGTTAGGTGTAGTCTTGTGTAGTTCGCGAACGAACTAATTGGAAGAGCGCTTCCACAGGCGAACTACGGGAACTAGTTCGCAGCTCCCTCGCCTCTTAGTTCGTCCGCTCCTTTTCCGAAGACTGACGGGAAGCAGCGAGAGGACGCGAGAGCGCGCAGAATCGCGTGATTCCCTTCTGCCAGTTACCGTCATTTCGAGCTGAGATGCAGCTCACCTGTAGATTCATAGTTCACTGCCACAAATTTTATTTTCTAAGGTATTCAGCAGTGTCTACACATAACCCTCATTCCAAAGTGTAAAGAGGTAAAGATAACTTAAAATTGTTTGCATTTATATGCGAGAAATTATGCATCAACCATTTCTCTCGCCTGCATGATAATGTTGACGGTTCACGGGGTAGAATGTTGAGGATAACGTCGTATAAGCGACACTAACACTGTGTGGTAACGAACCCATATAGAATTAATTAGCTAAAAAATGTAGGTTACTGCCTTTCGTCACAATGTAAAGGTCGAAACCCATTGTCATCAATGTGGCTAGCGTGAAGATCAAAAATTTCTTCTATTTCATTTGTTAATACAAAAACGATTTCTGTAATACGTGTGTGGTTGACCGCAATGGCGTAACTTTCGGTGCAACTGAGGCGGCCGCCCTTCCGAAACAAAGGATTGGACTTGCCGGGCACAGAACACGAAAATGCGTCTCTACGCGTGGGAAACTTGGTTTATTTAATGGAACAAATAAAGAAATCCATTTTAATAATAAAATGCTACGAGTACTCTGTATGCAAAGTAGTGAATACTATTTTAGCACCCATTCGTGTAAATAACTTGTTCATTTGCGTAAGTACTTGAAGTCTAATTGCCCAAAAATACGGGTAATAGCACACGCTTGGGCAACACTGATCATTATATAAAAAAGATATCATAACAAAAGAAAGAGCTCTTTTAGTAGCGGTAGTAAAAACCGAGAAGAACTAAAAAGAGCAACCTACTTCACGGCCGAGCTGCGAACTAGAGAGCTATCGGTCGCGAACTAAAATATGCGCGATCGGTCGCGAACTAAAATATGCGCGATCGGTCGCGAACTAAAATATGCACGATCGGTCGCGAACTAAAATATGCACGATCGGTCGCGAACTAAAATATGCACGATCGGTCGCGAACTAAAATATCTGCAATCTGTCCCGAACTAAAATATCTGCAATCGGTAGCGAACTAAAATATCTGCAATCGGTCGCGAACTAAAACATTTGTGACCGGTCGCGAACTATTATGTCAGACGTATCTCGCTTCTTAGTTCGTTCGATTCTTTTCCGAAGACCGACGGGCAATAGCGAGAGGGCGCGCAGCAGAATTAAAAATCACGTGATTGCCTTCTGCTGATGAGAGCCATTACTAGGTGAGCGTCTGCATGCTAGATTACATAGTTCAGTGATACAAAATTTCTGTTTTGTTCTGCACTCTGTAATATGTGAATAATAATTTCCATAATGCTGACTAATAATTTCCATAATGCGAAGAGCCAAGATATAGAGATAACTCTAAACTTAAACGCGAGAAATTATCCACAAACTGTTTCTTTTGGTTTGCGTGATATCGTTAGCGGCTCAAGCAGCAAGCGCATGAAGCAGCTAGGTGGGGGAACTTCTCCCTCCACCTGCATGCGCAGACCACGCCGCTCAGCCGTCACTGGGAGCGGACGAACTAAAAGAACGAAGTAGTTCGCGGTAGAGCCGCGAACTAAAGTGAGCGCTCCCGATCGCGACCTATTAAGTCTAGTCATGTGGGCTGCCGATGTTGTGGAATCAGCTGTTCTGTTTGCGTGAGACAGGCGCCAGGGAAGATTCCTCGCCGCGGCGGAGTGGCCGAGCGCATTGAGGCGTCATGCTCCGATGCGAGAGACCGTTCCCCGGGACGGATGACCCGGCAGTTAAGTCCCATAAGCTTTACAAATATAGGGTGGCGCAGGGGAACGGGAAATTTTGTACGTTACAGTTGGCAGCACTGTAGCGCTGGCAGATGTTCGAAACTTTGCACTATTGATGTGAACGCATTGCCATTTAGTAATCATGGAGAATTGGACTGGTGCGGAACGTGCAGAAGCTGTGAGAGCGTTTCACAAAAATGGTGATAGTGAGACTGCCGCGCAGAGAACATTTCGACAGCATTACCAGCTTGGACGTCAAGGACGTGTCCCATCTGCGCATGCGATTACAACGTGGGTGCGTCATTTTGAAGAAACAGGATCTGCCTTGAAAAAGAAACCTCCAGGTGGCATTCCAACGGTACGTACCCCAGAGAACACTGCAGCTGCTAAACCTGCAATCGAGAGAAGTCCTCGCCTCTCCGTTCGACAGCACGCATCTTAGCGAGGGATTAAGCGACGAAGCTTACAAAGAATACTGCACGAATTAGACTTCCATCGCTATAAGTTGTTGCAGATTGTGCAACACTTACATGAAGGAGACCCAGCGTCACTTATTAGAGTTTAGTAGCCAGATATTGGCTAAAATGAAGGAGGACGTGAATTTCCTTGGTAACTTATGGATATCAGACGAAGCCCATTTCCACCTGAACGGATTGGTGACCAAACAGAATTTTCGTTATTGGGCACGGGAGAATCCTTGTGAATTTCACCAGCGACCACTACATAGCGCCAAGGTGTGCGCAGTATCATGTCATGGTGTTATCGGTCCCTATTTTTTTGAACGTGAGAATGGTAGTGCAGTGACAGTAACATCCGCTCGATATTTTGAAATGCTTCAATCATTTTTTACACCGAGACTGTACGAGCTTAATCTTAACGTCGAATACATGTCGTTTCAGCAGGACGGAGCCATGTCACACACTGCACGACAATCGATGGCAGCAGTTCGTCAATTGTTTGGAACACGCATTATTTCACGTAACGGTGACATTGCATGGCCTGCGAGGTCCCCTGATCTTAGTGTGTGCGACTTCTTCCTGTGGGGATATCTTAAAGGCGAGGTGTACCGTACACGTCCTGCAGCAATCCATGAACTGAAGGAGAACGTTGAAAACGAAATCGCTGCCATTCCCCAAGATTTTCTACATCGCGCATTCCAGAGTTTTCATAACAGGCTGTTAGAGTGTGAACGCCGAATGGGAGCACATCTTTCCGATGTCATCTTTAAAAAGTGAAGAGACACTTTTGGACATTTTGATTGTAAAGACATACTGATTAATGGCATACGGAATACATTCACTTTCTACAAATAAACAATCCTGAGACGGATTTTCGTCTCAAAGATGTCAAAGAAATTAATTATAATTCTGAAGCATAGAATTAAAATTTGTGATGCGGCCGGAAATCGAACCTGGTCCTCCATGCTTACTACGTAGACTCTTAACCATTAGACCACCACACCACCAACGATTAAGGCGCAGCTTCTTTAATGCAGCTTCTGTGTTCCAAAGATAATTGCCAGTACTGCCAATTATCTTTGGAACACAGAAGCTGCATTAAAGAAGCTGCGCCTTAATCGTTGGTGGTGTGGTGGTCTAACGGTGGCGTCCCAAAAGAGTTTTATACGCGTTTCTGGGATATCATTGGTACAGTTTTCACTGACGTCTTAAATGAAGTAATCAAGGGAGCTACAATCCCTCCAGACATGGAGGGCACAATAGTTCTCGTCCCGAAACGTCAAGGAAGGAAAAGCTTCGACAGCCTGCGACCCGTTACCCTGCTCGACCATTGCTCGAGCTGTCAACACCAGAATGACTCCAATGATTAAAAAAATTGTTAGACCTCATCAGACCTGCACCTCAGGCAGATCCGCTATGTCAGTGGTTTCAGAAATCAGGAACATTTTATCCATCGCCTCAGTTACTAACCGGAAATGCGCTTTGTGTTTTATAGATTTTAATGAGGCCTTCGACCACGTTAGCCATTCGTACCTAATGCGAATAATGGCAAAAGTGGGATTTGAAGATGGGCCATAGACAGTTATTAAGAAGATCATCACAGGGATTTCTGCGAGAGTACAGATTAATGGTCAACTAACGTTACCGATTTTCATCCAGCAAGGAGTACCCCAGGGCAGCCCCCTTTCAATGCTCTTGTTTGTTTCATTCCTGTATTTCTGAACATTGTTGAAGATTCCCTGTGGACTGCGGCCAGGCGGACAGTATGAAACGTGTCCATAAAAAATATTTTTGTAAGAAAATGCCTAATATTGTGCCTCCTGTTGTGTGTCGAGTAACTTGCTTGCAAGAAAATGTATAATATCGCTTCTACTGTGTGTATCGATATGTGTTCTTAACTCTGTGAAGTTTCATCTTTGGCAAAGATTATGTATTGCATAGCATTGTTTCTCGCGCTGAGAGAGAGTAGCACTTGTGGTTCAGCTCGCTTAGAGAGCGGTTGAGTTGTGTGCATGGCTCCGATGTAGAGCAGAGGCTGCTGTGCCAGCAAGTTGATTTGATTGTATTTTGAATTTTGTATTGTATTGTATTGTCACACCCCTGGAATATATGAAGGTAATTGCATTTGATGTCATTAGGAAGAAGTTGTATTATGTAGGTAATGTAATGCTGTATATTAATAATAAGTAACAAAGTTGACCTTTCTGTCCTGTTTCATTTACGTAGTTAGAAGATTAACCTACTTCCTTCATTCGATAATTAGTTATTAGTGGATTTAAAGTGCAGTATTGATTTTGATAATATTGTTGAACATATTTCGTTATTGGTGCCGTAGTAAATGATAGTTAATTGACTATGATACTAAATTTCAATAATCAGAAACTGATCTGCTTAAAATTCTCACAGTCAAACATTAAGAAAGTGGTTTGTGGTTTTTTTAAATATCTTTCTCGCAGTCAAAATTTTTGATTATAGTCAGTGTCTGTTTCAAGTGGTGACTTGCCACAGTTGTTTTGTGTTTAAAGTATCCGTTGCGCACATAATCAGTTTAATGCACTGTTTCTTATTTAATAGTATATACATCAATATCAGGGCCCTAATTAAACCAAATTGCCGTGTTAATGAACAATTTGTTGTCTGATTTAACGATAGGTTCAACATCCACAACACACACACACAGCTTTTAAGTTGAGTGAAGGGGCAGGGGACGTCAGAGGGAGAAAAAGACCGCGCGCCGCCACAGCTGGTAGTAGTGACTCATATGAGGCCGGCGGCCGGTCCCAGCACGCGGTGAGCTCACTTCCGCGCTCCCAGCCTCAGGACAGGGACGGCTGCGGCAGCTCCACGCGTACACAGCCGTCCTACCAGACGGCTGCCCCGACCTCTCAACTAACATCTACATCTACATGGGATACTCTGTAAACCACATCTAATATATAAAGCAGAGTGTCCGCATGTTCCTACCTGTTGCATACAAATCTACAATTTTGATCCAATCTTTCTCAAATTTTGTACACGTAAGCTTCAGTCCATGTCGACGGTCGCCGTAATGGTAACAATCACATACGATATATAGTTCACGAGATACGCCGTCATAAACAATATGCGCGAAAAACTGCTGCCATAAGCGACAATGCTGCTCATTTTCTCCTAAACCATTGGACCGATTTCAACCAAATTTGGCACATACATTCCTTACCGTGAGGTAACAATTCCTGCAGGGTTAAGAATCACATACGGCACATGGTTCAAAAGATATTACGTCATAACCAATAGAAATCACCTAAAAATGCCATATAATGCGGCGAGACTTTCGAAATGCACTACATGAGAATGACAGTACGACGGCCGCGGTGGCCGACGGGACTGAGGCGCTCCAGTCGCGGTCTGCACGGCCACTACGGTCGGGGGTTCGAAACCCCCTCGGGCATGGATATGTGTGCCGTCCTTAGTATAACGTAGTTGATAAGTAGTTTGTAAGTTTAGGGACTGATGACCACGTAGTTAAGTCCCATAAGCTTAACAAACATTTGAATGACAGTACTTAGCGGCTTGCAACAAACTTTAAACATAATTTCAAACCTTTATTAAACTTTTTCTCGCTGGCAACCATAGGAAAATCATGAAAGGAAAAATGTTTCTCGCTTACCACATTTCCGCTGTTTATGGAGTAAAACTACGGCTCTCGGTGTGACGTTGCAATTTATAAATTGAACACTACAAATTGTAGCGACAGGAAATTTTACAGACAGTATATACACATATAGTTAAATGTAACGTTCATGGAAAACCGCCCCACCACGCACCAAATTTTTATCTATTACTACTTTACTACTAATTGTATTCCCAAAAGATTTTACAGGCACACAACCATTATACAAATGAATATATACTTGACAAATGGCAGGAATAAATAAATAAATATCCGGGAAACGCTGGGTTTTCAGCTAGTTTAAGTGTAAAATACGAGAAATCAGGACCCGAACGGAGAGATTCAGGTGTTTTCATTCTTCCCGCGCGCTATTCGAGAATGGAATGGGAGATAAATAGTATAATGGTGGTTCGATGAACCCTCTGCCAGGCACTTAAGCACTTAAATGTGATTCGCTGAGTATCCCATGCAGATGTAGTAGAAGTGCCTGGCACGGGGTTCATCGAACCACCTTTATACTATTTATCTCCCATTCCATTCTCGAACGGCGCGCGGGAATCTCTCCGTTCGAGCTCTGATTTCTCGTATTTTATTCTGATGATCATTTCTACCTATGTAAGTGGGAGTCAACAATATATTTTCGCATTCGGAGGAGAATGTTGGCGATTGGAGTAGACCACGTCGCATCGATAAGCGCCGTTGTAATGATTCCCATCCCAGGTCCTGTATCATTTCCGTAACACTGTCTCCCCTGTATCGTGACAATACGAAACGAACTGCCCTTCTTTGGACTCTTTCGATGTCCTCCGTGAAACCCACCTGATAAGGATCCCACACTGGGCAGCAATACTCCAAAAATGGACGCACAAGCTTGGTGTATGCAGTTTCTTTTGTAGTTCTGTTGCATGTTTTAAGGGTTCTGCCAATAAAACGAAGTCTCTGGTTCGCCTTTCCCACGACATTACGTGTTCTTTCCAATTTAAATCTGAAGTAATAGTAATTCCTAGATATTTTGTGGAGTTTATGGCCTTAACTTTTGATTGATTTATCTTGTAAACAAAGTTTAACGAATTTCTTTTCGTGCTCATGTAGACGACTTCACACTTCTCGTTATTTAGAGTCAATTGCCAATTTTTACACCATACTGATACCTTACTCCAGTTGGTTTTGATCTTCAGATGGCCTTACTAGACGGTAAATGACGGCGTCACCTACAAACAATCTAAGAGAGCTACTTAGATTTTCCCCTAAATCGTTATAAGGAACAGCAGAGGGCCAATAACATTATCCTGTGGAACGCCCGATATCACCTTCAGATAGATCCATACAAGGAGGGATTTACGATATTAACTACGGCTAGGCATTGGAATAATTCAGAACTGAAAATTCCTGGTAGATTAAAACTGTGTGCCGCAACCGGAATTCGAACCTGGGACTGCCTTTCGAGGCCAAGCGCCCTACCGACTGAGCTATCCCCGCCCGCTTCAAGGTCCGCCCTCACAGCGTGCCGGTATAGCTCAGTCGGTAGAGCGCTTGGCCTCGAAAGGCAAAGGTCCCATCTTCGAATCCCGTGTACTGTTCCTTTTGTATTTTTGGTTTGGTGTTATAAACATTTGGATTAAATACCGCACGGGTAGCGGGGGCTGTGTGGCGTGGTCTGGGCGGTTTTTTAGGTTAGAGGGCCTCGGGAATACACAAAATGGGTTTCAGTCTCAAAGGGGGGCAGGTCAAACACAGGAAGAAAGCAGATCTAGAAACCATTGGTATAACAATTGTAAATTGTCGTAGCTGTATTGGGAAAGTTCCAGAGCTCCAAGCGCTGATAGAAAGTACTGAGGCACATATCGTTACAGGTTCTGAAAGCTGGCTGACGCCTGAGATAAGTTCGGCGGAAATTTTTTCAAAGGGTCAAATGGTCTTCAGAAAGGATAGAATAAATAAAAAGGGGGTGGTGTGTTTATTGCTGTTACAAACGGTTTATCCTGCAGCGAAATGGAGACAGATACTTCCTGTGAGTTGGTCTGGGTAGAGGTTATACCTGACAACCGGAATAAATTAATAATTGGATTTTTTTATCGGCCCCCTGACTCAGACGATGCGGTTGCCGAAATGTTCAAAGAAAGCTTGAATCACATTTCAAATAGTTATCCGAAGCATACTGTTATAATAGGTGGCGACTTTAATTTACCCTCGATATGTTGGCATAATTACGTATTCAAAAGCGGCGGCAAATATAAAACATCGTCCGAACTACTTCGAACAGATAGTTCATGAACTAGAATAGAATAGTAAGTGGTTGCGAAAATACCCTTGATCTCCTAGCAACAAATAATCCGGAGAGATAGTAAAGAGCATCAAAACAAATACAGGGATTAGCGAACATCAAGTTGTAGTAGCGAGACTAAATGTCGAAATTCCCAAATGCACAAAAAATAAACGAAAAATATATCTATTCAATAAAGCAGATAAAAATTCGCTTCACGCTTTCCTGAGTGATAATCTCCAGTCTTTCAAAACTAAAAATGCGAGTGTAGATCAGTTGTGGCTTACTTTCAAAGACATAATATCAGTAGCAATCGAGAGATTTATACCAAATAAATTGATAAAAGAGGGGGCCGACCCCCCGTGGTACACAAAACAGATCAGATCACTGTTGCAGAAACAAAGAAAAACGCATGCAAAATTTAAAAAGACATAGAATCCACAAGACTGGCAATCTTTTACTGAAATTCGCAACCTAGCGCGGACTTTAATGCGAGAAGCCTATAGTAGTTACCACAACGAAATCCTGTCTCGTAATCTTGCAGAAAATCCAAAGAAATTCTGGTCATATGTGAAGTACACTAGCGGCAAAACACAAACAATACCTTCACTACGCGATAGATGTTCCTGGAGTAGTAAAACAACTTAAGTCTCTAAACAAAAATAAATCTTCCGGGCCAGATTGTATACCAACTAGATTCCTCTCAGAGTACGCTGATGCAATAGCTCCGTACTTAGCTATAATTTACAACAGATCACTCAGCGAAAGATCTGTACCCAAAGACTGGAAAGTTGCCCAAGTTACTCCAATATTCAAGAAAGGCAATAGGAGTGATCCCCAAAATTACAGGCCTATCTCATTGACGTCGATTTGCAGTAGGATTTTGGAACATATACTTAGTTCGAATATTATGAACTACCTCGAAGAGAACGACCTATTAACCAATAGTCAAAACGGATTCAGAAAGTATCGCTATTGCGAAACACAGCTCGCCTTTATTCACATGAAGTGTTAAGTGCCATCGACAAGGGACTCAAATCGATTCCATATTTCTGGATTTCAGGAAGGTTTTTGACACTGTACCCCACAAGCGGCTTCTTATGATATTGAACCTTATGGAATATCTACCCAATTGTGCGATTGGATTCACGATTTCCTATCACAAAGGACACAGTTCGTTGTAATTGACGGTAAGTCATCGAGTAAAACAGAAGTGATATCTGGCGTTCCACAGGGAAGCGTTATAGGTCCCCTACTCTTCCTCGTGTTTATAAACGATTTAGGAGACAATCTGAATAGCTCCCTTAGATTGTTCGCGGATGATGCTGTCGTTTATCGGTTAGTGAAGTCAACAGAGGATCAAAAGCAACTGCAAAGCGATTTAGACAAAATTTCTACTTGGTGCGAAAATTGGCAATTGACACTAAATAAAGAAAAGTGTGAAGTAATACACATGACCAGTAAAAGAAATTCACAGAACTTCAATTACGCGATAAATCAGTCAAACCTTAAGGTCGTAAATTCTACCAAATACCTAGGAGTTACAATTACGAACAACTTCGACTGGAGAGAACACACAGAAAATATTGTGGGGAAGGCGAATCACAGGTTACGTTTCATTGGCAGAACGCTTCGAAGATGCACCAGCTCCGCCAAAGAGACTGCCTACATCACACTTGTGCGTCCTCTCCTGGAGTACTGTTACCCCTTGTGGGACCCTCACCAGGTGGGACTGACGGAAGACATTGAGAAGATTCAGAGAAGGGCAGCTCATTTTGTTTTATCACTTTACGGGGGGAAAGCGTCACGGACATGTTGCACGAATTGGGATGGAAAACATTAAAAGAAAGACGTTATTCATTGCGGCGTGATCTGTTTGCGAAGTTTCAATCACCGACTTTTACTTATGAATGTGAAAATATTTTGCTAGCACCCACCTACTTAGGGAGACATGACCATCCCAATAAAATAAGAGAAATCAGATCGAAAACGGAACGATTTAGGTGTTCTTTCTTCCCGCGCGCTATTAGAGAATGGAACGGTAGAGAAAAGTTATGAAAGTGGTTAATGAACCCTCTGCCAGGCACTTAAATGTGATTTGCAGAATATCTATGTAGATGGAATTGAACGAACTTCGGAATATCTGCAGGCATTAATTTTTTTAAAGATGATGTCAGACTTGAGCAAGGATCGTATATTTTGTGTCCCAGCCTCGTTGCCGCTTTTGTGTCTCGCATCCGTCGTAGGTGTTGGTGGCCGAGTGGAATGAGATCGACACAGGAATAAAGATAGCACGGTGGTGCAGGTACGGAGGGGAGCAGCCACTGGGACAGCAGAAACTAGAAACACTAGAGTAAATTAGAACGAGATATATATTGCACAAAATTTATACAATACTTAACTTTTAGATAGCTCAGTACTGCAGAATGCTGATACATAGTTGAGCTAGAGGCCTGCCTAGTGCCTATCCGATAGCCAAGTCTTCACTGGTGCCTATCTGATTCCGGAGTGTTAACTGGTTCCTACCTCAGTCCCAAGTGAAGGATGTCGTTCAGTGGTGGCCACGAGCGGAGTTGCAGCAGAGGGCGCTCGTGGCCGACGTCATAAGAACGCCGCGTCGTGCGTGCATGGCGGCGCGCGGCGAAAGTAGGTGGCGCGCACTTTGGACTTGTGCGACACCACAGTATAGGCGTTAAAAATAGCGGTTGTTATTGTTGAAGCTAAGACAACACCTCAAAGCACAACTACAAAAGAAAGTCGGCTATTATTTACTTTTACATGCACGATGAGACGTGGTTCAGCTGGAGACATTATTTTGTGATGGAATGGGAAACGAAATTAAACTATCCGCCGTAAATCGATGCTTGCTGATCTCACGCTTCGCGTAAGAAGGTTTCACGATAGCGTTAAGTTACTGAGATGATACGGAAATAAAATCATAAAATATCGGATCTTGCTGAATAAAAACATTATCTGTACGTTCTGAAAATCAACTGAATATAAATTTGAGTCTGAATCAAACATGCAATCGCGAAACGAATCCTAATAAGGACCAAGCATCTCTTTACATGGGGGACTGATGACCTCCGCGGTTTTGTCCCCCTAAAACATCAAACCAACCAACCAACCATCTCTTTACAATATATATATATATATATATATATATATATATATATATATATATATATATATATGCTAGGAGAGTATTTAAATATTCCCTGGTAATAGAACAGTTCATTTTCTATAGCTAAAAGACCTTAACTTGTAATCTTAATTGTAAGACACTGGACTCGCATTAGGGAGGACGGTGGTTCAAATCCACCTCCGGCCATCCAAGTTTAGGTTTTCCGTGATTTCCCGAACTCACTCCAGGCAAATGCCGGGATGGTTCCTTTGAAAGGGCACGTCCCATTTCCTTGCCCAAACAATCCGAGCGTTAGCTCCGTCTCTAATGACCACGCTGTCGACGGGACGTTAAACCCTAAGTATCCATCCTTCTTTCCTTCCTTCTGTAATCTTTTTTTTTTTTTTTTTTTAAAAAAGAAAAGAAGTAGTTCTCACTACTTATTACGGCACTTCATCTTTCATATGTCAAAAAATTTAACATTTTTATCATTTTGACACGAGCCATGTCGCTGTTTTTTCTTTCTTTTTTCTTTTTCTTTTTATTTTATTTTTATTTTATACTTATTTTTCATTCTTTTTTTTTTGTGTCTTGTATTGCCGTATTGCGCAATAGGTGACCCGACAATAAACAAATAGTTAACTTCCCTGCCTGTGGTAGATAGGGATATATTTCAAATACAAATCTGGTGTACGTAGGTTGACAGTAAATGCTGGAATTTAAAACTGCCATACGACCTCACAGTGCGATGAATGATCTAATATTCTGCGTTTTGCCTTTGTTGCAGGTCGTCAGTTCTGACCGGAGTTGCTGGGAAGTTTTCATTAGGTGAGCAAACATTTACGATCACTGTTCTTCATTACTTCTGAGAATATCATACTGCTCACAGGGATGCGCACCGCAAACAGCAGTTAAACGTATCAACAATAATTCAGTTCTTTGAGACAAACATTGCCTCGTTATATAAAACGTATTAAATATAAGGAGAGGCATCGAATTAAAATTTGTGCTGTTGTTAGGATTCGAACCCGGTACCTCCTGTTTAAAAGACAAGCGCTTTAGACCGCTCAGCTAACACAGCGTTATCTACAAAGCGACTACACGAACTCCGAGGACTCTACTACACCATATACTTTCATTATTAAAGTTGGAGAAACCAGCTTTTACCGCATTCAACAGGACTTGGACTCTAGCACTGAAGCTGGTCAGACACTAACTGAAATCGATCTGTAATATAAAAAATAAAGGTTCCAATGCGGCCAAAGGTGGTTTTTCCAAATTTAATAACTTTAGTGCGGCTCTGAAGCACATTGGTAGAGTGCCAGACTACAAATCCAAAGGTCCCGAGTTCGATCCCCGCCAGGTCTTAGGATTTTTATCTGTCACTTCTTTCACCTCTGGCAGAGATGCTGATGTGAAAAATATAGAGTAGCACGGTTGTTTGGGAACCCACGTTAAACTGTAGGTCCCCCTATAACTGGCTGGGTAAGTCAGTTCGAAGGTCGGAGTAAGGAACGGCATACCACCTCCAAACAGGACCATGCCTAGTAAAGCACTGAGGTGTTCAAACCAATGTGGTCGCTCTGCACCAAACTCCAGACGGAGTAGTCTACAAATATACTTTGATTCTGCCTCAATGTTCCCTGTAAAATACGTATCAAATTGCCAAGGCTCTCCTGTATTGGAATAGCACCCCTGCAAAGAACGTGAGTGGAAACAATGCCTCCTCGTTCCTCAGGCAGAGGTGATACAAATTAATTCGGTTCCTTGAGACAAACATTATATACCAAAGGTATTAAATGTAAGGACAGGCAATGAACTTAAATATAGGTCCCAGGTGCGAATCCCAGCCACAGCAGAAATTTTAATTCGATGCCTCTCCTTATATTTAATAGCAGATAAAAGTTTCACCTGCCATTGCTGAATCAATAGATTCATGTACAAATTTAAAACTTGAATAAGATGATGGAGATGCTAAGAGGAAAAAAAAAAAAAAAAAAAAAAAATAGAAAAATTGATAATTATTAGGTACGGCACAAACGTTCTGAATAAAAAGAGCGCTGGCCAGAAGCGAACGACTGTTGTAGCTTAACGCTCCCCAGACAGTAACAGCTATGGTGGAGTTGGTGTCTGCTGCACGAATGCACCCTTTAAGCCCGTTTTAGACGATCGACTTTGTGGTAAAAATTGAGTTCTCTAAGTGCGTGCTCCTTTCGTGGCTGCGTGTATATCAGCAACCAACCCCATAGCGTGTACGTCATGACGTCAATGTCCTATAGAGGGCACCTGTATATAGACGGGCATGCTCATCAATTTCTGCTGTAGCGGCAGCTCCCGCCGCCATTTTTGTTCCAAGCGGCGACAGCGTGAGCGTAGAAAAGCAGAGTTTTTCCGCCGTTATTGCTTTGAAATATCGCTTGCTTAATTTATAATACATATACCAAAAAGAAAATATATGTTTGGATTAAAAATTTATCTCTTCATAATAAATTATTGTAATGTGGTTTGACAAGTCGTTAAATGTGTTCTGGTATTTGCCCGCCTGGGTGTGTATTGTGAGCAACTTTTACACATTCGATAGCTCAATTTTACGGGATAGCAGATGCACTACCAAATCTGCGCTTTGGTTTAGTTTAATACATTCTGTGTGCAAAAATCAAGCAAAAGGAACGATTGTCATCCAAGACGAAGGTAAAGCACTTTCACAAGTTACAGTTTCAAAACACTTTTCAGCTAATGGAATTTTAACAGCTAAAAGGGCTTTAATAAAATACGGTGATAAAATTGGTCAATTTAACTCATGACTTCGGCGGCGTTGAGTGCTGATGTTGGCAATGAAATTCGAATGCTCTTTTAAAAATCGAACAGGTAGAATGAGAGAAAATAGTTTTTCATTTTACCAACTTGTATGTACCCTTGCCCAGTCAGTAAATTAATTATCCTCGTAAAGCGAACATTTTGTTGCAAACATAGGAAACTACGCCGCCGATGCAGTAACTAAGCATCGCAATAGCTGTAAATAAAATTAGCATCTAAGTAGCTTCAAACATCGTTACGAGTCATGTGAGACATTGTAACTAGTAGAAAACAGTGTGCATCATTTAAAAGTAATTACTATTGTTATTGTTTAAAGGTTAATACTGTTTGTTATCGTCAATGTATATATATAAATAAAAGTCTGTAACAGTAGTTCGTAGCTTCGGAACCTTCGCTAAAATGGACACGTATCGAAAAGCTGTCGTTTACAACGTGCAGAAATTGTGCATAACTGCATATGAATTAACCAACCTCGCATAGTTTTTAAGACCTTGTCACGACGACAGTTCTATTAACCATATCTTACGACTTTCAGGATTCATTGCAAACGAAAAAAAAAACTACATTTTCAGAACGATTATAACAATTCGGAGCTGCACAACCCACTACGCTGCAACCGCACTGATTGCCATATTCTACAATCGCGCTTCGAACCGAAGGAACAAAAATGGCAGATGCGCATGGCCGTCTATATACAGGTGCCCTAGGTCTATAGATTGTGGCGAGTGTGAAGTTATAAATTCCCCAGTGTGCTGCAGAATGCGCATGCGAAGAAGAAATGAACTCCAGCGTATCTGCTGATATCGGAAGTTAACCTATTCTGGTCGAGGGCATTCATATTACAGTAGTGCTTTCCCAGTTCTTAATCTTTATTCTGCTGTTTCTTTGTGTTCTCATTAAATAAATGATTATACATCGAAAATATTCCACCACAGCCTAGTATTCTTTGTTCCACTAGCGCTCTCTTTTAAAATAGACGAAATGTCTAAAAGTGATTCGCTTCTGACAGTTAACCATCATTTCGAGCTGAGATGCAGCTCAGCTGTAGTTTCATAGAAATTGCCCAAATATACGGGTAACAGCACACACTTGGGCAAACACTGATCATTATATAAAAAGCTGTTATAACAAAAGAAAGAGCTCTTTTAGTAGCGGTAGCAAAAGCCAAAAAGAGCGGACGGACTAAAAAGGGCGACCTACTTCGCGGCCGAGCTGCGAACTAAAAAGAGAGCTACCGGTCGCGAACTAAAATATGCGCGATCGGTCGCGAACTAAAACATGCGTTACCGGTCGCGAACTATTGTGCCAAACGTATATCGCGTTCTCAGTTCGTTGGATTCTTTTCCGAAGACCGACGGGCAATAGCGAGAGGTCGCGCAGTAGAATTAAAAATCACGTGTTTGCCTTCTGCTGTTGACAGCCATTTCGAGGTGAGCGTCTGTCTGCTATATTACGTAGTTCAGTACTACAAAATTTCTGGTTTGAAGTATTCTGCATTCTGCAATATCTGACTAACAAATTCCACAATGCCAAGATATAGAGATAACTCTAAACTTAAACACGAAAAATTATCCACAAATTGTCTCTTTTGGTTTGCGTGATATCGTTAGCGTCTCAAGCAGCAAGCGCATGAAGCAGCTAGTGGGGGAAGTTCTTCCACCTGCTTGCGCAGTCCACGCCTCTCAGGCGTCACTGGGAGCGGACGAACTAAAAGAGCCGCGAACTAAAGTGAGCGCTCCCGATCGCGAACTGTTATGCGCAAGTCTACATGCCGGTCTATATACAGGTGCCCCAGTTTCGGTGCTGACGTCTTAACGATAATGACCACTCGAGACAGGCGAAAAGCAGTACGCAAATAGCACGCCAGCGGAGCTGTAGTACACCCGCTAGTCTCAAGAAGTCATCTGAGACCAGGAAGTTGATCGTGTAAGAGGCACTCAAGTGACGGCACTTGCCAAGTGTACGCCGACCGTCCGAACGATCACCAGCGCAGAAAACCACGGCCCGCCATAACATCTTCCAAGTTATCCTGTGACATGCCGTGTCCGTCGAAGCTGTGACGTACTCATAGCCCCGCTGCTGGTAATCGGCTGCCAACAGTCTGCGTTGACACTTCGAGGCTCAGAAACCCTCTTATCTGTGCCGTGGTGGCTGCACTATCTGGCACTCATACCCTTAAAATATGGACGTCTCGGCGGACGTCCGTGCCTTGTGTGCGTCCAGAACGTCGTCTACAGTTCAAATGTTTGTTAAGCTTATGGGACTTAACTACGGGGTCATCAGTCCCTAAACTTACAAACTACATATGAACTACTTACGAACTAGGACGGCACAAATATCCATGCCCCAGGGGGGATTCGAACCCCCGACCGTAGTGGCCGTGCTGACCGTGACTGGCGCGCCTCAGTCACCTCGGCCACCGCGGCCGGCTCGTCTACAGTTGTGAGAAGACGCGACCACTGCAGCGAGGCTCGCGCCACAACATATCCTCCCCACTCCCTGTAGGGGCTATAAAACAAAATAATTCTCGTCACAATATCAAATGTTGGTCACAGTGTTAGGCGTCTCAACACATAAACTGAATTATATATTTTTGACGACGTTACAGCGTTCAATGAATGAAATAAATCGCAATATGCGATCAGTTATGGCTTCACTGTCCTAGGTTTACATGGAATACCAAAGTGCGGCGAATGAAAATTTGTGCCCGGCCGGGATTCGAACTCGGGATCTCCTGCTTACTAGGCAGACGCGTTGACCAGCCCGACTGCAGAGGACTCTTCCCTGCACGTCTCCCGCCACACCCAAATCTCCATTCGCCACGCTGTCTCTTTCCTATTAGCACAGCCTATTTATTCTGTAATGCTCGCAGCCTGAATACTGTATTTCCGCATCAGGGAAAACAGACCATGATGTATCGAGACACAATTAATTTTCGTCCATTAACAGAACAAATAGGCTGTGGTAAAGGAAAGAGACAGCGTGGCGAATGGAGATTTGCGTGTAGCGGGAGACGTGCAGGGAAGAGTCCTCGGCAGTCGGGCTGGTCACTGTCCTTGGTGGTGGAGTGGTCAACACGTCTGCCTAGTGAGCAGGAGACCCAGGCTTCTAATCCCGGCCGGGCACAAATTTTCAGTCGCCGCACTTTAGTATTGCATCTATAACTAGTACAGTGAAGCCATTGTGATTTATTTCACATAAATTGTTTCTGAATATGTTGGCATAGTTCATCCAAACCGATAAAAAAAGAACTAGCGGTCTTGGCAGAAGTAAGTGTATTTTTGTTATACAAGTGGCTGAAGAGCAGCATTGAAGCTGCTGCCAGCCCGTCACAAAATATAATAAACAAGGAAAATTTGTAGAATATAAAGAGGCAGGAATTTTTCAATTGTTTTGAGGCGTTTTTGGAATATTATCAATCGTAAAATAATACAATATTCATACAAATTGAAAAAAATCGCAGGTCTCGGTAGGTTTCGTGGCAATTCTGTGAGAGGACCCTCCCGCTACTCAGAATGCCGAAATTAGGCCTCTTTAGTTCCCGCCAAGTTGGCTATACTCAGCAGAGGTTGAAACAATTACGATTTAATCGTAATTGTTGCGAAAATTGTTTTAAATGGCGAGTTTACGTTTGGAGTGTTTCGAATTACCATTTTCAGGTTTAAATAAAAAATTGGCGTCATTTCTTTCTCGCCGGTAAAACCTTTCGAGTTCCTTCGTTTCATGTCATCGATAAGAATAAACTGGTTATGAGCAACACCTTGTAGCTTGTCCTTGAGAAAAATCACCAGTGTTGATAGTAGCTCCTACAAACTAAAACTGCGTAATACGGCATACGGGATGAATCGACAAAGGCGCGCCACTGTGGAGTCTAGCAGAAGCCACGTGCTCAGGTAGCTGATACAAAGGGTGGCCCATTTATCTTGTTTTTGTTGTTGTGTCTTTAGTCCGGAGATTGGTTTGATGCAGCTCTCCACAATACCCTATCCTGAGTAAGCCTCTTCAACTCCACATAAAAACGGCAACCTACATCTGTCTGAATCTGCTTACTGTATCCATCTCTTGGTCTTAGTCTGCGGTTTTTACCCCACACACTTCCCTCCAACGCTAAATTTACGATCCCTTGATGTCTAAGAATGTGTCCTACCAAGCGATCCCTTCTTTTAGTCAGGGTATGCCAAAAATTCCTTTTCTCCCAATTCTGTTCAGTACCTCTTCATTAGTTATGCGATGTACCCACCTAATCTTCAGCATTCTTCTGTAGCACCACATATCAAAAGCCTCTATTCTCTTCCTGTCCGCACTGCTTATCGTCCATGTTTCACTCCCGTACAAGGCAACACTCCACACAAATGCCTTCAGAAAAGACTTCCTTACACTTAAATTAATATTCTTTTTCAAGAACGCTTTTCTATCCATTGCCATTTTGCATTTTATATCATCTGTACTGCGACTATCATATGTTATTTTACTACCCAAGTAACAAAACTCATCTACCACCTTCATTGTTTCGTTACCTAATCTAATTCCTTCAGCATCACCTGATTTTCTAAGACCGCATTCCAATCTTTTTGTTTTGCTCTTGTCAATGTTCAGCTTATATGCACCTTTCAGCACACTGTCCATTCCGTTCAACTGCTCTTCCAGGTCCTTTGCTGTCTCTCACAGAATTACTATGTCGTCGGCAAAACGCAATATTTTTATTTCTTCACCCTGAACTTTAATTCCTTCTCCAAATTTCCCCTTGCTTTCCTGTGTAGCTTGCTCAATGTACAAATAGAATAACATTGGAGAAAGGCTACAACCCTGTCTTACACCCTTCCCAACCACTGCATCCCTTCCATGCCCTTCAACTCTGACAACTGCTGGCTGGTTTTTGTACAAGTTGTAGTAAATAACCTTACGCTCCCTATATTTTACTCCTGCTTGCTTCGGGACTTGAAAGAGTTTATTCCGATCAACATTGTCAAAAGCCTTCTCCAAATCTACAGAAGCTAGAAATGTAGGTTTGCCTTTTCTTAATCTATCTTCTAGGACAACCCGTAAAGTGAGTATTGCCTCCCGTGTTCCTACATTTCTCCTGAACCAAACTGATTTTTCCCGAGTTCGGCTTCTACCAGCTTTTCCATCCTTTTCCATCCATTTATCTTGACTACCCATAATATATCTGAAAGAACAGCAGCTGTTGTAAAACGACTTTTACCGGTATCAATGTAAGAGAGGGCTTCATCAATGTAAATATTTTTAAACATTCTAAAACGAAAGCATGTGTTTTTTTTTAACACGAACTTATGTGTTTTTAAATGGACACCCTATATTATTTCATCAGCAATCTATAGCGCGACAAATCACATAAACAATGACGTTGATTGCATCGCAATATTCCAATTACATCCCGAGATATTGCGAAGCGAAGTTGACGCTTGAAATACGCGAAACGAGCGACTATCGCACGTCCTGAGCAGCATGGGGTTCTCGCCTGAGTCTCAGGACGTGAGGGAAATATACTTAAAAAGGGATAAAGTAACACGGCAAGAGAGGTGATACTAGTTTAACGGAAAAGATAATGAAAATATGGGAGATGTATTAAAATAATAGTGAAGTGAAAGTTAAAAGAAGCGGATATGTCTGTCGAAGCTAAACTTGAATGTCAAATAATTTTGGGTGTTTGTTAAAATACGGTCAGAGAAAATATACCGTTTTGAGTGCATAGATATTAACGGAATTGTAGAGACGTAATAGTATAGTTCATATATCGCCTTCTACATTGCACGCGAGTCAAAAAGTAAAGTGCTCTGCCCATCCGTGTTTTTTGTTATTCAGTATGAAGTTTGGGTGACCAACGTAAGCAAAATTTCTGAAATTTCAGTTTTTCAGTAACTATTTCATTAATTAGTTATCGTGAGATATACGAAACTTACAAAGTAAGAACACTAAGTGTAAACTTAATGTTATGCTTGATCTTCTCTGTCCAAATTTTTTTGTAAGGAATTCATAAAACTGTAGAAAAACCTAAAGTGGGTCATAAAAGACTCCGGTGCAGTTTTGTATTCTGCGATACCATTTCAGCTGCAACACTGCAACACTCCAGCCCTCTAAATTTCTTCAACAGAAATTCACGAAAAGAACGTCGTCTTTCCTCCAGCGATACCCAATTGAGATGACGGACCATTTCCGTGACACTCGGGCATTAGTCGAACCTACCGGTAACGAACCTAGCTGTTCTCCTCTGAACTGCTTCTATGTCTTCCTCTAAAGTGATCTGCTGCGGGCCCCAAACACTTGAGCAATACTCAAGACGAAATCGTACAAGCGTTTTATACGCGGTCTTGTAGATAGAGGAAGATAGGATCGTTCGGTCCATCCCTCTGTGTTTAGTCCGCCGTCTTTTTAGCCTTGCCCCCAATTTGTCTGTTTTGTATAGTTTCTTCTTAGCGCCACTGAACCTTTATTATACATATAATGTAGGGGGAAGAGCGTACGTCCTTTCGTATTGTCTCTTCACTTGCCTGTATCCTGTGCCATTTAGCAGTATTGGAGTCTTCCTAGTATGGGCGCTGATGACTACGATGTTGAGCGCCCTAAAGCTCCAATAACAACAAAAACAACGCGGTCTCCTTTACAGATGAAGTATATATCCCCAAAATTCTCCCAATAAACCGAAGTCTGCTGTCCGCCTTACTCACAACTGTCCTTAAATGTTCGTTCCATTTCATATCGCTCTGCAATGTTACGCCTAGATATTTGAACGACGACACTGCATCAAGAGGCTCACTACTAATGCTGTATCCGAAAATTATAGGCTTCTTTCTCCTACTCATGGATATCACCTTTTATTTTTCTACTTTCAGAACTAGCTGCCATTCTTCGCACCAACTAGAAATTTTGTCTAAGTCATCTTGTTCGCTGTTACAGTCAGTTAAAGATGATACCCTCCCATACACTACAACATCACCAGCAAACAGCCGCAAATTACAACTTACTATGTCCATCAGATCATTTATATAAACAGAAAATAACGGTCCTTTCACACTTTCCTGGGGCACGCCTGACGATACACTCGTCTCTGATGAACACTCGCCGTAGAGAACAACGTACTGCATTCTGTTACTTAGGAAGTCTTCCAGCCAGTCACAAATCTGTGAAACTATTCCATATGCTCGTATCTTCGTTAGCAGTCTGCAGTGTGGTACCGCGTCTAACATCATTTTTAAATCGAGAAAAACACAATCCGCCTGTTGCCCTTCATCCATGGCTCGCAAGATGTCATATGAGAAAAGGACAAGCTGAGTTTCACATGAACGATGCCTCCTGAACCCGTGTTGGTTCGTAGAAAGAAGGTTTTCCGTCTCAAGGAAATTTACTATATTCGAACTGCTACAAAATTGTACAGGAAACTGATGTCAACGATATTGGCCTGTAATTATGAGGGTCAGCACTTTTACCTTTCTTATAAACGGGAGTCACCTTTGATTTTCTAATCACTAGAAACTTTGCGCTTAATTAAGGCATAGTATCGTCTGCCACACACCGTGATGTGGCTTGCGGTGAAACGATGTTGATGTTGACGGCGCTCACACCTATATTCAAGAAAGGCAGTAGGAGTAACCCGTTAAACTACAGGCCTATTTCATTGACTTCAATTTGCAGCAGGGTTTTGGAACATATTCTGTATTCAAGTATTATGAATTATCTCGAACAGAACGATCTATTGACCCAAGGTCAACATGGATTTAGAAAATATCGTTCATGCGAAAGGCAACTGGCTCTTTACTCACACGAAGTGATGTGTGCTATCGACAAGGGTTCGCAAATCGATTCCGTATTCCTTGATTTCCAGAAGGCTTTTGACACCGTACCTCACAAACGGCTTTTAATCAAATTGCGTGATTATGGTATATAGCCACAAATTTGCGATTGGATAGGGGATTTCCTGTCAAAGAGGACAGAGGTCGTAGTAATCGATGGTAAGCCATCGACTACAACAGAGGTGATATCGGGCGTTCCACAGGGTAGTGTTATTGGTCCTCTGCTGTTCCTTATTTACATAAACAATTTAGGGTAAAATCTAAGTAGTTCTCTTAGGTTGTATGCAGATGACAGAGATCAAAAATGTTGAAATGTTTGTTAAGCTTAAGGGACTTAACTACGGGGTCATCAGTCCCTAAACTTACAAACTACTTATGAACTGGCTACAACTAAGGACGGCACAAATATCCATGCCCGAGGGGGGATTCGAACCCCCGACCGTAGTGGCAGTGCAGACCGTGACTGGAGCGCCTCAGTCCTCTCAGCCAACGCGGCCGGCGATGACGCAGTCATTTACCGTTCAGTAAAATCATCTGAAGATCAAAACCAACTGCAGGACGATTTGAATAAGATATCACTATGGTGTAAAAACTGGCAGTTGACTCTAAATAATGAGAAGTGTGAAGTCGTGCACATAAGTAGGAAAAGAAATCCGTTAAACTTTGTTTACAAGATAAATCAATCAAATGTAAAAGCCGTAAACTCCACAAAATACCTAGGAATTACAATTACTTCTGACTTAAACTGGAAGGAAGACGTAGATAATGTCGTGGGAAAGGCGAACCAGAGACTGCGTTTTATTGGCAGAACCCTTAAAAGATGCAACAGAACTACAAAATAAACTGCATAAACTACGCTTGTCCGTCCATTTTTGGAGTATTGCAGCCCAGTGTGGTATCTTTATCAAATGGGTTTGACGGAGGTCATCGAAAGAGTCCAAAGAAGGGCAGCTCGTTTCGTATTGTCACGATACAGGGGAGACAGCGTTACGGAAATGCTACAGGATCTGGGATGGGAATCATTAAAACAAAGGCGCTTATCGCTGCGGCGTGGGCTACTTACGAAACTCCAATCTCCAACATTCTCTTCCGAATGCGAAAATATGTTGTTGACTGCCACTTACATAGGTAGAAATGACCATGAGAATGGAGTACGAGAAATCAGAGCTCGAACAGAGAGATTCAGGTGTTCTTTCTTCCCGCGCGGTATTCTAGAATGGAATGGGAGATAAATAGTATAACGGTGGTTCGATGAACCCTCTGCCAGGCACTTAAATGTGATTTGCAGAGTATCCCATGTAGATGGAGATGTAAAGATCTGCGCTGCGCCACCCGGCTGTCTCGCCGGTGTCTTCAGCGCGATGTCGTCGTCCGCCGCCTCTCGCAGCGCACATCTGCTGTTCTCCGTGGCTGCGCCTCTGGCTGGCTGGCTCTTGTAACGGTGCCCGCGCCACGCCGCCTAACTGTGAAGTCTTGTCAGCCACCAGCCCGGCCGCTGTGCTATGGCCTGCCCGACGCAGCCTCGCCCATAATACTCCGACACTTTGCGCATGAAAGAGGCTTTGGCTGTACTGTAGGGATAGCACATGCCGATTCAACATACTGCCAGAGCTCATGTGCTGGCTCAATTTTCATTAGACTGCCATTTTAGTTGTAATCTTTAAGAAAGATTAAAAGCTGTACGCGTGTTTTGGAATGTAGAACCTTTCGTTAAATCAGACAATAAATTGTTCATTAACTCAGCTATTTGGTTTAATTATGGCCCTGATATTGATGTACAAGAAACAGTGCATTAAACTGATTATGTGCGCAACGGATATTTTTAACAAAACAACTGTGACATGTAACCTTTTGAAACAGACACTGACTATACTCAAAAATTTTGACTGCGAGAAAGATATAAGAAAAACCACAAATCACTTTCTTAATGCTTGACTGTGAGAATTTATGTCGATCAGTTATTATTGAAATCCAAATCAACTATTATCTTACTATCGCACCAATAATGAAATATGTTCAATAATGTTATTCAAATCAACACTCCACTAAATCAAGTAATTATCAAATGAAGGAAGTAGGTTAATTTTCTAACTACGTAAATGAAATATGAAACAGGGTTAAGTTACTTATTATTGATAAACAGCATTACATTACCTACATAATACAACTTCTGACTTGACTTGCTGGCAAAGCAGCCTCTGCTCTACATCGGAGCCATACACACAACCCAACCGCTCTCTAAGCGAGCTGAACCACTAGTGCTACTCTCTCTCTCAGTGCGAGCTACAATGCTATGCAATACATGATCTTTGCCAGAGATGAAACTTCACACATACCGATACATACAGTAGAAGCGATATTATACATTTTCTTGCAAGCAAGTTACTCGATACAAAACAGGAGGCACAATATTAGACATTTTCTTACAAAAATAATTTTTTATGGACATGTTTCATCACCCCCCTCCTACCTATTAAAATTTTGTAGGGTGGGTGATGCCAATGGCATTGCCTAGCCAGCAAAATTACTGAATTTCAAGTCCAAAAATCCATTAATGACATCCAAAATATAACAAGATCAAAACAACAGATGGAGTACATAGAAAATTTAAAAAAAAAAAATGTGACAGTCATAAATACATGCCATTTTACAGAACAGTACCATCAAAAGTCACGCATGGAGAGGTACAGGGTGTGACAGGCATAAGCAAATGTCAAAATTTACAGAACATCAGCAATAAGTGGAATATATGACAATTATACATAATGGTAAACATAAATATATATATAGAATTTCAGAAAACATAGTTTGACAAATGATATAGTGGAGAAAATGAGATAGCTAGAAGTAATACACAAATGAAAAAAAATATACAATAATAAACATGAACATATTTTACAAAAGTTATTTTAACTAATGTCATCATTCTTTAAAGAAAATGTGGTAATTACAAGTAATACACACAGTAGTGTAAGTTCCATGGGTTTACATTTTGTACAAGAGATCAGTATTTTGGGAACATAAAATGAACATTTGTATCTTGTGCACAATGTAGTCTATGTAAATTTTTAGTGCACTTAGTATAAGATAAAGTGTCAGTTTTGTATTCTGTGATGCATTTAAAATGCTATACTTTCATGGATGCTAGAACATACATGTAAAATTTTTGACTACATAAGCTTCTGATCATGTACAAAATAATGTTACTGCTTCAGCACAATAGGATTTCAATATAACGTTTGTCAATCGAATAGGCACAATGACATTTCAGACTAAGTATATGTATCTATCAAGAGCACAATTTTATTTTGGTCACTGACTGTGAAAGAACCATGAAATATACCTAAACACTGGTAATGAACCTGTGGACAACGTTTGCAATGGGAGGCACTGAATAGTATATGCACACGAATAGCACATTAGCTCCTAACATTCATTTTAGGTCTGCACACGAACACAAAACACTGTGAGATTACACCACACTGTAGGCGGGCTGGCTGGTTGCATTGAAGTGGAAGTCATGGGGAAAACGTTCTGATGTATTCCTCCATGCAATTCGACAATCAAGTGTGCTCCAACCAACAGAGCTATTAGCAGACTGCATCAGCATAGCCAAAATTAGAGCAAACTGGTGGTGGGTGGCCAAGGCTGCAATGGACAGTACTGTGTGGCCAAACATCATCCAACAAACATCTTCATTAAAAGGCCCAAAATCAGTGGTGTATAGTAACTCGTCCATTGTTCTGTGTGCATTCTGGAATCTCGTGTGCGAAATCGCCACTTCCCATGCGTGTCCAAAGTACATGAAATAAAGCATTTTACACACAAATTAGTAACATAGTCATGATATTTCAGTTTAGACTGAAAGAAAAGTCATTGATTAGAACATATCTACAGAAATATTTTCCCACAAATTCAAGTGGTACAAATGGGGTCATGGTATTAAACCATATTTTTACATTACAAGTAGTGTCTTGAAGACGGATACATTTGAATACTAATGAGTAATTTAATTCTTATTTTAGAGTATCTACAACATTAGTGTCATTTCATATAAGCACAAGGCTTTACATACTATGTACATATTGCTTTACAAACACATAATCGTATGAAATACATTGAGGGTGCTTGTCATCAATTTGGCATGATATAACTTAAATTGACATTCCAATTACCATTAGTTCATATCTCTTTAAATTAATATATATCACTATGGTGGTGATTACATTACCACAAATTATAACACTTAAATTACATAAGTTGCCATGGCCAGGCTTTTGTCTCAACTGAGCTACATATTTCATTGCCTTAAGGTATAACACATCAGGGTAGTTTCGTGAGAATATCAAAAGAGGTTCAAGTCATCAGGTCATGTCTGTGTCTGTCTGAGTCAATAGTAGGGTCAAACAAAACAATTAGTGCAAATTTTGGCACAGTACTAGATGTACATCACAGTAAATCATCCAATAACATAAACACAGACGTAATATTCGTTAGGCATAGCTGCAGATTTTCATCAACAAGATCATCAATAAAATTTGGAAGATAGTAGTAAGCAAAAGCAAAATATTTCTGTGCATTATCTTTCTAGACTTAACTAGGCGCAATTTATGGCATAGCTGCAAGTTTGCAAGATAGATGGCTGTGTGCAACGTATAAGCATAACCATACATTGTCATTGAGCTTCATTATAAAATTAATTAGCATAGTGGTAGGGCTTAGGTATATAATTAGTGAGCATAGCGGTAAGCTTTGATTACAAGAGCAATACGCATAGCTGCAAGCATAATTAGAAATATTCATTACACATAATTACAAATAATTACAGATCATCAGAAGGATATGAATCTCACCAATCACACATGCCATTGAAGGCACAATGCATCAACATACAAAATGGTGCACATAAGCACAAAGAGAAAACACAAAAGGGCAGTGCGAGTAAGCACATAAGAAAAGAACAGAACATAGCATCATTAGCAACATAGTGATTCTCCTCATAATTGCTTCATAATCATTGTATAATCTCGTCATCATTAGCAACATAGCGATTCTCCTCATAATTGCTTCATAATCATTGTATAATCTCGTCATCATTAGCAACATAGCGATTCTCCTCATAATTGCTTCATAATCATTGTATTACCAATACCTTCCTTACCATCATTTATCCATAAACAATAATGCATTTTAAAGACCACCATGACATATTGTGTATTGCCTTACTCATCATCCTCCATAATGTTCTTGGCTTACCAAATGCTCATGTCAACTCAAAATCTTCTTCACTCGCTCAGAACTTCGTAAGTTATGCAATTAGTAACACAGAAGAGAAATCTGATATTTTCTGAAACATAGGAACTTGATTAGATTACACAATCAAAAATTTCCATTAATTTTATTTGTCTTGCACAGCCACAGAGTTCGTTATATGCAAATTGCAAGATAATCAAAGTTTCGTATGACAATATCCCAGCGTAGCACAGAGCATAAGTATTCAGAGTTAGAGAAAAGTAACAGTGAGAAAAAGAGGTAGATAGAGCGCACTAAGGAAAAGCGGAAGAATAGTGACACTCAGCTCGAGAACGGGGCACCAATCGCCACTTGGTGTGTCCAAAACAGATTAATGGACTCTCTACCCCATTTTTATGCCTTGAAAATTTTAATATTGGAAATGTGGTGTATGCCTTTCGACTTGTGCGTCTTTAAAGTTTCTACCTCAACGACGTTGTCGTGGATGATACGTTTGATTCGATACGGACCATTGTACAGTAAGAAGAATTTGTGAATCATAGATCTTCCCTTGTGGGATAAGTGGTGGGATCTAATTAATACCTTTTGTCCTACATAGAGTTGTTTAGCATAACAATTACGTTGAGAGCGTTTCCTTTTTTCAGCGGCTTTCTTAATGTTTTTAAGCGCCAATTCAATGATCTCATGATGACGTAGTCTTCTGTGTTTAGGAAAAGGTATCAATTCCTTGATACGGTCGGGAGGTTGCTTGTTTTTCAGAACCAGAATTGGTGAAAGACCTGTAGAATCATTAGGAAGTTCATTTATAATATTTTGAAATGAAAGAAGATATCTATCCCATATGTTATGTCGTCGGTAGCAATATAGCCTACAAAGTTTTCCAAGTTCTTTCATCACTCGTTCACAAGGGTTAGAGGCGGCATGATAAAGTGATATGAACACAGGTTTGATGTTTCTGCGCCGCAACATCCGTGCCCAATCATGAGAACGGAATTGAGGTCCATTATCGGAGATGACTTTATCTATATGGCCAACATCTTTTAGGAAGTTTTTGACAAAGGTGTTAGTTACTGTCTTCGCCGTGGCACGGCGGAGCGGAGTAAAAGATACAAATTTTGATGTGAGCTCAATAGCAACGAAAACAAAAGAGAAACCATTGTTAGTTCTCGGAAGAGGTCCAAACAGATCAACGGCTGCTAACTGCTTTAATTTTGAAGGTATAATCGGAAAAAGTGGAGCAGAATGCGATATGGTCGGCGGCTTTGCTTTCTGACACAATTTGCATCGAGATAACACATTGCGTATACGTTTCTCCATGTTGATGAAGTAACAAGAGTCGCGTAATTTCGCGAAGCACTTCTTGGCACCATAGTGTCCGTAACTGAGATGAATATACCAAATCAATTTGTTCACGGACTCCTCCGGAACACACACTAACCAAAATTGACTGTCAGGGGCTTTACGTTTGAAGAGAATGTTATTATGGATAATGTAAAATTGTCTGATGGAAACATTATATTTATCATGCCATTTTATTTTAATATCTCGCCAGATTGGATCTTTGTCTTGTTCTTTAGCAATGTCAGAAAATGTGGCAGATATGTAATTTTCGAAAGCAACTTGCTGCATATAGAGGATAGTAAAGTTATTTTCTAAGTATGCCTCTTCCGTCGCCTTGATGAGCCCCACAGGCGAACGAGATAGCGAGTCTGCAACGATGTTTTGTTTACCAGGAATGTAAATTACAGAGAAATCGAATTCTTGAAGGAACAAAGCCCATCGTCTAAGTCTATCATGGTTAAGTTTTGCCGACATGAGGAATTGAAGTGCACGGTGATCCGTGTAAACTTTAGTGTGTCTGCCAAACAAGAAATAACGGAATTTTTCGAATGCCCAAACTACTGCCAAAGCTTCAAGCTCAGTGACGGAATAGTTCCGCTCTGACTTGGATAATATGCGACTAGCAAATGCAATAGTTCTCTGTGTGGCAAAGCCATTTTCTTCGTCCTCTTGAAACACGTGAACGCCAAGTCCGAATTTTGAACTATCGGTAGAGATGCAAAAGTTCTTAGACAAATCTGGATGGTGCAGAATAGGTGCGTGAAGGAGTGCATCTTTTAAGCAAAGAAATTCTCTTTGGGCAGCTTCATCCCAGAACCAAACAGTATTCTTTCCAGTTAATTCATATAATCTGGGAGTAGTTAGGTCTTTCAAATTTATAAAACGGCGATAGAAATTAATTAAACCCAAGAAAGCTCTTAATTGGCGTTTAGTAGTGGGAACAGGCATTTTCATTATCGCCTCTAACTTTTCGGGGTCGGGCTGGATCCCATCTTTAGAAATAATGTGCCCTAAAAATTTAATCTGAGAACGACCAAACTGTGACTTCTCTAAGTTGACAGTAATCCCGGATTGAGCAAACACTTCAAGTAAAGATGCCAACGTACTGTTATGTTTTTCCCAGGAAGATTCTGCAATTAAAATATCATCAACGTAAATTGTGATTTGTTGTTTTAAGTGCTCAGGGAGTGTGGCATTCATCGCACGGATGAAAGCAGATGAGGAGATGTTCAGTCCGAAAGGCAATTTACGGAACTGATAACAGTTTCCGAAGCAGAGAAACGCGGTATACTTCCTACAGTTGGGGTGCAGTTTCACTTGCCAAAAACTAGACCTAAGATCTAATGAGGATAAAACTTTGACACCATAGAATTTTTGTAACAATTCTTCAAGGGTTTGGGGTCGGTCGGTTTCAGGTAAAATGATAGTGTTAATTTGTCTGGAATCGAGCACTAATCGAATTGACTTATCTCTTTTTTCAACAATATGTAGGGGACTGTTATACGAGCTAACTGCAGGTTCAATTATACCTTGACTGAGCATGGACTGAATTTCAGCCTTAACTCTTTCCCTGTATACTATCGGAATGGGATATGGAGGTACAAAAAATTTATTATGTTCTTTGATCTTGAATTCATAGAGAAAATTTTTTATGGTACCAGGACTGTTAGCGAATACACGGGAATAACGCCGCAAGATAAGGAACAATTCTTCCTTATCACGTTCTGAGGCACCTTCAACTTCTACTAATTTTTTCTTAATGATGTCAGAAATCAAGTCAATTCGCTCAGTCTCGAAATGTTTATCTGTTATATCATCATCAGGTTTGACATCCTGCGTCGCATTAGAAATAGATAAAAATTTTAAACAACTGGCACCTTCTTCATATCTGGTAATCCAGTCTTCGAATTTAATTTGAATGGCATTTTCCTGAACAAAAGCAGTGGCACAAGCCGTATTGAAATCTAAAATAACCTTGTACTTGGATAGGAAGTCCACACCTAATATTATCTGTGTAGTTAAACGGGGGACAATCAATAGGTTGGCAGAAAAGAGATGACCTTGACATAAAAATTCTGCGTATGTTTGCTGTCGAATTTCGACAGGTTTGCTAGAAATGACGCCACGAATTTTAGTACAATGCAAAGGCAGAATGGGACCATTAAGCAAGTTCTGATATTTCTTGAAAGTCACTTCACTGATTACTGATACTGGGCTACCAGAATCTAAGACAGCAGAAAGATTGATTTTGCCAATTTTCACAGATACAATAGGGTGAATTGGAATATCGAGACATTCTACCTTCTCTTCTAATAGTGCCTCTTTTGTCATCTAACTGTACAAATTTTACGTCTTGTTCGGTAGAAGGTTCATAAGAAATTTCTTTGTTGAGACAAGTGTTACCAAGATTAATGAGGCTTTCACAAGATAAATGCTTTTCAAATCTTGGTTGTTCATCAACTTCGCATTCGCTATCATCGTCATTAGAAAACATGTAATTGTCTATCCAATCAGCAACAGAGGTGTGCTGCAAATCTAATTGTTCGACATCATCTTTTGCTGTTCCAAGGTTACTGTTAGTTGCATTATTGTGTGGCAGTACTGTGTCGTGCCTTTCAAAGTACATGACCGGTCTGTCATATGCAATTGTTGGTTGATACTGTAAGAATTTTATTTCGTATATAGTGTCTTCCTCAGAGTCTGAAGACGAAGCTTCTGTCTCCCAATCTGAATTGTCGTCATTATATTGCTGATCGACAATTATCTCGTTTAACCGTTGGGCAGTATAACGTTTGTTCGATACCTTTTCATTTGTTTCGTTAAATTTGATAGTACAATTTTTGTTACTGTCATTACTTTCAGGAGTAACGGGTTTAGGTTTTGACACAAGTTGTGTCGGTTTTGCCTTATCACCTACTGAGGTGCTACCAGCATCAGTATTGTGCACTTCCGCACAAACTACTATTCTGTTTTGTTCGGGAGGTTGTTCATCGTAATCTTCCTCTCTGTGAGGACGTTCACAATGAACAAGTTTCAGCGTATAGTTAGGATCACACAAATTCTGTACGGCCGAATTATTTGCCGTCGAGTCCGCTAGTCATACCTGACGCGGCCCCTTTTTTGACGAATTGTAGCGTGGATTAGCAGGTCTGATTTCAATGTTTTGCTCTTGTCTTTCCGGGGTATGCTATCTGCTTTGGCCCTGATTTGTGTTTTCGTACCGTGGAAGGCGATCACGAGAATTATCGCGTGTGCCCTCCCGACTACGCTTCTCAGCGTTATTGTTGTGATTTTCAGTCTCGCGATCACTATCAGTATTGCGTCTATCACGCCAATTAGTATCATTCGAAGTATTGCTGTTATGATAGTAATTATTGTAGCGTCCTCCGCGACCAAAACCACCACCTCGGTTGCGGCCACGAAAACTTCCACGGTTAATGTCACGATCATGAAACTCACCGTTCTCATTGTCGCGACTTTGTTTGTAAGATTCATTAGTGAAAGAATTATTTTTTGGTTTATCGTCGTGCTCTGAATAACGTTTAGTACGCGGCGGGCTTTGTTGCGACCGGCGATCATATTTGTTTGTTTCAAAATATCGACTGCGCGAGGAATTTTCCTCGTCTTCTTCTTCTAAGTCTTGTAAGAGATTTCTAAAGGCTTCAATATCATTCTTGCATCGTGCCGCAATGGCAATTTGACGCAAGTGTAGAGGCAATTTGTTCAAACAAATTCTGATTAATTCCGCAGGGCAGTAAGGTGCCGATAAAAATTGATTTTTGTATACTAAGTTTTGGAAATATTCCACAGGGCTCGAGAAATTTGATCGCTCAAAAGTTTTGAATGTCGCAATACTGTTTTTAACGCGGTCTTGTGCCGCTTCCGACCAGTATGCGGATAGAAATGAGCGTCGGAACTGACTCTCGCTATAGCACTCTTGTGCAATAGCTCTCATTCTGGTGGCTGGCTCGCCTTCCAGATAACCACATATAAATTCTAATCTGTGCTCAAGTGGCCAATTCGGGGGAAGACAATAATCGAATTGCTGCAACCACTCTTTAGGGTGCAAGTCATTCGGAGAGTTTTTAAATGTCTTGAATTTACGTACAGTCAGGAAATGCTTGTAGTCAAACGCTTCCTTTCGCCCGTGCGGCGTAAGTGAGCGTAAACTACGCACTGCGTCTTCATTGTTGTTACTATGAGGTACACTTCGTTCACGTACCAAGCGACCTACTTGGCTCGAATCATCATTGTCATTTTCGTTCAAATTTTCTTCCACATCTTCGTATGGATTTCCACAAGTGTGGTCAAATTTCCTCTCTATTCGCGCCACGCGATCATCTAATTTTCTGACCTCAGCCTTGTATTGCTGATTAATGGTCATTTGACCTTGTTTGAAACGGTCAAGGGCGAGATATTCATTAGTTTCATTAAACGGGGTAGGATGCGTTACATCAGAACTTTTGTCAGTGTTATCACTAATTTGGGTAATCTTAACAGTAATATCCTCAAACTGTTTATTAATTTTATTGATCTGTTCCGTCGTGACTGACTGGAAGTTCTGCAACTTTTCAACAACTAGATTACTCTGTTGCTTCAATTGAGCGAGTTCAGTAGTTTCCATATTTTCGACTCGTGACGCAAGGCTTTCCATATTTTCCACTCGTGACGCTAGGCTTTCCACTACCGGGTTAATCTCGTCGCGAATATCTTGTCTTATTTGCTGAGATTCACGTTTGAAAGTATTGAGCAGTTGTTCCCTGAACCGATTGTTGTCCTCGTTTATCTTATTAAAACTACTTTGAATACTCACAAACCTCGAATCGCACGTTTGTTCAATTTTCTCAAGTTTTTCATTTAATTTCTGAGATTGTTCCTCAAGTTTTTCATTTAATTTCTGAGATTGTAATTGACTATTCTCAAGTTTTTCATTTAATTTCCGAGATTGTTCCTCAAGTTTTTCATTTAATTTCTGAGATTGTAATTGACTATTCTCAAGTTTTTCATTTAATTTCTTTAATTCCTGAGATTGTAATTGACTATTCTCATTTAATTTAGAGAGCTGTGACAATAAAATTTGCATGAAATCATTTGGTAATACGTTTTCCATAGCCGTCGCACAAGTATTTTTTGTAGCAGAGCTAGGCGGAACCGATGCATTATTTTCCGCAACCACGTTACAAGAATCGGAATTCTGTATTGTCGAATCCTGTACTTTGTCATTATCCATATTGTCCGTTCCCGAACTAATCTGTTCCGCGTTTTCGGACACGGTATTTACTGTCGTATTTGTATCAGTGCAGTGAGAAGACTCTTGTAAAAATTCAGTTTCTCTCCTTGCTTCATTCAAGGTCTCATTTTCGGAAGCAGTTTTAGCATCAGCGCGGACTCTCCTATTCTTCGACATTGTTAACAGAATTTTGCAGTAAAGTGACCAATAATATTTATTTTCACCTACTGCTAATTTTTTGAAAATTACACACGGTAATTATGAGAGAACAATAGGTTGAATCGGGCTAGTGCAACATACAATCACAATTGAGATTACGCAAACCGTTAATTATCACACGAGTTCCGCGGTACTAGAACTTTCATCACAACAAACATCAGACAATATAAAAGAGAGGCTTGTTCAGTAGTAATGCAATTATTTGTATACTCAATTCATCTACTATAAACAATACTACACAATCTCAAGAATGGTAAGTAACAGACTACAGAAACAATTACTATGCTACTGTTGCTACAACAGAGGATGGTGCTACAAAAATTAAATTAAGAGCCAAAAGGTAAGTTGGTTAGTGGAAAAGACAAACTAACTGAAATAAGACTACGTATCTAACTACGTCACGATCCTGTTTGTGAACTATCCTGGCAGAAAGGGCGCCAGATAAAAGCTGTACGCGTGTTTTGGAATGTAGAACCTTTCGTTAAATCAGACAATAAATTGTTCATTAACTCAGCTATTTGGTTTAATTATGGCCCTGATATTGATGTACAAGAAACAGTGCATTAAACTGATTATGTGCGCAACGGATATTTTTAACAAAACAACTGTGACATGTAACCTTTTGAAACAGACACTGACTATACTCAAAAATTTTGACTGCGAGAAAGATATAAGAAAAACCACAAATCACTTTCTTAATGCTTGACTGTGAGAATTTATGTCGATCAGTTATTATTGAAATCCAAATCAACTATTATCTTACTATCGCACCAATAATGAAATATGTTCAATAATGTTATTCAAATCAACACTCCACTAAATCAAGTAATTATCAAATGAAGGAAGTAGGTTAATTTTCTAACTACGTAAATGAAATATGAAACAGGGTTAAGTTACTTATTATTGATAAACAGCATTACATTACCTACATAATACAACTTCTGACTTGACTTGCTGGCAAAGCAGCCTCTGCTCTACATCGGAGCCATACACACAACCCAACCGCTCTCTAAGCGAGCTGAACCACTAGTGCTACTCTCTCTCTCAGTGCGAGCTACAATGCTATGCAATACATGATCTTTGCCAGAGATGAAACTTTACACATATCGATACATACAGTAGAAGCGATATTATACATTTTCTTGCAAGCAAGTTACTCGATACAAAACAGGAGGCACAATATTAGACATTTTCTTATAAAAATAATAAGATTACCGATTCTGGAGTACATGTACGAGGCGCGTCCAGAAAGCAAGTTCCGATTCAATTTATCTCCGCTACAGCGCTGCGATGCAGTTCCACACATGCGCTGTAGGGAAGAACGTGCGCCATTTGGAGATCGCTGTCAGTTACGTACGCGTTGTTGTGCTAGTTTCAAATGTCGGCGTTGATTGAAAATCCCGCCGCCTGTGAAATCGGGTCGGTGATCCGGTTTCTGAATGAGACGAAAGTGAAACCAAGTGAAATTTATCGGCAAATTTGCGATGTTTACGGACCAAATGCGATGAATGATTTGATGGTGAGAAGTTGGGTCCGACAGTTCAATGGCGGGCGTAGTGATGTGCACGATGAAGAACGAAGTGATTACAGAATAACTGGTTCACGCGGTCATCACTTCACCAATGACGATGAGCTGAAAGAAACTTTCCAACTGGTTGAAGACACAGGCGGCAGATTTCTATGAAGAAGGTATACAAAACTTGGTGCTACTCTATGATAAATGCCTGCAGAATTTCGGCAGTTATGTGGAAAAGTAGTTTAAGAGTTGTAGAATTTTGTGCAAAAAAATTTCTTCTTTATCTGTGTACAATTTCGTTTTATTACCAAACGGAACGCGCCTCGCGTTACCGTCTCGTTCGAATAATTTCTTCGTTGTGCTTCTTCGTTTTGCAGAAGTGCCAACTATTACGATTTTTTTCTTAATTATTACGATTTCTAAGCTAAAGTTACGGCCTTATGGAAGCCCCAGCGGTAATTACGGATTTTGCTGTTTGATTTATTTTTAGTGGTCTGGCCGCATACTACTTTAAAAAAAATGTTCAAATGTTTGTTAAACGTAAGAGACTTAAATGCGGGGGTCATCAGTCCCTAAGCTTACAAACTACTTATGAACTGCCTTATACTAAAGACGACACAAATGTCCATGCCCGTGGGGGAGGGGGGGGGGAATCGATCCCCCGACCGTATCGGCCGTCCAGACCGCGACTGGCACGCCGCAGACCGCTCGGCCACTGCGCTCGGCTACTATTTTTCGTTCCACTATTTTCTGAACCAATATTGTTTCAGAAATAGTGTCATACCTGGGTTTTTTTAACTATTAACTATTCGATGTATTTCTTGCGGCTTCATAGCTTGCTTTGGTTTTTTTTCATGAGTCACCAAGTTCGCTCAAATGGACATTTTATTGCCAATAAAAAATTAACGATACGGCCCTAGTTCCCACAATTCCTTCTCCTCAATTTTCTTAGCTCCATTACGATTAGAGTCTATCGAAACTTGGCTGTCTGGGTAATTTGCTCATACTTACACTACCTCAAAATGCGTAGTTGTAATAACACCTGATGTAAGATTAAATTTCCCTTACCTTAATAAAGGCCTGCGATGCTGTATAGTGCAGCAACTTGGCCAATTACAAAAGCCCAAGAGAAAAAGATGGAAGTGGCAGAAATGAGAATGTTAAGGTGGATGAGTGGGTGACACGAAAGGATAGACTAAGGAATGAGTACATCGGGGGAACAGTGATAGTGGAGCCCATAGGAAAGAAGATCCAAGAAAGTAGGCTAAGATGGTGTGGGCATGTGCTGAGATGAGGGTATTACTATGTGGGGAGAAGAGGTGAAGACCTGGAAATCGAAGGATAAGGGAGAAGAGGAAGACTGAAAAACTGTATGGAAAGACGAGGTAGCAGGGGAACTACGGGAGAGAGGATGGCTCAGAGAAGCAGCACTGTATAGACATTTGTGGAAGAGAAGGTTCAAATCAAATGTTCCAATGTTTGTAAATCTATCGGACCAAACTGTGTGGCCAACAGTCCGTAGCTTACAAACTACTTAGACTAAGGACAAACACACACACCCATGCCCCAGGAAGGACTCGAATCTCCGACGGCGAGAAACCGTGCACTCCGCAGTGAGCTGCCTGAGACCACTCGTCTACTAAACCGCGGCGGATAGAAGGATCCAGCAAAGCAACGCCGATCTCACATGACGTGGGAAAAGGCTGAGTTGATAATTATGGTGCTGATGATGAATGAATAATTTAAAATTCATAAATTCGATGAATAATTGTTGCAAATATAATTTTATGGTGCACCTGGAAGCCGTTATATACAGGGTGTTTTAGCGCGCAAAAATTTAACACGACATACTGCACTGAACAATTTAAGGTCGAGAACATGGGAGCGAGAAGCGAGCTTAAGGAGAAAACACTAATACAACGATTTTACAGTAGTTAACGCTGACTGCAAATACCGGCATTGACACAGTGGGTGTACCATTTGCACTGTGTCTTACAAAATGTGCTGGCACTGACCTGAATGCAAGCATGACATCTACGAACAAGCTTCTGACGCACCCTGACAAATGAACCGGGTGTGTTTCGAAGTATGTCACAAGGAGCAGCAATTCTAGCAAATCATTCCATCTCCGTATCGACTGGTAAGGAAGGAAGGAAGCTTAAAGTTTAACGTCCCGACGACAGCTTGGTCATTGGAGACGGTGCTAGCACTCGGAGTTTTGGGTAAGGATGGGGAAGGAAATCGGCCGAGCCATTTGAAAAGAACCATCCCGGCATTTTCCTGGAGTGATTTAGTGAAATCACGGAAAACCTACATCTGGATGGCCGGGGGGGGGGGGGGGGGGAGATTTGAACCACCATCCTCCCGAATGCCAGTCTAGTGCGTAATTTACCTCTGCACCAACTCGCTGGGTGAATTCACTAGGGTCTCGTAATCAAGTTACTTTGGACATTACCGTAGAAAATGATGCGATTCGGGCCAGGTCGCCGTGCGGTAGTATCCGAGGGGTCTGGAGCGCCGCGTTACGGATCGCCCGGCCTCCCGCGTCGGGGGTTCGAATCCTCCCTCGGACATGGATGTGTGTTTTGTCCTTAGGTTAGTTTAACTTAGTTTAAGTAGTTTGTAAGTCTAGGGACTGATAACCAACGTAGTTTGGTCCCTTACAATTACAAACATTTGAACATTTGAATTCGGGCCAGGTGATATCGTAGGCCATGGAATAGCAGCGCCTCTTCCAATTCAGCGACGAGGAAATACAGCATTGAAATGGTTGCAAACATCCATCGTGCTGTACTACTCTCCTCTGAATAGCACAAACAAGTAAAGCTACCTTTGCGTCAATTGGCAATTTCTTTGAAACTCGGTACGCTTGTACAGTAGTAGAACATAAGGGACGCTTAGTTTTTTATATGGGCAATGAAGCTGCTGTAACGATAAAAACTTTTTCAAGGTGAAGTTACACATTTGGTTTTGGGCGGTTATCTACGAATCCATGAAATGTGTAAAAGTATTTTCCTCATAATAATTTAGTGGTAGTTAAAGATCTTAAAGACATGTAGTCAAAATTTGCTATATAATAATAATTCGCTAAGTGCCCCACCACCATCAATTACTTTTCTAAAATCACAAAAGTCTTTAAAACAATCAACGATCATCAGTCTGGTTTATCCCTCATGTTCGCAAATAATCTCCCGAAAAAAATGTCATTTCACCGTCCGAAGGATGTTTTCACCCTTAAAATTGAACCATTGTCGATGTAAGAAATATGTGGCTGTTATTTTGTACTAATCTCCAAGTGTACTGAGTTGCAAGAAAATCGACGATTAACACAAAGGTAGGTTTGCTTATGAGTAACAGGAGTAATAAATGACCCTGTCTTTGATTCACAGTACGCTCTGTTCCATTTATAAAATAGATTTAAGAAACAAGTTCTTGCTCCTTTACATTAACACTTTGATACAAATAAATCAATGACAAAATTAATGTCTATATTACATTACTTATACGATATGTATCTAATTTAATAATCACGTAACAACATGGAAAAAAAATCATACGAGAGTTGCGGAAATATGCCGATTTGTGGAGCCAGTGGCTCCTTCTTCCTGCAGAAGTGTTGAGGAGTAACCAGACATATAGTGTAGCACATGAATATATAACAACTAGCTTTTAAGCGCGGCTTCGTTCGCGTTGATGTCCTCGCATACGTGTCAAAGACACCTGAAGGAAAATAACGTTCTTAAATTAAGAACAGGATCATCAGGTTAAAAGAAAATTTTCAAATAGAATGATGGTAAATACTGTCCTTCTTTATCGAGATGAATATAAAGACATTGTTAAATACCAAAAGAAACTGTTTATTATTTCATAAGTAAAAAGCTTACTGAAAACTCTATACGTTGCACAGCATATAAATTATGCAGAATTCAAATGTCATTGAAATCGGTTCGGCGATTTGAAGATAACGTGTTGTGTAAACATTGCATTCATTATGCTGAATCCTATTACATACAACACATCAACCATTCAAAGTATTTTTAAATGCGATAAATTTCAAACGTCTAAGAATAAATAGCTTTCCCAAGGAGTCTTCAAGCGAATCAGAAGCTTTAAGAGAAACCTTGGTGTTGGTCTGGTCCATATTTCGAGTTATATACTTAAAACCAACAAATATATTGAATCACACACTTTCTAAAGTATCCTATGTTCTTCTTCAGCGTTCAAGCTATCTCCATACCCACTTTAATTAATGTCGGTTAAGTGGTTTAGTCGTGAAAGCGTGACAAAGAGAGCTTCTTTCTTCATATCTGCTGCTCAATGTGTCGTTCATGATATAATATTGTAGCTCCTTTCAGTGGTATATTTGGATATTGTTTGCGGTATGTGCTGCGAACAGAGTAATAAAGACTATACAAAATGTCAAACATAATGCCGTACGTATTTACGAATGTCACGTTTGTGAAGCAATATCTCCTGAATTATGTGCCCTCTAAAAACATTATTTACCAGGTTTGTAGAGTGTAATATCAGAAAACTGCCTATGAAATGAAATGTGTTGTAAATTGAGTTCGTAGTAAAGACTTAGTAAATTACATCATGATTATTAGGGTAAATTTTCGTTCATTTCATTGTCTTTGACGCCATAAGACCTGAACTATATGTCGTAATACGATATTATTTCGAAGGCACATCCAGTGGTGTATATGTCAAATGTCTACAAAAAATGGCCGAATAGAGTTCGTAGGAAAGACGTAATGAATCAAAACGTCATGCGTGATGAGGCGTCTTTTCATGAACCTAATTGTTCATGACTCCATATCTCAATGAACTGTGTGTTGTACTATGATAAAATTTCAAACGTACGTTCAGTGGTATGTGTTTACACTGTCTGTAACATTACTCGCGAATACAATTAATAGTGTACGAGTAATAAATTGTAACGTCATGCCAAATGCTGTAATTTTACTATATAAACGCCAAATTGTAGTAAGCGACACACTTTTTTCCTTCCGTCATTTTGCTGAGGTTGACAGCGAGGGAAAGTTTCCTAAAGCTTTGAAATTATATTTAAAGTTTGTTGCAAGTCGCTAAGTGCTCTCCTGAAATAGTGGACTGATAAAGTCAAGTGCCGCAAGACAGGGAAGTTTTCATTGTTTATGACGTCATATCTCCTGAACTTTCGGCCTTATCGCAAAATCCTTTCTTAGCCGACGTCTTCTACCTATAAAGTACATCCCTGCCAAATTTCAGCTTTATAGGTGGAGTAGTACTCGAGATATCATGTTTAGTCAGTTTGTGAATGAGTGTCCTTTCGCTTTTATATAGACAGAGATAAGCCACAGATTAGCGAAATATTATTGAAAGGGGGCGAAGGGTTGACCAATTGTTGATGACTGCACTGGACAACTTTTGTTTGCCTTATTTCTTGAAGTTGGGAGACTATACATTAAGCATGACAGAAAGTATTTAAAAAACAGCGAGCCAGCGAATCAAGTGCATGTAGCTATGAGCCTTGTACATTGTACAAAGGCGTGAGGAAATACATGATAACATTCGAATTTAAGTATCAAAGTTACTATTTGGAAACAACACCTGAATACTTGTCAAAATGTTTTCACAATCAGATCTAATCGTAAGTTGTGTTGAAAATGATAGTTAACGAGGAATTTTGATTTTGTAGCTATAAAAGGTGTTATACTCTGCATTCCAAAGGAGACAGTGTTTCTTTTTCAGACGTTATCTCTGCACAAATACTGCAAAGTGTATGAATATATCACTTCTTACTGTTGTCCTAACTTGGTATCGCTCTACAAGTTTACTTTACTGGTTTGATGCAGCTCTCCACAATACCCTATCCTGACCAAGCCTCTTCATCTCCACATATGAACGACAACCTACATCTGTCTGAATCTACTTACTGTACCCATCTCTTGGTCTTCCCCTGCGATTTTTTCCCCACACACTTCCCTCCAACGCTAAATTCACAATTCCCTGATGTCTAAGAATGTGTCCTACCAATCTATCCCTTCTTTTAGTCAAGGTATGCCAGAAATTTCTTTTCTCCCCAATTCTGTTCAGTACCTCCTCATTAGTTACGCGATCCACCCACCTAATCTTCAGCATTCTTCTGTAACACCATATTTCAAAAGCCTCAATCCTCTTCCTGTCCGCACTGTTTATCGTCCACGTCTCACTCCCATACAAGGCAATACTCCACACAAATGCCTTCAGAAAGGAGTTCCTTAGGCTTAAATCAATTCGATGTTAACAAATTTCTCTTTTTCAAGAACGCTTTTCTATCCATTGCCATTTTGCATTTTATATCCTCTGTACTGCGACCATCATTTGTTATTTTACTGCCCAAGTAACAAAACTCATCTACCTCCTTTATTGCTACTTTTCCCAATCTAATTCCTTCAGCATCACCTGATTTTCTTACACTCCACTTCATTACCCTAGATTTGCTCTTGTTAATGTTCATCTTATATGCACCTTTCAGCACACTGTCCATTCCGTTCAATTGCTCTTCCAGGTCCTTTACTGTGTCTGACAGAATTACTATGTCGTCGGCAAAACGCAATGTTTTTAATTCTTCCCCCTGAACTTTAATTCCTTCACCAAATTTCTCCTTGCTTTCCTTTATAGCTTGCTCAATGTACAAATTAAATAACATTGGAGAAAGGCTACAACCCTGTCTTACTCCCTTTCCAACCACTGCATCCCTTTCATGCCCTTCAACTCTGACAACCGCTGCCTGGTTTTTGTACAAGTTGTAAATAACCTTATGCTCCCTATATTTTACTCCTGCTTGCTTCAGAACTTGAAAGAGTTTATTCCAATCAACATTGTCAAAAGCCTTCTCCAAATCTACAAAAGCTAGAAATGTAGGTTTGCCTTTCCTTAATCTATCTTCTAGGATAAGCCGTAAAGTGAGTACTGCCTCCCGTGTTCCTACATTTCTCCTGAACCCAAAATGATCTTCCCCGAGGTCGGCTTCTACCAGCTTTTCCATCCTTCTGTATATAATTTGTGTTAATATTTTGCAACCATGACTTATTAAAATGATGGTTCTATAGTTTTCACACCTGTCTGCACCCTCTTTCTTTGGAATGGGGTTTATTACATTTTTCTTAAAGTCTGAGGGTACTTCGCCTGTCTCATACATCTTACACACCAGGTGAAACAGGTTTGTCATGGCTGGTTCTCCCAGAGACTTCAGTAGCTCTGAGGGAATATCATCTACTCCAGGGGCCTTGTTTCAACTTAGGTCTTTCAGGGCTCTGTCACATTCTTCTCTCAATACAGTATCTCCTATTTCATCTTCATCTACATCCTCTTCCCTTCCTACAATATTGTCTCGAAGTTCATTTCCTTTGTAGAGCCCTTCTATATACTCTTTCAACCTTTCAGCTTTCCCTTCTTTGCTGAGAACTGGTTGTCCATCAGTGTCCTTGATATTCATAGAGCTGTTTTTCTTATTTGCAAATGTTTCTTTTATTTTCCTGTAGGCTGTATCTATTTTTCCCCTATTTATACATTCTTCTACATCCTTGCATTTGCCTTCTAGCCACTCCTGCTTAGCCATTTTGCACTTCCTGTCAATCTCATTTCTTAGTCGTCTGTGCTCCATTTTGCCTGTTTCATTTACTGCATTTTTATATTTTCTCCTTTCATCGATTAAATTTAGTATCTCCTGTGATATCCAAGGATTTTTTGTAGGTCTTGCCTTCCTACCTATTTTGTCCTCTGCTACCTTCACTATTTCATCTCTCAATTTTACCCATTCCTCCTCTACTGTTTTATTTTTCCCTGTTTCTGTCAATTGTTGCCTAAAGCTCCCTCTGAAATTCTTAAGAACCTCAGGTTCCTTCAATTTATCCAGGTCCCATCTCATTATTTTCCTACCTTTTTGTAGTTTCTTTAGTTTCAGCCTACAGTTCATAACCAACAAGTTATGGTCAGAGTCTATATCTGCCCCTGGGTATGTCTTACACTGTAAAACCTGGTTCCGAAATCTATGTCTTACCATTATAAAATCTATTTGGTATCTCCCGGTGTCTCCTGGTCTCTTCCACGTATACAACCTTCTTTTGTGATTCTTGAATCAGGTGTTTGTTATAACTAAATTATGTTCCGCGCAAAATTCTACCAGGCAGCTTCCTCTTTCATTCCTTTTGCCCAGACCATATTCACCTATCTTCCCTTCCCTTCCCTTCCCTTCCCTTCCCTTCCCTTCCCTTCCCTTCCCTTCCCTTCCCTTCCCTTCCCTTCCCTTCCCTTCCCTTCCCTTCCCTTCCCTTCCCTTCCCTTCCCTTCCCTTCCCTTCCCTTCCCTTCCCTTCCCTTCCCTTCCCTTCCCTTCCCTTCCCTTCCCTTCCCTTCCCTTCCCTTCCCTTCCCTTCCCTTCCCTTCCCTTCCCTTCCCTTCCCTTCCTTGTCCTACTACCGAATTCCAGTCTCCCATCACAATTAAGTTTTACTCTCCCTTAATTGTCTGAATAATTTCCTTTAGGTCCTCATATATTTCTTCGATATCCTCATCATCGGCAGAGATAGTTGGCATATAAACCTGTACTACTGTTGTCGGCGTTGGCTTCGTATCTATCTTGACAATGATAATGCGATCACTGTGCTGGTCATAGTAGTTTACTCGCATGCCTATTTTCTTATTCATTATCAATCCTACTCCTGTGATACCCCCAACTGATTTTGTATTTATAATCCTGTACTCACCTGACCAGAAATCCGGTTCATCCTGCCACCGAACTTCACTAATCCCCACTATATCTAACTTCAACCGATCCATTTCCCTTTTTAAATTTTCTAATTTTCCTACCCGATTAAGGGATCGAACATTCCACGCTCCGATCCGTAGAATGCCAGTATTGTCTTTCCTGATGATCACATCCTCCTGAGTAGTCCCCGCCCGGAGATCCGAATGGGGGACTATTTTACCTAAGGAATATTTTACCCGAGAGGATGCCAACATCATATTTCCATACAGTAGAGCTGCATGTCCTCGGGAAAGGTAGCGGCTGTAGTTTCCCCTTGCTTTCAGCCGTTCGCATTAGCTGTGTGGCAAAGCCACATTAGCTGATGTTACAAGGCCAGCTCAGTCAATCATCCAGACTGTTGCCCCTGTAACTACTGAAAAGGCTGCTGCCCCTCTTCAGGAATCACACGTTTGTCTGGCCTCTCCACAGATACCCCTCCGCTGTGGTTGCACTTACGGTACGGCTATCTGCATCGTTGAGGCACGCAAGCCACCCCACCTCGGCAATGTCTCATTGGAGTGGAACATTAATTATCAACCTAAAATAGAAAAAAATACAGACAACACATTAACAAAGTAATAAAATGCAAATGAAACTTAAAAATTAATTACCATGCGTTTTTGTGTCTTTACAAAGAGCAGATCTCTTCACATAAGACTCCGTCTGATGCTTACCTGATGGTGTTTCAGAGCCTGTGAATGTAAACAAACATAGCAATGCATTGCTTTTGTTAGAGACATACAATCATGTAAGTTGTTATTAAATTCTGACAAATAATTATTGCCTCTCTCTTTCAGTGTTATGTATTTCTCTTTTGTCAAGTGAGAATGTAACGTGCATCAGATAGGAATTGCTATAAGCAACTAATATCAGTAAAATTATACACATTATCATTTTCGTTTTATCACAAGGTCTGAGGGTAACATCATCAGAGAAAAGTAATAAAGTTATTCGGTGTTCCATTTACACATAGAGACAATTCATCATATGGTATACGATGTAAATACGATACAATAGAGCAACCTTATGGAAAAGTCAACAAAACTTGATCATCAGGTCAAAGAGCACAGTGCATGTGAACTTGTACGCATGTTAGTAGCAAATAGCCGGCCGCGGTGGCCGAGCGGTCTGCGGCATGCCAGTCACGGTCTGCACGGCCGCTGCGGTCGGGAGTTCGAATCCACCCTCGGGCATGGATGTTTGTGCCGTCTTTAGTTTAAGCTAGTTCATAAGTAGTTTGTATGTTTAGGGACTGATGACCCCGTAGTTAAGTTCACGTGTGTTCATATGTTTGTTAAGCTTAAGGGACTTTATTGCGGAGTCATGAGTCCCTAATATTACAAACTATGAACTACCTTATACTGAAGACGACACAAACATCCATGCTGGAGGGGGGATTCGAACCCCCGACCGTAGCGGCCGTGCAGACTGTGACCTCCATCCATTGGAGTGTCCATGATGAGTTGTGCGGCAGTGACCATTTTCCGATCTTTTTGTCACTCCCACAACGTCAGTCCCCAGCACGCTCTCCTCGGTGGGCTATTCACAGGGCTCACTGTGAAGGCTACACCTCTGCTGCCATCGTTGGCCCTCCCCCACTCGATACCATCGATGTGGTGGTTGAGAGCGCCACGCAGTCCATATTGTCTGCTGCAGAAGCTAATATTCCTCGTTCCTCGGGGCGCCCACGCCGTAAGGCGGTGCCGTGGTGGTCACCAGAGGTCGCTGACGCCATTAAAGACCGTAGGCGGGCCCTACAGCGGTACAGGCGACACCCTTCTCTTGAGCGCCTCATTACCTTTAAAAGGCTCCGTGCTCGTGCTCGCTGTTTAATTAGAAGACGGAAACGGGAGTGTTGGGAGACGTACGTTTCCACCATTGGGTCAGGTATCTCCACTTCCCAGGTCTGGAGCCGGATTAGGCGCTTACGGGGATACACAACAACAACAATCCCTGGGATCTCCGTGAATGGAGCCATATGTACGGATCCAATGACGCTTGCGGAGATGTTTGCTGAGCATTATGGTCGTGCTTCTGCCTCTGCAAACTACCCACCGGCCTTCCGTACGTTAAAGGAGCGGGTGGAACACAAGCCTATCTCTTTTACCACCCGCCGCACCGAGGCTTATAACGCTCCATTCCGTGAGTGGGAGCTACTTGGTGCCCTCGCGCAATGTCCTGACACGGCCCCTGGGCCTGATAGCATCCATGCCCAAATGCTGCGACACCTCTCTGCAGAAAGCCTGGGTAATATCCTCGCCATTTTCAATCGGATCTGGAGCGACGGGGTAATCCCTTCGCAGGGCGGGAGGGTATCATCATACCTGTGATGAAACCGGGCAAAAAACCTGCTCATTTGGATAGCTATCGACCAATGTTCTCTGCAAACTGTTGGAGCGCATGGTCAGTAGGCGGTTGTGCTGGATCTTCGAGACTCGGGGCTTACTGGCTCCATGCCAGGGCGGATTCCGCCAGGGTCGCTCCACCACCGACAACCTGGTGTACCTCGAGTCCGCAATCCGCACAGCCTTTTCCAGGCGCCAACATCTCGTAGCCGTCTTCTTTGACATGCACAAGGCGTATGACAGAACGTGGCGACACGACATACTCACTACTTTACATGGGTGGGGCCTCCGGGGCTCCCTTCCCATTTTTATCAATAACTTTTTAGCTGTCCGTTCCTTTAGAGTTCAAGTTGGTGCCTCTCGAAGCACCTCTCATGTGCTGGAAAATGGGGTTCCTCAGGGCTCTGTTCTGAGTGTTCCCTTATTTTTAATAGCCATTAATGGCCTAGCGACAGCAGTTGGGTCGTCAGTATCCCCTTCCCTATATGCTGACGACTTCTGCATCTATTTTAGATTAGCACACAAGTGGCTGAACGCAGACTGCAGGAAGCGATTCGAAAAGCGCAGTCCTGGGCTCTTGCCCACGGCTTCCAGTTTTCTGCGGCCAAGACAAGTGTTATGCACTTCTGTCGGCGTCGGACTGTTCACCAACACCCCGAACTTTACCTCGACGACCACTTACTTCAGGTAGTGGACAAACATAGGTTTTTAGGGCTTGTCTTCGACGCTCGGCTGACGTGGCTTCCTCATATTCGTCAGCTGAAGCAGGAGTGCTGGCGCCATCTGAACGTTCTTCGCCACCTGGGCCATACAAGTTGGGGCGCGGATCGCTCCACACTATTACGACTCTACACAGCACTGGTACAGTCACGGCTTGACTTTGGATGCATTGCCTACGGTTCAGCATCCCCTTCGGCATTGCGCCTGTTGGACCCCTCCACCACTGTGGGGTTCGCATCGCGACGGGTGCCTTCCGCACCAGCCCTGTGAACAGCTTACTTGTGGAGGCTGGGGTCCCACCTTTAGAGATATGCCGCCAACACCTGCTCGTGGCTTATGCAGCCAATGTATATTGCTCCCCAGGCCACCCAAACCGGCGTCTCCTCTTTTCTGATGTGGTCGTCCGTCCTCATCAGCGACGCCCTAGGTCAGGTCATACAATTGCATTTCGAGTTCGATCCCTCCTGCTGGAGCTTGAGTCTTTTCCTCTTCCATCTCCCTATCGGGTCCATGCACGTTCACCCCCGTGGTGCTTGCCAAGGCCCTGTACCCGGCTTGACTTGGCCCATGGACCCAAAGACTCGGTTCCCTTGGAGGCACTCCGCCGCCATTTCTCGGCTGTCGTCGCCGAGTATCCTGGTTATGACCTGATCTACACCGATGGTTCCATGGTTGATGGCTGTGTGGGATTTGCATATACTCTTGGTGACCGTGTGGAACAGCACTCTCTGCCGAATGACTGCAGTGTTTACACTGCAGAGCTGGTGGCCATTCACAGAGCTCTCGTGAATATCCGGTCCTGCTCAGGTGAGTCTTTTCTTATTTGCAGCGACTCCCTGAGCAGCCTCCGAGCTCTGGACCAGTGTTACCCGCGGTCTCCTCTGGTGTTGGCCATACAGGAGACGCTTTGTGCCATTGAACAGTCCAGGCGATCGGTGGTGTTCATCTGGTCTCCAGGTCATGTGGGCATCCCGGGCAATGAACGTGTTGACAGACTTGCCAGGCAGGCAGTTAGTGCGTCCATTATGGACATTGGCCTCCCGGCGTCTGATCTCCGTTCATTGTTGCGCCACCGCGTCCATTAGCGTTGGGATGCCGAGTGGCATAGCCTGGGCACACCCAGGTAGTCAAGGAGACCACGACCGCATGGCGTTCTTCCATGCTGGCCTCTCGCCGGGACTCCGTGGTGCTGTGTGGACTCTGTATTGGGCATTCGTGGCTCACCCACGGACATCTCCTTCGTGGTGAGGCCCCGCCCCAGTGTCAGTGTGGCTCCCATTTAACAATAGTCCACATCCTAGTGGACTGCCCTTTTTTAGCCGCCTTGCGGCGTCGTTTTAACATTCCTGGCGTTTTATCAGATGTCTTACGTGACTATGCTTCAGCAGCGAATTCAGTTTTAAGTTTTATTCGAGCAGGGGGTTTTTATCAGTCTCTCTGATTGGTCCTTCCCTTGTACTGCCGAGTGGTTGACTTTACCTTTTTTATTCCTATGGTCGGTCAACCACTGCCGTCGGCCTCTTTGTTGTAAGGTGTCTTTGTGTGATCGTCCCTTTTCGTTTAGTTTCTTCTCCGTTTTGTTGATGTTTTCTGGACCCAGTGGGATTCCCCTCCCACTTTGCACACTTTATCTCTGGGCCCATTTATTTGCCGTCCGCGCTTTTATTTTTGACACTTTGTGATGGAATGGGGGACTGATGACCATTGTAGTTTTGTCCCCCTTAAACGTCCAAATAACAACAACAACAGACTGTGACCGGCGCGCCGCAGACCGCTCGGCCACTGCGGCCGGCCCGTTTACGCTTTACAAACATTTGAAATTTTGACAAAGCGGCAGACAGGTTTACTACCGTGTCTCTTTAAGCCAGCTTCTCCGACCGGGACATGTTCCCCTACCTCGCCCAGTCGAGCATCCTCTACGTCCTGTTATATATTTGCACGCTCTAACGGAGACAACCAGTGAACGACTTGCAACAGATACCACGGATCGTGCGAAGTGCTTGTGCCGTTCAGTAACACAGATATCCCGTAGCTGTAATATGCCTCGCTTCTTGATCAGGTACTGAGATGACACTGTGACCGCACGCTCCACATAGCGCGTTGCGTGACAGCGAGAACTGTACGGCATTCCGCCGGTCACGAGATGCTGACGTTGGTCTCGATGCTCATCGCCGCAGAGAATGAGACTTTCTCGCTCTATATACCAAATAATAATAATAATAAAACTAAATAACGAAACAAAGCAAATGACTAGAGACGGGAAGTTCATATGCACAGCACATAGACATCGGCATCGCCTGGAAAATGACGAGCATTTGAACTAAGTTGACCCGCGGGTTCAAGGTCAAAGGCGATGTCACGCCACACCCAAGCCCCCACAATCCCGTAAGCGGCCGACTGCGAACAGCGGACAAATTGTAGAGCGCCTCGGCGGCCATTGTGGTGGCAAACCTGCGCAAACTCTAAATGTGCGTAACACTCTTTTGAGTAGAGAGAGTATTCATTTGGGTTAACTCTTTCGTGGTTGTTGGGACATATACGTCCTACTAACTTCGGACCTCATTTGTACCACAAGGTGGCGAGTTGCGTAATTCTGCATACTGCTGCCATCTGTTGGTGGCACTTCAGAACGCGGAAAAAAATCGAGGCACTGAAATTCTTACAGTGTAGAAGGCTGTGACTGTTTATATGGGCTGCCGCGTGAATTTTCGCACCGTAACCATTGTTTACTTTGCCTTGAATCGGTTTTCGTCGTTTTCTCGCTACCGAAAATGTGCGAAGTAAGTATATTTGCTATTTTATGTTTCTTAGAAGCTTACAAACAACTACTACGCTTTCTAAAACTCATTTTACTTGAAAAGTATTTTTCAGTGAATTTACAATTAGTGGGACGCATGTGTCCCAGTGACCATTTTGTAGCTCTAAAGTGCCTTCATGTTGCGATATTATAGTACTCATATTTCAAAGAAAAACAGTTTTTCTGTAAAGTTTTGCGCTAGTAAAACACGGTATGTGGTTTACTATTATCTGCATTTTCTACTATAGAAGCTGCGAGACAGCTCTCTCTGGGTTTATTTATTTATTTATTTTTTTTTTTTTTTTTTTAATATGGTGTGTATTACAAATGTTTGAATCATGTTCTTGTTTAGACCCTATGACAGTTAGGATAACTTAAGAAATTATTTAATAAAGTCTTAGGTAAATCGGTGCCAGAGATGATCAGTTGGACAAATGTGTCCCACTTTTTTTTAGGAAAAATGGAATGTGCTAAAATTTTTTGATTGTCATATTTGTAATCCTGACCCAAATCAGACTCTGTAACAGCTGAGATAACTTAAGATATTCTAAAAAATGAGTAAAAACCACGAAAGGGTTAAGTCGCGAAAACTTTGTCTAATTACAATATATAACTGCAAAATAGCTTCAGACTCCTTGAATATACAGCAACTATCCGTTGTATGTAAACGTATTACACATACGGTGTAGAAATTCGCCAACAGCGTTTCCTCTTCCGAACGAAACCGAAATATAACGTGTAGATTTTTCGTCACTTTTTGGCACTTTCTCAGTATATTCTACGATAGTGAAATTTTTGTGCAAACATTAATTTCGGAAAAGTTTCTCTTTTTACGTCTTTGCTTTACTGTATTCTCCAATATTAAGATATTTCATAGCATCAAAAAATCAAACAGGGCTGCCTGAAACAGCTAATGTTAAAAATCGATTGTGAAAGTGAAATATGTCATCAGATACATAACTGAAAAATAGCTTCTTACCTTGTGAATACAGCAACCAGCCACTACCAAATTCTTTTAAGAACACGAAGTATACCATAACGTTTTCTTAACTAAGACATCTTACATTAACATCATGGTATCTAACAAGAAAATTAGCATTTTTAATACTGTAAGCAAAATAACTTACATTGGCGTGAACTTCTCAAAAGTTAACAACTATGGTCACAAGGTTCAACTTCACAATGTGCATCCAGTGTGGCTATGTCATTCATATATGGAACTATATACAGTTCTGCAAACCCCTTTCAGTTGTTATACCTATATGTAAAGCAGATTAAATTATGCGTTACAAGTTGCTAATATTAATTTCATAAACAAAACTTCGAACTGCAGTGAGGCAACTAATTTCGTGACCCAATAGTTATTTTACACAATCATAAAATGAAACGTTTTGAACTTCCTGTCCACTGCCTAAAGTAGCTCCTTTTTAAAAGCTACCAGTATTTATTTAATTCAATCCTATATTGTCTTGTCTGTTAAGCAAGAGTAACTATCGCTGAACACAAGTAGTAGGGCTACTTGTATTCCTGAGGAATGTAAATGGGAATACAGTGTCCAAACTTTTTATTCCTTTCTTAAATTGATTTAAGTATTTATACGCTGAGCAGCTCTTCACCATCGTGCTTCATGTACACTGCGATAAACAGTGCAGACGTGACTATCAGTTGTGTATATATCCCGCATTAACTACTTAATACACGGTTTACTTGCTAATAAAACTCGTATTTATGTGACGCTTGCCACTACCATGGCGGCCGGCCGAAGGTTCAAATTATCCCGCGACAGCAGCGCTGTCAAGAAGTCTAGTTATTTTTATAAGGTCTTTGGCCACACCAGCACCTACCGGTAAAATGTGTCTGCGGTTCTCGATGTCGCTGTAAAACGAAGGTAATGGATCAGTGTGACCAGAACAGACGTGCAGGGTGCCTAGAAGACGTATGCCCGCGAATCGTACCTTCAAAATCGGTGAGTTTGAAAAAGGGCGCGAATTATTGACTTGAGTAAATGTGATGCATCTATCGCAGGAACTGCTACTCGCGTATCGCGGCAGTGCAGCGGATGTGTGCAGAATGGTTGAATGTGTTCAAATGTTTGTAGAGCTTATGGGACTTAACTACGGGGTCATCAGTCCCTAAACTTACAAACTACTTATGAACTAGCTAACACTAAGGACGGCACAAATATCCATGCCCGAGGGGGGATTCGAATCCCCGACCGTAATGGCCGTGGAGACCGTGACTGGAGACCGTCCCCTCGGCCACCGCGGCCGGCGCAGAATGGTTGACGAAAGGCCGAAGATCACGACGAGTTTGGTCAGGCCTGACCATACAGACCACGCCACGAGAAGATCGACACGTCTTACGAATGGCACTGCAGGACAGACCAGCGAACTCCTCGTCTCTGGCTCAACACTACCAAGGGTGGCAGTACTTGGCCGTTTATTACGGCATGGGTTACGTGTGCGTCGTCAACTTCTCTGCCCACCTTTGACCATAGTAGGACCCTTGAACGGTGACGGGTCGTGCGTGTCTAGACAACAGCCATCTCTGCCGGTTTCAAGCGACGTGGAACCTCGCGTGCAGCAGCATAGAGGACTACACAGAGAGCATAGGATGAGATATGGGCATCCATGCCTCACTGTATATTAGGCAACTGATGATGTAGAGACTTGTTGGACTTGGTTTCCAAGTAATACTTCAAGGTGTCCGCCTCCGTAGCTCAGCGGTAGCGTCGCTGACTACCACGCAAGAGGTCCGGGTTCGATTCCAGGCAGGGGACTGAGTGTTATGTGTTGTACTCATCATCTCATCATCATTGACACGTAAGTCTCCCACGAGGTGTCAACTAAAAAGACTTACACTAAGGTGGACGAACAATCCCGCAAGGGATCTCCCGGCCAAGAAAGCCATACGCTCATTTCTATTTACTTCAAGGTCTCATCTGTCTTTTATGGATCTGTTTTCAGCTTTGTTACTAAAATGGATAATGCAGGTGAACGGTTGGATTACTGCAGCTGTTGTCCGTTACAATGGTAGGTACTACAGTAAAGGGTGTAGCTGCACTGGAACGTTTTAACAACAAAGATGTAATTACGTTAAACACTTCAAGTTGTGAGGTTATCAGTAGAGATACTTGTACTTCTTATTATACCTGCAATATACCTTTTGTTATTAGAACTAGAAATCATAGGAAAATGAGAGTGAAGATATTTGGTTTAAAGTTTCTGGTAAATGTAATAAGATTAAAGTTGTGTGTGATGTTGTATATTATTATTGTAATTAAAGTTTCGTAGTTGAACATTTTGCGTAAACTTAAAAAAAAAAAAAAAAAAAAAAAGTTACTCATAGATCTTGTCAAAATCCGAGAAGCGAGCCGACCGCCGTGGCCGAGGGGACTGAGGCGCTCCAGTCACGGTCTGCACGGCCACTACGGTCGGGGGTTCGAATCCCCTCCCCCCTCGGGCATGGATATTTGTGCCGTCCTTAGTGTTAGCTAGTTCATAAGTAGTTTGTAAGTTTAGGGACTGATCACCCCGTAGTTAAGTCCCATAAGCTATACAAACATTTGAAACATTTGAATCCCTGTTCCACTCATAGCACTTTTCCATTAACTGCCGTAGGCTAAAGAAGTGGTCCTGACAGACTCTAAGAGACCGGTAGAAGTTTGAAAAATAATAAACAGCTGATGGTTTGGAGTATGCATTACCTCAAACAGTAAACAACATTTTCTGGGAATATGAGCCTCTTATCTCCGGCGTTAGCGTAGTCGTGAATGTGTGCGACCTACGGCTGGAGCCCAGTAGCGCTGCGCAGACACGCAGGGCCGGCTACTGGAGGGAAAGCCGGCCTGGTGACCACACGGTGGCATGCGGCTGTGGCGACACTGCTCGTGCGCGGCCTGCATCTGCAATGGCGGCGGCTTCTTACGGCTGGCCACGTGTGTCTGCCTCGCGTGTGTACAGCGCATGCCACGGACGGCCCCGCCCGCTAAGGACTGCCCGATGCGCCCGCTTCCTGTCCCACTGACTCTCGCTTTCGTGACGCGCCTCACTTATTAACGACACCTCGTCCTTGATTAACTTTCCCTCTCCTCCCCCAAAATTTCGCCTTCCTTTCCCTACCGGCATAAACACCAGGTGCATTCAAGCTATAACGTGTCCGACCTTTTTTTCCCCCCTCACAAACGAGTCACGCACAAACATTGAAAAATCTATTTAATATTCACAGAATATATGACATCAACTGCTATTGGGCAAAGCTGAAAATGTGTACCCAGCCGGGATTCGAACCCGGGTCTCCTGCTTTCTAGGTAGTTGCGCTGACCCCTACACCACTGGGGACACAGTGATCACCGCACCTGCAAGGACTACCCATGCACGCCTCCCGTCAGAGACAAATTCCCAGCTTCGCCCTGCCCACAGTACTCGTAGTTATAAAACTAATTCCCGTAAGAGTAAAGACTTCAACCTTGCCCACCCCTCCCCACTAACGATAGGATCATTGCCCGTCACCGGCATATTATATATATACATGTGGCATCTGTTCCGAAAGAAGAGACGTCACTTCTGATCCTGCAGTTCTTGTTATTATTTAATATTCACAGAATATATGACATCAACTGCTATTGGGCAAAGCTGAAAATGTGTACCCAGCCGGGTCTCTGACGGGAGGCGTGCATGGGTAGTCCTCGCAGGTGCGGTGATCACTGTGTCCCCAGTGGTGTAGGGGTCAGCGCAACTGCTTAGAAAGCAGGAGACCCGCGTTCGAATCCCGGCTGGGTACACATTTTCAGCTTTGTCCAACAGCAGTTGATGTCATATATTCTGTGAATATTAAATAATAATAACAACTGCAGGATCAGAAGTGACGTCTCTTCTTTCGGAACAGATGCCACATGGATATACTGAAAAATCTGCCACTTCCAAACGTAATTTCCGTGCAGTTGTAAACATTTGTCCAACGGCATAATAATCCCATGGTCGTAGCGAGCGCTTCTTTTAGGAGTCTGCTTTTACCACTGGAAAATCTCTGCAGCACGGTTAGTGAATGTGCGATTAGGAAGGACGTCTTTCAGCGTTGTAAACAAAGTCGCTAGGAGCCGGATGAGAGAAGTCTGGAGTACGAGACATCGCTACAAAATTGGCGTAACGAAAAAACTAAGTGTACCATTCGCCAAATTTGCTCCAAGCAATATAGTCTCTTCTAAACAACAACAACAACTATCTAATTTGCTGGAGCACTGTACATGAAAGAGCACACGTTCAGCCGTTTCCGACTCTTTCACGTAACGCTGTCCGCCTCGGTAGTTCAGGCTTTAGCATCCCTGACTCAGACGGAGAGGGCCCGGGTCCGATTCCGGACAAGGGACTTGATGTCGTGTGTTGTTGTTGTTGTGGTCTTCAGTCCGCAGACTGCTTTGACGCAGCTCTCCACGCTACCCTGTCCTGTGCAAGTCTCTTCATCTGAGAATACGTTCGGCAGCCTACATCCTTTCGAATCTGCTTACTGTATTCGTCCCTCCGTCTCCCTCTACGATTTTTACCCCACACACTTCCTTCTAATGCAAAGTTGACAATTCCTTCAGAATCTCATCTACTAATCTATCCCTTCTATTAGTCAGGATATGCCACAAATTCCTTTTCTCCCCAATTCGGTTAAGCACCTCCTCATTAGGTACGTAATCTACACGTCTAATCTTCATCATTTGTCTGAAGCGCCACATTTCAAAAGCTTCTATTATCTTTTTGTCTGAACTCCTTATTGTCCACGTTTCACTGCCTGGCATGCAAGTCACCCACGAAGCGTCAACTAAAAAGCACCTCGGCGGCCGAACGATCCCGTATGGCAACTCTCGGCCCAAAATGCCATACGATCATTTCCATTTCGTTGTTTTCGCGCATTTCTGCAAGGAACGTTTTTGCAAAATATGTCGGTAGGATGCGCCTGTCATTGTCGTGCCATTTCAAATGCAGTGTGTATGAAGTCTGCTTCGACCACAGGAAAATCGCTGCTTCCATGGAGATAACTGAAAAACGGGGTCCATGTCTCGTCCATTGTCGCAGTCGATGAAAACACAGCGCGATTCCTGCCGCCATCACGTCTCAACACACCCCGACAAGCTAGCTTCGCGGTCATCTGTTAGCATTCGCCGCACTCACCTTGACGACTCTTTTCTCATTTTCAGGTCCTCCTGCAGGAGGATACCACGGGATACCACGGGAATGCCAACTTTCGAGGCGACATAACTCTGTTGTGCTTCGGCGACCCTCCGAAACAATTTGCTCCTCTCTCTGGACCCTATCGTCATACCGGCTGGAGAGAGGCCGCGATTGTCTAGCTGTGTTGCCACACTGATACGTAACCGACATCACCTACACCAATATTTAAACGCAGTTACCACGCCACTTTCTGAGATAAACATACTACACTGAAACTTTAACGCTTTTTATGCACCAGTAAAGACATAAACAGAGGCCCATGAGGCATATGTGCGAACACAGTGCATTATCTAAGCAGTATTATTAGTAAATAAGCTATACGAAATCGCCTATCAATTGGTAGGAACATAAATAAAGAAATACTTTAGTGCAAATCCTAAAATATACGAGAGCACTTGTCTGAACAAATAGACATCATGATGTACAGCTCAAAGACCAAACTAAAATATTGTAAACCAAAGAAGATCAACTGTGACCACGTAAGCTTTTAGTAATAATTTTGGATTAAATTTTGACAGCATAACGATTTATGTCATGAATGCCAACTGCGCTTCTTAGATAAACTCGGCGTAAACATTACGGTATATAATCAGTAACGTTACAGAATAAAAAAAAATTAAATAAAAAAAATCTCGTGAATCATAGCTACATGAATGTGAGGAACGATTTCCTATTGATATTATTCAATTTGTTAAGATAAATGTAATATTCAGTGTTTCGGATCCAAATTGATTTAAAACATGCTAACATCAGAACCACAGACATTGAAGATCAAAAAGCCTTAAGACATAAAATCCAAAACTGGGAAATTTTACCATAAGATAACCCCAACACATCATGGACAAAATGGGCAGAAGAACGTCGAGCCAAAGAGAGCGAGTTTATGAGAGAGTTTTGGAATAAGATAATAATAATAATAATAATAATAACGATAGAACATAATTTTCGTCATGTATTCTCTATGTATCTAAACAATGTAAATAATAAATAAAAAAAGAACAAACGTGCATTACAACAGGCATCTGCGCGCTGGGGGTGTAGCGTGTCAATTTGATGGCTCACAAATCACAGTGAAACAATGTTCCTGAAGAAAGTTTGGTGGGGTGTATTGAAAGAGGAGAAAGTGTGTGTTAGGTTAGTCCTCCACACCTTGACTCAGAAACAACATGTTGTTGTTGTGGTCTTCAGTCCGGAGATTAGTTTCATGCAGCTCTCCACTCAACACTGAGCAAGCCTTTTCATCTCCTCATAAGAACGGCGACCTACAACCATTTGAATCTGCTTACTATTTTTATCTCTTGGTCTTCCTCTGTGATTTTTAACCTCACACACTTCCCTCCAATGCTAAATTCACGATTCATTGCTGTCTAAAAATGTGTCCTACCAATCGATCCATTCTTTTAGTTAAGGTATGCCGAAAATTCTTTTTCTCCACAATTCTATTCAGCACCTCATTAGTTACGCGACCGACCCACCTAATCTTCAGCATTCTTCTGTAACACCATATTTCAAAAGCCTCTATCCTCTTCCTGTCCGCACTGTTTATTGTCCATGTTTGACGCCCATACAAGGCATCACTAGATACAAATGCCTTCATAAAGGACTGCCTTAGGCTTAAATTAATATTAGATTTTAACAAATTTCTCTTTTTCCTCTGTACTGCGACCATCGTTTATTATTTTACTGCCCAAGTAACAAAACTCATCTACCTCCTTATTGTTTCGTTACCTAATCTAATTCCTTATCACCTGATTTTCTTAGACTGCACTCCATTGCCCTAGTTTTGCTCTTGTCAATGTTCATCTTATATGCATTTTTCAGTACACTGTCCATTCCGTTCAACTGCTCTTCCAGGTCATTTCAATCGGGAATACACAATGTTTATATTTCCTCACCTTGAACTTTAATTCCTCCTCTAAATTTCTTCTTGTTTTCCTTTATAGATTGCTCAATGTACAAATTGAATAACATTGGAAAAAGGCTACAACCCTGTCTTACTCCCTTCCCAACCACTGCATCCCTTTCATGCCCTTCAACTCTGACAACCGCTGTCTGGTTTTTGTACAAGTTGTAAATAACCTTACGCTCCCTATCTTTTACTCCTGCTTGCTTCAGAACTTGAAAGAGTTTATTCCACTCAACATAGTCAAAAGCTTTTTCCAAATCCACAAAAGCTACAAATGTAGGTTTGTCTTTCCTTAATCTATCTTCCAGGATATGCCGTAAAGTGAGGATTGCCTCGCATGTTCCTACATTTCTCCTGATCCCAAACTGATCTTCCCCGACGTCGGCTTCTACCTGGTTTTCCATCCTTGTGTACATAATTCGTGTTAATATTTTCTAACCATGACTTATCAGACTGATGGTTCTGTAATTTTCACACCTGTCTGCGCCTGCTGTCTTTGGAATAGGAATAATTACATTTTTCTTAAAGTCTGAGCATATTTCCCCTATCTCATACATCTTATGTACCAGGTGAAATAGTTTTGCCGTGGTTGGCTCTTCTAGAGACTTCAGTAGTTCTGAGGGAATGTCGTCCACTTCAGCGACATTAAAAGGGAACATCAAATTGATCTCATATTTTGTTGAGAAAAAAAAATACGTTAGCTAGATATAAGCCCCAGAAATCGATATCACGTGAACATTTGGGCCGTTATTTAGATACTAAGCAGTTGCGGCCTCCTCAAAGTATTGTTGTTGTTGTTGTCTTCAGTCCGTAGACTGGTTTGATGCAGCTCTCCACGCTACCCTGTGCAAGTCTCTTCATCTGAGAATACGTTCTGCAACCTACATCCCTCGGTCTCCCTATACGATTTTTACCCCACATGCTTCGTTCTAATGCTAAATTGAATTCCTTGATGTCTCAGAATGTATCCAACCAATCTATCCCTCCTCTTAGTAAGTATATGTCAGAAACTCCTTTTCTACCCGATTCGGTTAAGCACCTCATTAGTTACGTGATCTACCCATCTAATTTTTATCATTCGTCTGTGGCACCACATTTCAAACGCTTCTTTCATATTTTTGTCTGAACCCTTATCGTCCATATTTCACTCCCATACAATGCTACACTGCAGACAAATGCTTTCAGAAAGACTTCCTAACATTTAAATTAATATTGGAAGTTAACAAATTTCGCTTCTTTAGAAACGCTTTTCTTCCCATAGCCGTTCGGCATTTTAGATCTTCTTTACTTCGGCCATCATAAGTTATCTTGCTGCCCTAATAACAAAATTCATCTACTACTATTATTGTCTCATTACCTAATCTAATTCCTTCAGCATCGCCTGATTTTCTGACATTGCATTTCATTACCTTCGTTTTACTCTTGTTAATGTTCACCTTATATCTTCCTTTCAAGACACTGTCCATCCCGTTCAATTGCTCTTACAGATCTTTTGCGGTCTCTGACAGAATTACTATGTCATCAGCAAACCGCAAAGTTTTTATTTCTTCTCCTTGCACTTTAATGCCCAAATTTCTCCTTCCATTCCTTCACTGCCTGCTCAATGTACAGATTGAACAACATTGGGGAAAGGCTACAACCCTGCCTTACTCCCTTCCCACCCTCTGCGTCCCTTTCTTGCCCTTCGACTCTAATAACCGGTGTCTGATTTTTGTATAGGTTGAATATAACTCTTCGCTCCCTATATTTTACTCCCGCTTCCTGCAGAATTTGGAAGAGTGTATTCCAGTCGACATTGTCAAAAGCATTCTCCAAATCGACAAACGCTAAAAACGTAGGTTTCCGTTTCCTTGGCCTATCCTTCTAAGATAAGTCGTAATGTGAGTATTGCCTCTCGTGTTCCTGCATTTCTCCTAAATCCAAAGTGATCATCCCCGAGGTTGATTCCACAGGGTTTTCCATTCTTCTGTAAATAATTCGTGTTAGTATTTTGTACCCATGACTTTTAAACATTCGCGGGCTCGAGTTGTTCCTGACTCGGCCCGCTTCACTGCGGCCGCTTAATGCCCGAACGTCTTGATACTGTGCGGAGAGGTGTGGTAAGAGGGTCGTGTTCACAATGTCAATTAACCCACAGGCTGTCACGCGATACCTTCAGGAGCGGTATGGAATGATTAAATGTACACCAGATGCATGTGCCTTTGAAAGTTTTTATACAGATTTATAATTTTACGTTTGCGAATGACAACTTGTTGTTGAAACTAGTCACGTAATAAGCAGTTTTTCGCGCATCTCATTGTTTATGACGTCATATCTCGTGAACTATATATCGTATGTGATTCTTGCACTTATGGCGACCGTTCTCATGGATTGAAGCTTACGTGTACAAAATTTCATAAAGATTGGAACAAAACTGTAGATTTGTATGCAACACGTATAGACATACGGACACTCTGCTTTATATATATATTACAAGATTGATATGTTCTTTCGGACATGTCCGAATTTTACAAATTCAAAATTTTGAAACACTTCGATCGTTTCGGAGCGTTGAATTAAATTCAGCGGCAATGTTGAAAATTTCTGCTGGACCGGGATTCGGATTTCCGCTTCGGGCCAGCGGTCGCCTTAACCGTTTAAGCTATCCGGGCACGCCTCCCTTCCAACCCAAATTCTGAACTTCTAGACCCTGCTCACTGATTGCTCTTGCTGCAGCCTATACTGGATTCCCGCAAGGGATCGAGCTGTGGTGTCGCACCTACTTTCGCCGTGCGCCGCCATGCACGCACGGCACGGCGTTCTTATGACGTCAGCCACGAGCGCCCTCTGCTACAACTCCGCTCGTGGCCACCACTGAACGACATCGTTCGCTTGGGACTGAGATAGGAACCAGTTAACACTTTGGAATCAAGTAGGCACCAGCAAAGACTTGGCTATTGTACAGGCACTAGGCCGGACTCTAGCTCAACTATGTATCAGCATTCTGCAGTACTGAGCTATGTAAAAGTTAAGTATTGTATAAATTCTGTGCAATATATATCTCGTTCTAATTTACTCTAGTGTTTCTAGTTTCTGCTGTCCCACTGGCTGCTCCCCTCCGTACCTGCACAAGCGTGCTACCTCTATTCCTGTGTCGGTCTTCCTACTCGGCCACCGACACCTACGACGGAAACGAGACACGAAAGCGGCGACGAGGCTGGGACACAAAACGAGCGCTTGCATGCGCCCGCACTGAAATTTTCAATTGCCTCTGCTTCATATATTAGATCATTTTTGGATGCGGATGCGATTGCGGATATGGGCCTTGCGGATGTGGTGCGGGTAACACTTATCCGCTCAGACCTCTAGGTGACGGCTTTATGTGGCGGGCAGCGTTGACGCTAGCGCTCCCAGTTTCGACGTCGTTGTCGCGGCTGCAGCGTGGGTGGGACCCCTTCGCTCTGCTCCCGCTTCCCACGCCACGCCCTGGTCTCGACTGCTCGCTACAGACGCTGCGCCATCGCCAGGAAGTGTGCTTCGCCACCCGCGTCAACAGACCACAAGTCAGCCGTTCAGCGCGCCGCCCAAACGGCCTTTAGGGAGGAGCAACGCCCTCTGTAAAATGTAAACCTTCACGGCCGGAATGGTCAGCATTACTAAAAATTTCCGTGCTATTATGCCGTGGTCTAATGGATTTATTGTCGAAACCCAACGTTTCGTCCCCGACTGCGGAGGACGTTTTCAAGGGGGATCGTGGCACTTTTGAATGTCCGATGGACACCCTGGCTCGATACTGACTGTTAGTAGCGATCCAGGGTGTGTGCATCGGACATTCAAAAGTGCCACGATCCCCCTTGAAAATGTCCTCCGCAGTCGCGGACGAAACGCTGGGTTTCCATAATAACTCCAATAGACCACACTGCAGACTGCTAACGAAGATACGAGCTTATGGAATAGGTTCACAGATTTGTGACTGGCTGGAAGACTTCCTAAGTAATAGAACGCAGTACGTTGTTCTCGACGGCGAGTGTTCATCAGAGACGAGTGTATCGTCAGGCGTGCCCCAGGGGAGTGTGATAGGACCGCTATTATTTTCTATCTATATAAATGATCTGTGCACACTGCAGACTGCTAACGAAGATACGAGCTTATGGAATAGGTTCACAGATTTGTGACTGGCTGGAAGACTTCCTAAGTAATAGAACGCAGTACGTTGTTCTCGACGGCGAGTGTTCATCAGAGACGAGTGTATCGTCAGGCGTGCCCCAGGGGAGTGTGATAGGACCGCTATTATTTTCTATCTATATAAATGATCTGTGCACACTGCAGACTGCTAACGAAGATACGAGCTTATGGAATAGGTTCACAGATTTGTGACTGGCTGGAAGACTTCCTAAGTAATAGAACGCAGTACGTTGTTCTCGACGGCGAGTGTTCATCAGAGACGAGTGTATCGTCAGGCGTGCCCCAGGGGAGTGTGATAGGACCGCTATTATTTTCTATCTATATAAATGATCTGTGCACACTGCAGACTGCTAACGAAGATACGAGCTTATGGAATAGGTTCACAGATTTGTGACTGGCTGGAAGACTTCCTAAGTAATAGAACGCAGTACGTTGTTCTCGACGGCGAGTGTTCATCAGAGACGAGTGTATCGTCAGGCGTGCCCCAGGGGAGTGTGATAGGACCGCTATTATTTTCTATCTATATAAATGATCTGTGCACACTGCAGACTGCTAACGAAGATACGAGCTTATGGAATAGGTTCACAGATTTGTGACTGGCTGGAAGACTTCCTAACTAATAGAACGCAGTACGTTGTTCTCGACGGCGAGTGTTTATCAGAGACGAGTGTATCGTCAGGCGTGCCCCAGGGGAGTGTGATAGGACCGCTATTATTTTCTATCTATATAAATGATCTGTGCACACTGCAGACTGCTAACGAAAATGCGAGCTTATGGAATAGGTTCTCAGATTTGTGACTGGCTGGAAGACTTCCTAAGTAATAGAACGCAGTACGTTGTTCTCGACGGCGAGTGTTCATCAGAGACGAGTGTATCGTCAGGCGTGCCCCAGGGGAGTGTGATAGGACCGCTATTATTTTCTATCTATATAAATGATCTGATGGACAGAGTAAGTTGTAATTTGTGGCTGTTTGCTGATGATGCTGTGGTGTATGGGAGGGTGTTGTCTGTAACTGACTGTAATAGCATACAGGTTGACTTAGACAAAATTTCTAGTTGGTGCGAAGAATGGCAGCTAGCTCTCAATGTAGAAAAATGTAAGGTGATGTGCATGAGTAGAAAAAACAATCCTATAATGTTCGAATACAGCATTAGTAGTGAGCTTCTTGATGCTGTCGCGTCGTTCAAATATCTAGGCGTAACATTGCAGAGCGATATGAAATGGAACGAGCATGTAAGGACAGTTGTGAGTAAGGCAGACAGCCGACTTCGGTTTATTGGGAGAATTTTTGGAAGATGTACTTCACCTTTAAAGGAGACCGCGTATAAAACGCTTGTACGACCACGTCTTGAGTATTGCTCAAGTATTTGGGACCCGCAGCAGATCGGTTTGAAGGAAGACATAGAGGCGGTTCAGAGGCGAGCAGCTAGATTTGTTACCGGTAGGTTCGACCAATGCGCGAGTGTCACGGAAATGCTCCGGCAACTCAATTGGGGATCGCTGGAAGAAAGACGACGTTCTTTTCGTGAATATCTGTTAAGTAAATTTAGAGGGCCGGAATTTGAAGCTGAGTGTAGTACGATCTTGCTGCCGCCTACTTACATTTCGCGTAAAGATCACAAAGATAAGATAAGAGAAATTAGGGCTCGCACGGAGGCATATAGGCATTCTTTCTTTCCTCGTTCAATTTGGGAGTGGAATAGGAAAGGAAATGCCTAGTACTGGTACAGTGTACCCTCCGCCACGCACCTTACGGTGAATTGCGGAGTATGTATGTAGATGTAGATGTAGACCACGGCATAATAGCCCGGAAATTTTTAGTAATTTTGCAACGCCCTCTACCGACCATGTTAAATTTCCCGACTTCTCTTCCCTGCATTTCAGGAACCACTGTACCCGTTGACATGAAACTTTTACACGACATTAAATTGTATGTCCAGAGCCTACTGAACTACAACAATTGCATTTCAGTCACTGCTTTTGGAAATACAAGATTTTTAATTATACGGTTAAAATTTTGTGTTCTTTCGTTGTAAGTTATCCTAAATAATTGTAATTATGCACAAAAATAAATAATAATTAACCGAAACGCTGCTCTTTAATATTATTTATTTGAACGTGACGGTCCATTTCGGATTACATTGCCGTTTTGAAGTGACCTGCGCTACATATTGGTGGTATTTAGGATGAATAAATTATGACATTATAATATAGTATTACAATGCAGAGCTTCACATTGACTTACGGTTATGTCGAGATGGCGTGACATACATATATGTGAGGTGTCTGTATATTGATTGTCAAAATTGTATGGTACTTTTAATTTTGATTTGGTAGTTTGACAGTTGTTGCCACGATGTCGTATGCATACTAAGCATGTAAACGTCATATTTACGAAATTAGAATGTGTATAATCTTTGGAAGTATTTAGTGTGCTAAGAATTTATAGGTGCTAAAAACATGAGAAACTTCGGATCATCGTCCGCACAACTGATGAGGTCACTATAAATCGTCATGCGATTATCACGTTGGCCTTGGGACAGGATTCGTGGCACACTGTGCTGGGTAACACGAGGCATGTTGAGGTCATCTGTCAGAATTTTGAGGCAAGAACCATAGCTGACCCGTACTTCTTACACCCAAACCTTCAGATGTCAGACACTCAGATCCGTACCAAACGTTGTATATCGATAGAGTATCAACCGAAACTTCTATATAATTCGTGATTTGTGCCGTCGTCCAGTAGAACGTGTATAAACTATAATAATAAGTAACAACTAACCTACGGAGAGAGCAAAAACGTATCTGTGAGGCATAATTCCGTGGGTTAGTAAGTAGAGCATTAGATTGTCTTCCAGAGGATCCTGGGTTCAAACCCCACCTAGGCCTTAAATATTTTGATTGTTTAAACTACAGTACGTTGGAAATTGTTAAAAGGGGCAACGTGTTCTTCATATGTAAAAGGACTGTTTCGATTTTGTACCAATGTGTTATTGGCAGTTTACTCTTGCTTCGTTTTATTTGAAAGTAGCTAATCTGTAGGGTTTATTCGTAGTTTGACAGAATAAACGAACATAATCAGAACATATGAATAAAAAAAACTGCATCACACATACAGCTGTATTAATAGTAATAGTAGTAATAACAATAACAAAAAATAGTAATGTTAAAAACAATAAGCGTAATTAAAGTAATAACACTGCACAGGTTTCCTACTTTCAAATAAAAGCGAAGCAAGAGTAAAATGCCAATAACACATTGCTACAATTTCCAACGTTCTGTAGTTTAAACAATGAAAAAAAATTAAAGCGAGGTGGGGCTTGAACCCAGGACCTTTTGCACTACAAGCTAACGCTCTACCAAATAACGCACGGTGGCGTGACTTCGTTGCCCTCACAGACACGCTTTTCTCTAATCCGTAGGTTTGCTGTTACTTATTATAATTTACGCACGTTCTACTGGACGGCAGCAAAAATCAGGAATTATATAGATGTTTCGGTTGGTAATCTATCGATATACAACGTTTGGTGTGGATCTGAATGTCTGACATCCGAAAGTTTGGGTGCTAGATCTTGCACTCTGCTCGAACTGTTAGTGGCCCACCAGTAAGTACATCATCTTCCAAACGCTCCCGTCCTTGCACAAAATGTCGGTGCCACCTAAACATAACACTCCAACTGAATGCATCCTCCTCGTACACCTGCTGCATCATTTCAAACGTTTCGCAGAGCTTTTTCGTAATTTCTGGCAAAACGTTTTCCCGTTGCTCAAACTGTGACATGTGAAGTTCTGACTGGCGCACTCAACTCACCGTCACATCAACCGTTCGCCTGCTTACAGTGCAGGCACGCAAGTGTCTCTTGCAGGGGCGAGAGTCTGACTGACACGGTGCCATCCAAGGCGCCACCTGTGTGCTGTTGTGGACCACAGCGCCGTTATGCGGTCAGTCTCAGACGGCACGACCGTCGGGTCGGGGATTTGACGAAATTTTGTGTAAGAGGACCCTAACACCTCACGTGCTTAAAATATTAGGACGCACTACTCGGAAAATCCTGAGAAAAATCGATCTGAAGTTTCTTAGGTGCCTTATGAGTATAACATGTTTGTCCATTGCGGAGCCGTCGTCTGGCCTAGACGGTTAGGGCTCGGACTGTTACGCCAGAGGTCTCGGGTTCACAAATGTTCAAATGTTTGTACAACTTATGGGTCATAACTACGGGGTCATCAGTCCCTAAGCTTACAAACTACTCATCAACTAGCTAAGACTAAAAAGACGGCACAAATATCCATGCCCGAGGGGGGATTCGAACCCCCGACCGTAGTGGCCGTGCTGGCCGTGACTGGAGCGCCTCAGTCCCCTCGGCCACCGCGGCCGGCGGTCTCGGGTTCGATTCCTTCTCCTGCACCTTTTCCTTCTGTTTCATTTTCTTCTGTTATTCCACCGATTATTCAAAAAGTTTCTCAAACCTACTTATTTTTAAAACATCATCGAAGTCCGGAAAATTAACAACAGTTTTATACATGGATTTTCTCTGGAAATGTTTAAAACCTTACATCGGGAAGAATAAATTTTTACTTCTCATTGACTTTTGGGGAGGTCAAACTAATCTGGAGATATATGAAGCACTTTTTCAAAATGACGAAAATATGCCAACTTGGTCTGTATAAAAGTCATACCTCCAAAATGAACTTCTTTGGTGCAACCTTGTGATGTTTACTTATACAGCGAAGTTAAAAGTTTCATAAAGTGCTTACAAATTGCAGCGCATTGTTACAGGAGAATCATGGAATTAATTCCCCGGAAAACTGTGTAAAAATTCATTCTACAATTCACCATGAATTATCGTCACGAATATTCCGAGTCATGATTCAATATGCCTGGTTTGCCTCAAAATTATCAGAAACTCGAAACAATTTCGTAAATGTTAAAGTTGCATATTTTTCTACAGATTTATTGCAAAGGCCCTGTGATTGAAAAAATCCACTGTTATATTTTGCACAAGATGTCGCAAAAATTATTGCTATAACGTTACAGTGGCCTTCATCTGGGTATACTCAGTATGCCCAGATGAAGGCCACTGTAACGTTGGCCGAAACGTCGGTTATTTAAGTAATAGCCTTCTTACATCATGATGCGGTACAATACCCAGAAAACTGTTATGTCATATGACTCTGGCCGCGGAAGCCTACGTAATGAAATTATTGCTTTGTTTGTTTTCACGAATTACCACTGCGGTTGTTGTTTATAATTATTATATGTATAAAATTGAATGTTTCCCAATCGACTTTGTTATTCTCATTAAAAAATTCTATCGGACCAAACTGCGTGGTCATCAGTCCGTAGCTTACAAACTACTTAAACCTAGGTAAACTAACCCACGGACAAACACACACACACACACACACACATGCCCCAGGGAGGACTCGAACCTCCACGGCGAGGAACCGCGCGCTCCGCAGCGAGGTGCTTTAGACCCCTCGGCTACTCCACCGCGGCATTCTCATTAAAAACCCAATGTTTCTCCTCATTTACGTTACAATGGAAAATGGAAAACCCACCGCCATGAATTGTGTTGTTGGACAAAGATAAAATAATTTTTAGTCTTTAACGTAATTTGTTAAAGATAATGTAGGTTTGGGAAACTTTCTGAATAATTGGTGGAATAACAAAAGAAAATGAAACAGAAGAAAAACAATTTACGGAGCAGGAATCGAACCCGAGACCTCTGGCGTAAGAGGCCGAGCCCTAACCATCTAGGCCAGACGGTGGCTTGGCAATAGACTAACATTTTATACTCATAAGGCACCTAAGAAACTTCGGATCGATTTTACGCGTGATTTTCCGAGTAGTGCGTCCTAATATTTTAACCACGTGAGGTGTTAGGGTCCTCTTTCATCACACAAAATTCCCGACAAATCCCCGGCCCCACGGTTGTGCCGTCTCCTTCTCAGAAGTTATTGACTGTCCGTCGTATACCATTACTTGGTTGGTTGGTTGGTTGGTTGGTTGCTTGGTTGCTTGGGTTGTTGGGAACATGCGGACCAAACTTCAGAGGTCATCAGTACGCCGGTGGGGAAGGGAAGGGGAAGGAAATGCAGTCCAGGGGGGAAAAGAAGGGAGAAAGACTGCATTAGCTCGGGGCCCCATGCCTGCAACGTACGTGCTCACGAAAAAAAAAGTGAGACCCCTGGTGGCACCGTTACACTGTAGACGGAGACAAGACGAATGATTTGAAGAGCATTACCGCTCTTTGATTCGCTCCATGAATGCTTTTTCCGGCACAAATTCATTAAGCAAAGACAATGCTATTATAGACAATTACGCCTAGTATCTGCGAATGTGTTGCTATTATATTGTGACAACTCTCTCTCTCTCTCTCTCTCTCTCTCTCTCTCTCTCCACTGGCTCGCTTGCTCGCTGGAGCTATGCATGTACAAGGCAATTCTCTTTCACTCTGTCTCATTTTACTTTCATTATGTGACGTAATCACAGTGTATATATATTCTTGATCGTATCATTCGCCAGCCCAGCTTGCGGTTTATTTATTTCATTACGTATTTATTTACCGGTAACTTGAACAACAATTTTCTCACAGCACGGGGCAACATATCACCGTACGTAAGCTACTAAATATTAATCGCTGTTTTCAAACATTTTGTGTCCTTTCCGTGAGGGTCATTCCAACTTTCTTTTAACCTTAGCAGTGTTAAGGAAGCTGTTATATTATTTAAGCCCAGGGACATAATTATTTATTTACGAGGTTTCCGAGCCGCCTCGCTTTCCTTCTTGTCTGAATCTATCGCCAGAGTCGTGTTCTACCTACCCTTGGCGTTTCCTCTCAGTAGCTGGCAATAATAAAACTAAGTTCACATTATTTGATTTCCGATGATGAATCGACGTTGTAACATACTATTTTGCGCTTTAGATTTCACCTAGAATGTCTATCATTCGTCGATAAGTGTAATATTGCAGAAAGATGTGAACCAAAAAACTCGCACCAGTCACCGAAATATGGGAAGAATTTTTGAAACACTGCAGAGAAAATTACAAACCCAGCTCGTCTACACCTACATAGATACTCTGCAAATCACATTTAAGTGCCTGGCAGAGGGTTCATTAACCACTTTCATAACTTTTCTCTGCCGTTCCATTCTCTAATAGCGCGCGGGAAGAAAGAACACCTAAATCGTTCCGTTTTCGATCTGATTTCTCTTATTTTATTGGGATGGTCATGTCTCCCTAAGTAGGTGGGTGCTAGCAAAATATTTTCACATTCGGAAGTAAAAGTCGGTGATTGAAACTTCGCAAACAGATCACGTCGCAATGAATAACGTCTTTCTTTTAATGATTTCCACCGCAATTCGTGCAACATTTCCGTGACGCTTCCCCCCCTCCCCCCGTAACGTGATAGAACAAAACGAGCTGCCGTTCTCTGAACCTTCTCAATGTCTTCCGTCAGTCCCACCTGCTGAGGGTCCCACAAGGGGCAACAGTACTCCAGGAGAGGACGCACAAGTCTGATGTAGCCAGTCTCTTTGGTGGAGTTGGTGCATCTTTGAAGCGTTCAGCCGATGAAACGTACCCTTTGGTTCGCCTTCCCCCCAAATATTTTCTATGTGTTCTCTCCAGTCAAAGTTGTTCGTAATTGTAACTCCTAGGTATTTGATAGAATCTACGATCTTAAGGTTTGACTGATTTATCGCGTAATTGAAGTTCAGCGGATTTCTTTTAGCGGTCATGTGTGTTACTTCACACTTTTCTTTATTTAGTGTCAATTGCCAATTTTCGCACCATGCAGAAATTTTGTCTAAATCGCTTTGCAGTTGCTTTTGATCCTCTGTTGACTTCACTAACCGATAAATGACAGCACCATCCGCGAGTAGTCTAAGGGAGCTATTCAGATTGTCTCCTAAATCGTTTATAAACACAAGGAAGAGTAGGGGACCTGTAACGCTTGCCTGTGGAACGCCAGATATCACTTCTATTTTACTCGATGACTTACCGTCAATTACAACGAACTGTGTTCTTTCTGATAGGAAATCGTGAATCCAACCGCACAATTGAGGAGATATTCCATAAGCACGCAGTTTCAGAAGAAGCCGCTTGTGGGGTACAGTGTCAAAAGCCTTCCTGAAATCCAGAAATATGGAATCGATTTGAGATCCCTTGTCGATGGCACTTAACACTTCATGTTAATAAAGGGCAAGCTGTGTTTCGCTAGAGTGATACTTTCTGAATCCGTGTTGACTACTGGTTAATAGGTCGTTCTTGTATCGTTCAGAGGAAGGTGTATTCGAAGTAAACCAGTAAAATATGGGATGAAAATCGTTATGAAGTGTGACGACAGCACATCATATACGATCGATGCAGAGCCCTACGCTGGAAAAGGTTGTATCCCGCGCGGAATGCCTGCAAAAAATTCGTACATCAACACTTGGATTCGAGATAGTAGCGTTACGGTTTGCTATTTTACGGACTAGACTACTTTTCACGCGAGCTCAGATTTGTTTACAAGATGAGCTTACGGGGCATTATCGTTGTTGTTCTGTTTCTTTAATTCTGTTTTCTTTATACTATCCTAAATTCTGTTACTTCTCCAATAACTTCGCTGTCGACGGGACATTAAATCCCTTCTCTCTTTTTCTCACTTCCTTCCACTTTTACTTTTTGACTTTATCTAGTTGTAGCGCAATTCCCTGCATGTACTTTTTCAACTGAGTCCATGTGGACCTGTTGTTGCACTCTTCCTCCGCTTCTCGTACTGCAAGACGCGTGAAGAAGCACTGTTGGCCGCTGCTCGCAGTTACAGGAAAGCCAGTCTGGCAGGAATAGTGATGACGGCTGCAGACCGTCACATCTGCCGTATAGTTTCTCTCCTGGCGCCCAGGGAGCCGTTAGCTGCCGCTAACAGTACTACACTGCACTACACGGAAAAAAATCTCTGGGACTTTTCAAAAAAATGTTCAAATGTTTGTAGAGCTTATGGGACTTAACTACGGGGTCATCAGTCCCTAAACTTACAAACTACTTAAGAACTAGCTAATACTAAGGACGGCACAAATATCCTTGCCCGAAGGGGGATTCGAACCCCCGACCGTAGTGGCCGTGCAGACCGTGACTGGAGCGTCTGTCCCCTCGGCCACCTGGGACAAAAAAACACTGACATATACAAGAGAAAAAATTCTGGCTGTCACTAGTGCTTCCACACTTTGTACTGGTTGCATTTCAACCATGCTCAATCACGAATTGTCAACAAGAAACGAAAATATTTTTAAGGAAGGTATAGTCATTCAAAAGTGTGGTTTCAAAAACCATAGGAGCGACAGAAGAAGAAATACCTCAAAAACACACTAGCACTATGTAGAAAACTAATCATTTCTTACCGTATGTACTTCAAGGGAATTGCAGGATAGGTCATCTAAAGCTTCACTCTTGGGGCAGCTAAGTGCCATCAGTCAGGAATTTTGTTTGAGTATAGACAGACTGAGATCAAACAAGGCAGAACATTAGGTGGTCTTGTACGAAGTACTTGTCCTTTTATCACTGCGACTTATGCATTTAATTGCTGAACCACTTTAGGCATGTATTAGCCAAAACATTGTACAGATAATACACACTAAACACAATATACACTAAATACAACACTTCAAGCTCATCAACATCATACGATAGGCTGGCTCTTCCAAAGTGTACTGACCTCCAAAAATATGGCGGCCGAGTTTTTACAGATTGCCGCAAAGAGCGCTGTAACTCGTGTGTCAGCCACTCTATGACATTTAAGCTAGTTGTCTAATGTGCAGAAATTTGATAGACGGCAATGCTGTATGGAAGAACGTTCGTGGGGACAGGAATGGCAGCAGATACTGTTTTTTGACGAATCCAAATTTTGTGCATTTGAAAAATACGGTCGCATTTTGCAGGACTGCATGATGGGCGAATTCCATCACAGTGGCGGAATTCGCAGAAAACACTGCGACATTTGCACATTTGGTGCTGCACATAAATCTACGTTCCTAGTCCAGAATTTCATTTTATGCGTATATAGATCAACTAGCTGAAAACTCGGCGTTGTCCGGGTATTTATCTGTTTATTTATTCCTGCCTTGAGTTAGTACTTCTCCTATCCCTTCTCTCTCTGTCCATCCCCCTTTTTTTAATATCATTATCGGAGAATATATAAGAAATAATGACGTTTTCCTTTTCCGAGGCAAGTTTTCTGAATGTGGTCTATTAAAAGTAAATGTACTGTTGTAATATGCGTAAAGTGACGCAATGCACATTTATCTACGAAGTTTAAATAACAATTAATGTAATTAATTTCACTCATTTTTGAGAAAATGTCGCTGATAAAGCGGAACTGAAAAATATTCCTATCAGATTGCAGAAGTCTATGCACTTGCCGTTTATCAGGAAAGTAAGTAGTGTAGATCAAATCACACGTAAAATGCACTCGTTTCGAAGAATCCAATCACGAAATTCAACAATAATGACTGTAATAATATCACAGATCGATCACTTGATGTAATGCGCGAAACGTCAAATCGATTTCTTAAAGAGATGTATTAAAAGAAATTTCTTTTTTACTGCTTTATTTATTTATTCTTATATTTCCTTATTCGTATGCTTATCGCTACAGAGAAAAAGCTGAAAACATTGTAGCACGTATAGACCAAAGATATGGTCTGTGGCATCACGTTTCGCTGTATGTAATCTCCTTGCTATAGAGTCGCAAACATTATTGCTGGCCTTCAGTCCGAATCTTTTTAATAATTTGACGACTTTCAATTTCCATATCTTCCACCCCATATAGCTATCGGCATGGAACTTTTATTGTGTACAACGGGTGACTTCGCACAACAATTACACACAGACCATTCGTTTGCGTTCTGTAGTTTTCGCTGCAGAGCGAAATATTAACACACACACACACATAGAATTTTATATACACTCAGAACTTCCCATCCCAGTATACCCCACCCTTTTATCATTATCAACCCTCAAGGAACAATGCAACCAATAAAACCATTTTCAAAGAGTAAATATTGTTCCGCATTTCGCGTTATATTCTTGAAATTACTAAATATTTATCATATCGCTATAAAACCGTGCCTAAAACATTCTTCAGTTATAAATTAGTACCTGTACAAATATTAAAGTGTCTACGTCTTGTCGATCGGACGTGATAAGCGTACACCGAACCGACATTCACATGAATATATATAGATAAATAGCTATCCGATCGCAACAAAACTGTGCCTAAAGCCTTCCCCGGGTAGACATTAGTAACTGTACAAATTTTTAGCTCTTTATGTCTTGTGGTTCAGACGTGATAAACGTACACCGAACAGACATTCACATTAATAGCTATAGATTATAGCTCTAGCCCGCAACACACTGCGTGCAGCGAATAAAATAGTTTTATCGAGGCTACACTACACCACCACGGGCAAAGCGATACAGTTGGTTTTCTAGACACGGTTTCTGCCCTCTTTTCAAGTCTAGGGGCTAACTGAACCCGCCTCGCTTCCACGCCTAAAATTATTTATAAACAACACCGAAACATAGTTTATAAGAAAGTTGCAATCACCACATGAAGGGTTACCTCTACAAATAACCGACTCAGTCGCGGAATCTTTAGCCTTTTTTGAATGCACGAGTTCATTCACTCAGTATTTCTACAGATGAGTACTGACCCATTTTAGCGAAAAGGTGTAAAGTGAGAGCGCTTTCCATTCAAAAAGCGAAATTTAGTTCACAAGGTACATCTATGTGTTTTGATTGCTCAACTGTCCTTTTCGTCCGACATGTCCGAATATATCACTTAACACAAGTTCGACATCCCCACAACGAATACGCAAAATACGTGCGCTCGAAAATAAGTTTGTGTTTGCAATCACAGTAACAAAATCATGATAAATGTACGTATGTAAAATTTACCAATCTTCTGAGACGCTGTTTAAGGTTCGCGTCCGTGCACTTTACGAAGTCGTAACAGATACACACGAAAATTTCTAAGTCCCATATCTTAAGCGTCAGACTCGAATAATCATTTAAGTCCACAATCGAATCTTAGCGGAACTTTTAAACTGCCAATCGCGCCGTAGAGCGGCACAGATCCTGCTCAACGAGTCATAACACCTACTGACCAAGTCAAGATGGCGGACCCCTATTTATAGGTGTTCTCAGAACTGGACAATTTTACAACCACTTTAATTAGTAAATGTTTAATATAAGTTTTACTCAGTTTGATCAGAAATTTCATCAGCATTTCAGTGCTGTATGTGACGTCCTAGCAAATAAAATAATAAATACTGCCTGTGTTGTACTATTTCTTGAACTGAAATTTGTTGAACTATTATAAACTGTATTTAGTTATGACTTTTTTACTTCAAATAGAGTGTATTACCCACAGAACCGATTGTAATAAAAGTATTTAAAGCTGTACTTTTCCGTAACCGTTACGTAGAAGATTGATGAAAGAATATATTGAATGAAGTAAATGAAAGGTTTTACTAATCACTGGCTAAACTCAGTCCCTAAATTATTTTGAGCAAGAGAATTGCCCATCACTTACATAATTGTTCTTAACTCAAGATCTATCCTACGCCAAACACACACACACACACACACACACACACACACACACACACAAATAAACCACTTCTATGAAACTCTTCCGTTTAGTTCTTAGAGCAACTTATGTAAAATTCATTAAGATCTGAATCATTACCATTTATTCCACCACCGTCCAGGATCGTCGTCCAGGATGAAAATAATTCTTAAAAGTCCTATTTTATTTCAACGCACGCCCCTGAAACATTTAATAATTATTAATTGTGAAATGGCGGCCAATGTCTGCAGTTCAGCGACCGATGTTGAAGATGGTGCAACTGGAGCTAAAATCCTGGAAATGCTTAAAATCTCTGTTTGGGTGATGTTACTATGAAGAATACGATATACTGTTTAAAATTTCTATTGAAGATCATATCTGACATTTTACAATCTTTTAAAAAACCTTTAATACTATTCGTAAAAAAAAAAAAAGGAAAAAATCAATCTAACAGTGACTCTCGCAAAGACTTGACACGTACGAGAACAAGACAAAGATTATACATTCTACAATTGTTTAAATAGTACTCGAACAAAGAGCTGAGATAACATTCACGACGATATAAAAATTTCATTGTTTAAAAAAAAAAGTTCATTCGCGTTTTTGAGTAACACTTTATCTTTGACATCACTGCGCTTATGTTTTCGATTAGAGTTCAACACGGCGTCACTTACTATTAATATCGTTTCTCCAGTGGACACTACATGTAGTTACTTTCATTGTATCTTAAATAGTTCTGTAAGTAAATGCATACTTAGTTGCAACAGTTAATTCATCTGCTCTACGTAGGTTCCTATTTTTTTTTCAGAATATGTCTACTGCCGTTACTTTATTTCAATAGCTCCTATGCCTTAAGTAATGTTTGTTACAAAAAATACTTGTTATTTCGTAATTTGTAATTGGTAAAATTTACAACACTTTTGATATTACAGTCCGATATAACTCGGCGAAATCTATGCATTGCGACTTTATAAATAAAAATCCGATCACTGGTCCCCTATCTTCAATATCAGTATACTGGCTTTCCAATAGCGCGCTTGGTTTGCGAGTAAGTAATTATATAAACGTTTGTTATACTTGGGGCGATCTGTTCAGTTAATTACTATGGAAAACAGCCAAGATCGCCTATAATCTCTATTCAGAAGACCAGTTCCGGTAAATTAAACTACCATCATTTGACCTTTCATTTCATTCACCACATCACAAAGAAAAGCTTCTAAAAACATATTCACCAATATTACTGTTAGCTTATCATAAGACAAAATATCAAAACCATCGTGCTTTAATTTGGTGTGGTCACATGACTGTCGCCACATCACATTGCAGTGTTGAAATGTTTGTAAACCCCTGGACCAAACTGGTATGGTAATCAGTCCCTAAACTTGCAAACTACTTAAACCAACGTACACTAAGGGCAACACAAATATTCATGCACGAGGACGACTGGAACCTCCGGCGGGAACGAACGAATATTGAAGATTAGATGGGTAGATCACGTGACTAATGAGGAGGTGCTTAACCGAATTGGGGAGAAACGGAGTTTCTGGCATATCCTGACTAAGAGAAGGGATAGATTGGTAGGACACGTTCTAGGACATCAAGGAATTGTGATATTAGCATTAGAAGGAAGTGTGTGGGGTAAAAATCGTAGAGGGAGACCAAGGGACGAATACAGTAAGCAGATTCAAAAGGATTTAGGTTGCCGAACGTATTCTGAGATACCGAGTCTTGCACACGACAGGGTAGCGTGGAGAGCTGCATCAAACCAGTCTGCGGACTGAAGACGACAAGAACAACAGATGTTAACGTAGACGTTGGTGTAGATGAGGATAATGTTTATGTCGCCGGCCGCGGTGGCCGAGGAGACTGAGCCACTCCAGTCACGGCCTGCACGGCCTCTACGGTCGGGGGTTCGAATCCCCCCTCGGGCATGGATATTTGTGCCGTCCTAGTTCGTAAGTAGTTCATAAGTAGTTTGTAAGTTTAGGGACTGATGACCCCGCAGTTAAGTCCCTTAAGCTTAACAAACATTTGAAAATTTTTTGATGTTTATGTCGATGATGAATTTCATGTAAATGATGATCATAATTCTAATGGTGCTAACGATGATGATGATGACAGTTACAATGAATATGTTGGCAATTTAGTGAAAATGAAAATAATTATGTTGATTGCTCTGATAGCGATGATAACAACGATCCATGTTATGGTGATTACTGCACTGTTGATAATGAAACTGATGGTCATGGTGATGACACTGTAATACTGGTGGTGGTGGTGGTGGTAGTAGTAGTAGTAGTAGTAGTAGTAGTAGTAGTATGGTGAAGGTTGTAACACCACATCGCGACCATAGCATTAGAATCACGGTATTCCGACATTTTTCATCGTTACGTAATTTTAATAATTTGTTCAGAGGCAGAATTTTCTCGTCTTTCAAAATTTTTAGTAAATACAAATTATATCAGCGTAATTCAGAGTAATAGTATCCAGGGAATACTTAGGTCAAAACATCTCGTATATCAGTGATCATTTGACAGATTGCTATTATAAATATTACCCGTAGTTGAGTTACTCTCTATGTGCTCAGCTTTCTCTGTGTTGAACACTACGTGTTTAGCTCTCTATGTCATTAGATTTCACTACGTGCTTAGCTCTCAGTAGGACTATCTCTCAGTGCTTGGCTTATAGTATTATTCGCGGTTTCATTCGAAGAAAACGAAAAAATATTTAGAATTTAATATAATGTTTTATATCGTGATCATACGCGAAAGCGAACATTATCTTTGGACTTTGATCGGGATAGGCTAGGACGGAAGAATTAGAAACTTCTGCCTTCCGAGATAAACTGATGAACATTCGTGAGATTGAAAATTGAACTTATTTGGCAAGTTTAATGCAATAACTTTTCAAAGTCGTATCTTGAAGAATTAATTAATTAATGTATAGGATCCAGAGAGATTAATACAAACAAACTTTGACGAAAATAATCACGAATTGTGAACTTATAAAGTGTGTACTGTGAAAGTGTTGTGAATGTAACTATTGATTTCAGAATAGAGAATCTATGAACTTTAAAAAAGTCTTAAACAGTTATTCGAGTATTTTGTTCCCTAATATTGACCCAGCATATTCTAATAGTAAATATATATGACGTTCCTAAGGAATTAATTAATCTGTGAAGGAATATATCTAACAGTATTGGTCAGGAGAAACTTATGGTGAAATTTTGTAAAGAATAATTCTATAGAGGAAAATGATCTTTGTGACGGGCTCAAATTATCTGAACTACCTGGAGTCAATGATTCAAATTTTTATTCTTTGGTTTATTAAATATCAGCCCCTGAGAAAGGGATTTTCACGCTCAAACATTAAAAGAGGTCTTTAAGTTTAAATAAAATCCAGAACCAATATTTACAGTGAAAAATTCAACAAAGATACAAATTTTATTAACTGCGAAGAAGTACCAGGTCTACCAGCTTAATTTTCATACTGAGGTGACAAGCCGGCCGCGGTGGCCGAGGTGACTGAGGCGCTCCAGTCACGGTCAGCACGGCCACTACGGTCGGGGGTTCGAATCCCCCATCGGGCATGGATATTTGTGCCGTCCTAGTTCGTAAGTAGTTCATAAGTAGTTTGTAAGTTTAGGGACTAATGACCCCGTAGTTACGTCCCATAAGCTTAACAAACATTTGATTTTGAGGTGACAAATAAAATTTTGAACCTATACATCCAATACAACTGTGAAAATCAAGACGTAATCTACAGCTTAAAAGTCGCAAGCTAAAGTAAAATATAAAACGAAGTCAACACAACTGTCGCCCCAGTCACCAAACCAAAGCATGTCGACGCCCAGTCACAAGGTGACGATTAAATCGTTACACTGCGTCACTGGATCACACTGGAAGCTACTGTCGCTTATGCAAGAAACACGATTCCTCCCTGTTATCAGGGTTAACGTGGCCCGTGCGTGGGTAGCACAGGTCGATTTTCGCGTATTACATTCTGGCGCGTCTCCTCGTTAAGTGCTTAAAAGAATTATTTGTACAGGGCGTAAAGGCGAGTAGTATGAAATTTATTGCCGAATTGTGCCCAGGGAGGTGTAAAGCGCATTGCGCGTTTTAAATATGGAGGAGATGTAAATGGGGCAGGAACACGGCGGCTTTTTCTGCCCCGCTGAAACCTGTTGCTGCGCGGTTAATCCGCTGTGCTGTGCTGGGGCGGCGCATTATCAACTACCCGGCCGCGGGCGCAAGGCACTGCCGGCTGCGACGACCGGCCGTCTCGTGTCTGCGATGAAGCGCGTCTGGGACCGCTGCACAAATGGTGTCCGGCGACGGCGGATGTCTGCACCCGCTCACGTGTCTCGCGATCCATAATACACGGCGATTCCATTCCAACCCCACTTGCGAACAGAGTGACAGATTAATGATTACCCCAGGGCCGTCTTTACCAGAAATGTTCAAATGTTTGTTTAGCTTATGGGACTTAACTACGGGGTCATCAGTCCCTAAACTTACAAACTACTTATGAACTACTTACGAACTAGGACGGCACAAATATCCATGCCCGAGGGGGGATTCGAACCCCCGACCGTAGTGGCCGTGCTGACCGTGACTGGAGCGCCTCAGTCACCTCGGCCACCGCGGCCGGAGGGGCCAAGGAGTGCACGGCATCCCGGCGACGGTACCCAGGCGCCCACCGAGCGAAGATGGCCGCGTGGGCTAATGCTGGTTGCACACACACCGATTTTGGACGGGCGGAAAAATATCAGCCGTCCACATTCCAGCAGTGGACCATCGACGAGCTCTGTAGCTCGCACACTGGCCAGCCAAGGACTGGCACCGGAAAAAATGCCGGCCAGCTGCCTCAAGACTGCAGGTGCCGACCGTGCAGTGGAGAGGCCCACGTCGCCAAACGACAGCTGTAGCTATTGCACACGCAACGATATTTACCGGCCGTTCTCCCTGCACAGTTCTCGCTGTGACTTCTCCTATACAGTCGACGTACTGAATATAAGATTAAAAATAAAAATATTAATTCTGTATACAAGAAATTACAAATATTTCAGATTCTAGTTTGTTTCTGGGCATTGAATTCAATTCAATAACCGTTTTGCGCGTAATTTATGCAATTCAGCAACTGTTCAGGTTATAAATTAATAAAATTCAGCAACCAGTTGCTAGTGATTATTTTTCGGGCGCTTGAGTGCCCTTCTTCTCGTCTCTATACAGACAAACAAGTGGATTGGTATACAGTAAAGGCTATAAAACGTACAAAAGTCGGTTACAGAAATTTGAAGCAGTTTGGAACCAAATCGATTGTAATAAAATATATGTTCATATAATGGGATAAAATTAACACTTACATTTCAGTATTATATTATCTTTTATTACAATCGATTTGGTTCCAAACTGCTTCAAATTTCTGTAACCGACTTTTGTACGTTTTATAGCCTTTACTGTATACCAATCCACTTGTTTGTCTGCATAGAGACGAGAAGAAGTGCACTCAAGCGCCCGAAAAATAATCACAAGCAACTGGTTGCTGAATACCGGGTTATCGAAAAGTCAGTATAAATATGAAAACTTAAGAAAACACGGAATAATGTAGATAGAGGGGTAAAAATTGACACACACGCTTCGAAGGACATGGGGATTTATTAGAAAAAAAATCTAAGTAGGTTTCAGAAATTACTGCAACCAGTCGCCTTTCTTCTTCTCAATGAAGATGTATTGTACCATGACCAGTTTCAAGCTGCCTAGCAGCTCATCCTCAGACGGTACATATACATTTAGTGCAAGTACATTTGTATCTGTGGTGTCGCACAAGTCTAAAGTGGGCGCCACCTACTTTCGCCGCGCACCGCCGTGCACGCACGGCGCGGCGTTCTTACGACGTCAGCCACGAGCGCCCTCTGCTGCAACTCCGCTTGTGGCCACCACTGGACTGCATCGTTCACTTGGGACTGAGATAGGAACCAGTTAACACTTCGGAATCAGATAGGCACTAGTGAAGACTTGGCTATCGGATAGGCACTAGGCAGGCCTCTAGCTCAACTATGTATCAGCATTCTGCAGTACTGAGCTATGTAAAAGTTAAGTATTACTAAGTCTCTAAGAAATATAGATCTCGTTCTAATTTAGTTTCTGCTGTCCCACTGGCTGGTCACCTCCATACCGCAAAAGCGTGCATCCTTTATCCCTGAGTCGATCTCTTTCTACTTGGCCACCGACACCTACGACGGAAACGAGACACAAAAGCGGCGACGAGGCTGGGACACAAAAGTATCTGTGGTATGGCAGAAAACCAGAAAAAGTAAACACTAATTGCGGTTTCTTACACTGATTAATTACAATATAAGTTCCTTTTCAATATGTTACTTACAGTTAGGAGTTTCACATTTAATATGTCCATGTGAGTTCCGCAACATTATTCCTCGACTACAGCTATTGTTGAAGAATAATGGAGAACATATTGAGCATTTCCTGTAAAGAACATAATGTTTGCTTTGTCTTAATTTGTTATGCTAATTATTGCTTTTCTGATCAGATGACCGCCATCTTCGGATATTTTTTAAGGTATTTCATTTTCGTTTTTTTTTTTTTGTGGTTCTAATAAACACCAATGTCATTTAAAGCGCGCGCGCGCGCGTGTGTGTGTGTGTGTGTGTGTGTGTGTGTGTGTGTGTGTGTGTGTGTGTGTGTGTCAATTTTTACCCCTCTATCTACATTACACCGTGATTTGTTAAGTTTTCAAATTTATACTGACTTTTTGATCACCCGAATAATACATATATATATATTATTCGGGTGAATTGCGGATTTACCAGCAGGTTGAATAGGCTGGATTGTAGGGACGCAGATATTAGCGGCCGCAAATAGTGGGCTAAAATTTTAAGTGTAATAAAAGATATTACGTTTATCGAATGCATATTAGGCTAACATGTAAGAAGTATTAAAGCATACATTATTAGTAGTATGTGAATGTGCTTTTATTACCTCAAAGATATAAACGAAAAACTATTTCTTGTGCAATTCAAACCAAATAGTTGGGTTCTAAAAATAAGCTATGAAGTGACATTTCGATCCCCTAGTTAACAGTCATACTAATTACGGAAAGAAGTTGGTGTAATCAGGACCATAGTGCACATAGCAAAGAGCTAAAATTTCGTTGACAAAAATTATAGTTAGTATGATTCTGAAAAAGGGTATCGAATTGTAGAGGTCGGTCCAGGCGGTAAAATTTGAGTAGCGTGCTGGCATGTCGGAGGTTCGAATGCTCTCTCGGGCATGGATGTTTGTACTGTCTTTAGCATAATGTGGTTCATAAGCAGTTTGTAAGATTAGGGACTGATGACCCCGAAGTTAAGTCCCATAAGCTTTACAAACAGTTGAACATTTGAAAACAAAAAATATGACCGTGTAGGAAATTACATTTCGTATAGAGTCTATTTTATGGAACTCGAGCCTACATGGCGAAATTTGCAGAATAAATTTGCAAATGAGATTGCCTATCGATTGCTTTTTTGTATGTATAGATTGATTTGATACGTTTCGAGTTATACCGAAAAAAAAACACGTAAAATTCATAAAAAACTAGATTCCTTATATCTCGACAACATCCACGTTTACATACTTACTATTTACCACAAGTATGGCACGAAATAAGTAGAAAAAGACCTTATCGAAAAAAAAAATATATATATACAGCTGACCGCAGCGCTGTCCTCTGAGTGTTTGCAAATCTCAGTTTGCGTACGTATGTCTATGCCAGTTTCTTTGGGTCTTCAGTGTTTTCCATCCAGTCACAATAGACATTCATATCGTGTTTATAACACGCGTGGCATCTGCTGGGAATCCAGCAAGTTAAAAAATTCCAGAAGGTAACACAGGTGTCTTTTATGCCTTTATTAGGTCACGAGCGGTTTCGCACCGTTAAAGGTGCATCTGCAGGTATCTTTATTAATGAAAAAACCTTACTATAACAAGGTTTATAACAAGTAATATTTAAAAAATTAGAAAAACCTGCTATACACCAACCTTCCTTAGTACACGAGGTGGAAAGACTTATTACCATTTCCCAATATTCCCCGTGGGTGTCGTTTTGTCGGCAGGGGGGGGGGTGGCACTCCTTAAAGTTTACAAATTTTATAAATAGGTTTGTATGTAACATCATTAAGTGGACGTCTATCAGGTTTAAGTCCCTGTTGAATTAAACTAGTGGATAAGAAAGACATCGTGAGATAGAATTTTGAGGGCTGAATCATTAAGTGATGATAGGTTTATCCAATACGGACGTCAACCCGATATACGTCCATATAATGTCGTCACATACAAACTTATTTACCTTTTAAGAACTTCAAGGAGTGACCCCCCACAAAACTCGGCACCTGACATGAATATTGTGACATCGTAATAAGTCTTTCCACCTCATGTACTGGGGAAAGTTGGTGTATAGCAAGTTTTTCTAATTTTGTAAATATTAGTTGTTATAAATCCTGTGTATAATAAGAATTTTCATTAAAACAGGTATCTGAAGATGCACCGTTAACGGTCCGAAACCGGTCGTGAAAACTACTAAACTAAGCCCCATACAGGCCTCGAGGGCCAAATGGGTACCGACCGGCCGTCGTGTCATCCTCTGCGCGAAGGCGCCACCGGATGCGGTATGGAGGAGGGCGTGGTCAGCGCGCCCCACTGCCGGCCGTTTTGTCGGTTTTCGTGACCAGAACCGCTGCCACTCGATCAAGCAGCTCCTCAGTTGGCCTCACAAGGGCCGAGTACAGCCCGCCTGTCAGCCGACGGTAACCCATCCAAGTGCTAGCCAAGCCCGACAGTGCTTAACTACGATCATCTTACGGGAACACCTCAGCCGGATTCTGAACATTCATGGAAACGTTTCCTGGCATAATTGTGTGTTAACTTCTAGAATTTGTTAACAATAATCCAAAAGTCAACACAGTTTCAGCCGACCAGTTGCATAAAAATGGTTTAAATGCGTAAACCTTGACCTAGGTTTCGGCAAAAGTAATTTTGCCTTCTTCAGAAGTATTACCTAATAAAATGTAATACACAAATCATATGAATAATAGTAAAATACAAAAGTGTTTCTAAAATAAGAAATTAAAATTACAACATAGGTGAGAATGTACTTACATAAAGCTCACATTAAAAAAAAAGTTGTTAAATAAAATGTGGCTGACTCCATGTCAATAGAATAAAAAGTAAAATTTAAAACAATGTCTACATCTTAAAATTGTGGAGCACGTCCACACACAGGTCAAGTGAGCACTGCGTACTGGCAGAGGCTTAGACAACCCTAGTAACGTGCGCCCGCACTATACTATACTATACTATACTAGGTGGCGCCAAGAGGGCTGATGGGCGTGCGCGCAGGCGCGGACGCAAATGAATTTGACAAGAAGAAAACTATGTGTAATATGATCCTGACAGAAAACATAAAATAAAGAAAGATGAGAAATAAGATGCAAAGAAATCTGGAGCCGAGTCAAGTGCTTGGCAGAATATATATATAATATATATTCTGCCATATATATATATATATATATATATATATGTGTGTGTGTGTGTGTGTGTGTGTGTGTGTGTGTGTGTGTGTGTGTGTGTGCGCGCGCACACGCAAAGATTGAAGATAGAAAGGTTAGGAAATATTCAGCGGCCAGACATACTGCATGAAACACAAACTAAGAATAAATAGCACGCACCCGGTGGGAGGGAACGGGATAAACATTATGCATCACAACATTAGAAAACTATAAACAAGTGCGCCACTAGAATTCTGAGGTCAAACATTATGCATGACAACAGTAGAAAACTATAAACAAATGCGCCGCGGTGGAGTAGCCGAGTGGTCTAAAGCGCCTCGCTGCGGAGCGCGCGGTTGCTCGCCGTGGAGGTTCGAGCCCTCCCTGCGGCATGGGTGTGTGTGTGTTTGTCCGTAGGTTAGTTTACCTAGGTTTAAGTAATTTGTAAGCTACGGACTGATGACCACGCAGTTTGGTCCGATAGATTTAGAAACATTTGAACATTTTTATAAACAAGTGCACCACTAGAATTCTGAGGACAATAAACACCATGCAGGTATTGCAATGCCGACCGCGGTGGCCGAGGGGACTGAGGCGCTCCAGTCACGGTCTGCACGGTCACTACGGTCGGGGGTTCGAATCCCCCCTCGGGTATGGATATTTGTGCTGTCCTTAGTTCATAAGTAGTTTGTAAGTTTAGGGACTGATAACCCCGTAGTTAAGTCCCACAGACTATACAAACATTTGAACATTTTTTGGTATTGCATTAACAAATGTCAAACAGTATAGGTTTGAAACCTTCTAGGTATTGTCTACTTGTGTTCTTTTGTTAACAATAATGTACTTCAGCGGTGGATGCCAAATTATAAAATAGTTTGTGAATATAGGAAGTGTTGTTAACAACAGTGAGATGTTCTCCTGAAAATACTGCGAAGGAGTAAATAGTGGTGTCCTGGTCGCTCTTGTCACCCCGTATACCTACACCACATGCATAGCAACTTGAATAACAAGAGCACTGCCAACTTATGTACCACCTAACAGATGCTGCCCGGGCGAGATGGGCGTCGGTGCAGTACTTTCTCAGCGGTGACACGGCTATTGGAAATTGCACAGTCCTGCGGGAGAGTGTGACGCGCTTTCTCGCCATTAGCGCCAAGTGCTGCTGGCTGTAATGAGAGGCTCAAGCTGGCCGGGAGGCTTGGGTGCAGAAGAAAGCGAACGCGATGCCCACTCCACTTCCACTCGCTCCGCCGCCGGCGAATGAAACGGCCTCGCTTATGACGCCAATACGCCAGCGGAAACTTGTAGCGCGTCATACAGAGTGTCATTAAACTTTCGGTATTAATGGAAGTGAAGTTTGTATGTGATGCGACCTAGCAGCCACCAATGCTCTGCTGTACGAGGTGCATTCAAGTTACAACACCTCCGAATCTTTCTCGCTGCGCGGGAGTAGCCGAGCGGTCTGGAGCGCCACGTTGCGGAGCGCGCAGCCTCTGGAGTCGGGCATGGATGTTTGTGTTGCCTTTACTATAAGTTAGTTCATAAGTAGTTTGTAAGTTTAGGGACCGATGACCCTGCGGTTAAGTCCCATAATCTTTACAAACATTTGAATTTTTGAATCTTACCCTCACAAGCTGATCGCACGAAAACTGTGGAACTTATGTCACTTCTCGACGAATCTCGCTGCAGCTGTAAACATTTTTCACGACGGCGATGGCATGATTTCATGGTCGCTACCTAATCGATTGTAGTTGCAAAACTTTTGTTTGTTGTTTTACGAAAAAAACTATGGGTCACACACACACACACACACACACACACACACACACACACACACACACACACATATATATATATATATATATATATATATATATATATATATATATATATATACTTAAAAATAATAGGTGACGGGAAATTTTAATGCTGTAGGTCAACAAGAAATGTTACACTTTCTGCGGAGCTATGAACATAGTTTATTGTATCATTTTCCAAAGAGTTACACCACAAAGAAATATTTTTTTAAATGGAACAATAGTTCTTTTTCTATCGCGTATTGGATTCGTTTAAACCAGCTGCGTCCAAATCAATTTAAACTACATTCCTATCACAGTTTGGGAGCTACCACCCTTCAAAGTTCCGGGGGCGGAGGCTGCGATAGCGTAGCTGACTGGCTGAGTGGCTATCCCCTGGGGCACGGCCCACCGTCTCATGACCACCAGCCAGGAAGCTACGCTATCGTAGCCTCTGCCCCATAAACTTTGAAGGGTTGTAGCTCCCAAACTAACACATTTAGTGAAACACCCTGTATAACGTGTTTTACACATTTTGTGGGTTATAAATACTACTACAAATGAAAATTCGTTCACTACAAACGATTTCCTGCAAATATCATCCATTAGAATTTACTTTCGCGAAAGTGCTGGCATTCTTTATTATTATTATTATTATTATTATTATTATTATTATTATTGTTATTATTTTTTGCCTTGACTCCTAAAAGGGCTTTGGCTTATTAATTAAAAAGAGCTACGTTGTCTAATATTGAGAGTTGTGCATGTGTAAGAGTACTCCCTCTAAAATGTGCGTTTGTTCTATTTCGTGAACATGCCGTGAAATACGTAACAACTAATTGAACACTGGTCTTCTGAGACATTTGCAGAATAACGCGAACAATACTGTGATAATGAATATTCTAAACAACTTGCAGATACTGAAACGGGAGGGTAGTGTATTTCATGGCAAGTTTTCGAAACAGAACAAGTGCACTTTTCAGAGAAAGCGCTGTCGTTTGTTCATGACCGTTCTGAGTTGTTCGTTGAGAATTGCGCTCAGTTTTTTTATTACAGATGGCATTGAACCCTCTTTGTTTCTCTCCCTTTTCATTGGTTCTTCGGTTTGATCGGTACTTCGTCGACGTCTGTTCATTTTGTACTAGTTTGATCGTTCCGTCGTTCACTGAGTTTTCTCATTACAGATGGCGTCGAGCTACCATGCTGGCAATCATCTGACCGAGCACACTGAGCCACCGCGCCCTAGCAAGTTTCAAACCACCGTCCATGTTCGTACATCACAAACTAATTCGTCGCCCGTTAATCTTCGGCGAGCAGCTGAGAGAGTAACCCATAATTAGCGTACCATTGATGGCAGGTGTTAACCGCTAACATGGCATTTTTAGACAATAGATCATAATTCATTGTCCTAAAAGACGTCTTTTGATCATTTTTAGTGCTCCATTGCTTTTATATGACAACGCTTGAGCTGTAATGAGAAAATAATCAAATACAGAAAGCAAGATGGCGTATGCAAAAGAGAGTTTCTGGCGAAGGATGTCACTTGACGCCGAACGCCAAATGTATGCCGCGTTCCATACAGTCTATAGTCACTCGTCCGAACGCCAAATGTACTCTACGTTCCTTCTAGGCTATAGTCGTTCGTAACTAGTACTGGCAAAGAAAATAAGCTTTGAACAAACTACCAAGGCAACACAGGTGATAATATTTTAACGGAAAAATATAATGAAAATGCGGGAGAGATATTAAATAAAATAATAGGTTAAATAGGAAAAAGTTTAATAAGGAATATGTTTGTGAAAGCTAAAGTCAAATATCAAATAATTTTGGCTGTTTGTTAAAATACGGTCAGAAAGAATATTACGTGTTGGGTGTATAGATATTATAACAATAGTAGAGTCGTGATCGTATCGCCCATAATTTCTTATTATTTACATTTTAAATATATTTCTTCGCAATATTTGCAAAATCATAAAACTGTAAGCAAATCTAAAGTAGGCCGGTGTGATGGAGTAAATGGGTGTCACACTCTCTTCTTGTACTGAGAACGTCCCAAAGTTATGAATAACAGTCATGTCTCTCTCTCTCCCCGCAACCCTCCTTGGCGATGCCCTAGACACACATCTCTCCCATCCCTCCCCCCCCCCCCCCAGTGCCACCACAAGCCCCCACAAGCCCCCCCCCCCCCAATCCCTCCCTAGTGCCCTGTCTCAACATCCGGCAGGTTCTCTACATCCACCGTAAGGTGCGTGGCGGAGTGTACACTGTACCACTACTAGGCACTTCCTTTCCTATTCCGCTCCCAAATAGAACGAATGGCTTCAGTGCATCGCCACCCGTGTCCTGTGTTCAGTGCTTCGACTTGCGTTAATGTTCTCCAATTTTTTTTTATCATATACTGCGAACGTCCACCCCGCAAAAGACGACTCCCTATTTTAGCCCTTTACTGCCCAAGCTATCAAATATTCGAGCACATAACTTCATATTCCCTTATTTTACTACCAAATCGAATAAAAGCAAATTAGTGAATTCACAATTTTCTTATTTGACGTAAAAATATATAAGTTCAAATTGGGACTTCAAAGTCTAAGAGGATATAATGCAATTGGAAGACTTTGTGAAATGCTTATCTCTGTTAACATAACGACTCACCAAGAACAAACGGACAGCAAAATGTATAGTATCGAAATGCCATATTAGATATTGATATGAAGGTAGGAAAAAAAGCAAACTGGAGCTATGCCTGAATCGTATTCATATTTCGTAATTCGTAAACAGAAGAAAACAAAACTACAACCAATTATCACTGACTCCTAGGAACAAAGACAACTACAAAAATAAAATGCACAAAATGTCTTTGACACACTATGAGTACTAAAAACTTTCAGGCATAGTTTTGAACGCTATATAAAGAAGAAGAACTATATTCCTTAAGTAATTTGAATGCCCATTAGCTAAAACAATAGAAAACCAAATTACCAACGTGAGAATACACAACAGCGTCTTTTTGTGACAGCAAAACTCTCCTGACGAAGTCGTGCACACAGACGTAAAACAGTCCGTTGTCTACTGCTGTCTGTGAGCCGTGATACTGAACAGTCTCAGCCTGTGATACATCAGAGGGACCCTAACGTCCCGTCAGGAACACAAGTCTGATATCATATTCCATTTAGTTTTATGACGCTGTAAATGGACAGGGACTTTTAAGTGCCGTCGAGCGAGAAAGCCTTAACGTCCTTGTGCTTCGCTCCCTTCGTGTTTGACATTTCCGCCAATCGTTCATTACGCTAAACTCCACATGAAACATGTTTCCCATCACTTTTCTCCTGTGTTATTATGTAAAGACCACAATGTTTATCTTCTTTGTAAATTTTGTTAAGTACGTCCATTTATGTCTTCCTCTTGTAAATTTTCATCTTTGTCTTCCAATAATTAAAAAAAAATCACTGAAAAGCAACATGTTCTGCTGGCAGAACGCCTGTACCCTGTACAGGGATTGAACAATAAATAAATAAATACATGAGACCTCTCTCTCTTTCTGCTACCAGTGAAATTCTATGTCCCAATGTCGCAATGAGTCCGCATGTATTGTAAAACAAACCATGTATCTATATCGATAGCCAATTCTGAGAAAATTTTGGTGGATTTATAACTTCAGTGCGCGTAAACTACGAATAACTCAACGAATTCGAAATACTGAAACATTTCGACCTTTTCGAGGGGTTGAAATAAATTCAACGACAAAGTTAAAAATTTGTGGTGGACCGGGATTCGGATTTCCGCTTCGGGCTATCCAGGCACGCCTCCCTTCCAACCTAAATTCTCAACTTGTAGCCCCGTGCTCACTGATTGCTCTTGCTGCAGCCTATACTGGATTCCCGCAAGGGATCGAGCGTTTGTATGCAACCGTATTGAAAGTTTCAATTGCCTGTTGCCGGCATATTTTACAATTATTGATATGCGGGCACATTCAAACGCTCGATCCATTGAGGAAATCCAGGACAGGCTGCAGCAAGAGCAATCAATGGGCACGGGGCTACAAGTTCAGAAATTGGGTTGGAAGGGAGGCGTGCCCGGATAGCTTAAGCGATTAAGGCGACCGCTGGCCCGAAGCGGAAATCCTAATCCCGGTCCAGCAGAAATTTACAACATTGCCGTTGAATTTAATTCAACGTTCCGAAACGTTCGGAGTGTTTCAGTTTTTTGAATTCGTAAAATTTGGACATGTCCGAACGAACAGTCGTATCAATAATTACGAATAATTCCACAGCGACTAGAGTATCTTGCTGCCACCGTGTCGCGAGTCGTGTAATGTTGACCTTTTTCCATCCCCCTGGATGAAAGAGCGACCTGTAGACAAGTAGCTACGTGCTCCGCTGCTACTTGTGCTTCGTCTCTCATGGCGCCTGTGGGAACCAGGGGAGCTGTTTGCGAGTGTTCTGCCTGTCTGCCTTGTACCGCCGCTGTCGTACACAGCCAGTCGTGTTCCCGCCGTTTTACTGCCGCAGAAAGCGCAGTCGGGGACAAGGCGTGCTGGCTATAGTCCGGCCGTGACTGCTACCACATCTTAGGGCCCGTTTGGCAATGTCCCGTTAAATTCCAGTTAAGATTTTAACTTGTCGTTAGCGGAGAATTGCGTTTGTCAATGCTTGGTTATTAGTTACCCTGACGTTAAAAGACCTCAAACTGGCCGTTAAGTTAACGAGTAAAATTCTGCTCGTTACACGGCTAACGACAAGTTAAGTTAGAATCTGTATGAAAATGGCAGGATTCCAAAGCGCTGAAATACCGCAATATAGCCCGCTCACGTTGTAATGTATTTAGCCAGGATGGTCTTGTTTTTTTGGATCGTGGTATTATGCCCTAATATTCCATATGGCGCTTATAGCTGGTCACATTATCACCTACATTACTTGGGTCTTTTAACAAACTAAATTAATTAATTATTGAAAGTTGTAAGCTTAATGGTGAAGAATAATGTGCTTGTTAATGAAATTAACTATTAATATTTGAGGTCTTCTACAATGTATTGACCTCAATGTAATACTTTACTGATTGTAGAACTGATTAGTTGCTTTGATTTAACAATTTCAAATAATGAAAACATATATTAACACTGCGCTAGTTGTTATTTACTTACGATCTTTTGTATTGTTTTGTTTTGATATGTAAAACTTATTATTGCATTTGTCATAATTTTGTGTATCTTTACGTAAAGCAAGATTTATTTATGTTTCATAAACAAATAATGAAATATAAAACTTTGTAACTTCCGTGTTCTCAATGTTTGTAAATCTATCGGACCAAACTGCGTGGTCATCAGTCCGTAACTTACAAACTACTTAAACCTAGGTAAACTAACCTAAGGACAACACACCCATGTCCCAGGGAGGACTCGAACCTCCACGGCGAGCAACCGCGCGCTCCACAGCGAGACGCTTTAGACCGCACGGCTACTCCACCGCGGCTTCCGTGTTCTAGAATGTTCTAGAATACGATGCGAGTATTAATACGCGAAAATTGGCGCGAATGCAGTCAGTCTTAGATGAGTAATAACTTAGTCTTGAGTCACTATGGAGGGGAGGTGTTGTGAAGTCAGTCTAAAGTCAGTTGGAAATCTTACTTTTGTCATTATGTAACAAGAAGTCTTCACAATGTGTTACTGCTGTGTTTGTGTGCTTCAAGAATAATATAAATAAATACGTTAAAAATGAAAAGTGCACATGTGTAGTTTCCTGGACACACAAAAACCCGACGTTCTAATATTATTTTCATGATGAGCAGGCGAGCAATTTAAACATCTACCACTGAACAACCGAAGGTGATGTATGGAAAAATAATGATTTTAGTATAATAGTATTATATAAAAAACTATTATAATGTGATAAAGACCGATTTATCGAGCAAAATAACGGAAGCACTACATGTATGAAAAACTAGTGTGGAAAGCAGCTTCATTGGAAAATTCTATCGTCATATTACTCGTCCAATCCATGTCAGTAGCGATTAGATGAGTTTGATATAATGCAGATCCGCAACATAACCTTAAAATTATTGTTGCGATATCTAAATAGAAACTTACGGGTAACGACTAGTTAAGTGAGAAACGGTATGATGAAAATGGCTGGAATAAGGAATTAGGTTGAAAATTACGACGATGTCAATATTTTGGACGCTCTAGAGGTCATTGCCCCTATAAGGCGTTCTAGACGTATTTATGTTCGACCAAATCATTTTGAATGCTGGAATGATGCAGAATTTTTTACGCGATTTCGTCTTCAAAAAGGGCACTTTGTAAATGCTGCATCAAATACTCCTCGACCATCTGAATAGTCCAACAGATAGTTACGTATTTTGTAAGTTATCTGTCGTTAAAGGAAACAGAATACATTATTTAATTCAGTATTTACTAATGCTTGTTGCGCCTAGTGTAAGACCTGAAATGTGACCTCTTCCTGCGACATACAGGAACAGTGCACTTTTGCCTAAGTGCAAGTTATTGCTTGCACTAAGATACTACGCACTTGGCAGCATGTTATCGTACTTAGACCTAAGCACTTTTGCTGTCCTACATGTTCCATGGACAGCATTGAATTCATTTGCCACACTCGACCGTGTCGTTTCCTTTTCCTCCCATCTCATAGCATCGGTGTTTTACTTTCCAAAGGGTTCTTATATTTCTTTATTAAGGATATCAGACTCTCGCACTCACTTATTGTAAAATTCGAGCTTCTTTCACGTTTGTTTCCCATAGCACACAATAACAACTGTCTGCTAACCTCGTCCCTGCTAGTCAAATATAGTGAACAGCTGTTTATTCGGACGGAACTTTCATTTTTATTTATTTTTTGCCAACACAGTCGAAATTTATCGTATTTTTTCGTTTTCTCCAGGTTGCCAAACGAGAGGTGTATCTGGCAATGACAAACGCAATTCACTTAACGAACACATTTAACTGGGCGTTAAAGGCATCTTCTCTTTTACCAACGAGAAGATTAACGAGAGATGCACGAACCGGCCCTTAGTTTGCTACTGGCAGTCGCCTGCTGAACATCGCTGAGCAGTTACATCGCTCGCCATGCAAAATACAACGAAATTTCGGTCGTATGTGAACTAGCTGCAAAACACAAACAATACCTTCATCACACGATGGAAATGGTGATGCTGCAGATGACAGTTCTGCTAAAGCAGAATTGTTTCACACAGCTTTCCGAAATTCTTTCATTAGAGAAGACGAAGCAAATACTCGAGAATTCCTGCCAATAACAGCTTTCACCACGCGTAATTTAGAAATAAACATCCCTGTGGTATTAAAACAACTTAAATCACTTAACAAAGGTAAATCTCTCGGTCCCGGCTGTATACCAATTAGTTTCCTTTCAGAGTATGCTGATGCAATAGCCATACCTATCATATACAAACGCTCGCTTAGCGGACGTTCCGTATCCAAAGACTGGAAAGCTGCACAGGTCACTCCAGTATTCAAAGAAAGGCAACAGAAGTGATCCCCAAAATTACAGGCCAGTATCATTGACCTCGGATTGCAGCAGGATTTTAGAAAATATAACTTCCTCAAATATTATCAACTACCTCGTAGACAACAACCTATTGTCCCATAGTCACCACGGATTCAGAAGGTATCATTCTTGTGAAACACAGCTAGGTCTTTACTCACGCGATGCGATGCTATAGATAAGGGATGCCAAATAGATTCCGCATTTCTAGATTTCCGAAAGGCTTTTGACAGCGTTCCACATAAGCTTTTAATTAAATTGCGTGCTTATGGAATATCGCCACAGTTGTGCGACTGAATTCGCGATTTCCTTTGAGAAATGACACAGTAAGTTGAATTGATGGTAAGTCATCGAGTAGAACAGAAGTGATATGTGGCGTTCCCAAGGGAAGTGTAAAGGGCCCCTACTGTTGCTTAAAAAAAAAATTCTTTTATAAACGATTTAGAAGACAATTTGAGTAGCTCTCTTTGCGGATGATGCTGTCATTTATCGGTTAGTAAAGTCATCAGAAGATCAAAAGCAACTGCAAAATAATTTAGATCAAACATCTGCGTGGTGAAAAAACTGGCATTTGACCCTTAATAATAAGTGTGAGGTTATCCATCTGACCACTTAAAGAAATTCGTTTACACGATAAATCAGTCAAACCTTGAGACCGTAAATTCAGTTAAATACCCCGGAGTAATAATTAGAAACAAAGAAAGAACGCACAGAAAATATTGTAGGGAACGCGAACAAAAGACTACATTTTGTTGGCAGAACACTTAGAAGATGCAACAGTTCTACTAAAGAAACTGCCTACACCACACTTGTGCGTCCTATTTTGGAGTAATGCTGCGCATTGTGGGATCCACACCAAGAGGGACTGACGGACGATTTAAGTAAAGTTCGTGGAAGGGCAGGAGCCGCTACGGTCGAATCCCCCCCCCCCCCTCTGGCATGGATGTTTCTGTCGTCTTTAGTATAAAGTAGTTCATAAGTAGTTTGTAAGTTTAGGGACTGATGACCCCGCAGTAAAGTCCCTTAAGCGTAACAAACATTTGAACATTTGGAAGGGCAGTAATTTTTTTTATTTTTTTTTATCGCGATATAGGGTAGAGGGTGTCACGAAAATGATACATGAACTGGACTTGAAATCATTAAAAGAAAGGCGTTATTTATTGCGTCCGAGAAGTATTTGTGAAATTTGTTTCACCAACTTTCCCTCGAATGCGATCATGTATTGTTAGCGTCCACCTATATAGGGAGATATGATCATAATAAAATGTTTTTGCCCTGGAGTACACAATATTCCGTCTGAACTATTGCTGTCGTTAGGAGAGCCAGTCATTAAGAAATTGTTCCACCTGGTATACAAGATGTACGAGACAGGGGAAATATCCTCAGACTATAATATAGTAGTTCCAATTCGTAAGAAAGTAAGAAAAATGTGAAATTTATAGAACTATCAGTTTATAAGTCATGGTTGCAAAATACTAACACGAATTATTTACAGACGAATGGAAATCTAACCTTCGGAAAGATCATTCTGGATTTAGGAGAAATGCAGGAACAAGGAGGCAATACTTACAATTATGTTAGAAGACAGGTTAAGAACAGTGAAACCTACTTTTTTAGCATTTGTACATCTGGAGAAAACTTTTGAGAATGTTTAACGGAATACAGTCCTTCAATATAGGGAGCGAAGAGTTATATTCAATTTGTACAAAAAACAGACAGCACTTATTAGAGTCGAAGGGCGTGAAAGAAACAAGCTGTGAAGGAATGCAAGGAGAAATTTGGGGAACGAATTAAATTTCAGCGAGAAGAAATAATAACGTTGCGCTTTGCTGACGACATAGTAATTCTGTCAGACAACAAAGATCCTCGAAGATTAATTAAACCGAATGGTCTTGAAGGTATAAGATGAACATTAACAAGAGTAGTACAAGGATAATGGAATATAGTGTCAGAAGATGCTGAAGGAATTAGATTATGTAATAAGTCAATAAAAGTAGTAGATGAGTTTTGTTATTCGGGTAGCAAAATTACTTCTGATGGTCGAAGTAAAGAAGATATAAAATGCAGAATGGCTATGGGAAGAAAAGCGTTCCAGAAGAAGCGAAATTTGTTGACATCCAATATTAGTTTAAATGTTAAGAAGTCCTTTCTGAAAGCATTTGTCTGGATTGTAGTATTGTATGGGAGTGAAACATGAGCTATAAAGAGCTGTAAGAGCTATAAGAGATAAAAGTACTTGAAATTTGGTGCTACAGACGAATGATGAAGATTAGATGGGTAGAAAAGGAGTTTCTGGCATATTCTGACGAAGATAAACGATAGGTTGGTGAGACACTTTTTGAGACCTCAAGGAATCGTCAACTTAGCATTAGAAACAAGTGTCTGGGGTAAAAATAGTAGAGGGAGACCGAGGGACGAATACAGTAAGCAGATTCAATGGGATGTAGGGCGCCGAACGTATTCTCAGATGGAGAGGCTTGCACAGGACAGGGTAGCGTGGAGAGCTGCATCACACCAGTCTGCGGACTGAAGACCACAACAAGAACATCAAATTTTGGTAGTAATTCATCTCCGTTTTTTTTTAAATCTTTTATTCTTTTATTGTGTGATACATATGACCCAATACCTAAACAAATTGGGCCCTAATATTATACAGTTGTTTAGTTTGTTACAGTTATGTTTACAATTTTTGTTATTTACGTTATTTACATGCAATAGGTTACAGTTTGTTGTTTACGCTACATTTAGTTTCTTTACGTTTAATTGGTTATATTACGTTTAGTGTTTATGTCTCCCGTTTGCAGGGTTTACATGTTGTGCCAGACGTTTATAATCCTGCTTGTTGGGTCCTGTCTGATGACCTAATTCCATCAGACTTGCCCCTGGCACAGGGCTCGACCCTACTTTTACCCACTGCCTTGACTGGGAGTATGTTAAGGTGTCCCTTATAAACTAACTTATAGCTAACTATCTATCAGACTTATTGGCTAACTTATTTCTAGGTGTAGTGCTTTTGGCTGCTGCATCCAGTTCTTTTTGGTTCTGGGTGCAGTTGTCCGATCCACTTCTGGTAGTCCATCCAACCCGTCGGCTGGCTCTGGTGCAGCTGTTCTGTAAGAGGATCATAGTTGTGTGATGTACTGCTCCCTGATGTGTTGGGATACAGTATTCGTCATTTCATTTAGTGTGTGGAAAGTTTCTTCGTTTCTTAGGAGTTCTTTTATGTTAAAATGTGGAAGCTGCTGTCTTTATGAGGAGATTAGATGGTCATGCATCGGGCAGTCAAATATGACATGCTCTGGTGTTCCCGCTGAGAACCCACAGTCACACCTTGGAGACTCCCTTTTCCCAAACCGATACAGGTAGGTCGGGTACGGGCCGCGGCCAGTGAGGAAGTTTATGAGACTCGTATGTTCTTCTCCCACTTTCTTCGAGGTCCCAGAACTCTTGCCAGAGTTGGAGGCCCCTTTCTCTTATTTCCTTATTTCCCGTCACTCGGACTCCCATTATTACCTCTATTTTGATGTAATCCCCTTTTTTCATCCAGTACCCCGCCGCTAACTCCCTTATTCTAACGTCGAGGGGACAGAGTCCCATCAACGTCAGGAGAGAGCAACCCGGCGAGGTACGGTATGCTCCAATTGATTTTAGTAGGATATTTCTCTGTACTCTCCTCACTGTCACAGCAGGAGCCACTCTGGTGAGCCTGTGGGCCCAGCTGCCGGCTCCGTAGCTCATCATCGATACGAGGATGCTGTTGTGGTAGAGCTTGATGAGATTGGGCGGAAGATGGAATCTCCGGTGCCCAATCCCCGCAAGCTTATTTAGAGCTGTTAGGGCTCTATCAGCAGTCGCATCGATGTGTGCTGCAAAGCTCCAGCGCTCGTCTAGGATTACACCCAGGTATCTGGCTTTTTGCTTCCTTATTACAGGAATGCCGTCTATCCTCACCGTCGGATTTCGCGTGAGTGTCCCTTTTAATAGGAGATAATTTGACTTTGCTGGTGCTATACTTAGTTTTGTGTCTTGGCACCATGCCGTTAGGATTTGAATTGCCCTCGCTATGCGCAGTTCGAGATCCTCCCTACTTTTGCCGCCTACCATCAGGAGGAGGTCATCAGCGTAGGCTATCACCTCCAGCACATCTGGGCTGTTTTGCATTTCATTCAGGAGGGGCTCCATATTTAGATCCCAAAAGAGTGGCCCCAGGACAGATCCCTGGGGGCACCCCTTCGTGATCTGTTTGCTTACAGATGCACTAGGGGATGATAGCCGGACCTCCCTGTTTTTGCAGTAGTCCCTAAGGCATCCATATAGTGGTCCAGGGCACTCCATCTCCCGTAGGCGGGAGAAGAGCGAGGGCCACCACAGGTTGTCGAAGGCACCGCTGATATCCACCATGATGCCTACTACGTATTTATGCTGGGTGGAGCCGCAGACCTCGGCCGCTAGGGCAATCGCGTCGCACGCAGATCGTTCCGCTCGGAAGCCGAATTGCCTGTTGCTAACCTCACATAACACTCGGTGTGCTTTCATTCTGCCAGCCAGGAGTCTCTCGAACGACTTTCCTAGTACATCGAGGAGGCAGATGGGCCGGTAGGACTTGGCGAGGGCCGCGTCCTTGTCAGGGCCCTTTTTTATTATCACCACTTCTGCTTTTTTCCAGGGGGTTGGGAACCTCCCTTGCCTCAGACACTCATTGTACAGTCTAGTCGCCCAAGGGACTATCCCGGGGGCGAGGGATTGTACTACCTCGGAGGTGATTTGGTCCGGCCCTGGAGCTTTCCCCTTCTTTAAGTTGTGGAACTGGTTTGCCACCTCCTCTTCCGAGAAGGGGTAAACCAATATGTTGTTATTGTAGGGCTGGGCGTCCAAAGCTCTTGTTCGAGCTTGGCATTCTGTGTCTGTCGCTGGGTCGTCGTTGGGGAGTAGGGTCCGGAGGAGGACCCTGGCAGTTTCCTCATCTCCGTTTTGCGAAAAGTAAACAAAGTCACAACATGTACCCATTTTTTTTATTTATTTTTTTTATTTATTTTCTGGATGTCTGACGTTCTCTCGCCGCGGTGGAGTAGCCGAGCGGTCTAAAGCGCCTCGCTGCGGAGCGCGCGGTTGCTCGCCGTGGAGGTTCGAGTCCTCACTGGGGCATGGGTGTGTGTGTGTTGTCCCTAGTTTAGTTTATTAGTTTAAGTAGTTTGTAAGCTACGGACTGATGACCACGCAGTTTGGTCCGATAGATTTACAAACATTTGAACAAACATTTCCGACGGTCTCTCGCCGGTATCACGGATCCTTCGTGAATAAACCAACTGACGTCCTAGTGCTGCCGTAACAAAGTCGGGCACAGTCAGATGGGATGCACCGAGGCCCCGCCGGCCACGTTAGTAACAGCTCGTGCGCAGTTGCCGCGGAATGCCGCGCACAGCTCTCTCTTCGGCGTCTCTCTCTCTTTCCTCCTGTGTTCCGCCTGCACGACCTTCGCTTCCACCGCCAACAGACCACTCCCTCGTCCGTGTCGGAACGCGGCGGTAACGCGACACACTCATTTGGCATTTACGACCAATCGGCCGGTTACGCAAGGAACGGCGCGTAAAAACTTCTCCCACGACGCGAGACTGCCACAGGCCTCATTTTTGTTCCCCCAGTCGGCGAAACGGAGCAGCGCGCGAATGGCTGTCCCATTCCACACGACACGCAGCCGGACTCTGCTGGTAGCTTTCCGACGCGTTCTTCTCCCCCTCACATGGTAACTACATACACTACTGGCCATTAAAATTGCTGAACTAAGAAGAAATGCAGATGATAAACGGGTATTCATTGGACAAATATAGTACACTAGAACAGACATGTGATCACATTTTCACGCAATTTTGGTCCATAGATCCTGAGAAATCAGTACCGAGAACAACCACCTCTGGCCGCAATAACGGGCTTGATACGTCTGGGCGTTGAGTCATAGCTTGGATGGCGTGTACAGGTACAGATGCCCATGTAGCTTCAACACGATACCATAGTTCATCAAGAGTAGTGACTGGCGTATTGTGACCAGCCAGTTGCTCGGCCACCATTAAACAGACGTTTTCAATTGGTGCGAGATCTGGAGAATGTGCTGGCCAGGACAGCAGTCGAACATTTTCCGTATCCAGAAAGGCCCGTACAGGACCTGCAACATACGGACGTGCATTATCCTGCTCAAATATAGAGTTTCGCAGGGAATGAATGATGGGTAAAGCCATGGGTCGTGACACATGTGAAACTTAACGGCCACTGTTCAAAGTGCCTTCGATGCGGAAAAGAGCTGACCGATACGTGTAACCAATAGCACGCCATACCATCACGCTGGGTGATACGTCAGTATGGCGATGACGAATACAAGATTCCAATGTGCGTTCACCGCGATGTCGCCCAACACGGATGCGACCATCATGATGCTGTAAACAGAATCTGGATTCATCCGAAAAAAATGACGTTTTGCCATTCGTGCACACAGGTTCGTCGTTGCGTACACCATCTCAGGCGCTCCTGTCTGTGATGCAGCGTCAAGGGTAACAGCAGCCGTGGTCTCCGAGCTGATAGTCCATACTGCTGCAAACGTCGTCGAACTGTTCGTGCAGATGGTTGTTGTCTTCCAAACGTCCCCATCTGTTCACTCAGGGATCGAGACGTGGCTCCACGATCCGTTACAGCCATGCGGATAATATGCCTGTCATCTCGACTGCTAGTGATACGAGGCCGTTGTGATCCAGCACGGCGTTCCGTATGGCACTTCTGAACCCACCGATTCCATATTCTGCTAACAGTCATTGGATCGCGACCAACGCGAGCAGCAATGTCGCGATACGATAAACCGCAATCGCGATACGCTACAATCCGACCTTCATCAAAGTCGGAAACGTGATGGTACGCATTTCTCCTCCATACACGCGGCATCACAACAACGTTTCACCAGGCAACGCCGGTCAACTGCTGTTTGTGTATGAGAAATCGGTTGGAAACTTTCCTCATGTCAGCACGTTGTACGTGTCGCCACCGTTGGCAACCTTTGAATGCTCTGAAAAGCTAATCATTTGCATATCACAGCATCTTCTTCCTGTCGGTTAAATTTCGCGTCTGTAGCACGTCATCTTCGTGGTGCAGCTGTTTTAATGGCCAGGAGTGTAGTTGAGCAGCTGCAAAGAGCAGTTGTGTCGGTATGTGCGAAGCTACTTTGAGGCGAAAATAGTAAACGTCGGACGAAACAAGGTGGATTTAAAAAATGGGGACCACTACAGGCGAAGAGCGTGACGATGTGGTACAAATTTCTTTTCTCTCCAGTCCTGTTCAGTACCACGTCATTACGTGATGTACCTAAGTAATAGTCCGCATTCGTCTGTAGCACTATACCTCAAAAGCTTCTATCCTCTTCCTATCTGAACTATTTTTTTCTCCATGTTTCACTACAACGCCTCCAGAAAAATTTCTTTTCTTCAGAATCGCATTTCTTCCAATAGCCAGGCTGCGTTTATATCAGCTGCACACGCCCCACACCATTACAGAACCTCCACCAGCTTGAACATTCCCCTGTTGACATGCAGGGTCCGTAGATCCATGAGGATGTCTGCATCCCCGTACACGTCCATCCGGTCGATACAAGTGGGAACGAGACTCGTCACACCAGGTGCCATGTTTCCAGTCATCCAAGATCCACTGTGGGTGTTGACGGACCCGTTCTCTTCCACAGAGTCCACTAATTTTCAATTTTGGTCCTTATTTATTGTTTTCTAAAACTAAAGCCAATTTTTTTCGTTTTATGCACTTCTTTCTATTTCTCATAATATTCCAAAAAACACTTCTCTTATCAGTTAGGCATAATCCGACATCACACACTTTGCATGACCATTTCGTTCTTCGTAGCTTCTTCTATTTAATTACAAATTTAACGTCGTTTAAATTTGCTATGAACAGGCAAATACAGTTCATTGGTTTGTCTTTTATCCACAGAGACTTTCATTCTAAAAGTCTTTTTAAGGCTTTCGCGTGAGGCGGAGGTTTCACAGTGATGCTTCAAGGGGATACGGCACAGCAACAAGTGTTTTCGCAGTGATTTGGCGCGAAGGTTAACGAATTCGAAATATCATTCGAACGTTTCTGGGCACTCAAACAAGTTGAAAATTTTTGCTGTACCGGGATTCGAACTGAAATTCCCGCTTCGGGTTAGCGATCACCTTGACCAATTAAACTATTCAGGCACGCTTCCCTTCCAACCCAAATTTTAATCATACTGCGCAGTACGATGGTAGTGCTCCCTACCCATTAGTTTCTCTTGCTTGCTTACTGGCTTGTCGGAAAATTTCTAAAAAAACTGACACCATATCAATAACTGCATATATTAATAATCTTAAAAACCGAAAAGCCAAGTTTGCAAAATATTTATTTTATGACTACCGGTTTCAGTGGGCTATGCTACCATCATCTGATCATATTCAATTTTACAAGTTGGTCATCTTATTTAACAAAATGGAGATTAAATAGTACGTGCAAGCACTTAGTCTAAATAAAAAATACGTAAGTGCGGATTTCAAGTTTGGGAAAAAGAAGAAGTCATTCGGAGTGAAGTCTGTTGAATAGGGTGGGTGACGAACCAATTCGAATTCGAGGTCGTGCACTTTTGACATTGTGATAGCTTCTGTGTGGGCTGGAGCATTGTCCTGATGAAACAGCACTTTCGTCCGTGCCAATCTTGGACGTTTTTGAATTAGTTCCTGTTTCAAACGATCCAATAGAGTGGCATAATAGGGCCCAGTTATGGATCAGGATTATACCCTCGGAAGCTCAAAAGACAGTAGCCATCACCTTTCTAGCTGACAAAGCAGTCTTCGCCTTCTTTCGTGCACTCTCCCCAATGTTCGTCCATTGTTTGGACAGTTGTTTGGTCTCTGGAGTGAGGATCCACGTTTCATCCACAGTTATGAATCTGTGCAAAACGTCCCATGGATAGCGCCTGAACAGTGTGATCTTCTGAGCAGAATGCTCTTACGTTCCTGTTTTTGGTCCAAAGTGAGCAGGCGCGGCACCCATTGCGCACAGGGCTTATTCATGGCCAGATTTTCATTGAGGATATAATGCACTCGTTCAGTTGAGATGCCTATAATGTTAGCTATCTCAAACTCTTAATGTTCCATCTTCCATCGCCATATCGTGCACCTTACAGATGGTTTACTGTGTGGTGACTTCAACAGTCCAACCGGAACGTGCTCCATCTTTCGTGCTTCTCTGACGACGTTGAAACTCATTGATCCATAAGTAAACGGTCTTCAGTGTTGGTGCAGAACCCACATGAACCTCATCCAACTCGGATTTGACCTGTGCAGCTGTCCAAACCTTCAAATGGAAATGTTTAATGACGGCACAAAATTCGTTTTTCTCCATCCTAAGGAACTAACTGCGAGTTACCATATCACCTGACAGCTAACAATAAATTAATAACAGCTGCCGTTCGGAACTTGCTGTAATATCCGTGGAAATGTCAGGATTGCCAACAACAGCGCAGGTTCCGAAAATTTCCCGCTCTTTTATACAACTTTACCAGACTTACCAGACATAATAAGAAGAGCCGATGGAGAACGCTGAAGAATGGCCTTCCTTAGTGTAGCGTACTGGCACATCTACACTAACGATCAACCAATCAACTCTGAAGTAACAACGTTTATTTATGAAGATGACACAGGAACTGCAGCTCAAGGCAAAACCTTTGAGGAAGTGGAGATGACAGCAGCCCTCGAGGACCTCTGCAAGTATTATGATGATAACCATCTGAAGCCAAATCCTGAAAAGACGCAGGTCTGTGCCTTCCAACTGAGAAACAAGGAAGCCAGAAAGAAGTTAAAAATTATCTGGAGAGGGCAACAACTCCTTCACTATAATATTCCAAAATACTTGGGAGTAAAGTTAGGCCGAAGCCTCACATTCAAGGATCATTGCCAGGAAACCAAGATGAAAGTATCTGCCCGAAACAGCATCATACGTAAACTCAGTGGGGATCACAGCCAGGTGCCTGCCCTGGCATTTTGCTTCTCTGCAGCGGAGTATGCAGCACCAGTCTGGAGAAACTCGACACCTCCCAGAGAGGTGGATATGGCTCTATATGAGACTGCACGCATAGTGACCGGCTGCCTGCGACCGACTCCTGTCAGAAAAATCTACGAAATTATGGGCATAGCGCCTCCAGACATACACAGAAGAACAGCTGCAGAAACAGAGAAAAAGGAAAAAACCGACTCCAGACACCCCCTCTTCGGACATGAGCCAAGAAAAGCTAGGCTTAAGTCAAGGAGAACCTTTATGAGTACAACAACATCAACTGCATTGAGGCCTGGAACTAGGAGAACAGAGCTATGGCAGAATTCTCCAAATGAAAGGGCCGGAGAGAACATCAAAGAGGAACCTGCCGAAGGATTTCATCTGCCGTATGCAACACGGAAGGTACAAAACAGACTGAGGACAGGAGTGTCACGCTGCAAGACGGATCTCAGACAGTGGGGCTTCACGAACGAAGATGGGCTCTGTGAGTGTGGCGATGTGCAGAACCCACAACATGTCCTGATCTGTAGAAACCTGCCCAACCCCTGCACCATACAGGACCTACACGCAGCAAATGATGTGGCCATCAAGACAGCAGAATCCTGGAGCTTGCGGTCCATCTAGCAGAAACTGGCAGCGTCCTACAGCGTAATTGTACACTGAAAACATGTATTTAGTGAATTTGGTGTCCCTAAATTGTAAATTGCTTATTATAATTGTATATTTATTGACAGAAAGATATGTCTTAGTCCTGGACATGTAAAATAAATAAACCAGACTTACAAAACAACCGTCGTAAATCGTGTCTGTGGATAGGTGAAGAGACAGCAGAAAACGCGTGGTGTGCGAGAACTGCGGGTCGGTGACTTTCGCTGACGAAGGCCTTGGCGTGCGCCTAACGAGCGTTATCGCACCAGAGCGCCGTCTGCAGTGTAAGTGTGGGAACGGCCGCGAGGAGACGGCGCCGACGTGTCGTCATGCAAGCCGGCGAGACTGGGCCCCGCACTACAAGCTGAGGCCGTCGTCACACGGAGCGTGTGTCTGAACGTGTGCGGTCAACGTGCCGAGTCCATCGCGCAGCTGAACGCTCGGGGACGGCGCGGCCGGTGCGTACGAGACGTGTGCCTCGACGAACTACATGCGACCGCAGCGAAAGTTGTCGGCGGCATCAGGTTCTGGAATCACACTGTTTACCAAATCAAAAGACTGGAACTCCTGCTTTACCTCTATTAAATCGCTTATTTCCGCTCTTGCGCATATGTTCGTTATGTTCTGTGATATAGGCCTACATAAGTAACAACAACATATCTATGAACATAAGACTATTATATAAGTCGAATGTTATGTCAATAAATGCAGCGAATTGCAAAGGTTTCGTGACAAACTGTGCGATATAAAATTAGGAAAGGCCTTCATATTAGGCAAACATTATTGCAACAGTCTCGCTTTTTACTAAAACTTAAAGGTCATTCTTCACAAGGTCAACATTTCTATTCAGTAGAAGAATGCTGAGAACGTGTAAAATACAATACATGAAATAATAAAGTGCGTGTTTTACTCTAAGTAAGGTACAAACTGTCCTGCTCATAAAACGAATCCAACAAACTTACTCCTCAAAGGATGTGCACTTATGTTTACATAGCATCGAATATTAGGCAGTATATTCAGTGAGCTCAAAGATAATCTGGAGTTAGCACTGTGTGTTAGGAATTCGTTACGCTCGACGCCATATTTGTGAACGTATATCTGTCTCTTCACTATCCAGTTTTCAGTTATGTGCTTCTAATCGTTTCTGTTACTTGCTTTCGTAGACACTACCTGATATACAACGGGCGCTACCTGTTTCGTAAATATGAATACTATTTACTAAATATTGGAGACATGTAATTAACCGTACCTCCGGAACGAAACAGTAGAGAAAGCCATGAGTTGTGTATAAAGTTATATTTTGATTCAGAACTAGTGTTCCTCCCATATTGCATTTAATGAATAAATTACACTGTTGTAGACAAATAAATAAAGGTGTAATAATGAAAGATTCGAGGCGTATGATAAAAGCATGATTTTGACGCAGCGTGTATATCCAGTCCTCTGAGCTCAAATGGAAATCAGTATAAACAAGAGGCAAATATAAAACAGAACAAGAGAAATACCGTCTACAACAGAGCAATTTATTCATTAAATGAAATGAGCTAGCAACACTACTTCTCAATAAAAATGTAGCTCTCACATGCATCTGAACTTTACAACCATAAGCGACACCAACTTCATCATTATGTACTTATTAAGGTAATCAATCGTTCATAATTTATTTTCAGAGGACAAAAGGATCAAAACAACACGATCTATACGTACGGAGTTGCCAACGTAAATATAATAGACCGTCACGATTTTCACAGATCGAACTACTACAGTTGTGCATCCAGTGTTAATACTTGAGATCATTGAGTATACTTCTATGAAATTCATAGGGGAAAATCTTTGAGTTTATCAGAAAACCCGAATAAAAGAAGAAGAAATATTTGCTTTCGAGGAACCTTGAACCAGCGCTGTGGGATATCTTTCATTTCACAGTGCACGAGCCGGCCGCAGTGGCCGAGCGGTCTGCGGCGCACCAGTCACAGTCTGCACGGCAGCTACAGTCGGCGGTTCGAAGCCCCCCTCGGGCATGGATGTTTGTGTCGTCTTTAGTATAAGGTAGTTCGTAAGTAAAGTTTAGGGACTGATGACTCCGCAGTTAAGTACCTTAAGCTTATCGAACATTTGAACAGTCCACGACATTGCTGCCTACGCTACAGCCACCAACGTTTCTAGAAATCATCAACGAAGATATTCCACTATTGTATACACTACTAGTGGTTGCTTCCATGTAATTACAGCAGATAATATAAAGAACTATTGCTGTTTTGATAGATCTTCAGTTCGCCTTCCCTTCAAACGGCAGATTACTGTAATACGGAAATTTTTTAAGCACATATAAGACGTATCCAGTTATTAATTCCAACAAATAGTACCTCTAATGACCGGTTTTCGAGAGATTCTCAGTTTACTCAGATACGTTTACTTCCTTTGATATGTCATAAGACCTACGTTATATACATAAAACGACGGTCAATATGACGTCTTCATCTCTCTACGGAAAAGAGCTGCCCCCTCCCCGGATACCCACGTGGTGTGACGTCAGGGGCGTTCTGCCACCTTTTTGGTGATCGTTCAGACGCTCGTTGAGAATATCTGGCATGCTTGATACTGCCGCACACGCTGGGAAAGCCAACGTGGCGAGTTCTGACGTCACAACCTGAATATGATTTATGTGCTTTCATGGCTGCAATTTAATAAAGCATTATTTTACATTTATAAATGCCTGTTTCGTGTAACAAACGTGTATGCAACGAATTTGCCCGAGGTTCTTTTAAATTTTTTTTTTTTTTTATGAATGTCTCATTTTAGAAGTGGTGTCTATACTATCAAAAGGAGAGCCAGATTATGACTAAATGATTCATCGCGCTGAACCGCATCCTATTTTCCACCCTGTTAATCCTAAATATAGCAATACGAATTTTACAGTGCATTTCATAACTAGGATTTCGCTCTTCGAGAAACTTCATTATACCCAAGATCTACCGTTCATTGGTAAAACCTGTGCGCTCTACCACTTAAATACATCTTGAAATTTTAAACGAAACAGTATATAACAGTATACGCTTATGTAGTATATAAATTTTATTAAGAGGAAAAATATTAAATTGAAAATTATTCCTTCTGCCACTAATACATTTCTTGAAATTTTAAATGCAACAATAGTTCAGTTTACAGTTAAGTTGTATTTTTATTTTGTGAAGAGGGAAAAAATTAAATTGAAAATTATTCTTAGTAACTACTTCATATTAGTGTGAGTACTGTGTCTGAGCATCTTCTGCCAGGTTTGGTAAGTCAGGTTCGTAGTTGGAACTTCCTAACCTTAAGGAATCCAATGTGTGAGTGTCTGTTAAACAAGAACGGTGTCTGCTTGTGTGTTTCAAGTAGGAAAATGCTGATTCACACAAATATGTTGAACTAAAAGACGAATGCAGCTGTTCAACACATTTCTTGAAACAAGGACATTTCTCGTTGGAAACCAATGAGCAGATATCCAGGCCAAAGGATGATCTCGATTTTTAGAAAAGAAAGGGTTAAGAACCTCTTTCTTCTGTTTGCACGGATAATGGCTGCAGTTTACAACTGCTGTACATGTTTGTCACAAATTTTGCGTGAAGTTATAAAATATCGGCGGTTTTTATAAAATTGTGTACTGCTCTGTAATAAACAATGCAATCGAATAAAACTTGTGAAAATTACGGTGATATCACACCATAATAAAATAATAACAAGAAGATATTGTCCTACTCTATTTGATTAACCATCCGAAGAATTTCTTTCTTCATCTGAAGGTCTTTCACCGCTTCTCTTCAGCCTCTTATCCATAGCGTATGAGGTGCGATGGAAACCATGATACTGATTTACAGTGGTAGTCGATGACATCGTATCTCTGGCAGGCCTAGTCATCAACTGACATCTGCCCCACTCCTCCGCCCCACAGACTCCCCACCTAATTCCATGGCGTGCGCAAAACAAGAGAGAGTTCCTGCCTGGAAGAGAGGATAAATAACGTGATCGAATGCCGTTTGTTAAACGGTATAAGATGATGCTCGCAGCTGTTGGTAATTATGTTTCGCAGTGGTTTCTACATACATCTATTATTATGAGGCACAATAAATTTACATGATTTTTGACTTACCAAGATCGATTATACAAATGCCGCGATCGATCGGTAGATGGCGATCGACCGGATGGCCACACCTGCTATAGAGGATTAAAGGGGCGATCTTCTAGTCACATTCAGAGTACCCGTTGTGCTTGGTTGTCACACAGGGAGAGGCCGTGTCGGTACCTCACGTTCAGAGCCGGCCGTTGCTTGCGCGGGACGCTGAGCAAAACTTCCGCGCGAGTCTCTCCCGCATTCTTTAAGAGCAACCTAATCGGTATACAATCTGGGCCGGCCGAGGTGGCCGAGGAGACTAAGGCGCTCCAGTCACGGTCTGCACGGCCACTACGGTCGGGGGTTCGAATCCCACCTCTGGCATGGATATTTGTGCCGTCCTAGTTCGTAAGTAGTTCATAAGTAGTTTGTAAGTTTAGGGACTGATGACCCCGTAGTTAAGTCCCATAGACTATACAAACATTTATTTTATACAATCTGGAGCAAACACCGAAACGGCAGAGATAAATACAATTTTAGCGCTCTAGACGGTTTGTTATTCTCATTGAAGATGACTTTACTAGATGATAAATGTCAGCATCATCTGCTTACTAAGAGGTCTGCCGAGTTTTTTCTCCCACTACGATGTTGTAGGTTAGTAACCGCAGAGGACCTGTAACAACATCTACATATTTACTCCGCAATCCACCGTAAGATGCATGGGGAGGGTACACTGTACCACTACCAGGCATGTCCTTTCCTATTCCACTCCTAAATAGAACAAGGGACAAAAGAATGTCTATATGCCGCCGTACGAGCTCTACTTTCTCTTGACTTTGTTACCCTTACGCGAAATGTAAGTAGGCGGCAGCAGTATCGTTCCACACTCAGCTTCAAATTCCGGCCCACTAAATTTCCTAAGCAGAACTTCGCGAAAATAACGTCGTCTTTCTTCCAGCTATCCCCGTTTGATTTCCCAGATTTCCTGGAGCGTTTCCGTGACACGCATTGGTCGAATCTACCAGTAACGAACCTAGCCGGCGCGCCAGTCACGTTCTCCACGGCCACTGCGGTTGAGGGTTCGAATCCCCCTCAGACATGGATATTTGTGCCGTCCTTAGTATTAGCTAGTTCATAAGTAGTTTGTAAGTTTAGGGACTGATGACCCCGTAGTTAAGTCCCATAAGCTCTACAAACACTTGAACACTAACGAACCTAGCTGCTCGCTTCTGAACTGCTTCTAGATCTTCCTTTAAACTGAAGTGCTGCGGGTCCCAAACATTTCAGCAATACTCAAGACGTGATCGTACAAGCGTTTAATACGCTATCTCCTTTACAGATGAAGTATATCTTCCCAAAATTCTCCCAATAAACTGAAGTCGCCTGTCCGCCTTACTTACAACTGCCCTTACATGTTCGTTCCACTTCATATCCCTCTGCAATTTTACGTCCAGATATTTGAACGACGCGACTGCATCAAGAAGCTCACTACTAATGCTGTGGGATTGTTTTTCCTACTCATGCGCATCACCTTATATTTTTCTACATTGAGGGCTAGCTGCCATTCTTCGCACCAACTAGAAATTTCGTCTACGTCATATTCTATGCTAATACAATCACTTAAAGACGACACCTTCCCATACACCACAGAATCATCAGCAAACATCCGCAAATTACAAGTCACTCTGTCGATCAGATCATTGATATGGGTAGAAAATAATAGCGGTCCTATCACACTCCCCTGGGGCACGCCTGACGATACAATCGTCTCTGTTGAACTCTCGCCGTCGCGAACAACGTACTGCGTTCTATTATTTAGGAAGTCTTCCAGCCAGTCACAAATCTGTGAACCTATTCCATAAGCTCGTATCTTCGTTAGCAGTCTGCAGTGTGGCACCGCGTCGAACGCCTTTTTGAAGTCGAGAACAACATAATCCGCCTGTTGCCCTTCATCCATGGCTGGCAAGATGTCATGTGAGAAAAGAGCAAGCTGAGTTTCACATGAACGATGTTTCCTAAACCCGTGCTGATTCACAGATAGAAGCTTTTCCGTCTCAAGGAAATTTACTATATTCAAACTGAAAATATCCTCCAAAATTCCACAGGAAACTGATGTCAACGATAATGGCCTGTAAATTGTGTGGGTCAGTTCTTTTACGTTTCTTATAAATGGGAGTCACCTGCGCTTTTTTCCAATCACTAGGAACTTGGCGCTGAATTAAAGATCCGCGATAACTGCAAGCTAAGTAAAGGGCCAATAGCACAGAATATTCTTTGTACGAACTGGTAATCCATCCGGACCAGCAGCCTTTTTCGTTTTTAGCTCTCTCAGCTGCTTCTCTACACCGAAAGTACCTATTACTAAGTCCTGCACTTGGGAGTTTGTGCGTTGATCAAATGATGGGGAGCGCCAGATACGTTGTCAGTTTTAGATGATACCATTCCATCAGTTACTATGAACTGTATGCTCACTGACAGAAAGTCTCCAGTCTAATTACAAATACGAGACGATTTGATTAAATGTTGTTTTTGAGCTATGGTGTCAAAAGCCTTCAGTAATTGGGAATCATTTCTAGATCCTTTGTCGATAGCACTCGTCACTCCGTGTGAGTAAGCAGCTAGCTGTGTATCAAACGAACGATATCTTCTAACTCTGTGTGAGCTTTGGGCCAATAGATCGTTCTGTTCGTAGTAATTTTTGAGCACGAGGTGTGTATCAAAACACTGCTGTAAATCGACTTCAAAAATATAGGCCTCTAATGTGTCACTTCTGCATTTGTTAAATATTGGACTGACCTGAGTAACTATCCAATCTGATTATGGATTCTTCATTGAGCGAGCGAGCGAGCGGTTGTGTATTACGTAAGTAGGGAGCTGTCGAAACAGCATACTTTAATAGGAACCTAACCGGTATACAATCTGGAGCAAAAGGCCTATTTAAGCGATTTAGTTTCGTCACTACTCCGACATCTATATTTACAAATATATTTGGCTGCTGTTCTTAATTTGAAATCCGGAATGTTGACATAGCCTTTTTTGTTGAAATAATTCCGGAAAGCTGTGTTTAGTAACTCTGCTTTAGTGACATGTGATGTACGCCTTCAGCACTGCTATCGCATGGTGAAAGCATTGTTTGTTTAAAAAAAATGTTCAAATGTTTGTAAATCTATATGACTCAACTGTTGGGTTATTAGTCCGTAGCTTACGAAGTACTTAAACTAATAACAACACAAACACCCATGCCCAAGGGGGGACTCGAACCTCCGACAGCGAACGGCCGTGCGCACCGCAGCACGGCGCCCCAGTGCGCACGGATATTCCGCCGCGGCATTGTTTATTTCTTTAGCTGCATATCGTCCTCAGACCTGGCAGCAACTGTCATGATTTCTTTTTTAAATTAATATTCTGTACGTTTTAAACAGAAGATAGTGAAATAGGATTCACAATTTCTTTTTAATTTTTTTTTTTTTTTTTTTTTTTTTTTTTTTAATTCATGATGGTCCAATGTGTCCATTACAATGCAGACGTATACGTTAACACCAGAAAGAAATTAGAAAAGTAAGAAAAAAATCGCACTGACGTGTTTTACGGCCCAGTTTAGAGTTGTAGTTTTATAAGTTTTTGCAAACATTTTCGATCAAAAAATAATCTAAATAATAAAAAATCAATTAATAAGAATGTCTAAAACCCTTTGAGGAAAAAATAGACACTGGTGAGTTTCGAACCACTGACCTTCAGTGCCACAGTCCAACGCATTTCCCACTATGCTACAACTGACCGTTAGAAGTTGTGTTTTTTAATTTCGTACTGTTCATGGTCGTTGTTAACTGATACTAATATGGCATTTGTAGACACTAGATTACCATATATCGTACGAAGGACGACGTCTTTTGTTAATTCTTCAGTGCGCCATTGCTTTGAAATGACAATGTGTAAGTTACAATAAGATAATCATCAAATACAGTGTTCTGGGCGAGGAATTTCACGTGACATCTGCGAATGGCTGTTTTGCGTTAATTCAATGGAGGGTGTTAAAACTCCGTTATTTTTGCAAATATCTCTGAAACGATACCAGATTTGAAAATATCATAACAGAGCAAAGTTGTAGAGAATTTTCTCCTCTACAAATTCGGTTATTCAAGTTTCGTGTCAGATTCATGGTTAAGCCGTTATTTTCATTTAAATTTCGAGCTGTCAAAAGACGATCGCAAAGGCCCACTTTTAGTGTTACTACCGTAACCTAAAGTGGGCCAATACTTTATTGGTTGTTTACTGAACAAAATTGTATCAGACAGATATTACTTTAATCACCCACTGATTATTAACTTAATATAATTAATATAAATTAAAAAATCAAAATAAGTGACGAATTTTTATTTTATATCTTCGATGATGCTCAGAGAAACATTTGTTCTGTGATGTTAGACACAGGAAAGCTGAACAGTCTTCTTACCTTGTTTTCGGTTTCTTCATGCAGCCACTGTTCTCACATTCGTGTTATTTTTGAACCCAGTAATTTGTGGCAAATGGGATATAGTAGGTGAGCGTGATTGTGCCGACAATAAGCTTCACACTTTAGGAGTTGATTCATCATAATCTTCACCAGGATGTTGTTTGAAATTAAGACACTGCAGGATATTCTTAAAAAGCACAAATGTTTGTAAATCTATGGGACGTCTCTGGTTATCAATCTCTAATCTAAACACACAAACACACACACACACACACACACACACACACACACACTGCCCGAGGGTGTGTGTGTGTGTGTGTGTGTTTAGATTACAGATTGATAACCAGAGACGTACCATAGATTTACAAACACTTGAAATTTTTTTTTGAAGAATACCCTGCAGTGCCCGAGGGTGGACACGATCCTCAGACAGTAATTACGCACTCCGCATCAAGGCCTTAGAACGCTCGGAAAATCCAGCGCGGCGGATATTCTTCTTTGAATGTCTTTCTTAATGGGTTCATTCGTCTACTGAATCCAGGAATTTGCAGTTTCCAGATCTATGAAATGGAAATATAGCTTTTAAGGTCAACGTTTTGGTTCTGTTACAGACCCTTTAAACATTTGTCACCCTGTCAATCAGATCTGTACACCACACATTTTATTGCAGCAGTTCATTACTGCTGAACGGGGACGCTGAATGTCATTAATCAACGGTCGCAACGAGAAATGCATTACAAAGAAGCTATGGTAACTACCACAAAGACCTAGGAACCTGTGCTCAGAAATGTAGTCGAAAGATCCAGCGTCCTTTACACTGGACACTGCGGTTTTGTAAAGATAATTTATGGAAATCCTCATCATTTTCATCAACATCGACATGCAAGTCGCCGAAGTGGCGTCAATTAAAAGACTTGCACTAGGCGGCCGAACAGACGGTATCTCCTGGCCAAAAATGGTAACGTTCATTTCATTTTTTTCATGGAAATGTGCAGTGCTATGAAAACTTATTACACAGGAAGGTCGCATAAACAACGCTTATAGAGACTGTCTGCAATAGGTATTTTTTAATGAAACGAGTTTCGAACAACACACAATATTGACGGAGAATTCACCTGCCATTGTAACACGACGTAAATGAAGTGGCTACTTGGCGCCAAGTGATCGTAGTGAACGTTTCCCCTCGACTGATGGCTGCACCACACTGCCCACTTAAATGTGCCACAGCTACCACGACGGAAAATGCAAAATCGTAGCAGAACAGAAAACTCGATGTCCGTTATAATGGACATCAGGTCTCAGGAGGGTATCACCAGAAACTTTTCGGGGTTTTATGCCAAATTATGAGACATAGTTTCGTCGTGGTAACTACTGTAAGCATCTCGCACTGAACTGCCCGATAAATTTTAAGGATTTGTGTTGTTGTTGTGGTCTTGAGTCCGGAGATAGGTTTTTATCAGCTGTCCAACCAATTCTACCTGAGCATGCCTCTTCATAATTGTCATGAAAACGGCAACCCACATCCAGTTGAATCTGTTTACTGTATTCGTCTCTTGGTCTCGCTCTGCGATTTTTACCCCACAGACGTCCCTACAATGATAAATTTACGATTCCTTGATATCTAATAATGTGTCTTACCAATCGATCACATCTTTTGGTCAAGGTATGCCAAAAATTCCTCTTCTTCCCAGGTTCGTTCAATACGTCCTCATTAGTTACGCCATCTACCCATCTAATCTTTAGCATTCTCCCGTAGTAAAACATTTCAAAAGCCTATATCCTTTTCCTGTCTCAACTATTAATCATTAATGTTTCACTCCCGTTCATCCAACACTCCACAGAAATGGCTTCAGAAAAAGACTTCCTTACGCTTAAATTAATATTCGATGTTAGCAAATCTTTATAAAAAACGTTTTTCTTCCATTGTCATTCTGCATTTTATATCCTTTGTACTGCGACTAAAAGGTAAATCAGTCAACAATCCGAAGATTATATTATATGACATTGTAGTAAGGAGTGTGTGACTGATTAATTATTTATTATATTCCACATATATAGTGGTTAAGCCACGTCACACAAATTGAATTTTAATTTACAAAATATTGCAAATACAGCTGTTGTGGCATGGTATGGAATTATAAATAGCTGAAAATGGTGCGATACCATGTGTGACTATGGCAGACAGTTGGGAGTCTCTGTCACACCCCTAGATGGCCTGGCTACATTTACTACACCTTTTCATAATTTAATTATTTTCTCAGTTTGTGTTTAATGCAATTGTTGCTTACGTTTGATAATGATGACAGAGTTGATTGAAACTAGTTAAGTTTTGTAAATTAAAATTCAATTTGTTTGACGTGGCTTAACCACTATATATGTGGAATATAATAAATAATCTGAAGATTGGTTTGAACACCACAGTGCTTTACTAGGCATGGTCCTGTTTGGAGGTGGTATGCCGTTGCCTTCCTCCGATCTTCAAACTGACTTACTCAGCCAGTTACAGGGGGACCTACAGTTTAACGTGGGTTCCGAACCACGGTTCTACCAGGTATTTTTCACATCAGCAACACTGCCAGAGGTGAAAGAAATGGAAAGTAGCAGATAAAAATCCTAGGACCTGGCGGTAATCGAACCCGCGACCTTTGGATTTGTGGTCTGGCGCTCTACCAGAGTGCCTAATCCAATTCTGTGTAATATTCATAGAATATATGACATCAACTGCGATTGGGGAAAGCTGAAAATGTGTACCCAGCCGGGATTCGAACCCGGGTCTCCTGCTTTCCAGGCAGTTGCGCTGACCCCTACAGCACTGGGGACACAGTGATCACCGCACCTGCAAGGACTACCTAAGCACGCCTCCCGTCAGATACAAATTCCCAGCTTCGCCCAGCCCACAGTACTCAAACTCGTAGTTATGAAACTAATTCCCGTAAGAGTAAGGGCTTCAAATTTGTCCACCCCTCCCCACTAACGATAGGATCATTGCCCGTCACCGGCATATTATATATATACATGTGGCGTCTGTTCCGAAAGAACAGACGTCACTTCTGATCCTGCAGTTGATATTATTTAATATTCATAGAATATATGACATCAAGTGCGATTGGGCAAAGCTGAAAATGTGTACCCAGCCGGGATTGGAACCCGGGTCTCCTGCTTTCTAGGCAGTTGCGCTGACCCCTACACCACTGGGAACACAGTGATCACCGCACCTGCAAGGACTACCTAAGCACGCCCCCCGTCAGATACAAATTCCCAGCTTCGCCCTGCCCACAGTACAAGCAGGAGACCCGGGTTCGAATCCCGGCTGGGTACACATTTTCAGCTTTGCCCAATCGCAGTTGACGTCATATATTCTATGAATATTGAATAATAACAACTGCAGGATCAGAAGTGACGTCTGTTATTTCGGAACAGATGCCACATGTATATAATTCTGTGTAGTATAGCCGCTCTTGGGACGATCAAAGTTCATCACATCTCTCCGCGCGAATTCTGCCTGCTATTTTTCCGTCACAGGCCTCTTGGGAGCTCGTAACTCTTCGGAAGTGTCGGTTCCAGTTCGGGACGTGTGCCCCCATCCCGCGCTATGGGCCAGGCCCCAGTGTCCCTCAGGCCTGCTAATCTGCCGTGGGCGTGTCAACCGCATTACGGCAGTTAGCGGGAGAGGGCGAGCAGTCGTCACAACCAGGTCGAACAGAGTCTCCAAAGAGAAGCCGAACTGTGCTGGGAGACTCGCGAACACGGCGAATTGACGCGGTGATTAGCACAACGTACTCGCTTTCGGCCGTAGAGGATCATATAGGCAGAAGGACAAGGTCTAATAGAAATCCTTGGATAACACAGAAGATACTGAAAATTGACGAAAGGAGAAAATGCGTCAAGTGAAGTAGGCAAAAGGGGGGACAGACGTTTGAAAAATGAGGTTGACAGGAAGTGCAGACTGACTAAGCAGGAGTGTCTTGAGGAGAATTGCAAGACCGTAGAAGAATGTGTAACTAGGCGAAAGATAGATACCGCTTATAGGAAAATAAAAAAATAAAAAACATTTGGAGACAAGAAAAGAAGTGGTACAAATATCAAGAACTTAGATTGAAAACCAGTACTAAGTAAGAAAGGTAAAGCTGAAATCACAAATGAATATATAGAGGTCTGTACAGAGGAAATAAATTTCAAGGTAGTATTCTAGAAATGGAAGACGAAGTAGAGGAAGATGAGATAGCAGATACGATACTGCGAGAAGAATCTGACAGAGCACTAAAAGATTCGAGTGAAACAAGTCCCCTTGAGAAGATGATGTTCCGTCTGAACTGCTATTATCGTTAGAGAGCTAGTTATGAAGAAATTTTTTTACCTGGTATGCAAGTTGTATGAGACAGGGGAAATACCCTCAGACTTCAAGAGGAATGGGGGAAGGTGGTACAAATTCGATATAGGTACAATTCTGATCAACATACATTTTCGCGCCATTTGTCAGTCTCGTAGTGTCTCGTTGTGTGGCATTGTAGCGTAGCAGGTTTCTACAGCTCCTCCTGTCTTTTCCAAGAATACACCACTTTGTGTTAAGGAGAGATAAATTTTTTCACGTTAGGAGGTAAGTGAAGCTACATAGTCTAACGAGCTCTTATAAATTTTCTATTTAAGGGTGACTAAATTCTATACCCAAAATGCAATGTTGGGTACAACGAAGTATGCGTTGGTGCCTGACGGAAAAAGTGCTTTCTATGTGGAAGATGCCCTTAGTCAAAATTCTACTAGGAAGTGATCACAATTGTACCTAGTGTGGTACATTTTGATAGATTTTTCTCAATTCTGTAACTTTTTTGTGTGTCTATACCGACATTTGTAATTGTCTAATATTTGTGTTACATATTAGTTAAACATCCAAGAACAAGTGCTATAATTAAAATTACATCTTTTCTCAATATATATCCAGTTACAAAAACATTTGTCCGAAATGATCGAAATTGTACTACCTTACCCTATGGCGATTTCAATTCGGGAGGAAAGCAAGTACAAACAAATGTAAACATTACAGAACTATCGGTTTAATAAGTCATGGTTGCAAAATATTAACACGAATTATTTCAGACTAATGGGAAAAATTGGTGGAATCCAATCTTGTGGAAGATCAGTCTGCATTTAGGCGAAATGTAGCAATACGCGAGGCAATACATTACGCGTTACCTTAGAAGACAGGTTAAGGAAATGGAAACCTACGTTTTTAGCATTTGTGGATCTAGATGAAGCTTGACAACTATGTCGAAAAATTGAGTAATGTATGTACTTTCTGAAAATAAATTTACTTTTTTTAAATAACCTTTCATTGTGTACTTCTGTTCAAACACAACAGAAGTGGGTTTGGCGGAAGCCATCGAAAGAGTCCAGAGAAGGGCAGCTCATTTTGTATTGTCACTATACAGGGGAGACAGCGTTACGGAAGTAACACAGGATCTGGGATGGGAAACATTACAACAACGGCGCTTATCGTTGCGACATGGGCTACTTACGAAACTACAATAGCCAATATTCTCCTCCGAATGCGAAAATTTGTTGATTCCCATTTAAATAGGTAGAAATGACCATCAGAATAAAATACAAGAAATCAGAGCTCGAACGGAGAGATTCAGGTGTTGTTTCTTCCCGCGCGCTATTCGAGAATGGAATGGGAAGTATAACGGTGGTTCGATGAACCCTCTGCCAGGCACTTAAATGTGATTTGCAGAGTATCGCATGTAGTTGTAGAATGGAAGCGTAGAAAAACATCATAAAAGCGGTTCGATGAACCCTCTGCCATGCACTTCAGTGTGGTTTGAAAGGTATATGTGTAGATTTAGAACCCGAACATGTGCGAAATCTGTGAGGACCGCGATGTGGACGGGTCGTCAAACCCTGATCTACTTTTGTTCCTGCTATAGCTGGGATTGCGGCGGTACAGTGCCTACCAGACCGTGGGCCGCTTGCTGCCAATGGGCAGTGCGTAGCCAGCACCAGCTAGAGAGAAGGCCGCGGCGCTCTCGTGTGACGTCAGGCAGAGTAGGTTGCGCGCGCATAGCTGACTGGGTAGCCGCTGGGGCACGGCCCACTATGCCGAAGCAGCGAGCATGGAGCTGCTAAATACCCAGGCTGAATCGTCCGCCATGTATTCCTGAACATGGTTGGAATCGCGCTGCACTAACAGCGCAAAGGCGCATGTTCTGCCATCTTTCACAAACTATTTCGCAAAAACTAATTGGTAGAAATATTATTTTTTCCGCTACTTACATCTTTATATGTCAGCATTGTGACGAAATGCTCGTCATTTCGTTAATAATTATAGTTAATAAGATATTGGCTTAGAAATAAGAGACTGCGCTACATTAGGAAAAGTTTGCAGTAAAAAATAGAGGCTGCCATCATATTTCGTTTGGTGCTTGTTGCACCATATGTTACTGCGGATGGAACTTTCCTAATGGATTGAATTTCATTTTCGACTTAGGAGGAGACCTTTACCTTTCACTCATACTTTATTTTATTTAGCGCACTCATTTCCGATGACGATAAGACCAGAATGAATCATAGCGTATCTCATACACGGTTAGAGGTATCAAAATGATATTTCGACAAATGATAACATGCAAAGAGGAGAGTATTTTGCCACATGGTTCCTACGCAAAACTTCATTAGCTGTCGCGTCATTCAGGGAAATATATAGTTGTAGAATGAAAAAGAGTAAAGTTAGTGATTTATTATTCGATTTCCAGATATCCCTTCGTCAGTCACAAATGTTTAGTTGTTTGCTTCTTGTCCACTGTGTTTCAGAGCTACTACTCTGTTTCCAAAACCTTATATGACTTAATTTCCTTCAGTTTAAAGCACAGCAGTAACAACGGAAGTTACTAGATATAATGAAAATTTTATGTGAGAATACTTTAAAATGACAGATAGCAAGGATCTCTTCACTAGCGCCGGCCGCGGTGGCCGAGGAGACTGAGGCGCTTCAGTCACGGTCTGCACGGCCGCTGCGGTCGGGGGTTCGAATCCCCCCTCGGGCATGGATATTTGTGCCGTCCTTAGTTGTAGGTAGTTGGTAAGTAGTTTGTAAGTTTAGGGACTGATGACCCCGTAGTTAAGTCCCTTAAGCTTAACAAACTTTTTTTTTTCTTCACTAGCTAACGAACTGACTTGTTCTCATTTCCTCACATAATAAAGCACTCTGTATTGAGATATTTAGAATATCCTTTTCATATAACTGAAGAATTGAAATTCCATATTACATAGAGACATAGCACTTTTGCAATTTGCAACTATTAAATTTAATGGGTTAAAAGAAGTAAGTACCAGCATCTTTAAGTATGGGTGTTATGCAGTAACAACATGTGCCTAATTATTAGCTCTATTACGGAAGACGTGTTACTACTAGACGGGCGGGCGGATCACAGTGCGTCATATTTAACTGACATTATCTCTACTTATACATTTCTCACAGAGTTTCTGTTTGGAGAGGATGAAAATTTGATGTATTTTGAACATTTCATTCGCTTAATATGTTGACCTAACTTCAACAGAAAAAAAGTTCCTCGCATGTGGAAAATTCCGTAACGTCAGAAAGTGCATGGTCGTAAACTATCAGTATATGCTGTTTATAAATTATTGCCATAAATAAAATGAAAGACAAATGTAGTGTAGTTCTTAATGAACACATTGATGATAGTGTCACGTTGATACAGTGAGTAGTTTGCGAGTGTGAGCGAGTTGAATGAAACGCGAGGTAACGCGTGAGCTTCGTCCGGAACGTGGCAACTCCTACAGCTTGGGGAAAAAATGGCGGATAGTTCAGCTCGGGTTTATAGGAGCCTTAAGCGAGCCAGTCAGCTATGCGCGCGCAACCTACTCTGCCTGACGTCACACGAGAGCGCCGCGGCGTTCTCTCTAGGTGGTGGTGGCGTAGCCGGCTGCGGTCCGCTTGTGGGGGAAAGTGTGGGTGCGGTTTTACGGCCGCGCTCTGAGGATTCTCTCGCCGCTCCGCTCGGCTAGTCCACGCAGCCGGCCGCCCATTATACACCGGCTGGGCTGGCATTTTCTCCTGCCCGCCGCTACGGACAGCTTTCCTCCGAGGCGCCACCGCGCCAGCGGTTGGGGCTGAGGTTCTGTGTAAAGAAAGTACCGGCCGCCGCCATGTTTTTTGGGTCATACCGCTGGCGTCCTCGTACAACGTGCGTCTATCCTGCTGCTTCAGAACAAGCTTCGCACGTACAGTGTCAGATATACGAGACGTTCCACACACGACTCTCTGCGAAGCGTCTCTCTCGTGATCCAACGATAAACGATGTCCCCTCTATTCATTACTCCGTTGTCTAGACTGAAATGCAGTATTTTGGTAGCTGAAAATTTTCAAATGTTTGTAGAACTTCTGGGACTTAACTACGGGGTCATCAGTCCCTAAACTTACAAACTACTTATGAACTAGCTAAGACTAAGGACGGCACAAATATCCATGCCCGAGGGGGATTCGAACCCCCTACCGTAGTGGCCGTGCAGACCGTGACTGGAGCGCCTCAGTCCCCTCGGCCACCGCGGCCGGCACGTAGATGAAAAACTTACGTACCAGGTGATCAAAAAGTCTGTATTAATCATGGAATAATGTAGATAGAGAGGTAAAAATTGACACACATGCTTGAAATGACATGGGATTGTATTAGAACAGTAAATATTTGCAAATGATAGGTAAAGGAAGGAAAGGAAGAAGTACAGGAAAGAAAGGATTGACAGCGGTCGCATTTGGGTATTGATATTAAGCAATGGCGACAAGTGAAAATATGAGCCGGACCGGGAATCGAACCCGGGTCTCCCGCTTGGGGCCAGCGGTCGCCTTAACCACTTGGCCACCCGTGCTCGCCTCCTGTCCGCCTAAAATTCCCACATATCGCACGCTATGGTTGTACCGCCAGTATCGTCCATGCCCTCTTACACTCGCCATTACGGATTCCCGTGCGATGTCGGACGTATGACCGCATCTGCGGTGAACTAGGTGAAGCAAACGCTGTCGTCGCGTATAATTACTTATTGTATTGGTGTGGTGTCTGTTCTTTCGGACGTCCGCATCTAGCATTTTTTTTTGTTCTAATAATATCCCATTAAGATTGGACAATGATTTAATTACGTAGGCTTCCGCGGCCAGAGTCAGATGACATAAAAGTTTTCTGGGTTTTGTACCGCGTCATGATGTAAGAAGGCTATTACGTAAATAACCGACGTTTCCGCCAACGTTACAGTGGCCTTCATCTGGGTATACTGATGTGAGCTGGTTGTTACTACACTTTATATTTACTTTCAATTAGACATTATGTAATAATTTTTATTTTTTAAATATGCGATCAGGAGTATACAAGGTGGAGTGCGAGTGTGGGGAAATATACATAGGTGAGACAGGGAGGGCAGTGGCAAGGTGCATACGCGAACATGAACGCTACATTCGATTAGGCAAACACAATAAGTCTGCAGCAAGAAAGATAAAATTTAACGATGCCAGAATACTCGCCAAGCAACGAGGGATGGTTAAACGCAAGATAAGGGAAGCCGTCGAAATTCTTATACACCCTAATAACATGAACAGAGAAGATGGACTCAGGCTTGCCCACTCTTGGCTACCAGCCATCACAGCGAAATAGGCCGCACTGACAACACAACACGCGAGCGTCACCAGTAAGCTACTGCCGCCGACAGCAGGAGAGAAACGGAAGCCCTCACCTCATTCGCCGATGAACACCAATCATGTCTCGCTATGCAAGAAGCAACGGCTAACCCCCACTCCCTGTACCTCAGCATCCTATCATAATAAAGTTTCCATTCTTCCGCCAAATATTCAAATCAAATGTTTAAGCTTATGGGACTTAACTACGGGGTCATCAGTCCCTAAACTTACAAACTACTTATGAACTAGTTACGAAGTAGGACGGCACAAATATCCATGCCCGAGGGAGGATTCTAATCCCAGACCGTAGTGGCCGTGCAGACCGTGACTGGAGCGCCTCACTCCCCTCGGCCACCGCGGCCGGCCGGCCAAATATTCACCAATAACATCGCTTATTTTAAATAATTATGACGTAATGTCTAATGGAAAGTAAATATAAACTGTAGTAACAACCAGCTCACATCAATATACCCAGATTAAGGCCACTGCAACGTTGGCCGAAACGTCAGTTATTTAAGTAATAGCCTTCTTACATCATGACGCGATACAACACCAAAAAAACTTTTATGTCATTTGATAATGATTCTTTAATAAGTGAAAACTAGTGATCAATGTAAAATCAGTGTATGTAAGTGATCTATGGCAAATAAATATCTCATAAGATATTCTTTGACCTTTAATGGAATGATAATAAGAGGAGCGTTTAGAGAGTTAATGTATCGGCAGGTGGCCCCGGCGATGTGAGCAGCGTCCGCGGTGATGTCGGCGGACGAGCACCTGTGGCTGGTGGTGTCGCTGCAGCTGGTGGCGCTGTGCGCGGTGGCGCTGGGGCTGCTCTTCTACCTGGTGTGCCGGCTGCGCGCCGCCCCCGCCGCCGCCCCCGGCGCCGCCCCCGCCGCCCCCGGCGCCGCCCCCGCGGCCCGCGCCGTGCTGGTGACGAGTGCCGAGACGGCGCTGGGGCTGCAGTGCGCGCTGCGCCTGTCGCGCCTCGGCTACCGCGTCTTCGCCGGCGTCGCGCCGCCCCCCGACGCCTACGACGCCTGCGACGCCGCCCTCGCCAAGGGCATCGCGCTCACCGCAGAGTCGGAGGACGACGACGACGACGAGGACGTCGACTGCTACTCCGAGGTGCAGAGCGATGCCGGCACCTCGACACTGTCGTCCACAGGTAGGCAACACAATGTTCAAGCTGTGCTAGAGCAGTGTCTGCAGTACTTCATATACGTATCACTCACTGTCTGGAGAGGTGTATTGTGCGTGTAAGTAGCGCCATATTGTAAAATGCAAACTTTCACGACCGGAATGGTCAAAATTACTAAAAACATGTTTTTCAACCAGGGGACGACCGTATTCAATTTGATAAGACTCGGCCGGCCGCGGTGGCCGAGGGGACTGCGGCGCTCCAGTCACGGTCTGCACGGCTACTACTGTCGCGGGTTCGAATCCCACCTCGGGCATGGATATTTGTGCTGTCCTTGGTCTTAGCTAATATTCACAGAATATATGACATCAACTGCGATTGGGCAAAGCTGAAAATGTGTACCCAGCCGGGATTCGAACCCGGGTCTCCTGCTTTCTAGGCAGTTGCGCTGGAGTTTGTGACACTTGCGGGGAGTGACACTTGCGCGGAAAGGGAATGTGTAGACACTTGCGCGGAGACCCGGACGCTGCAGGTAGTGAACAGGGTGTTCCAGAAGTAGGGATACACCACCCCTACTCCTCGCCCTCCAGCCGCTACCTGTGCTGTATTCAGGGAGAGGCCCACCGAGCGAGGTGGAGCAGTAGTAACGGCCCGGAGATATCACAGCCTCATTCAGCAGGGAGATAACACGTCATACTAATATCTCTCGATTTGCAATACAGCACCATGTGAAGAGGAATGTGATGAAATCGGAATTGAGCGCAACCGTTGCTAACCACAATTTCGGATTTACTGCATTTTGAGTCAGAATTCGCATCTATATTCGCATTTATCGCAAATGCGAATTTTTCCTGTCCCTAGTAATACCTCTAAAATAAACAGCTGATCAAGGCACTAAAAGCAAGGGCAGATCTTTGGGTGTATTACTACAAATAACTAAAACACAATTTGATCGTGGAATTATATACAATCTCATTATAAAGATTTTTTGTAGGTGGTTTTGAGCAGCTTTTAAATATGTTAGGAATAGCATTATGAAACATAGACAGCTACACCTTATGTTTATTATGAGATATCGAAAGAATAGACATCATACCAATACATATATAGCTCTCGGTAAAGTGGAACGGTACGATGTCGTTACGTAGCACAGCACAGCCGACTGGAAACGCAGGAGAAGTGCAAACAACGTTCTCTCCTCAGAGGTATGATTAGGTTCGACGTAGACTTCTACAACATACAGGCTACACGGCGAAGATTACACCAAAAAATTTAACGTTTCGTCTACTTTTAAAATCGTGTCTTCTATGTAAAGATTTAGCAACACAAAACGCTTCAAGTCCAAAACTTCACTGATTTTCGAGTTCTGAATTATTAATATGTTTAAAATGTTATTACAGAAAAACAATTTTGGGACTCACACTACAATTTTCATATGACAGCATTTGTAGGTACATTCACAAGACATAAGTCAACGGTTGTGTGCATTCATCTTATGAGAAATATCAATCATTTGTTTTCAGTGTTTATTTCAAATTTCTACATTAAAGTTTCTTTAATTATTAGTACTTAAATGTGGTTATGAAATAAATAAATTACGTGTATATGTGTAGTCTTATGCGGCCAAACTACTTAGGTCATTGGTCGCTAGACTTACACACTACTTAATCTTACTTAAAATAACTTTGGCAAGGTACAAACAAACATACCCATGTCCGAGGAAGGACTCGAACCTCCGAACGGACCGGCCGCGCAATTTGTGACACAAATTACATGTTTGATAATATTAATGCATAGAAGTATGAAATCACGTCAAGACTACTTCCTGCAAAAAGTTCGACAAAAAAAGTTGGCACTGAGTTTAGAAAAACAAAATTCTGGTATATTGGATTTTAACATTTTACCAAAAAATGAATGTTACTACAAGAGATATAGCCATTCAAATTTACGGGCACCATAACGTTTTCCCTTCCTGAGTAAATGAGCTGCTTCTTATAGTTTCAACACCTTTTTCTTGAATGTTCTGAATATAAATCTTCACACAGACTTCTTGAGGAGGAGAGTGATACGGATATCTGATTGTAAACCACTGCCTATTACCTTAGACCTTTTTGACTGTACTGAACAGCAGTTCCGCGTATTCCGTAATTTATATTTATACAGTTAACAGGCAATGTAATTTATAACCAACTATTGGCTGCCAATTTCGCTTCATTTTTCCTGGAAGTCTTGCAACTTGTTTCTCCCTGTTGGTTTATGCCAAGTTCGGAGTAAAAATGGTTCTATATGACGGTGATGGAATTTATCTTTAGCATTTTTCGGTGTGTGATATTCCCTTACACATTCCGTATTTCATATATTTCTTAGATGTATTTGTAATTCGAATATAGTCAAATCGTTTTGGGGTCTACGAATAAACGCTTGAAGTATGTAAAATACTCATTGACTTATTATTAACGTTTTTTAATTGAAGGTTTAAGGTTGCATCTCCTATTAAAAAGCATAGTAGCTATTTTTAAAGAGATGGAAGTTGCGTGATAGTGGGGTTAACTACATAGCGGTCAATTACATCAACGTATCTGTGCAGGATGCCTTATATATTTTTGCTTGTGCAGGTGTCTTGATATGCTTAGTGTTCTGAATAATATGCTTTTAGGAGGTATGACTGTGGAAAGTCATCGTCTTGTAGTAGCAGAGACTGTCTTAATAACTCTCCAAACATTATCATTATTAAAATACCTTTTTGTTTACAGGAGGAACACTCAACGGATTAATATGTAGTTAGAACAAGTTACTATATTGCTCTTCAGCTTTGAAAGGGTTGTGCAATTTCACTGATTTTCGTGTTATGTTGACAGTGTGGAAACTTGACAACAGCAGTGCTAGACTTCTTGGTGGGCCTGTACCCAGGAAAAGCGATTAGCCGCCCCAAGGGCCCCGGGTTTCGCGCAAGTGTCACTCCGCGCAAGTGTTCCAACCCCGTTGCGCTGACCCCTACACAACTGGGGACACAGTGATCACCGCACCTGCAAGGACTACCTAGGCACGCCTCCCGTCAGATTCAAATTCCCAGCTTCGCCCTGCCCACAGTACTCAAACTCGTAGTAGCTGGGTAGACATTTTCAGCTTTCCCAATCGCAGTTGATGTCATATATTCCATGAATATTAAATAATAACAACTGCAGGATCAGAAGTGACGTCTGTTCTTTCGGAACAGACGCCACATGTGTATAGTCTTAGCTAGTTCATAAGTAGTTTGTAAGCTTAGGGACTGATGACCCCGTAGTTAAGTTCCTTAAGTTCTACAAACATTTGAACATTTGATAAGCCTCAGGTTTTAGCAGCCACAAATGGATACCACGAAAGACTGTACAGAGAGGCTATAGAAATTGTAAAACACCCCAATAATTTCAATAGCATGGAGGAGGGCGTGAAACTACATGAAACCTGGATTCCGGTTTTGAAGAAGAATTGCGCGCGCATATCAAACATCTGACGTCACACCTCTGCAGCTTGCCCTCGTAAACGGAGTTTGGCTTCAGTCAGTAGCGAGCCAGTGTGTGTATCGGACGTTGAAAGTGCTACGATTCCCCTTGAGAATGTCCTCCGCAGTCGGGGACGAAACGTTGGGTTTCGACAATAAATCCACTAGACCACGGCATAATAGCCCGGAAATTTTTAGTAATTTTGAATTAGCGCCAGTCACCCATTTACATGGTAGTGAGACATACAACTCAACAAAGTGATGAAAGAGGGAGAGTGAATGATTGGGTCAGAATAAGTTATAAGTAAAACCGAAAGACAGAGAGAATGGGAGAGAGACTGAGTCAATGACTGACTGACTGAGTCAATGAATTATTAAAAGTAGGAAAGCTGTGTTAGAGAGAGAGAGAGAGAGAGAGAGAGAGAGAGAGAGAGAGAGAGAGAGAGAGAGAGAGAGAGAGAGCCGGCCGCGGTGGCCGAGGGGACTGAGGCGCTCCAGTCACAGGCTGCACGACCACTACCGTCGGGGGTTCGAATCCCCCCCTCGGGCATGGATATTTGTGCCGTCTTCAGTCTTAGCTAGTTCATAAGTAGTTTGTGAGTTTAGGGACTGATGACCCCGTAGTCAAGTCCCATAACCTATACAAACATTTGAACATTTTAGAGAGAGAGAATGAGAAAGTATTTGAATGAGTAAGTGATTTAGAATGGATGAGTTGGACGTTTATTAGAGGGAGAAAGAGAAATTAGAGAGTGATTGATTAAGACTGTGTTTGTTGGTTTAGATGAGGTGGGGAAAGAGATCATCGAGAGTGAGAGAGAGTGTGCGGATAGTGGGCAGAAAGAGTGGGCAAATCACGCACACATGTCCAGGATAATGTTCATTTCACATTCGCGGAAGTTCAGGGAAGGTTTAATCGGTGATAAACGGACAGCAATTCATTTTTATCTTTTACAGTTCATATACGGGTTCAGATCGTATAAAGCGAACTTTATTCTTTCAAAGTATATTTCTGAACGCACCCAACACAACAACCAAGTCATATTTTTACATGTTTTAAATATAAATTTTCCTCCCAATTTTTCTTTTTCAACCTTAACTTCCACGAATGTGACATGAACATTATCCTGGACATGTGTGCGTGATTTGTCCATTCTTTCCGCCCACTATTGAGCCGATACGTAGACTATCTGATGATGCCTTTATAAAGCCACTGGGTCTAAAATACACATGATTTAAATTAACATGGTTTATATTCTGATGTAAGTGATACGAAGTTAACCAGTTCACCTAGTCTACCCGGCAATGCTTAGCAATGGTCTGGTCTGTCTTTCTAATATGTATGTACTCTTGCTTTGAATGTCAAATGTGCAAAATTGTATCGCAATCGTACGAATGATATTGATATCCCAAAGAAAGGAGCTCTCTCGGTTTTCCACAAATTTTTCTATTTTCTGGCCAAGTATTCCAAGCTTTTACTTCATTCAAACCTACCTCTCACTTGAACGTCGAATGTGCAAAATTTTATCACAATCTCATCTACATCTACATCTACATCGATACTCTGCAAATCACATTTAAGTGCCTGGCAGAGGGTTCATTAACCACCTTCATAACTTTTCTCTACCGTTCCATTCTCTAATAGCGCGCGGGAAGAAAGAACACCTAAATCGTTCCGTTTTCGATCTGATTTCTCTTATTTTATTGGGATGGTCATGTCTCCCTAAGTAGGTGGGTGCTAGCAAAATATTTTCACATTCAGAACTAAAAGTCGGTGATTGAAACTTCGCAAACAGATCACGCCTCAATGAATAACGTCTTTCTTTTAATGATTTCCACCCCAATTCGTGCAACATTTCCGTGACGCTTTCCCCCCCCCCCCCCCCCCGTAACGTGATAAAACAAAACGAGCTGCCCTTCTCTGAACCTTCTCAATATCTTCCGTCAGTCCCACCTGGTGAGGGTCCCACAAGGGGCAACAGTACTCCAAGAGAGGACGCACAAGTGTGATGTAGGCAGTCTCTTTGGTGGAGCTGGTGCATCGTCTAAGCTTCCCTGTGGAACGCCAGATATCACTTCTGTTTTACTCGATGACTTACCGTCAATTACAACGAACTGTGTCCTTTCTGATAGGAAATCGTGAATCCAATCACACAATTGGGGAGATATTCCATAAGCACGCAATTTCATTAGAAGCCGCTTGTGGGGTACAGTATCAAAAGCCTTCCGGAAATCCAGAAATATGGAATCGATTTGAGATCCCTTGTCGATGGCACTTAACACTTCATGTGAATAAAGGGCAAGCTGTGTTTCGCAAGAGCGATACTTTCTGAATCCGTGCTGACTATTGGTTAATACGTCGTTCTCTTCGAGGTAGTACATAATATTCGAACAAAGTATATGTTCCAAAATCCTACTGCAAATCGACGTCAATGAGATAGGCCTGTAATTTTGGGGATCACTCCTATTGCCTTTCTTGAATATTGGAGTAATTTGGGCAACTTTCCAGTCTTGATATGAATGATATTGATATTTCGTAGAAAAAATATGTTTCTATTTTTTCTGAATTTTCCAATTTTTCGGGAAGCTTTTCCTAATTTTTATTTCATAAGAACGTTACTCTTGCTTTGAACGACAAAATGTGCAAAATTTTATCCCAATCCGACGACTGATATTCATATCCCATTGCAAAAAGCTCTTTCAGTTTCTCGCGAATTTTCAAATTTTCCGGGTAACCTTCACAAATTTTTAGTTCATAAGAACGTTCATCTTTCGCTGAACTGCAAATGATCAAACTGAACGGTTCTCAACTTATAATGCTGCGTACATTTAGAAGCACAATGAAAAAAGAACTTGGTTCGAATTTTGTGACTTTTCTTTTTAACTGTTCCTATTTTTTTACTGAAAACTTTTCCAAGACCATAATGAACAAAAAAAAAAAAAAAAAAAAAAAAAAAAAAAAAAAAAAAAAAAAAAAAAAAAAAAGAATTGTCCCTCTCCGTACAAACCTTGTCCTGTCAAACCGTACTTAAGTGATGGCTGCTCTTACAACCATGTGGCAATTGATTTTTATTCATACAAAAAAATCGCTTTCGGTTTTTCCTAAATTTTCCTACTTTCTGGACGACTTTTCCGAATTTTTATTTCATGCGACCCTTCATCTTGCTTTCAACATGAGATGTACAAATTTTTATAGCAATTGGACGAACGGTATTGATAGCTCACTGGAAAAAGCTGTTTCATTTTTTCCCGATTTTCCTCTTTACCGAACAAATTTTCGATATTTTATAGACGTTTAAACCTTTTCTGGACTTACAGGAATATTTCAAGACTAATATTAGCCAAATCGGTTCAGCCGTTCTCGAGTTGTAGCGAGACTAACGAACAGTAATTTATATATAGGGTGTTTCACTAAGTGTGTTTGCCTCTGTAACTTATAAAATAATAGGTGACAGGAAATTTTAATGCGGTATGTCAACACAAGAAATATTACACTTTCTGCGGAGCTATGAACATAGTTTATTGTATCATTTTCGAAAGAGTTACAGCACAAAGATATAATTTTTTTAAATAGAACAATAGTTCTTTCTGTCGTGCATTGGAATCGTTGAAACCAGCTGTGTCCAAATCAATTTAAACTACATTCCTATCACTGTTAGTTTGGGAGCTACAACCCTTCAAATTTTAGCGGGCGGAAGTGCAACAGCGTATCTGACTGGCTGGTGGTCATGAGACAGTGGGCCGTGCCTCAGGGGATAGCCACTCGGCCAGTCAGCTACGCTATCGCAGCCTCCGCCCCCGGAACTCTGAATGGTTGTAGCTCCCAAACTAACAGTGATAGGAATGTAGTTTAAATTGATTTGGACGCAGCTGGTTTAAACGAATCCAATACACGATAGGAAAAACTATTGTTCCATTTAAAAAAAATTATATCTTTGTGGTGTAACTTTTTGCAAAATGATACAATAAAATATGTTCATAGCTCCGCGAAAGTGTAACATTTCTTGTGTTGACCTACCGCATTAAAATTTCCCGTCACGTATTATTTTATAAGTTACAGAGGCAAACACACTTAGTGAAACACCCTGTATATATATGGATGTAGGCACCGTATCGTAAGGTAATGAAGAAGTTCGTTTGGGCACCAGAACTGGTTGCGAATAATTAATAAAAATAATTACTATTACAGCTGTTGGTGCATTTCATTCTACTTAGCTTGCTGAAGCTCGCCCCCCCCCCCCCCCCCCCTTGATATGGCACCAAGTTAACGAGGCGTTCCGCTGTAAGCGCCTCCAGTACGGCAGTTGAGGTTCCCTCAACAGGTGTGTCAGGAGTAAGCCGGCGATTACAGTCGTGATCGGCGTGGTAATGATGGTTGCGCCACACGCGTCGCTGGTCGTTGGAAGGCGGCGGTCACGACCACAGGACACGGCTGCCGGCTGCCGGCTTTGTCGCCGCCGCGGGTCGTCAACAGCTTACGTCAGCGGCCTTGGTGGGCGACACCGCCTGCCTCGCTAGGCTGGATGTACACTCTGGTCTAGGCAGGAGTGCTACCTACACTTCTTAATGAGAGGACGGAAGACGGAACAGGAAGCGAAGGATTACTCTAGCTGTACCAGGGCATCGAATAATTCACTGCCGACGACAGAAAATTAGTGTCAGGCCGGGATTAGAACCCGCGTCTACCGTTTCGAGCCAGCGGTCGCCTTAAGCACTTGGCTGTATATCCTCGCTGGCCTCCCGTCCACCTCAAATTCCCACTAGCCGCACGAGACGGCTGTAGCGACCCCTATAGCCCATTCCCTCTCATCTGTGATGAACCATACGCCATCGTCACGTAAAAATACCTCCAAAAGCACAACTGAAAAAATGGACACCATAAAAAAAAGTTTGTAAAGCTTATGGGACTTAACTGCGACGTCATCAGTCCCTAAACTTACAAACTACTTACGAACTACCTTATACTAAAGACGGCACAAACATCCGTGCCCGAGGGGCGATTCGAACCCCCGACAGGAAACGGCCTCACGCATCGTAGCATAGTGCGTGAATGCGCTCGGCCGCTCCGCCGCGGCGGACCCCTATTCCAACTGAAAACTGAATCAGCATTAACTATTAATTACGTAGAAACTCTCGAGGAAGAGACAAGAGCAATGTAGGGGACGGACTACATCATGATAACTAACATAAGCACAGTTAGGGTAAGAAACCTCTCATATTATATGGGTTCTCTTTATTGTAGCACTCAACGAGGTTAGAATAAAGGAAGATGGATGGCGTTATCTATGCGGAGCACATACGTTACTTGAAGCCTGTCCGCCATCTTGGTCAGTTTTGGAATGCTATTTCTCCGTTAAAACAATGTGTTAAGTCGATCCTCTCACTGTTAATGTATTGAACTGAAAGTCACTGCAAAGTATGTACTTTCAAACAATATACTTTTTTTTTTTTTTTGAATAAATAGTAATAAATACTCATCATACTTGAAACCTTAATTTTTAATGGCTAATTTGCACTCTTTTAACGCGTTGTACTTCACGGCAAAATCGTGTAACGTTTTACTTATTTTTTAAATGACATAAAACATTTGCTTTACAATACGAACACTTCTCAAAAACTTAGCAATATGGCGCAGGCAGGCTTCACTTTTTCAGCGTAAGGGCGACTCTCTGAATTCTAACTGCCTTGGTCGAACTTACTTCTTTCTTTTTTTATTTCTTTTCTTTTCTTTTAATTCGCCAATTTCTCTTGCATATTTCGACAGTAATCGCTGCTATCCAGAGGTCGCCACTGTCAGTCACATGACATCACATGCTCTATGGTCTCAGAGATTGCCAACATTCTCGACTGAAAATAGTCGATTGCCCTTTGGTGTTTGAAAATCTCTATGGCCTCTCTGTACATACGCGCATAGTAATGTGATGTCTTTGCTATGACCCTCTCCCGCGTCGGAGGTTCGAATCCTCGCTCGGGCATGGATATGTGTGTATTGCCTTAGGTTAGTTTAACTTAGTTTAAGTAGTTTGTAAGTCTAGGGACCGATGACCAAAGTAGTTTGATCCCATAGAATTACAAAGATTGACTATATATATTGCTATGACCCTCGCCTCGTTAAAATTTATGGACACCTTCTTCATAAACATGTCCCGAACCGGCCGATTTATCGGCAGGCTATATCCTAGGCTTGGGATATCTACATCTACTTAGCTACTCTGCAAATCACATTTAAGTGCCTGGCAGAGGGTTCATTACCCACTTTCATAATATCTCTCTACCGTTCCATTCTCTAATAGCGCGCGGTAAGGAAGAACACCTAAATCATTCCGTTTTCGATCTGATTTCTATTATTTTATAGGAATGGTCATATCTCTCTAAGTAGGTGGGTGCTAGCAAAATATTTTCTCATTCAGAAGTAAAATCGGTGATTGAAACTTCGCAAATAGATCTCGCCACAACGAATAACGACATTATTTGAATGATTTCCACCCCAACTCGTACAACATTTCCGTGACGCTCTCCCCCCCCCCCCCCTCCCCGTAACGTGATATCATCTTTGTTGGTTTGAAAACCGGTCTGATGTTATGCTCCCTCCCCTTTGTTACTTAGGTAACGGATCACATTATTATATAAATACGCTAACACGAAAATTTTGGTACAGATTACTAATTTATTGGTACAAGGTCAATGAAAGTTACATAATTCGAAAGATTGTTTGTCGTAGATTTCACGAATATAAATATTATGTGTGCATTTAGCCATTAAAAGTGGTAAAAGGAAGTAGAAATTTTCCTATCTACAGCTTGTATCAAGTTCTACATTCTCCAACAATTAGCTGACTGATTGGCTATTCGCCTCGACCAAAGATGCTGTAATGCAGCGCATCTGAAGTATTGAAATAACGTATTAAAATAAGTGAATAACGAAAAATGGAGTGCTCCCAACTCCCTTTCTTGTGCCGTTCAAATGCTTCATTTTCGCAGTGATTAAGAGTGGTTAAAGGAAATGGATGTTTTCATATGAATGCCGATATAAAGGATGATGCGCCGGGAGAGGCATCTTGCGGTGCTCGGGTGAAACTACGAAGTCGAGAATGCCGATATAAATAATGATGCGCCGGGAGAGGCACGTAGCGGTGCACGGGTGAAACTACGAAGTCGACATGTTGTCAGCTCTGAAATTCTGAATATCGCAGTATCGAAATAACATTATTTCTTGGCGTTGTAAAAATACACGAACACAGAAATTGTAGTTCCATTTCAAATATTAGGCTACTGAAAGTTATATAATTCGAAAATGGCATGAGAAGTATATACCGTTTCATACCTCCCGATTAAATTTTACCAAATATTCCAGCGGCCTCCTATGACAATGTTGGCAACATGCTGAATAGTGAGAATAGACGAGAAATAGATATTCAGGAAGACAGCGAGTTCTGAACTGTGAGTCTTCATTTTAGCCAATCTCTTGACAACGCTGATGCTTTCTTATGGAACAGCATTATTTGTTTACTTTATGGTCTGTACGATACACTAATCTAGTCATTCTATGTGGTTCGAACAAATGGGCAAAGATTTTCTATCGTGTTGTTGATGTTGCCAACATAATCAAGCGACGCCGCCGACATGATACGTAAAATTTGACCCCCAGTGACCATTGTAAACACAATTGGTCGATTCTCGACCGCAGGCAATACTAGTTCGGAAAATTCTACGATAACGCAACATCGGACCGGTTTTGAAACAACAAAGAGGATATCCCAAGCCCTCACATCTCTAAAACTAAAACGTTCTCCTTTGTCAGCAAGTGGGATTTATAAAATTCCCCGCTCCTGTGGTAAAAATCTACATCAGCTACAACAACTAAGAGAAGTGTAAATACACGACTAAAGGAGCACAAAATTCTTTGTCGACTTGGAAAAACTAAAAAATCAGTTGTGGTGGAACATTGTTTACAATCGGGAAATCATATAGTGGAGTTCTCCGAGACAGAATTTTTATCTTCTATGGTGAATTATTATCCACGGTTGTATAAAGTAGCGTTGAATATATAGACATAGTGATAATTTCAGCCAAAAAGCAGAGACCAGGAAACTCAACTATATATCGACTGTAGAGCTCTGCAAAATCGATTGATTGTTTCATCTTTGACACGGTTCGATACACGCATTGATCTCTGTACGATGTTGAACTTCGTTTGCGCCAGCCACAGAGTTTCATATTTCGCTTCTAGCAAAATTCAAATATGGCCGGTAAGAAATATTACAAGAAAACGAAGAGAAAGTCCGTTTCAATTACGTAATCATATTAGCCTATTAGGTAATTTCCTAGACCACCCGGGAAACGAAGCCGTAATGATATATATCGCTCTCGTAGCTCAAGCGATATATCGAAAAGGTTGATGGAGGTGCGATAGACAAATGAGTGTCAATGTTTTCACCACAGTCTAATAAATACAGTCGCGACACTCACTGCTGTGAAAGCTGTTACCGCCGGACACTTGGAGCGACACTAGCGCTCCTAGCGGTCGTAAAGCCGGCTGTCTCTTACAGCCGTATACGACACATTAATAATGCCCGCTCGTAATTACATTTGTGTGATTTTCTACATATTGTATATATTCTTACATTTCACACTGTGTTTAAGTATCTTGAGACATGACTAAGTGTAAAAAAAAAAAAAAAAAAAAAAAAAAAAAAAAATCGTAAACCGAGCAAAACTCGTTGTGATCGGAAACAGACTGCAATTGCGCAATATGTTACGAAATAATTCTTTAGAAATTGCTTGCAGCTTACCTTGCTGGTAGTGATAGACAAACATAATATTTTGTGCAGACAAGCCTATAATAGAACTTCTAAAGGACAGTTAAATATCAACAAATGTAAATTTAGTAAAAACTCGTGAATAAACTGACGCTAACTGCAACATATTTATGACGAAATTCTTCAGACATTGCACCTTACTTTGCTGGTAAACATAGTATTTCGCGCATGAGAAGCATGTAATTGGTCTTCCCGGTGTTAAAAGGTGCGAAACAATGTTTTTTCCCTGCTTTTTAGGTATGAGAACACCCACTGGCTATGAAACTTTCATCTAATATAATTTTGCTATGAGATTATTTCAATTATATGTTATTTTAAGATAATATTACGTCGATTACACGACAGTCTAAATATTATATTATATGAATGATCCTCAGTCTGTCATCATATGGTTCGAAGATGAGGGAGGAGTGGGAGGGGGCGGGGCGACAATCATCTGTAAAATAAGACGGCTCAGTGGTTTCCGATAAATAGGTTTATAATTATATGTTAGAGTGTGGTTTCCATTAGATAAAACGGAAAACATTTAATCTTTCCAACATTAATAACGGTAACAATGAGCACTTCTTTTCCATACATTTCTTATACATTTGCCTCTATAGTGAATTACTTTCGAATGCCCAGACAAAAGTGTTTCTAGCTGTGATGTAGCAGCAACCACAGTCGTAATACTTGTTTCAGGACACAGATTAATTTCTTCCGCCTTTACATTGTCACGTCTTTGTGGTAGTTTCCTCTTCATTCGCAGTTTTGGTGGTTTGTTTGAAACATCGAACAATCTAGGCACAGCATTCCACACCAGCTTCTTCCGTTTATCAATCATGAACTGGTTTGCAGCCGGTCGCGGTGGCCTAGGGGACTGAGGCGCTTCAGTCACGGTCTGCACGGCCACTACGGTCGGGGGTTCGAATCCCCCCTCGGGGATGGATATTTGTGCCGTTCTAGTTCGTAAGTAGTTCATAAGTAGTTTGTAAGTTTAGGGACTGATGACCCCGTAGTTAAGTCCCATAAGCTTAACGAACATTTGAATTGAACTGGTTTGCATCGAAGTGTAGCGAGCAGAACTTCACATTATCACGTAAATACGCGGCAACTTTATTCAAAAGATCCTGTCGCCTGCTATTTATAAGCCATTTCTTGATGCTAAAAAGAAATAATCTTCAATATGAGTGTGTTGCTCACAACATAATTGTAAATAAGCATTACCGAAACTTTGTCACATATCTCTCAGGCTCTGTAGAAAACCTAAAGAATGATAAATATGACGTATTCTAGTTTTTGTACCTGCAATTTATTGCACTACACACGCTTCCCTTTGTAAAAACCATTTCGTACACTAAAACACACAACAAACACACGTCTCGTATACGATACAGAGTAACGTGGCAAGGAGCGCTGCAGTCGCCTAGTATAACAAAAAGCAGCGGTAGTGTCGCGACTGTATATATTAGACTGTGGTTTTCACCTTAAAAATTAACGCAAATGTTTTGTTTCGAATTCTTCCAGTGACGATTACAGTCAAATTACTGAGCGAACAAGGGTACATCGAGAACTTGTCAACCATGGAGCAGGAACAGCATTAATTTCGTACGTCGTAATCAGTGGAAAAACTAATCATTCCGTATACAATCAATATCTATGGTAAAGGCAAAACAGCTGTTATATGCTAATATTTTATTGGTTGTCACTATTTCTTCTAATTGTTCGGCTACGGCCGCTGCCAACATCTGAACACTTGACTCCACGTCACGACACGTATTGTAAACGTTTACCCTGTTCCTGCTCTATAGTGAACAGATGCTCGATGTGCCGTTGTCCGGTCAATAAATCAGATATCTTTGTGAAACACTGCCCTCGGAATTCACGACAAATTTGCGAAAATTAATTAATGCTGTTCCTGCTATATGATTGTCAGGTTCTCGATGAACCGTTGTCCGGTCAATAAATCAGACATATTGAGGTAAAATACCAACAAGTGTTATTTAACATACAGTAAAATTTAACCCGTATTTCGGTAAACGTTTACGACGTTTCTCGCCGGGCTCCAGTGCATATGTTGGAAACAGATAAAGAATAAAGTATACAATTACGTTAATATTTTTCACGAGCTACTGAGTAAATGTTATTGCTGCTCGTTTCAGTCCCAGCAAAATCAATACTGTACCTGCTCTTTGGTTGACAGGTTCTTGTATGTACCCTTGTCCGTTCATAAAAAAAATAATTTTCGTTTTAATTGAAGTTGTCAAGACAAAACATTTATTGTTCATATGAGTTACAGCCATTAACCATTGGTGCCAACATAACCACAGCAGCCTGGCGAGAAGCGTCGTACACTTTAACCCATATTTCAGTTGTCACTTTCGTAACGCGTAGTGGACAAAATACGAACGTATGTGAAACAGCACTTACGTTAAGGTAAAGACGATTTTGAAACAACTTGTTGATAGGTGATGTCGAGTTTCTATCCATCACAGTGAATTCACTAATTTCACACAGTAACTATTGCACACAGCGTTAACTCACTTCCAATAACGAAAAGTCAGATCCCCAGTGTCATTTGTCTATCGCGCCTCCATCAATCTTTTCGATATATATCGCCAGAGCTGTGATAGCGACATATATCGTTCCGGCTTAGATTCCCAGGTGTTCTAAGAAATTTCTGCCGGTAATTTCTAAGAATGCTTGCAATCGAAGTAACTCGGACTGAAGCGATATATATCGAACATGCAACTCCAAATCGATCGATTACTCGTCAATTCACGCGCGACTTATAAAGTGTTTTTTGCTCGTAGTCATGGCGACGTATTTTATTGATTTCTGATAACCTGACAGTGAAGGTATTTTTATTTCCTATTATTTAAAAGACTTCGCTGTTAGAACTACGTAAAGGAAAAAAGTAGGTCGTCACAACTTTGTACTGACTCTTAGTACTTCTCTTAAATCGCTCCTAAGTACATCGAGAACCAGTCACTATATGGAGGTGACAGTTTTTTTCTTTTACGTAACTTTGACTGCTAAGAAATCAGTATTATTGGCTAATTAATTGCGCTGAATTTCCATTAATTTAAAATACTGTCATACACATTTAGTGACTGCTTATCGATGTACTTTTTCTGAAGATATTCTGCAGGGGTTTATTATGCCATGAAAGTCTTATGTATAATATCTATTTCTTTATGCGAATAAAACTGTTGTTTTATCATCGCTCAACTTAGAAATATGTACTGTATATGGATACCTAAAGCATATTCTAAGTTACATTACATTGTATATCATCAGAAACATTCACAATTTTCTAAGGAAAATCGCACTGACGTGATTTACGGCCCACTTTAGATTTGTAGTTTTATAAGTTTTTGCAAACATTTTGGACCAAAATAATAATCTAAATAATAATTAATTAATTAATAAGAGTGTCTGAAACCTTTTTAGAAAAAAAAATTAGGTAATGGCGGATTCCCTACCACCGACCTCTAGCGTCATAGTCCAACGCCTTGCCCACTACGCTACGGCTATCAATCAAAAGAAAGTCCTTTTATCTCATTCTATTCATGGCAGTTGTTAACTGATGCTAATATGGCATTTGTAGACGCTAGATTATCATTTATCGTTCCAAGAACGCTGTGTTTTTGTTAATTCTTCAGTGCGCCATTGCTTTGAAATGACAACGTGTAAGCTACAATAAGAAAATCATCAAATACGCAACGCAAGATGGAGTATGCCAGAGAGTGTTCTGGGCGAGGAATGTCACGTGACATCTCCGAACGGCTGGTTTTCGTTAATTCAATGGAGGGGACAAATCTCCGTTATTTTTGCAAATATGTCTCAAAGGATACGAGATATGAAAAAAAAGGGACCTATGTTGCAGAGAATTTTCTCCTCTACAAATTCGGTTATTCAATTTTCATGTCAGATGAATAGTTAAGCCATTATATTCATTTAAATTTCGAGCTGTCAAAAGACGATCGCAAAGGCCCACTTTTAGTGTTACTACCGTAACCTGAAGTGGGCCAAAAGTAAAGATTTTCTAAATGTTGTTACGTAGATACGGAGCCTACTACCACATATTCAAGTTTACGTCACTGACAGTTGGAGGAATGTCATTTACACTGAAGTTAGTCGAAAAAAGTTGAACTATTTCCTATGAATGTGTCCCGATTCTTTTATAAAAATATTTTGGCAAAATTATTAGTACGTGACTATACGTTGATAAACATTCATATTTTGTCAACTCGAGCATCAATGTCCGCAAAATCGATTTAGAGTTACACATTATATATATATATATATATATATATATATATATATATATATATATATATATATATCGTTTCAGGCCGATTACTAAGATTGCAAGTATTCTTGAAAATTACCTAAATTTCAAATCGAGAGGTAAGCAAGCAAATCTTTGTTACGTAATAACAAATAGAAATTAGTACGCCAAATTTAAACATGGCGGACAATGCGAAAACGTGTGAAAAACATATAAATGTGCAGGAACTAACTTCCTTTGCAGGAACGTTGTAGTTCTATGCTCAGACACCATAGAGTATAAATACCTCTTGAGTGAGCATTCAGATGCGCAGAATCATAGAGGTAAAAAAGAGGGGAGAGGACATGACGTCACAAAGTTGAAGCCATGCTTGAAGCTGACTAAACTTAGCTACGCCATTCAAATCACATGTTTGTTAAGGTTATGGGACTTAACTACGGGGTCATCAGTCCCTAAACTTACAAACTAATTATCAACTACCTTATACTAAAGACGGCACAAATATCTACGCCCGAGGGGGGATTCGAACCCCCGACCGTAGTGGCCGTGCAGACCGTGACTGGAGCGCCTCAGTCCCCTCGGCCACCGCGGCCGGCAGCTACGCCATTACAGTTTGCTCAAAACATTGGTTTTCTGCTGAGGTGCTGTGTAGAGTTGTCGAAGAATGGTAATTGATAATACCTGTGTGCGCAGCCGCAGAATAGATATTGTGTTGTTAACATATATTGCCGTTGTGGGCTCGTGATCTCGGGACGACATACGTTTGTCTGCAATGGGGATGGCCGAAGTAGTGACTGTCCGATAACAGCGATTCCTGTGAATGCTACTTTTCGGTAGCTGTGACATTTGTGATTTGTCACGGTTTAAAAAAAGAAGTTTGCCAAGTGACAACTTACCCTATCCAAACTTTATCA